>CM019070.1:88957588-89561414 GCA_009667805.1 Leptobrachium leishanense | reverse complement strand
TGGAATAACCCTGTAAGTAATAAATGCAAGATATTAAAAACAAAACACAAATTTACAGATTAACACAGAAAATAATTATGTAGGAAATAGTCACTATGTTGCATGTTTACAGGTGCATTCCATATTGAGGTATGTTAATAGTGAGCTCTTGAGTGACTTATGACTGGGGGAAAATTTGATGGCGTCTGGGAGGTTAGTCAATAATTGTGGTGCTCTGTAGGAAACTCAACAGAATGAGTTATACAATGTAGTAAGTTTCTGAAGGTGTGCTTACGAAGCAGCTGCATACACTACATCTCCATATTCAATAGCTGGCATAAGTATTTGTTGTACAATCTGCTTTCTTGCCGCAGGGCTCAGGCAGGATTTGTTTCTGCACAGGGCACCTAGTTTAGGGTAAAGTTTAGATGAGAGTTTTTCGATGTGGGGGCCAAAGGATAGATTTGGGTTTAAACACATACCTAGATATTTGAGAGAATTGACTATGGTCAGCGTGCCATTTGATTTTGTCCTGACACGTAGATGGGGATTTTGCAAATTATGTAGTTTAGGTGCTGTTCCAAAGAGCATTGTTACAGTTTTGTCAGTATTTAAAAAAAGTTTGTTATCTTTGATCCACTTTTATACCTCTCTGAATTGTTCTTGCAGCACGGCCTCCAGCTGCGGGAGATTTGGTTTGCTGGTATAGATTACAGTGTTATCTGCTTACATGTGTACAGGTGTTGACTCCTGAGGGAGCTCGACTCTATGTTTTGCCCTAATTTACTGTAACCGCTAATGTGCGCTGCAGAATATCGTGGCACAATACAAAAACTGATCATACAGAGGTATCACAGTGTTGGTTTTCATCTGAGGTGCAGGGATAGCTGGATAGCAAAGAAAATGTATTAAACTCTTGTAAGGAGACTTTTGAAATGTTAACTCTTTACTAAGGCAGAGGAATTAATACCGCTGTCTTAGTGAAACTGTGTGTGTGCTGGCGGTGTGTAGTGCTCTATCCCTGTGCTTACAGTAGATGTAAATGCACAAGATGTAAACTTGAATGGAACTGTGTTTGTGTCTCTTCCCCCTGTGCTAATACGGCACCCTCTTCTAGCTCCCCACCGCAGCTGGCCCCCTGAGGAGAGCTGCCCTGGCCCTATGCTCCTTGCCAGGATCCCCATGGCTGAACTGGGGAGGAGTGGAGAGTGTCCCCTCAACCCTCTCTGGCTGTGCATCCTGCTGGGGTGCCAGACTCTCCAACTGTGATGTTCTCCCTTGCACACTGACACTAAGGTACATATGCCAAAAAACAACTATTTAGAAATAGTTTTTACTAAAAGGTCATTTTCAGTTTCATTTTTTGGCCAAGCTCATCCTACATTTTCTGTTTCAGTCCCGAATTTTCATTTCGGCGCATCACTAAAATTATACAATAAAACAGGCAGTTCAAAAGTCTAAGTAACTCCCAAATGAAAGTTTCCTCTATGGAAGTTTAATTAATTTCACTTGCGACCATCTTTTTTCAGTGAGAGCTTAAATGAATAAATACAGCATTGATCGTATACATCCTATGTATGTCATTGTTTCCTGAGATCACATTAAGGTATGAATAATTTAACTTTGGTCATATACCTCTATATGTCATTACTTACTGAGATTTTCATCATAGTCTCTTCAGCTGTTCTCAAATCACCACAGTGACAGTGACCAACTGGTTTTACGGAAAGGCACCAAGCTATAGAGCAACCTGTAAAGGAGTTATCTTCTGTCCAGCATTTCCAAGCATGGATGCTATTACTATCACAAAATCTATGAAAGATTCACTTTCATACAAGTTTTTTTACCCAATTAAATATTGTGTGTTACTTGTAAAACGGGAACCCAGGATCTTCAGACCATTTTAATTCAATATTAATTTATGGACACTGCTAGACCTGCTGCTGAAAAAAAAGTAAAGGTTTAAACAGTGTTATCCAAATACTTTGCTGTCAAAGGATTTGTTTGGGTGGACCAAAAATCTAGATCTAGAGACCACTTGTTGTTCAGAAATATGCATATGTAGTGTATGCATATGTAGTACCTGTGGAGTGTATGGGAAAACAACTTCTTTGCTTGTGCGAAGCACCTTGAAGCATCTTGATAGTATGGTTTAATAAAACAATCTTTTTTTAGCATTTTTAATAATATTCATTTAATAAATTATTTCAATATTTTATGCATCTCAACATCAATATGTATAAATCCTTTAAAATAAAATTCAAATTACAATTGCTGAAAGCTCACTTAGTGTTTGCAGTCATCTATTTGATGAGTGAAGGAGTGCCCGGGCATAATCTGCACCACTAATGATGCGATAAGGTGTGTGAGGTGCACTAGGATGACAGAAAATCCTGCAAAATAGTAGAGATGTGCATTCGTTTCGGAAAAATTCGGAATTTAGAACAAAATTTGATAATTCGTATTTGGAAGTACTTCCGAATAACGAATCGATAGAATACGAATTCGAAATGAAACGGAATCGGATGAATTTATTTCGTTTTACACTGTGTCATCATCATAAAAGAAAAATTTAATAACTGATATCAACTATTGAATTTAAAATGAACTATCAAATTGATATCAACTATCGAATTTGAAATGAACTATCAAATTGATATCAACTATCGAATTTGAAATGAACTATCAAATTGATATCAACTATTGAATTTGAAATGAACTATCAAATTGATATCAACTATCGAATTTGAAATGAACTATCAAATTGATATCAACTATCGAATTTGAAATGAACTATAAAATTGATATCAACTATTGAATTGATCTTAACTTACAATACAAGTAATAGTAAGCAAAGGACTTTGTGAAACAAATAAATGTTTCACTGTTTAATTTGACTCAAATACTAAATCTGAGACACAGCTTAAAATTTAACCCTAGCTTTTCTTTTAACAGCAAAATTTGATTAATTGGGGTTTTATCTAGTGATCCAAAATTTGAATTGATATCAACTATCAAATTGATATATAAAAGTCGAATCGATTCGAAATTTCAAATCGATTCGAAATTTCGAATCGATTCGAAATTTCAAATCGATTTGAATTTCAAATCGATCCGAAACTAAATGAGATCCGAAACGAAATTAGTTACGAAATTCCAAAAACGAAATGATTTAAAAATGTAGTGAAACAAAACTAAACAAAAAAAATTTTCAGCCATGCACATCCCTACAAAACAGTCAATCAGTAATGCCAATACTCAGAGCCCTACTGAATCTACACTGGAATAACTGAAGAAAACAAAGGGCCCTATTCCATCGGAGGTGTTAATGACCAGATGCAAATGAAAATATCATGCACGAGCTAATTTCCTTTTTCGACATTCCAACACCTGTATTCCAACCAAGCCACTGCGTCAAAAGATCGACTAATATTAATTCAGAGCTGCAGGAGGATAACAGCAGCGGTGGTGCACACTGCCATTTTTATCAACCACAGGAGTCCATAGACCTCCTTGGAGCTGTACACTACCCAGTTTGAGCTCTGCATGAGCTTGGGTGAGCTGGGTCATGCTCAAACAGCAGAAAGATTTGCGAAAGAGCATGGGAATTATGTGTTCCTTGTTTTCAGCTGCATACAGAGAGAGGAAGAGGTAAATTGCACCGTGCTCTTCACTAAGGAATCTGAGGTGAGTAAGGGATTTTCTAATGTGTTTAAAGTAATGTGTTAAGTGATTGTGCTTTCACAAAATCACTTAACATCAGGGTTTAGAAGTCATTATTATTTGCTGAATAACTGCTGTTGCAAATAAAGAATGAGAAAAGTTGGAATAGCTTGCGTGTTGTCTACTTGCTGCACATTATAGGCTAATTTACAAAATATAGGAGATGATAATGTACATTAAGAAGATGCAAGGTCCGAGCATGCATCTCGGTTAAAATAGGATGAGTTTAAAGTAAGCTAAATTATTGAGCTGCTATGTTGTAAAGCTTGAGTGCGTTGCTTAATGATAACCTTGGAATAGGTCCCAAATTGTGTTCAATAAACATAGAATTATTTAGCAGTATTTAGATAATAAGCTGTGACAAACTGTATTAACTGAAATCAAAATACATACTGAAATATACTTAAAAATGTAAAGCAGGCTGTATATTAAATACCTGTAAGTAATAGTGCAAAAGATTAAGGGGAATGTAGTGTGACTTCAAGACATTACAGCTCTTCAAAAAACAAAAGTTAAATCCAGCATGCTTCATTAATGTTAGAAGTACAGTTATGATTAGTGATTTTGTTTTCTATGGTTTGTGCACAGCATCTATCCATTTTTCGCCACAGGCTTCCTGGTAATATTTCTTGACTTTAGACGTGTTGCTTTTAACCTCTTGTGCTCTTGTAACTCAATTCCTTTAGACGGTGATCTCGTTTGAGATTGTTCATTGAACGTTTTCTACGTTTATTTATTGTTCATATATCCCCATTGTGTAACATTGCACAGTACAAACAAATATAACATAGTAACAAGGAATACAGTGACTAGGATCTTTTCTTTTTAAGATTCTTTATTATGTATTTTTGAAATAGAATGAACATATTATACCCTCTTTGGTATCGATTTAGGAAAATCAAAGCAGGAGAAGGATTTGAGAATAACCATAGACTCCAAACTAAGTAACGATGCCCAATGCTGGGTGGAGTAGAGGTAGCATCACTGCACTATAACCACGGAGACACAGGTTCGAATCCCAGCAAGAGCACCTCTTCAGTAAGTGTCCTTGGGCAAAACAACTAATTGTACATATTCGCCACCCAGGATATACTTGAAAACAAGAGAAATCTCAATGTATCCATCCTGGTAAAATACTTTCACAAAAAATATATATATATATATATATATATATCAAACAGTGGCCATCAAGGTATTGGCATGCATTAAAAGGGGGATTCACGCTCAGGATGAGCATAATTTTTGCCTCTTTATGAATCAATGGTAAGACTTTGAATATACCGTGCAATTTTGAGCACCTGTTTAAAACAGGATATTATGGCACTAGAAAAAGTGCAGAGACGGGCAACTAAATTAATAAGTGGAATGGAAGATTTAAGTTATGAGGAAAGGCTAACAAGTTTAAACCTGTTTAGTTTAGAAAAACGGCAACTTAGAGGAGATCTGATAACTTTATAAAAAAATATTCAGGGCCATTATAAATCATTCTCTGGAAACCTATTCATTAATAGGACTATACATAGGACATTACGTCACCAATTTAGACTGGACAAAAGGAAATTCAGCCTAACGTATAGGAAAAGTTATTTTACAGGGCGAACAATCAAGCTGTGGAATTCTCTGCCTGTCGAGGTGGTTGGGTCAGAGTCTGTACAGACTTTTAAACAACGACTGGATGACTTCCTGCAAAAACAAAATATTAAGGGCCATATTACACTCTTAAGGCAAACGTTAATGCTCACATGCGTGAGCATTAACGTTTGCTGCGGTGTTTACCGCATATTACAATCCAAACGCAAACGGGTTAAGTAACCCGTTTGCATTTGGTACCTTGCGCTTTTCAGCGCGAGGTTACTCTACTTTGTGCTCCCTATGCTTAACATGGGGAGCGCAAAGTGTTAATCAGCGTTAGGATTACAATCTACTAGCGCTGATTAACATCTGGCTGTGGATAGCAAAAAGTTAACCACAGCCAGGACTTGGTGTTAATGGATTCCATCTTCTGCAGAATCCGTTAACACAATCCAGAAAAAATCAAAAAAAAAATCAGATAATCACCTCCTGTTCCGCGGCGAGAACCGTGGCTCCAACCGCCTCCTCTGTCCGGCAGGAGCAGGGAAAGACTGGGGAGAAAAGTCCCCCCAGTCTCTCCCTGCGTATCACTACGCCGACCGGCAGGATCTTGCGAGGAGAGATCCGGCTGGTGATGTGACCGGCAGGGGGAAACTCAATGGAGTCCTATGGACTCCATCGAGTGTATGCTCATGGCTGCACTCAGCGGTGCCGCGGGGGTTAATGCGAGGTAACAATGCAGGCAGCATATTTTGCGCCTGCATTGTAATCCAGCGTTAAAACGCGGACGCAAGGGGGAAAACTGCGAGTGCAGTTTTTCCTTCCTTGCGCCGGGTTTTAATGCTAGGATTGTAATAGAGTTTGTTACATAGTGCATGGATTGGTCTGTGTATCCCCCTGTATTTTTTAAAAAAAAATTCTTTATTTATGGAATTATACAAATATAAGAAGCAGGTACATTGGCATACTCTGAGTACCGCAGACTGCAGATCCCTGTATTTTTGTTTTAACCCATTCACTGCTGAGGCATTTCACCCCTGTATGCCGAGTAGGGATGAGATGTTCGGTTCGATCTGTTCGGAGTTCGATTCGAACCTCGCCCGTTCGGCTGTTCGTCGAACTCCGAACATTTCCGCGTGTTCGCCGCGTGTTCGCCCACAATGCACCACAATGGACCAAATGCACTTTTCCACTGGCCTGAAGCTTGTAATTGGCAACAGCCTTGCACCTGACCACAGGTCAGGTGCAAGACAGGTGCAAGACTATGCCAATCACGGCTCAGAGTCCTGATTGGGCAAATTTTGCCCAATCATGGGCTCACAGAGCTAAGTCCCGCAGCACACTATATAAGGCTTCACACAGCCCCCAGCATGTGTTTTTTTGAGAGGAGATTGTTCTGTTAGTGTGTGTTCTCACTGCCACCAGCTATTGTAGGGGTCTCACTTCTACAAGATATCTGGGAATTGTTGTAATCTTTGTGTTCTCACTGCCAACGGCTATTGTGGGGGTCTCACTTCTAGAAGATATCTGGGAATTGTTGTAATCTGTGTGTTCTCACGGCCAGCAGCTATTGGGGGGGTCTCATTTCTATAAAATATCTGGGAATTGTTGTAATCTTTGTGTTCTCACTGCCAGCAGCTATTGTGGGGGTCTCACTTCTAGAAGATATCTGGGAATTGTTGTAATCTGTGTGTTCTCACTGCCAGCAGCTATTGTGGGGGTCTCATTTCTACAAAATATCTGGGAATTGTTGTGATCTTTGTGTTCTCACTGCCAGCAGCTATTGTGGGGTCTCATTTCTACAAGATATCTGGGAATTGTTGTAATCTGTGTGTTCTCACTCACTGCCAGCAGCTATTGGGGGGGTGTCACTTATAGCAGATATCTGGGAATTGTAATCTGTGTGTTCTCACTGCCACTCATCAGGGGGTCTCACTGATTTATAGGAGGTTCCTGGGAATTGTAATCTGTGTCTTGTTGCTGCCACCCATCAGGGGGTCTCACTGATTTATAGGAGGTTCCTGGGAATTGTAATTTGTGTCTTGTCACTGCCACCCATCAGAGGGTCTCACAGATTTATAGGAGGTTTCTGGGAATTTTAATCTGTGTCTTGTCACTGCCACCCATCAGAGGGTCTCACTAATTTATAGGAGGTTCCTAGGAATTGCAATCTGTGTCTTGTCACTGCCACCCATCAGGAGGTCCCACTGATTTATCAGAGGCTTCTGGGAATTTCAATCTGTGTCTTGTCACTGCCACCCATCAGGAGGTCTCACAGACTTGTAGCAGATATCTGGGAATTGTAATCTGTGTCTTCTCACTGTTGCCAGCTATCAGGGGGTCCTATCAGGGGGTTTTACTGATTTATAGGTGGTTTCTGGGAATTGTAATCTGTGTCTTGTCACTGCCACCCATCAGGGGATCTCACTGATTTATAGGAGGTACCAGGGAATTGTAATTTGTGTCTTCTCACAGCCAGCTATCAGGGGGTCCCACATACTTCTATCAGATATATGGGAATTGTAATCTGTGTCTTGTCACTGTTGCCAGCTATCAGGGGGTCCTATCAGGGGGTCTCACTGATTTATAGGTGGTTTCTGGGAATTGTAATCTGTGTCTTGTCACTGGCTGCCAGCTATCAGGGTGTCTCACTGAGTTATACCAGAGTTCTGGAAATCTTTAATCTAGATAACACAGTTGAATCAGAGTTCTGCATATCTCCAATTTTTATAACAGAGTTGAATCAGAGTTCTGTATGTCTTTAATCTATATATCACTCACCATGTCAGAAAGACCAAAAAGGACAGGCAGATGCTCCCAGACACAGATAAGAGGGCAAGCAGCCTCTGTGTCGGGAGGCCGTGCCTCTGGTCGTCATGGATGTGGTGCATCCTCTGCAGGGGCACGCTTGTCCTTTCTAGCTGGTGCTGGCCGTCTTAAGCAGCAGCAACATACAGAGGATTTGGCGGATTGGCTAACCAGGCCATCCTCCGAGTCCTCTGCCAGCCAGGCTTGTAGTGGTTTACAGTCCACCTCAGCTGCCAAAGCATCTAATGCAGCCGCCATGTCCACAGCTACTCCTGCCATAGCCTCACCAACATACACGGAGGAGTCAGCTGAATTGTTTGACTACAATGACAGTGACATGCTGCTTGAGGATGCACAGCAACTAGAGTGCTCTGATTCAATCTCTGAGGTTGAGGAAGGGAGTATAATCAACCTAGAGGAAGGGGGTGCCAGTGACACACAAATAACTGGCACTCATGTTCCCCCAGCAGCTGCAGCATATTGCGAGGTTGGCTCCAGTGATGAGGAGATAGGGGGTGATGACGATGATGAGGTCACTGACTCCACCTGGGTGCCTGATCGAACAGAGGAGTCAAGTGAGGAGGAGGCACAACAAACACGAGGCACAACGTCCTCTATGACCAACCGTAGCCAGTCCAAAGCATCAGATGTCAGAGCTGCTCAAGTGCAGATCGCTGTTGTCTCAAAGCACACATCCATGAACTCTGCTGTCTGGGAGTTATTTAAGAAATGTGCAGCAGACCGCACCGTTGCTATTTGTAATCTATGTCAGATGAGGATCAAGCGTGGGAAAGACATCCCACGCTTGGGTACCACATGCTTGAGGCGACATATGACCACCTGCCACGCATCCCGTTGACACAACACTTTGCATAGGTCCTCCTCATCTGTCTCTACCCCCACTATATGTCCTGCCATGTCATTGCCTACAACCTCCACTGACAGGGATGATGCTACAGTAATGGATGTACCAGGTCCTTCCTCAGAATGTGACAGCATCCAATCAGCTGAAGATTTACGCAGTCAGATTACGTTGCCCCATCAGCTGCAGCGTAAGAAAAAATATAGTCCCAACCATCCCCAAGCACAGCGTCTAAATGCCAGTTTAGCAAAATTACTCGCATTACAGCTGCTGCCTTTTCAGCTGGTGGACTCTGCTTCCTTCCGTGAATTTGCTGAATGTGCTGTACCACAGTGGTAGGTTCCAAAACGCCATTTCTTTTCACGGAAGGCCATTCCAGCACTATACCAGCACGTGGAACACAATGTTATGGAGTCATTGGGAAAGGCAGTCAGCAGCAAGGTGCACATGACGTTAGACACGTGGTCCAGCAAGCATGGACAGGGCCGTTATATTTCCTTCACGGCACACTGGGTAACTCTGATTGCAGCTGGGAGGGATCCAAGACGGGGCTCTGTGCTGGAGCTTGTTCATCCACCACGCCTCCAGAAAGCTGCTTGTATGAGGTACCTTCTCTGTCTCTGGTGAAGTGGCAGTTAAACCGACGCATGGCAGGGGCTACGCAATGGCTCAAGCAAAAATATGCCATACTGTGCTTGAGCTGGTTTGTTTAGGGGACAGGAGCCACACCGGGCCAGAAATTCTGTCAGCTCTGCAGGGGCAGGTGCAGAGATGGCTAACACCACGCCAGCTTCAGCTGGGAATGGTCGTCTGTGATAATGGCAGCAACCTTCTCTCCGCCCTATGCCAGGGAAAGTTGACGCATGTACCATGCCTAGCACGCATCCTAAATATGGTGGTACAGCGTTTCCTAACCAGGTACCCAGGGCTGGCAGAGCTTCTCAGCCAGGCCAGAAAAGTCTGCAGCCACTTCAGACGGTCATTCCCAGCAAGTGTTCGCCTGACAGAAATTCAAAGCGAATTTCACCTTCTCACAAACCATCTGATCTGTGACATGCCCACCAGGTGGAACTCAACAATAGCAATGCTGCAGCGTCTGCACAAGCAGCAGAGGGCCATCAATGAGTACCTGTGTGAGTATGGCACAAGGACAGGTTCAGGTCAACTTGCTTTTTTTCCCCCGCAGTGGCTGATGATCAAAGATGCATGCACTGTACTGTCACCATTTGAGGAGGAAACGAGGCTGGTGAGCAGGGATGGTGCATGCATCAGTGACACAATTCCTTTACTGTTCCTGCTGGAGTGCACTCTGCGGGGAATTATAGATGTGGCACTAGAGGCAGAGCAGCGGCCCCAGTCTTTCCGTAGACAGTATTCCTGCGGGTCCTCCTCAGATCAGACAGGAGGAGGATGAGGAGGAGGAGGAATATTTAAGTAGTGGGGGCATTGAAGGTGGGGATTCCACAAGGGAGTGTTTTGTGTGCCCAGAAACCCAAGGACTAGTACGTGGCTGGGAGGAGGAAGTGCACGATGGGGTCATCCTCATTGACCAGGAATACTCGGAAGCTAATGCCACCTCCAACCTACGCTGCATGGGCTCCCTTATCCTGCAAAGCCTGCTAAAGGACCCCAGGATTCGTGCTATCAAGGAGAGGTATCATTACTGGTTGGCAAGCCTTCTTGATCCACGATACAAGGGTAAAGTTGCAGAGCTCATCCTGCCCGCACAGAGGGAGCATAGGATGAAACAACTTGAGGATGCTCTAAAGCAACACTTGTGTAACACCTTTCCAGGCACTGGTTGGTTACCAAGTGATGACACAGGTGCTTCTGAGGCTGTGGATGATCAGAGGAAGAGCGGTGAAGACCGGGGCCACTTGACTGATGCCTTTTTAATTTTTTTTAGTCCACGACGCCCAGGGACATCAAATGTAGGCACCCATTGCCAGCGTCTTCACCGTATGTGCAGGACTACCTAGGGGCAAGGGCAGACCTGGATACCTTTACAGCAGATGAGCCACTGGCTTACTGGGTGTTGAGATTGGATCACTGGCCAGAATTTAGCCAATATGCTATGCAGCTACTAGGTTACCCTTCATCCAGTGTGCTTTTGGTGTGAAGGCACTTGCTGCCACCAAAGGCACAATATTTGGGTGCACTGCCACTGATGCCTATATTACCAGATTCATATCATTTTAATATTGGACCGCAGGGTCCAACCCTGCACTCTTCCACAGTACCACAAAGGGGTTATGGTGTGAAGGCACTTGCTGCCACTAAAGGCACAATATTTGGGTGCACTGCCACTGACGCTATACCAGATTCATATCATTTTAATATTGGACCGCAGGGTCCAACCCTGCACTCTTCCACAATACCACAGAGGGTTTACTTACGGTGTGTAGGCACTTGCTGCCACCAAAGGCACAATATTTGGGTGCACTGATGCCTGTACCAGATTCATATCATTTTAATATTGGACCGCAGGGTCCAAACCTGCACTCTTCCACAATACCACAGAGGGGTTACTTACGGTGTGAAGGCACTTGCTGCCACCAAAGGCATAATATTTGGGTGCACTGCCACTGACGCCTATATTAACAGATTCATATCATTTTAATATTGGACCGCAGGGTCCACCCTGCACTCTTCCACAATACCACAAAGGGGTTACAGTGTGAAAGCACTTGCTGCCACCAAAGGCACAATATTTGGGTGCACTGCCACTGATGCCTATACCAGATTCATATCATTTTAATATTGGACCGCAGGGTCCAACCCTGCACTCTTCCACAATACCCCAGAGGGGTTACTTACAGTGTGAAGGCACTTGCTGCCACCAAAGGCACAATATTTGGGTGCACTGACGCCAGTACCAGATTCATATCATTTTAATATTGGACCGCAGGGTCCAACCCTGCACTCTTCCACAATACCACATAGGGGTTACTTACGGTGTGAAGGTACTTGCTGCCACCAAAGGCACAATATTTGGGTGCACTGCCCCTGACGCCTATATTACCAGATTCATATCATTTCAATATTGGACCGCAGGGTCCAACCCTGCACTCTTCCACGATACCACAAAGGGGTTACGGTGTGAATGCACTTGCTGCCACCAAAGGCAAAATATTTGGATGTACTGACGCCTGTACCAGATTCATATCATTTTAATATTTGACCGCAGGGCCCAACCCTGCACTCTTCCACAATACCACAGAGGGGTTACAGTGTGACGGCACTGTTGCTGACACTAAAGGCCCAATTTTAAAGCACCTATTGTTACTTTCATCCAAAGCCTGCATACATTTCACCATAATTTTGCCAAAAAATCACTAAACTTGTTCCGCGTGTCCTAAAATGTCTCTTTTCATACAGGCTGCCACCCCAAGCAGTTGTTTATGAATAGATTAAAGGAAAACCATTTACCGTCATTTGAAATGTCATTTTTTTGTTTTTAAATGTTTCTATACATCCTACAAATCCGCCACTTCACAGGCAGGTTATGGGGACCTCCTAGGCACGATATTTGAAGGAATTTTTTTTCGTTTTTATTCTTAATCTTTATTTCATGAAAAACTCACTGTTCCTTTAAAAAAGTTTTTTAAAAAAGTTTTTGTCCTTGTTTCCAGGGCACTACCCGGACCCCCATACACCTTTTATGGCAAATATCTTGCATATATGCCTTTTGGAGGGCACTCGAAAAATCGAACTTTCGAGTCCCATTGTCTTGCATTGAGTTCGGTTCGTGTTCGCATTCGAACCCGAACTTTTGAAATTTGTTCGAGTTCGAATGCGAACCGAACAAGGGGGTGTTCGGCTCATCCCTAATGCCAAGCTCATTTTTACCAGTTTTTGCTCATCAAGTTTAAGTGCGCTTTGAAGTCACGTTTTATTATATGACCCAGACATGTTATATAACCTTTTTCCAGCAGACTCAGCAGATTCATAATATATCATTATTATATGTATTTGTCATGCCCTGCTTGAATATTATAACAAAAAATGCAATAAAATTTGAAATTTCAATCATCTACAGCATGTAAAGTGATTTTTTTTTCACATTTTATCATCCAAGGCTTTGCGGTTATAGATTCTATGGGGTATGCTTGCTAATCAAATTAGAAATAGGAACTCGTTACTTTTTCTAGGGGGGGAAATTACATGATTTTTAGCTAAAACCCCACAACAGAAATTTTTTTTAGTGTAGCATTATTGTTCACATTATAATTTAAATCGGAATAATATTGCTGAATTAATTAAAAAAACACACAAAAAAGACGTTTTTATTTTCATTTTTATAAATTAGTTTTATATTTATGATTTTTTGCTACTTTGAACATGGTCATATTTGGTATCATTGGAAACCAAATGAAGTGGATTCCAATGTAGCCTTATGTTCAGCTTCCAATTTCCCAATGGAGTCTCTAACAACAATGATTTCCTGTGAAACCTCTTCAATAACAAGGACCATCCAGTCCAAAGAACAACGATTAGCCACAGCTATCCACTTCTTGCAGAATTCTGGCTTAGATCTCCCAATAGTTGGTTCATTGGTTACCCTGAAGCCTCTAGGTATCCTTTTAGCTCTATAATAGTCTGATAAAAATACACTGTGGAGATCAAGATCAATCTCCCGGTGCTTCAATTTGAATAAGTCAAAGTAAAGGTCCTTCGAGGTGATATGATGCGCCAATTGGTCCGGGGTCTGAGGCCACAGAACTTTGCGTGCTTGCTCTTCAGAGATCTGTAGTGTTTCAGCATAGTCCGAAAATGCACCAGCTTTCTGTAGAAACTCATCCATAATTCCCCAAATATATGAGATGGAGAAATTGCAAAAATAAGCCAAAAAGTGTCACTAACAGAGAAAAAGGGGCAGCTTCAGGCTGTGTGTACACCAACCAAGGTGACTATACACAAATACCAATACAGAGCCTGG
The DNA here is from genome assembly GCA_009667805.1 of Leptobrachium leishanense. NCBI lineage: Eukaryota > Metazoa > Chordata > Amphibia > Anura > Megophryidae > Leptobrachium > Leptobrachium leishanense. The sequence goes on along the minus strand of CM019070.1, from coordinate 89,547,531 downwards.
TTAAGCATTACAAGAATAATCATGCCTCAGTGCAAACATCCCAAAATATTGACAAAAAATACAAACCAAAGGATGCACCTTTTTATATGTTTCTCATAGATTTTCTCATTTTTTATTATTATATTCATCGAGGTTCATATTGGTCCGTATGGCCCTTATATAATTTTCACATATTTTTCACATATTGTACACGTATTTCCATAGGTCTTTATATTGTACTTCTGGCTTAATTTTTGATGCATACACGTATATTTACGCTTGCGGGTCACACAGTTTGTTTAGTGACTCTCAGTATTTAGTTTAATTTATAACCGATAACATTTTGCACTAGATCATTGTTCCTGTTAATATGTATTTTGCTTATATATGATCGTGACCAGACCCTCTTTGCATTTTGTGTGCTTGCTCCGAATATTGCTAAGCGCTAGCAGTAACTTGTGTTTGTTCCTGCTGTGTACATGATGCATGCCTTCTTTCTGCTCAGTCTATTCTTGTTTTTATGTATAGCGTCCATGCGTCTCTGGGGCAACCGGCTCTTAGTATAGCGGCTGGCGCTCAGTAATGACATCACGAATCAGCACGCCGACCGGAACTGCGTGCCGGGTCCACGTACACTGTCAGTGTTCTGTGCAGCGTGCTACAGGATAGGTGAGTTACACATTCTATTGTATATATATGTTGTTATTTCACTGTACCTGTAACCTTGAGAAAGGCTTGGTCTGAGCCGAAACGTCAGACATGATTATAGGATCTTTTCAATGCTGTATTTAATAAATTTTTGATTTTACTCATTTTTTGAAGTCTTCAAGTGCATCCTTCGGCTAGTATTTTTTGTCAATATTTTGGGATGTTTGCACTGAGGCATGATTATTCTTGTAAGGATTAACCAGGCTCTGTATTGGTATTTATATATATATATATATATATATATATATTATTGCAGTAATATTTTATTGGGTATTTCAAAGCAAAGACAAGAAACATCTGAAAGCGGTGAGGTTATAATATTCAATATGTGGATAAAAGCTGTTTGATCCAGGGAGAAATCTGACCGCCATTTTTGGATCAAGAAGGAAGTTTTTCCCAATATGTTGCAGTATGTTGGCGAGCGCTTCAGACTATTTTTTTTTTGCCTTCTTTTAGAACGACAGTAGTAGGTGAAAGGCTAAACTCGATGGATGCATGTCTTTTTTTCAGCCTACGTAACCATGTAACTAAATGTACCAATATAGTAAGGTTACAGAAAAACACAGAAAGGTTTTAGAACAAAATATGTGATATATACAGCAACAAGTGAAACATAAAGCATGGAGCTAAACAAAACAAGGATTTTTCATCAAATGGTGTTATGACTGCAATAATGGAAGAGGAGGGATTGAAAATCCAAGACACTAGAACAACAAAGTAGAAGAAGAAGAAGCAATCATCAAAAAATATCACATTTTGGTGTAGTGACAGAATGGATTATGTATGAAAGAGGTTTGTATATCCATCTCCATGGCCTCCCCGCTCATCGAGATATTTCTTCTTGAGCTGGGAGAGAAGCGTTATCCAGTGTGCAGCAAGAAAACTTCATGCTTATGACCAGGGCAGCCATCAGAAATGATGGGGCCCCTTACTAAACCTCACGATGGGGCCCCCAGGGCCCCCCGCACTCCCTCAACCTCTAACAGCTTTTCTCCCCCTTCAAAATTAAAAAAGGACATAACATAGCACCACAGCAATAAAACTCCCAGTAATGTACAGTGTGTATTAGTGTATCACAGTATCCACAGCAATAAAACTCACAGTAATGAGCGGTGTGTCTGAACGTATCACAGAATCCACAGCAATAAATCTCACAGAAATGGGCTGTGTATGATGGCCTTTGGGTCTGGGCCTGGTCCCTGGGCCTTGGGGTCTGGTCTGGGCCCTGGGTCTGGTCCCTGGGACTGGGCCTTGGGGTCTCGTCCCTGAGATCTGGGCCCTGAGGTCTGAGACCTGGGTCTAGGCTGGGCCTGGTCCCTGGGTCTGAACTGGGGTCTGGGCCCTGAGTCTGGCCTGGGGTCTGGTCCCTGGGTCTGGGCTCTGGTCCCTGGGCCTTGGGGCCTGGCCTGGACCCTGGTCTCTGGGTCTGGTCCCTGGGCCTGGGGTCTGGGACCTAGGGTCTGGGCCTTGGGGTCTGGGCCCTGGGGTCTGGGCCTTGGTCTGGGGTCTTGGCCCTGGGTTTTGGCCTAGGGGTGTGGGCCCTGGGTTTGGGCTTTGGGGTCTGGGCCCTGGGGTCTGGGCCTTGGGGTCTGGGCCTTGGGGTCTGGGTCCTGGGGTCTGGGCTTGGGCCCTGGGTCTGGGCCTAGGGGTCTGGGCCTAGGGGTCTGGGCCCTGGGTCTGGGCCCTGGGTCTGGGCCCTGGGTCTGGGTCCTGGGGTCTGGGCTCTAGGGTCTGGGCCTTGGGGTCTGGGCCTTGGGGTCTGGGTCCTGGGCCTTGGGGTCTGGGTTTGGGCCTAGGGGTCTGGGCCCTGGGTCTGGGCCTAGGGGTCTGGGCCCTGGGTCTGGGCCCTGGGTCTGGGCCTTAGGGTCTGGGCCCTGGGGTCTGGGCTCTAGGGTCTGGGCCTTGGGGTCTGGGCCTTGGGGTCTGGGTCCTGGGCCTTGGGGTCTGGGCCCTGGGGTCTGGGCCCTGGGTTTGGGCTTTGGGGTCTAGGCGCTGGGTCTGGGCCTTGGGATCTGGGTCCTGGGCCTTGGGGTCTGGGCCCTGGGTCTGGGCCTTAGGGTCTGGGCCCTGGGTCTGGGCCTTGGGGTCTGGGCCCTGGGTCTTAGGGTCTGGGTCCTGGGCCTTGGGGTCTTGACCCTGGGTTTGGGCCTAGGGGTCTGGGCCTTAGGGTCTGGGCCCTGGGGTCTGGGCCTTAGGGTCTGGGCCCTGGGGTCTGGGCCTAGGGGTCTGGGCCCTGGGTCTGGGCCTTAGGGTCTGGGCCCTGGGGTCTGGGCTCTAGGGTCTGGGCCTTGGGGTCTGGGCCTTGGGGTCTGGGTCCTGGGCCTTGGGGTCTGGGCCCTGGGGTCTGGGCCTAGGGGTCTGGGCCCTGGGTTTGGGCTTTGGGGTCTAGGTGCTGGGTCTGGGCCTTGGGATCTGGGTCCTGGGCCTTGGGGTCTGGGCCCTGGGTCTGGGCCTTAGGGTCTGGGCCCTGGGTCTGGGCCTTGGGGTCTGGGCCCTGGGTCTTAGGGTCTGGGTCCTGGGCCTTGGGGTCTTGACCCTGGGTTTGGGCCTAGGGGTCTGGGCCTTAGGGTCTGGGCCCTGGGGTCTGGGCCTTAGGGTCTGGGCCCTGGGGTCTGGGCCTAGGGGTCTGGGCCCTGGGTCTAGGCCCTGGGTCTGGGCCCTGGGTCTGGGCCTTAGGGTCTGGGCCCTGGGGTCTAGGGGTCTGGGCCTTGGGGTCTGGGTCCTGGGTCTTATGGTCTGGACCCTGGGTCTTATGGTCTGGGCCTTGGGGTCTGGGCCTTGGGGTCTGGGCCCTGGGTTTGGGCCTAGGGGTCTGGGCCCTGGGGTCTGGGCCCTGGGGCTGGGCCTTAGGGTCTGGGCCCTGGGGTCTGGGCCTTGGGGTCTGGACTTCGGGGTCTGGGCCCTGGGTCTGGGCCTTGGGGTCTGGGCCTTAGGGTCTGGGCCTAGGGGTCTGGGCCCTGGGTTTGGGCCCTGGGTCTGGGCCTTGGGGTCTGGACCTTGGGGCCTGGGTCCTGGGGTCTGGGCCCTGGGTCTGGGCCTTAGGGTCTGGGCCTAGGGGTCTGGGCCCTGGCTCACCACTCCGCTGTCTTCTTTTCTTCTATCTTCTTTTCTTCTGTCTTCGGCTCTTCTTTTCTTCACCTTTTCTTTAATCTTCTTCTCTTCTGATCTTCTTCCCGGCCCCTCCAGCTCTGGAACGCAGCTTCACTGAGTGGAGGGGCGGAGCCAAAGCAACGTGCTTGGGAGGCCCTCACACACTGCTTGGCCCCGACCCAGCCAACCAGTGAAGCTGCCAGGAGCCGGAGCTGTTAAAGGGCGACGCCGCTGCCGATGGGGGCCCGGCCCCCCGGGCCCCCACCGGGCCCGAGCCCCTTACGGCAGCATGGGGCGTAATGCCCTGATGGCGGCCCTGCTTATGACAACTTTGCGAACAATTTGTTTTTGGAACAGATGAGAGTTGCACAAGGGCTAGTTAAAACTAACAACATGGGTCTTGAGTTAAGGTTTACCAAGATATAGTTGAGAGGAGTGTGTATGAGATCACGTGTGGGTGCAGAATGGTATGACAATGGTAAATTAACTATCAGGGTTATTCAAAGAGAATCGAAAAGCCACCGCACGTTCAGTGACTTTTCGTTCTCTTCAATTCGGTACGATTTGGCGATCCCATTTCGGCCACCCTGCGGTGTATTCAGCAAGCACCACAGGGCCTCCGAAATGCAGGGAAAAGTCGCCGCATACCCACCGAAAACTCACCGCAAAACAATGGCGAACGCACACCGAAACCCGCAAAAACATCTGGATTAACCCGCCGAAAATGCCAGAAAAACCCATGTAGGAGCCATTCACACGCAGTGCAGCTGCCGGAAAAAGCCGTCACCGCAGACGAATGGAGTGAATAAATTAAAAAAACAGTTTGCTTGAATGTTTGAAAAGTGAAACGCCGTTTGCAAAGAAACTACTCAGTGAAAATGTCTGAAATTTACATATAAGATCCAAGGAATGATAATAAAAAGGGCTGTTACAGAAAAAAGAAAAAAATTTGCAAAAAAATGCCTAAAAGGTTCTAAAAAAATCTAAAACCTTTTTACTGCAGAATCTTATAATGAACGGTTTATTAGATATTGAATTAAAACGGGAATATTTTTAACATTGAAGCCTATGGGATTCGCCTGAATAAACCTGCCGAATTAAACCACCGAATGGCAGGGCATTTCGGGAACCTTTCACTGCTGGCTTGTGCTCTCTAAATAGCCGAAGCATTGCTTTTTTATGGGGATTCACTGCCCTCTAACAGGCAACGAACATGCACCGTATGTACAGGCAATTCGCCAGGATTTGGCGAATTGCCTGCTCTCTGGATAGCCGAATGGCCAGGAAAGGTAACCGAACGCTGATTTTCAGCGTTCGGTTCCCTTTCGGCAGCCATTCGGATCTCTTTGAATAACCCTGTATGTTTCTCGTATCAATCATGTGTTTATTGTTTCCTATTAAGGAGCTGAACTGGACTGGCATACCAGCAGAATACAGTTTTATATCAGGAACCTGGTACTCTGGCACCCCAGATGTTAACATCCGAGGAGAGGGAGAGCGTTTGACATCACTATTTTATAAGATTGTACCTAATCGATGACACGTATGGATACAGAAGAAATTCAATTCCATACTGTCAGACAATTGTCCTGTTCTGTTGGTGAGCATAGATCTTTCTCTCAAGCCAAAATATAACTGCAAGGCAGCTGTAAGGAGCAAAAAAAGACAGATGCACAGAGTGAGATTTATTTCACCATTCAGGATTGGAAGGTGTAATCAAGCTCTCTCAGAAGATGCGAGTAGAGTGTTGGTTGTAGCAGAAAAATTTAAAGAATTTGAAAAGCTATAAAGTTGTTGATTTCTAAAGCATAAGTGTAGACTATGGGCCATATTCCAAGGTTGGTGTTAACTTAACCAGAGCTGTTGCAAAGTACCAGAGCCATTAATAGCTCTGCGAAGTGCTAAATTTCTAACAGCTCTGGTTAAAGCTTACATCAAGGTTGGAACGGGGCCCAGAGAGTCTAAGAGCTAAATTCTGAGGGCCCTATTCCACAGTAAAATGGAGACAGTAAGCATAGGACACCAAGCATAGGACATAGGACACCAGGAAGCTTTGCATGTCCCGGCTGCGAGCTCACCCAACCTCACTCTGCTCTCTGCTCCTGGCGAGAAGAAGCAGCGGATCGAGGTAAGTATGGGATTTAACGGTGTGGGGGGGTTATATTAAATTTTTCACGCTAAAACGGGATGCTAAGGAGGAAAATCTGCACCTGCAGATTTCTCCTTATTGCCCCTTTTTAGCGTGATATTACTAGGCAGGCGCTAATCCAGCAGCCTGCCCCGCAACGCAACGCTAAGCCTCGGGATGCTGTGCCACGAGCATCCCCTCCATGGAGTCCATAGGACTCCATTGAGGCTTCCACGTGGTCCCATGACCTGCAGGATCTCGCCTCGCAAGATCCGACAGGTCGTGGAGTGATTCACTGAGGGAAACTGGGGGACTTTTTTTCTCCCAGGCTCTCTCTCTCCAGGGCCGGTGCTAGGCTATATTGCACCCTAGGCCAGACCAACTACTTGCGCCCCCCCAAAAAAAACACGTGACATGTATGAGCGTATCACAGAGCTCACACATGGGCATATACTGCCCCCAGCAGCTCACACATGGGTATATACTGCCCCCAGCAGCTCACACAGGGGTATGTATTGCCCCCAGCAGCAAACACATGGGTATATATTGCCCCCAGCAGCTCACACATGGGTATATATTGCACCCAGCAGCTCACACATGGGTATATAGTGCCCCCAGAAGCTCACACATGGGTATATATTACCCCCAGCAGCTCACACATGGGTATATACTGCCCTCAGCAGCTCACACTTGGATATATACTGCCCCCAGTAACTCACAAATCGGTATATATTGCCCCCGCAGCTCACACATGGGTATATATTACCCCCAGCAGCTCACACATGGGTATATACTGCCCCCAGCAGCTCACACATGGATATATACTGCCCCCAGGAAAAAGTGCAGGTATGCCAAGTGGTTGATGTGTTCAACGTCCACTGTGATACCAGGTACTCCAGTTAACGGGAACCTTGGGAGCGCTGCATGATCTGCACCACTGTCAATAGAGCACTAAGTTTCCACATTGCTCAGCGCAGAATAAGACTCGTCGCTGTCGTCACTTTCTGTGTCTGAGAACGAATCTACCAACGAATCCCAGTCGCTCAATTCTGCGAGTAATTCAAACTCATTGTTGCTGCTCTCAGGCTGGTCTGCAACCGTTTTGGAGGTTCAAGTGCGCTTTTTGGACACCACGGACGTACAAAAGTGCAGTCTGGGCACAGGACCACACACTAGGGATACCTGGGGTGAGTGAGACACAAAGTAATCATAACAGAATGCATTGCACCTGTCAGGATTTTATACGCTCTAATTTTTACACTTTTTTTCAGACTTCAAATGTGCCTCCAGGTCTATTTCGGACCTCTCTGAATAACCCCTATAGAAAGAATCCAGCATTGGGTCCCAGTGATTGCGCTAGCTTGCACGAGCTCAATGTACTTTGCGCACCCTATACTTAACATGGGGAGCGCAATTAGTAAGTATCATTAGGATAACTAAGATATTACAAAATCCTAAAGCTAAATACCACACGGATGCATTAACCACTGTACCTAGAAGCTGATGATAACTGATTCCGCTTTTGCAGATTCAATTAGCGCCAGCTAAAACCCACCAATAAATAAGATACTCTCCTCTCATCCTGCGGCGAGAACGGCGGCCCGACCTGCTGCTTCCTGCCACCGGGAACAGAGTGAGACTGGGGACAAATAGTCCCCAGTCTCCCTCCGCGATCCCTCCTCGGTGCTGCGCGATCTTGCAAGAGCGAGATTATGCAGGGCTTGCGGCCCGGCAGCAGAACCCTCCAGGGAGTCCTATGGATTCTAGGAGGTGATACTCGCGGCAGTGCAGAAGCGCTACTGTGAGTATCACTGCGGTTAGTGAATGGTTCCGGAGCAAGGTGCTGAAGTAGCACCTGACCTGGAATCTCATGCTAAAATGAGGAAGCGCAGGTTTTTCCCGTTTGTGTCCCCATTTTAGCGTTCACTGGTGCATAGTGCCCTCAGTCTTTTTTTAAATTTAGGGAAAGAGTAGTTTAAGAGCAAGAGGGCAAAGAGTGTGTAAAGATTAATTTGCAGAACAGGTTAGTGATGATGTTTGGAAATATAGTGACATGAAAAACAAGACGCATACAGCACAGAGTAGTATCGAGTCTGTGTCCAGAGATCATGGGAAGCTGTACTGGATTGGAAAATAACCTGAAAAGATAGTGTTGACCCCTTGTGGGTGTCCCCCAACTCATAAATCTCCTCAAGATAGCACCCATATCCTGTTGAATTGTTTTGCTGTCTCCAGAGGTCAGTTCTGAGTTATTTTGCTACATTTAGCAAGTTTGGTCATTTAGAGCTTAGAACTTTTCTGAAATTGAGCATTGCCAGGAGCAATGATGGATACCAAAGCAAAATAGATTGTTTTCTGAAAAGGTTTTATAAGCAGCCATTCCCACCATATTTCTAGCACTGATATGACAACTCCTTTGCATTCCCAGCAGGTCTCGGGGCACTATATTAATGCTCTATGGAGCAATTATGGTGTCCAACACCACTGTTTGATTGATATATACTTTATCTCTGGAACCCAAGAGTAGATTGAGCTCTGGTGAGATAGGGTAGAGATATTTATATCCACATACTTCAATTTTGTTACGACAATTAATTTCACCCCCTAGTGACCAAAGATATTTCATACCATTGTCATGTTCTAGCCACTAGGTCCCTGTGCCAATATGTGTTTGGGGTAGCACTGTACTGCTTATTTACCATTTGTAGCTCTGTTCATGTTTGTTATTGTACATGTAACGGCGACATTTTCAAATGTATATGATATGTGATCTTTAAAAAGTTGCAATGTTTTGATTGAAATAATCCATCACAAATTGTTCAAGGGGTTAAATACACAAAAATAATGCTAGTTCTAGAAACCTTCTTTAGTTTCTTCACCACTTTTAAATATAGCAGACCAGCAAACGTGCTAGTAACATTTCCACTTTGACTTGTAAAGTTTATATAATGCTTAATATGTATTATGCTTGGGATATTATGGGTGAGATTATATTTATAGCATATTGGGATAAATATGCAACAGCTATGAGAACTCCAAGCATATACTGTGCCCCAGCTCTCTGTCGCTTGTCTTTACTTTTTTTTTTACTCTACATAGTGATAAATTCTGATATTTTGAATTTCTATAAAATAATAATAAAGTTTCATCCAATATTGTGTAAATTATCTTTAAAAAATCCTTTTATCGTCACTGAAAATCCACAATATATTATTAAGCCCTACAAGTAAAAGTCACTCACCAGTTTCATTAAAAATTTAATTATTTATCTTATTGCCAATTAAAGATCATGTTCTGTTGCTAATCTGTAATTAATATTGTGTAAAATAAGTATGATTAAATAAGATGTTTTTCTAAAAAAACTAATTATATTTAGATCAACTCCTGAGACATATTTGCATCAATGTTAACAAGGACAGTGCCTTATAAATGTAAGAATACTGCTTCGTTTAACCACATAACCTTTCTGCGGGTCACCAAGAAATGTATTGATTGGAATGATCTATTTCCAGGAACAGATCGATGTTGGAAGAAACTGAAGTGCTTAGGTTAGCACTGGACCTAATCATCGGACTGCTGTCCAAATTTACCTACATGGTATTAGTATTTTATCCTATATTTAATGCCTTTTATAGACATCTTTCATGAAATTTCCTCACAAACACACAATACTAATTTCCTCATGCATACGAGTTGAATTTAGAAGTAAAAAAAAAAGAGGGGGCCCATTTAACTGTGTGTGTACATACAAATACGTGTTTGCATCATGCTATGTATTTTCATAAAGAACAAAGTTTGGGAGATTGAGAAAAGACAGTAACACTAGTGGCCTGCCATGAAATATGTTACGGTCAGGTATCATAATAAGGTTTTAGCTTAGCTGGAGGTGTCAAGACAGATATCAGCTACAAACTCAAATATGGCTAAGACGATCATGGGGGGGGGGTTGCTATCAGGTCTATTCAAAGAAAGGTGAATCTCAGGAGAATGACTGAAGAAGTGAAAATTCTAGGTCAAGATAGCCAAACCAGAAAAATTCTCCCATTTATCTCACTTTCCAAATCGGCTATTTGGTCTAGATTGTTCTCTTCTCCTGTGTTTCACCTTTATTTGAATAGACCTGTATATCTCTTGGTCAGCAGAAACCTCCTTGGCATTTCTGTTCTTGTTGCCCTTTTGGGTGGAAGCAGGCTGACCTGCATTGGTATAATGTTCTCTGTAAAAATACTTATTATAAGACAAGCAGTGGTGGCTCGAGAGTTTGTGAGGGCTTAGGGAAGGATCAAATGCTCCTCTTGTGATATAAAAAATGCAGAAATAAACCCAATAAATTTGAATTAATTAAGAACCCTCATACTCTCTTGCTAGAAGGGAGTGTGTGAATATAGAAATGTGTGTATTTGTGTGGAATATCAGTGTGCATCTGAATAATGTTTGCATTGACATTCCACATAAAACCCACGGTGAGAGGCCCCTGGCTGAGTGATGCCTTAGGTGGTTGCCTGTTGGACGTAATTATAGAGCCATCTCTGCGAGCAAGGGAAGGGAAGGGAAGGCCTCTACTTTTGATGCCTTTTCACCGTATTCTTATAAACCAATTCTTTGTTCCCCACAAGCCTTGAGGGTCATCCAGACCTTATGTTCCAGATACTTTGAGAGATATCAGATTAACCTGCTGATGAGGCCCACTAAGCCCAAAATCAACCATCAGGGTTTGTTATATATCCGGTGCAGCGAATACATTCTTTGAATTTCAGTTCAAGATGTCAATTTGGCTAATGTGCATATGGAATATTCTTCATTGTAACAGCACCATCAGGCTGAAAACTTATTATGAGACCTTATATACACTGAAGAGCCGGCCACTGGTACCATTGCCTGTTGTCATTGGTGTCATAAATCAATTTCTATACGTTCAGTTAAAACAGAGATCCAAACGGGAAGAGCTATGGCTGAGGGATTTAATTTTCCAAATAAAGTAACAGAAACATGACACAAATAAGCATCAGGATAAATTTTTCCACTTGTGTTTGCTGAAGTACCCTATTAATTAGTCATTTGAGATTTGTCCGATTCACGGTAAAACACTATTGTGTCAACTGGTTTGTTGCTTAAGTTAACACATTAAAACGCCATTATTGATACATCTACATCATACATGACAGCATTAAGTTAAGAAAATAATATAATCTGAAAAAGGACTTCAAAAACTATACGTTTGTTTTTGATAATTTTATAATGTCATATATTATAATTTTGATATGAAGGGCATATAGATACGATTGTGATATAAATATAATCTCAGTATTTGACTACTTTATTCAGGTAATTTAATTGTTACTCATATATTAACCCTTTCGCTGCTGAGCCATTTCACCCCTGTGTGCTGAGCTCATTTTTACCATTTTCGCTTATCATGTTTAAACGTAATTTGAAGTCACATTTTATTATACAACCTAGACTAATAATATATTGTTCGTTCCGGTAGATTCGGCAGATTCATAATATATCACTATTATATGTATACATCATGTCCTGCCTGAATATTATAACAAAAAATGCAATAAAATTAGAATTTTCAACCATCTACAGCGTGTAAAGTTTTTTTTTTTCACATTTTATCATCTGAGCCTTTGCAGTTATATTTTCTATGTGGTGCGCTTGTGTAACAAAATTAGAAATGGGGACTCATTAAATTTTTTTGGGGGAAAAATGACGCAAACCACCCCATAGAAAAAATCGTTGGTGCAGCATCATTGTTCACATTATAATTGAAATGGGAACAATATTGCTGTATTAATAAAACCAAAAAATCAGTTTTTTTATTTTTTTATTTTTTTTAAATTTATTTTTTTATTTAAAAAAATTCTTTACTTTTAACATGGTCATGTTTGGTATCATTGGAAAGGACATGCTCTGGCAGTTTCAATGATATCAAACATTAACCCCTAGCTGCCATGGATCGGGAGATAGGGCGTCCAATGACCCCCCTATCTCCACCATAGGTGGCAGCTAGGGGTTAACTCCCGAACTGACATAATCGCGTCCATGCATGATGATGCCAGTAGGCAGGGGGAGATCACGGAAGCTTGGCCGACTCCAAGATGTCGGCCAGCTTTGGGAGGGGACCCCGATCCGGCGCCAGTTGGCGCAGAATTGCGATCCAGCCCCCAAGGGGTTAAAGGCAGCCACCGCTAATGTTGAAACCAAATTAAACACATTCTAGGGAGAGTATATTAAAGCACAAATGAAGATTTTTTAACGGGAAAAAATAGAATTCATAGCATCTCCAGTAACCAGGAAGTGGTTGATGTGTCACCTGACCGTGACATTTCTGCTGTTTACAATGGAAACACCATGCATGTCCCATAAATACTGCAGAATAGTTTATGAGATATGTAGCTCAGAACGCGGAGAAAGATTTATTCATGTATCAATATGAATGAAATAGCTGTGCAGTCTAATAGAAGCCATTTCATTAGCATGCCAAAAACTATAATTTATGAATCGTCATGGATGAAACTACATACAGCCTTATACATGTATAGGGTCTCTCATACTGCTAACTATTACTGTTCATCAAAAAAAGTATGTTTGTGACTTAACAAGCACAATAAACACATGGAATATTCAGGTAATATAAATTTATGGTCCTCTGATTTGCCATTTAACTGACTGTTCATCACCTTTCTACCCTGTTACAGTAATAACATCACTGGCCACCTACCTCTGTGGCAACTCCCAGGTGCAATGACCAGTATCCTGTCGGTGAAGCACATTGCTCCTGGGGGGGCCTGGAGATCGGGACCCTGACCCAGGCATTGTTTCTGGGACATGGACCTGGCATGGCACCCAAGGCTCAGTGATCACACCTTGCACCGCATCTGCACGGGGCTGAAGGGTGGGAGGTGACAAGCAGCCAAGGGGGCTTTGCGGAGGTTTGTGACCCCAGGACAGGTAACTTGGGATCACTGGGGGCCTAAGCTTCCAGCCCTCCCACTAGGAACTTTATGGGCTATATTATAAAGCGGGTGCTAACTTAACCAGAGCTGTTGTAAACTTAAAACCTCCATAGGCTATAATGGCTCTGGTAAGTTCACAACAGCTCTGGTTAAGTTAGCACCAACTATGTAATATGGTCCTATAACTTTTCCTATTGATTCCTGGACTTTGACCTTTTGCCTGAAACCTCGCTTATGAACCTTTGCCACCTGGACCAGCCGTTGCTTGTTTGACTTTGATTTCTGCCTAACAATTTGGATATCAAGCTCCCTCCCACTGGTCAAGATACTGCATACCAAGATTAATCCCGTATTCCTGACATTAATAATAATATTGTTTTAAGGAGTAAGATTGACTAACCCAATCTGCAAAAGCACCTGCAAGGACCCAAGATGGAGTTAAATCGAATCTGGCTTCCAGTTGGGCTCAAGATTGAGCCCATACATTTCTAGTACAACAGCCATTACAGCCGATGTGCTAAAATGGGGTGAACAGCTGGGGCATGTTTTTGACTCATATAAGAGAGATGGCAGATGCAGCGGCACTGTAGTAGCAGAAGTAGCACTTTTTGGCCAGCAGATGGAGAAATCTGCATGTCACATATTGCATTAAGCATGGAAATTGTTGTAGAAATTAGTTATGTGAGGAGCCAAAGAATTCAGCTCGGTCGAGAATATTTTGGAATACAAAAATATTGGATTTCAAAGTAATCTGAATTGGCCGATTCGGAATATTGTAAAATTCCAGTATTTCAGTATTGGAGCTATTTGGAATATCGGAAGCATCCAATATAGATGTCAATTTCCGATAATCAAGACCATGATGTGGTTAGGGTTAGCCCTGCTGTTTCTGATTATTTTCATTGTTAAGGTTGAGGTTATTGTAAGGTTAAGATTAGGGTTCCTGTTAAAATTACTACTAGAATTAGGATTACTGTTACAGTTTAAATCTGCTTGTTTTATAATTAGGGTTTGGGTTATAATTTCTGCTCTGTTTCTTTCTAAGTTAGAGTAACAGAGATAATGATACAGTTTGGGTAAGGGTTACATTTTGAGTTATGGTTACAGTTAGGGTTACAGTTAAGGTTACTTTTTTTTAATTGAAAAATCCTGAATTAATAAAAATAGATCCAATTATTATCAGATATTGACCTGGGTAGGTTTGTGAATTTGTAGGCGCCTGTATATGTATATAATAGGGGTGTGTAGGTGCCCATATAAGTATATAATAAGGGATGTATAGGTGCGTGTATAGGTATAAATTATAATAGGGTATGTAGATGTCCGTATAGGTATATAATAGGAGTATGTAGGCGCATGTATAGGTATATAATTGTGGTGTGAAGGCACCAGTATAGGTATGTAATGGGGGTATTTAGGTGCATGTATAGGTAGATAATAGGGGTCTGTAAGCACACATATTAGGTATATAATAAGCATGTGCAGGTACACGTATAGGTATATAATAGGGGTGTCTACGTACATGTATAGGTATATAATATGGATGTTTAGGCACACGTATATGTATATAATAGGGGTGTGTAGGCACATGTATAGGTATATAAAGGGGGTGAAGGCACGCGTACAGGTATATAATATGGATGTTTAGGCACACGTATAGTTATATAATAGGGGTGTGTAAGGGCACGTATAGGTATATAGTATGGATGTGTAGGAACACATATAGGTATATAATAGGGGTTTGTTGGCACACACAGGTATAGAATAGGGGTGTGTAAGGACATGTATAGGTATATAATAGGAGTGTGTAGGCACACATATAGGTATATAATAGGGGTACATACAGAAAAAATGCCGTTGGGCCCATATTCACCAGAGCATCTGCAATAGCCAGGAGTAACAACCCAGTTCATGTATAAAACATAACAAGAAAAAAAGATGTCATCTGCACTCGTTTATATACAAATCCATGTGCAACAAAACACAGAGGTTTTAGTTTGCTCGAATGGCCATTGAAGCATAAGCTCACTCGCCCCATCAAGGCACCTCTTTGTAGAGTGAATAACGCGCAGTCACGAGCAAGCATCCCCTCCATGGATTCCATAGGACTCCAAGGAGGCTTCTCCTGCTGGGTCACATGACTTGCAGAATCTCGCCTCTTGCAAGATCCTGCAGGTTGATGGGGTAATCGTGGAGGGAAACTTGTGACTTTTTTTCCCCAGTCTCATTCTGCTCCCAGCTGCCAGAAGTGGTGGATTGGCCGCCATTCTCGCTGCAGGATGAGAGGTGAGTATTTGATTTTTTGGGAGGTTGCAGCTGCTTCTAACTGATTCCACAGAAGCGGAATCAGTTAACACCAGCTCTAAACTGTAGCAAACATTTTTAGTTAGGGATAGCAATGAGTAATTAGCATTAGGACTTTGTGATCCTACCGCTAATTACTCTTTGCTTACTGTTTGTGCCTCCCATGTTAAGCATAGGGAGAGTAAAGTAGAGTAAGCTCGCTTTTTTAACCCATTTGCGAACGGGAGGTTATCTTTGCGTCACGCTATCACCTTAATTAACCTAGTGCTAACGCTCATTTATGTGAGACCTAGGGCTAGCGTTAAGCAGGTGATAGGGCCCCTAAAGTTTAGAACTTTTCATTCCAGAAATATTTCTCTTAACAAATAAATGGATACTTATAAAAATTAAAAACTTAGCAAATTTACATTCTTTTTTATCTTTTAATCATCTCAGAATATCAATCTTTATTCAGATTTGCTAGTTTACCCTACATGTAAGCTTTAACAGTGTATCTCAGGTTTCATATAAATGTTATCATTTTTTCAGAAAAACTCTTTGGTAGTGGAAGGGTTGGATAACTACTCCACTGCTCCTCTCACCTGTAAACCATGTCTCCTTTGTAACTAACCTGCATTTTCAAGGCAAAATATGTTCACTGAATACATCAAATAAGTTAGCTTACTAAAAATGTTTGGGGGAGAAATTGGTATAAGTATAAACTTTTCACAAGCTTTAATGTCAGGATAAGTCCTTATTCTAGCAATAAAACATATTGATTAGTGAGTAACTCTTTGTAATGACTGAACATCACTTGTAACTTTCATTGATACTCATGTGTTTGAAAGATCCATGGAGATAATGATACAACTATTTACGAGGCCTTTGAGCATACTTCTGTTTCTGTTCATTCCAGTTCATCTTTATTTATATACAAAGAACGCTCAGCAGAAACATTTTTAATCAATAATGTAGGAACAACTGGAATTTATCCCCAGGAGATTCACAACTATAAATCTATATATAGTATAGTATAAACTGATTTTGCTCTGACAATACCAGAATACAAAATGTCGCATGAATTTTATTTTAGCCACACAAAGAAAGGCAGAGTTTTGGTTTGGTTTTCAAGTCTGATTTATTCATAAAATTGTTGTAATTGCTAAAATGCTCAGCAGTCATGGCCTTCTATTCTTTTCTTCATATCTTCCCATTTGTAAATCCCTATATAAATTAAACTATGATAGCACTATATAAATAGCAATTAATGTAACCAACCTCATTTGTTAATTAACAACATATGTGTAAATATGAGTAAATAGAGAGGTGTACTTTTATATAGCTATGTTTGAATTAGTTTGTTACTTTACTTTGCGCCTACAATGTTTAGATGCCAGTGGTACTTTATGTGTTAAAAGTAATGATAATCCACGCTTACATCTGCATCATGATTCTGAAAACACGTTATCTCTCCCTGTGCTCTTGCTGCTGTATTCTTTCTCTACCTACCCAACATTGGCCCCTATTTCAGTGTGCTCGTAATTAAAAGGCACTAAAGTGAAATAGAAAAAAAAAAGCATTGTTAAAGGGGTTATTCACAGAGCACCGAAATGTCGCCGACATTCCGCTACTCTCTCGTTTCCCGCACTTCGAGGAATCAAATTTCCCGACCCTGCAGTCAATTCTACATTCACCGCAGGGTCCCCGGAGTGCGGTGAAAACCCGCCGCAAACCCACCAAATGGAAAAAAAAAAAAAGCTGCAAAACCACTGAAATTATCGGATCTGATAATTTAGACGGTTTTGCAGCTGCTTTTTTTTTTTTTTTTTAAATGTGAAGGGAATATCAGATCCGATAAATTATCAGATGCGATCCAATAATCCGCCGCAAACCCGCTGAACCCGTCCGGAAAAAGCAGAGGATCAGCTGAACACAGCGACGACCAGCGTTCGAAAAAAGCCGACAAGCCGACGGACGGGGTAAAAAAGATAATAAAAAAAAACAATTGAAAGTGTCAAAATTTAAACGCTGTTTGCAAAAAAACTACTGAAAGAAAATGTCTGGAATTAGCACATAAGGTCCTATGAATGATTAAAATGGTCTGTTGCAGAAAAAGGAAAAACTGCTATTTAAAAAAAAAATGGAAAAAGTTTGCCGAAAAAATCCTGATAAATGCCTAAAAGATCCTAAAAAAATAAGAGACTTTTGCTGCAGATTGAAAGAATAAATGGTTTATTAGAGAATGTGCATGACCTTTTTTTCTGTTTCGTTTCGTTTGTTTGTTTTTTTTAGGTGTTTTTTTGTTTCGGATCATTTCGGACAGTTTTTCTTTCGTTTTGGATCGTTTCGATTCCGCAATTCGTATCATTTCGGGGATTCACATCATTTTGGCGATTCGGATCATTTCGGATGATTCGGATCAGTTGGGTTTTCGGTTTTTATGAGTTATTTGTTTGTTTTTTCCTTATTTAAGAATTGGAAGTAGATTACTACCAATAGAATGAAAGTTTCTTTTCTTATTTATTCTTTTAGGATTTTTTAGGCATTTTTTGGGTGAAATTTTAGGATTCCTAACTTTTATTTGAAAGAAATAAGGCTTTTTCAACAAGGATTCATATGCTGCATTAATTATACTGCACAGAGACACTTCCCAGCAGTGTGTGGATTCATATGCTGCATTGAAACCTATAGGGTAAAAAGCCTTGTGTCTTTAAAAAAGTTAGAAAATTCTAAAATTTCACCCAAAAAATGCCTAAAAAATCCTAAAAGAATAAACAAGTAAAGACACTTTCATTCTATTGGCAGTAAACTACTTCCCATTCTTAAATAAGCAATAAAAAACAAAATAACTAATAAAAAAATGAAAAACGAACTGATCTGAGTCACCCGAAATGATCCGAATCGGCGAAATGATCCGAATCACTGAATTTAATCTGTCCACAATTTTTGGATGGTCGATATTTCGTTTTCGGAAATGCTTCTGAAATATGAAAATGGTGAATTTCATCCGAATTTCGATTTGGAACGAAACGAATAGCACATCTCTAATAAAAACAGGAATATTTTTAACATTGAAACCTATGGGATTCTCCTGAACAAACCTGTCGAATGAAACCACCAAACATCAGGGCATTTTCTGACATTTCACTGCTGTTCGTTGTTCTTTGAATAGATTAACCATTGCTTCTCTATGGGGACTTTCACTGCTGTCGAACAGGCACCGTACTAGCTGACAACTCACCAAAATTTTGCCTGCTTTCTGAATAGCCAAATGGGCAGGAAATGGCATCGTACGGGGAAATTCACTGTTCGGTGCATTTTTGGGGCAAGTTCGGATCTCTGTGAATAACCCTGTAAGTGTCCATTTCTCCACATTACCAGCTCAATTACAAGCCATCCGCTATTGCTGTCTGTGATATAATATTAAAATATTACTAGCATTGTAATTTTTAGGAAACCGCTAAAAGATAATAGCAGGAGCCACCAGAGCTTTGGACTTGAGTCGCCCGACTTGGACTTGACTTGGACTCAAGTACGAATTTTGATGACTTGTGACTCGACTTAGACAGCAATGACTCAAGACTTCACATGGACTTGAGCTCTATGACTTGGAAAGTCATTTTACCTAAAACCAGAAGTCAGAGTTGTGACTTGTGATCAATCTAGGCAGGCAGGAGAATGCCAAACAAAACAATATTTTTTAAAATACCTAACTCATTCATTATTTAATAACACTCTGATATATTTCATTATGGTCAAATGATAAAATATAATAAAATGTCATGTCAGTAATTGACAAACTAGGTCATTACCAGATGATACAAACAACCAAGTGTTGCATTTAAAATGCTGTTGCACTATATATATTTCAATACATTTTTAAATCATCAATACATGTTTATTACAAATATGTTTCTATTCAAAGATGTAATTCACCTATACATATTTATGTTTTGACTGGAAAATCCATTTAAGTCAGTTCCCTGTTAAACTTACTAGAGATGTGCATTTGTTTCGGAAAAATTCGGAATTTGGAACGAAATTTGATAATTCGTATTTCGGAAGTACTTCCGAGTAACGAATCGATACGATACGAATTCGAAACGAAACGGTATATAACAAATTTATTTCGTTTTACACTGTGTCATCATCATAAAAGAAAAATTTTAATAATTGATATCATCTATCGAATTTGAAATGAACTATCAAATGGATATCAACAGCTATCGAATTTTAAATCAACTATCAAATGGATATCAACAACTATCGAATTTGAAATGAACTATCAAATGGATATCAACAGCTATCGAATTTTAAATCAACTATCAAATGGATATCGACAACTATCGAATTTGAAATGAACTATCAAATGGATATCAACTATCAAATTTGAAATCGATTCGAAATTTCAAATCGATTCGAAATTTCAAATCAATCCGAAACGAAACACGAAAAAAAATTAGTTACGAAATTCTGACAATGAAATTATTTAAAAACGTAACGAAGCGAAACTAAACAAAATTAATTTTTCAGCCATGCACATCCCTAAAACTTGCACTGTATTGAATTTAATATTGTGTGCAGTGTAGTATTCCTACCACAGAGGATGCTTTGTTTTTTTATTTTACACTATTGTCAGCATGTGGTTTGTTTTGTACAGTATTTTTCTTTATCTGTGGTCTTCTGTCACATAGCAGGTCAGCAGTGTGTACAAGTAAGGTGTAAGGTGAAGCATACCATGATAACAAACATTCCTTCCCTCACTCAAAGTATGACAGCATAGTATTTTTCATTTACTTGGGTTCTTGGCAGCTGTGTTATTTCTATAAGTATTTAGTTATTGTCAGTTAACAATAAATACAGTTTTTTCAAAGCTTGCCCTTACAAAGTGTATGTCACAATTTCACATTTTTAATCACAAATGGAATTGAACTGCGACAAGATAAAAATATTTTAAAAACCTTCCTGAGTATTTAATGCTCTGAAACTAAATTATGCAAAGAGCACTGACGACTTGTTGAACACATGAAGCTTAAAGCTGAGGAATTGACCTTAAAGCTGAGGGCTTGACCTAGTCGTGTCTGTCTTGACTCGGGACTTGCCTTTCTAGACTTGGGACTTGTCAGTCTACGCTGGGGACCTACCAGTCTAGACTTGGGGCTTGGCTTGGGAATTAAATACAAGGACTTGAGACTTACTTATGACTTGTAAAACAATGACTTGGTCCCACCTCTGGATGCCACCATTAAAATCCTTTTATTGCGCATTCTATTTTTTCTTTCACAAGATTTGTGGAGCCAATATTTCTTTACAATACCAGGGGCAGACAAGAATAACAAGTGATGTGCAATCACTTGTTACTGTTCGGCTATCTAAAAATTTGATCTTTCTATACACGGTGGAGTAGGCAGTTGTAAAAGTCAAGTCAAGACAGCATTGGCATCTCATTTTGGAATCGAACAAGAACTAACGAGTGGGGTTGTTAAACTTTCGTTAATGCTAAGAGTTGAAATGGGCGCCGTTGAGTCTTTCCATTCCTTTTTATACTTACCCTCATACTTCAGTTGTATCTCTTTGCCTGCATATTCTCTTTATTTTATATCACAGTTATAACTCAGTTTTACTATGCTCTTCTGCTACCCTTAGATTTTTATCTTCCACTATCCCCCTTCAGTTTTGTATTTCTTTCAAACTACCCATGACAAATTATACTAAATCTCTCACTCACTACAGTGTGACATCCCTTGCACTTCAGTTTTTTGCCTTTATTTTCTGGTCCCCCACGATCGTCTACCACCCTCCCATTCAGATGTGAAGTAATAGGCTTGGATTCCATGTATTGGTGATGATTCCAGTTTGCATATTCTAAATGCGTTTGTCTATAGATCTTCATTTTACTTATTTTAGTGCAAAAAATTTAGTTACTTCCATTAAATTATAATTATCTAATAATAACCTGTAGCCAAACGCACAGCCAGGCATATGCGCTGCATCTAGATATTAAGCCGTTTGGAATATACATAATAAAACTAACTTATATTCTACTTTTCAGTGTCAGCTAAAAAAAAGTGCAACAAAACATCAACTGAAATTACTCGTCACTAACCCCCCTCTTGGGCTAAAAAGCAGCAAAGTGTATCTTCTCGATCAGACACTAAAAAAGCTAATTTGTTATAACACATTCAATTGTTAGAACAATACATTGTGAAAAGAAAGGATCAGGGTCAAGGGATCAAAATCCATCCCCAAAACTTAAAGGGGCAAATTAGCCATAATGACCATTTGACTTTTGTGTGCCCCTGTGTGGGTGCTCCAAAAGGCTGAATCAGCCCACAGAGAACGGGTCTTTCACTGTTTAACCTTCTGGGATTTAGACCCGGAATATACATCTATACAACCCAAACCAACATATAGCTCTCAGTGCACTTGCATTGAATGGAATTGGACTGGCTGGACTCTCAAGCATTTAGCCCTTTGCCTTCTTCCTCAGGAAGGAACAACATCTGACAGATCAAGAGCAGCAGCACAGAAGGATCTGAACACTGGATTAAAAGGGGAGTATGATGGAATGAGTATGAAGGACACTTAAAGGTTAAGACCAGAGGAAAGTCACGAGGGGTCCGGAGGCGTTTAAATGTAAACCCTCATACCCCTCTCTCAATTTAACCTTAAAATGTACCTTTAAGACTAGTTTTTATCTAGATTTTATGGACAGTTATTTATCTGCTCACATATATTTGAAAAGTAGCTGATTAAAAAATAAGTATACTTTAGGCTAGGGACAGATGAGCGCATTTTCTGCGGCCACCGTCAAAATGTACGTCGATGCGTGCGCACGCATTTTTTCACGGAATACGCTTAAGTGGTCAGACGACCACAGTCGCACAGTCGCAGGTACTCACCAACGCAATTCTAGGGAAATCCGGCTGTTTGAGCGTTATGTAGGCCGCACACTAGCAGCGTCTGACGTCTCCTAATCACGCACACACGCTGCCATGCGGCCGCAGCGCACTCTGTATGTCTGTAGCAGCGGTTTCACGTTCTGAGAAAAATGCGTTCATTTGCCGGTTGCGTGGTGTCGGCGCACTTTTGTACGCACGTACTGCGTATATTGGCCGTCATTGGCCGTTATGTGCTGCTACTGCCGCCGTGATTTAGTGCGCCTGCACGTGCGTTCCGACTGCCCCACTCTGACCCTAGCCTTCTACTTACTTTCTTGCTAGTGAAGGGTATGTTTTTTCTGGAATTTTTTAAAGTGTTATCTTAAAACATAAAATAAAAAGGAATCCTCTAAATTCATGGCTTCTTTAGTTTTTGACAATGTCTGAACTGCAGTAGATTACAATTTGGTAGAAAACCATTTAAAAGTTTTAGAAACATATTTAATAAAAAATAATGTATCATTGAACAATAAATAGCAAGTTACACAAATAAAGTACTTTATGTATTCTCGCTCTCATGTGGCCCATACTGGCAAGATTTCTTTGTACGAAAGCTTAGAGGTACAAATAAATAAATAAAGAACAGCAGTGTATTTGATGACGGCCCCATGGCAGTTGTTAGGAGCTCACATTCTGAAGATGCGGCACGAAAGATATGATTAGAGCTAGGTGAAAACATAATTTAATAATTGCATGGGCTAAAGGGAGTACACACCACTGGTTAATAGGTTTGAAATGACAGTCTCCTATAAAGATGAAATTTGAGCTTTAGCCTGGTACAACATAACATTTCACATCAGACGCAATTTACCCAATATATCTCATATGTTCTTTATTTCTGAGAACTGTTAGCTTCGTATTAACAGCAAAATTGAGTTACTTTGCAGAATAGATAAATGAAGATCTAAAGCAGTGCAGAATAATTTTACAAGATTAGGTGTTACCATCTCTTATGAAATCTTCTGAATGTTCTTCTAAAGAAGATTAAGTTCCAGCCTCAGTTTAAAGATTTCAGATGTCTTGGTGCCATTGTACAACAATTCCCATAATGCTATACATATCTAGATTGTGTGTATTTTAATCCAAAATTACAACAGGTTTCACACCCCTTCAACTCACTGACTGCTTTAGAGAAAAACATAAAATTACTTTTTAAAAGCGGATCTGCTCATGCTGTACGTAACTCTGAGAACATGTGATCAATTTGAATCATTTGCAAGGAGTTAATATTTTCCTGAAAACACGACCTTTTAATCATCAGTGCTTTAAAAAAAATAAAATAAAAACAGAAACGCCAGTGAGTGTCAAAAGTGCAGATTAATTCCAATTCAAAGAAACTCTTAAACCAAAGCTAGAGGAATATACAGTATATAACAAATATCTAGTTCTCCGACAAATAGATTAGGCTTGTTGCTTGTTAGTTAGAAAATAGATTGTGTTTCCATTCCCCCTGAGGAAATCTGCATGAGGGGAATAGATATAATGAGAATACGTTTAATGAAACCAGTCTGCTAGAATTTCAAAGACTGCTTTAAAATGCCACATAAAAAGCGAGCTTCATTCAAGCCCCCTCGCTGACTTTGAACTTGTTGCCATATACAGAATGTGCAGATGAGAGGAAGAATTTTACGCACTGTCATAACGGCAGTCTTTGTGTTTGAAAAGAAAAGTTACATTTTATCAAGTGCTTAGGATGCTGAGGAAGGTCAGTAGCTTCATTAGACTCGGGCTATGTGAGGATAAGGTTCTGCAGGGGTGGAGTTTATATGATAAAAAAGAATTCACAAGAACATAGTGTAACGAGTGGCTGAATACAAGATACATGGTGCTATGTTACTGCACAATAGTAAGTTGTCGGTATTAATTTCCTACTGGAAAAGAATGTCAAATAGAAGGAATTTTAATAGTTTAGAGATTAGATGCTCTCACCTTGCACTAGGACACTTTATTCCCAATTTAGGATGTTTTAAAAGCCACCTTTATGGACTCTAAGGATTGCTGACTGAGGAAGGCTTTTTTGAAGCCGAAACACGTCTCAGCACCTGTTTTATAGAGATATTTTTTACCTGTTGTTATACTTAATAAATTTTATTTTAACTTTAATTGGCCAGTCATTATATTTGATGCTCCTATCCTTATGCGCATCGTTTCCAGCAGCAGAAGGCTCTGCATCTACTGCAACAGCGGATTCATGGCACTTCAGGATGTATGAATAAGTGGCATCTTTTTGGTGAGTGCAGCCGTTAACAGTGCATGTGATTTAAAGACATTGCTGTACTTTACTATGGGAGCGCGGACTCTCCGCAGTCTGTGTTTTATTTCATGTACCCTGCACCAATAAAGAAGGAGAGCGCCACCCTCTATTTGCCCATAGGCACCTGCTTCCCATAGCCGGGCCCGGGACATATCAGGCTCTAGAGAATACGCTGAGAAGACAGGAGGATCACCCTCCAGTACCCCTTGAGTACTACTGGGTTTCTTATTTATTTCCTTTTTCCTTCTTTTTTCCACCGTACTTTGTTATCACTCTTGGGATTCAGACACCATTATTTCTTTTGTGATTACATCACCATTATCTGGATTTTTTTTTGCATTGTTGCATGCTCTTTATAGTGATTCCTACTTGTAGCACATATGTGTGATATAAGTGTACTCACTGGTATAGCAACCCTGTGTGTCGTGTCAGATACTCTTTACTGTATTTCATTATGTCTTGGCCAAGATTTTGCTGTTTTTCTTGTACCTTATTGTATCGTTGGGCAGCATTCACATATTTATTCATTCACACGTTTAGTACATACTTATATCATCCTCATCTATACTATAAAAGAATAAGCTAAAAACTGTCCGTCGCCAAAACCCTACTGCGCATGCGCGACGGACATTTGAAAGCGGCCGTTAGAACACACAGGTAGCTGCGCGTGCCGGCCGCGTGAAAAAAAAAAAAAAAAACGGCACGAGCCGCGCGCAGCTACCCGTGTGTTTAAACGGCCAGATGCCCCGATCCTCCAGCGGTGACCGTCCTCCGGCTGCCGGCGGGCCTCCAGGCTCAGGCGAGCCCCTGGCTCGGTTTGGGCCTACAGGCCCAGCCGAGCCGGGGACTCGCCTAAGCCTAGAGGCCCGCCGAGCAGCCAGCGGCAGCCGGAGAAGGTCACCGCTGGAGGATCGGGGCCGAAGTTCCCAAACAAATACACCCCAAAATCGGCCCTGAGCTCCAGCGGAGACCTCCTCCGGCTGCCGCTGGCTGCTCGGCGGCCCTCTAGGCTTAGGCGAGCCCCCGGCTCGGTTTGGGCCTACAGGCCCAGCCGAGCCGGGGACTCGCCTAAGCCTAGAGGCCCGCCGAGCAGCCAGCGGCAGCCGGAGAAGGTCACCGCTGGAGGATCGGGGCCGAAGTTCCCAAACAAACACACCCCAAAATCGGCCCTGAGCTCCAGCGGAGACCTCCTCCAGCTGCCGCTGGCTGCTCGGCGGGCCTCTATGCTTAGGCGAGCCCCCGGCTTGGCTTGGGCCTACAGGCCCAGCCGAGCCGGGGACTCGCCTAAGCGTAGAGGCCGGCCGAGCAGCCTGCTCGGCCGGAGGAGGTCACCGCTGGAGCTCAGGGCCGATGTTGCCTAACACATACTCACCGACATCGGCCCTTAGCTCCTCCAGCGATGGCGGTCCCGCTTGCAGCATCCCCTCTCTCTCCGTTGTTCGCCGGAATGACGTCACGAAAGCCTTTGACCCCGGGGGTCAAAGGCTTTCGTGACGTCATCCTGGCGAGCAACGGAGGGAGAGAGGACGCTGCAAGCGGGACCGCCATCGCTGGAGGCGCTAAGGGCCGATGTCGGTGAGTATGTGTGGAACCGGTGGAGGACTCGAGGCCGATGTAGGTGAGTATGTGCTCTACACACACACACACACACACCCTGCTTGCTCGGCCGGTATCCAAGCTTAGGCGAGCCCCCGGCTTGGCTTGGGCCTAGAGGCCCTGCCGAGCCGGGGACTCGCCTGAGCATGGAGGCCGGTCGAGTTGCATGTTCGGGTGTCCTCCAGGCTCAGGCGAGTCCCCGGCTCAGCTGGGCCTCTAGGCCCACGCCAAGCCGGGGGCTCGCCTAAGCTTGGTCGGCATCCAGGCTCAGGCGAGCCCCCGGCTTGGCTTGGGCCTAGAGGCCCAGCCGAGCCAGGGACTCACCTGAGCCTGGAGGACGGCCGAGCATGCAACTCGACCGGCCTCCATGCTCAGGCGAGTCCCCGGCTCTGCTGGGCCTCTAGGCCCAAGCCGGGGGCTCGCCTAAGCTTGGATACCGGCCGAGTAAGCAGGGTGGGTGTGGAGAGCACATACTCACCTACATTAGCCCTGAGCTCCAGCGGTGACTGTCCTCCGGCTGTCGCAGGCTGCTCGGCCGGCCTCCAGGCTCAGGCGAGCCCCCGGCTTGGCTTGGGCCTACAGGCCCAGCCGAGCCGGGGGCTCGCCTAAGCCTGGAGGCCGGCCGAGCAGCCTACGACAGCCACCGCTGAGGCTCCGGGCCAATGTAGGGGTGTTGCCTACACATACTCACCTACATCGGCCCTTAGCTCCTCCAGCGATGGCGGTCCCGCTTCCAGCGTCCTCTCTCGCTCCGTTGTTCGCCGGAATGACGTCACGAAAGCCTTTGACCCCGGGGGTCAAAGGCTTTCGTGACGTCATCCCGGCGACCAACGGAGCGAGAGAGGACGCTGGAAGCGGGACGCGGGACCGCCATCGCTGGAGGGCCGATGTAGGTGAGTATATCCACGAGCGGGGGGCCATATCCACGAGCGGGGGGCCATATCCACGAGCGGGGGGGCATATCCACGAGCGGGGGGGGGGCCATATCCACGAGCGGGGGGGGCCATATCCACGAGCGGGGGGGGCGATATCCACGAGCGGGGGGGGCGATATCCACGAGCGGGGGGGGCGATATCCACGAGCTGGGCCAATATCCACGAGCTGGGGCAGTATCCACGAGCTGGGGCAGTATCCACGTGCTGGGGCAGTATCCACGTGATGGGTCAATATCCACGTGCTGGGGCAGTATCAATCCACGTGCTGGGGCAGTATCCACGTGCTGGGTCAATATTCACGTGCTGGGGCAGTATCAATCCACGTGCTGGGGCAGTATCCACGTGCTGGGGCAGTATCCACGTGCTGGGTCAATATCCACGTGCTGGGGCAGTATCAATCCACGTGCTGGGGCAGTATCCACGTGCTGGGGCAGTATCCACGTGCTGGGGCAGTATCCACATGCTGGGGGCAGTATCCACGAGCTGGGGCAGTATCCACGTGCTGGGGCAGTATCCACGTGCTGGTCAATATCCACGTGCTGGGGCAGTATCAATCCACGTGCTGGGGCAGTATCCACGTGCTGGGGCAGTATCCACGTGCTGGGTCAATATCCACGTGCTGGGGCAGTATCATCCACGTGCTGGGGCAGTATCCACGTGCTGGGGCAGTATCCACGTGCTGGGGCAGTATCCACGTGCTGGGTCAATATCCACGTGCTGGGGCAGTATCAATCCACGTGCTGGGGCAGTATCCATGTGCTGGGGCAGTATCCACGTGCTGGGTCAATATCCACGTGCTGGGGCAGTATCAATCCACGTGCTGGGGCAGTATCCACGTGCTGGGGCAGTATCCACGTGCTGGGTCAATATCCACGTGCTGGGGCAGTATCAATCCACGTGCTGGGGCAGTATCCACGTGCTGGGGCAATATCCACGTGCTGGGGCAATATCCACGTGCTGGGGCAATATCCAGGAGCTGGGGCAGTATCCACGAGCTGGGGCAATATCCACGTGCTGGGGCAGTATCCATCGTGCTGGGGCAATATCCACGTGCTAGGGCAGTATCCACGAGCTGGGGCAGTATCCACGAGCTGGGGCAATATCCACGTGCTGGGGCAGTATCCACGAGCTGGGGCAGTATCCACGTGCTGCGGCAATATCCACGTGCTGCGGCAATATCCACGTGCTGGGGCAATATCCACGTGCTGGGGCAGTATCCACGTGCTGGGGCAGTATCCACGTGCTGGGGCAATATCCACGTGCTGGGGCAATATCCACGTGCTGGGGCAGTATCCACGTGCTGGGCAGTATCCACGTGCTGGGGCAGTATCCACGTGCTGGGGCAGTATCCACGTGCTGGGTCAATATCCACGTGCTGGGGCAGTATCAATCCACGTGCTGGGGCAGTATCCACGTGCTGGGGCAGTATCCACGTGCTGGGTCAATATCCACGTGCTGGGGCAGTATCAATCCACGTGCTGGGGCAGTATCCACGTGCTGGGGCAGTATCCACGTGCTGGGTCAATATCCACGTGCTGGGGCAGTATCAATCCACGTGCTGGGGCAGTATCCACGTGCTGGGGCAGTATCCACGTGCTGGGTCAATATCCACGTGCTGGGGCAGTATCATCCACGTGCTGGGGCAGTATCCACGTGCTGGGGCAGTATCCACGTGCTGGGTCAATATCCACGTGCTGGGGCAGTATCAATCCACGTGCTGGGGCAGTATATCCATGTGCTGGGCAGTATCCACGTGCTGGGGCAGTATCCACGAGCTGGGGCAATATCCACGTGCTGGGGCAGTATCCACGTGCTGGGGCAGTATCCACGTGCTGGGGCAGTATCCACGTGCTGGGGCAATATCCACGTGCTGGGGCAATATCCAGGAGCTGGGGCAGTATCCACGAGCTGGGGCAATATCCACGTGCTGGGGCAGTATCCATCCACGTGCTGGGGCAATATCCACGTGCTAGGGCAGTATCCACGAGCTGGGGCAGTATCCACGAGCTGGGGCAATATCCACGTGCTGGGGCAGTATCCACGAGCTGGGGCAGTATCCACGTGCTGCGGCAATATCCACGTGCTGCGGCAATATCCACGTGCTGGGGCAATATCCACGTGCTGGGGCAGT
This sequence comes from Leptobrachium leishanense, assembly GCA_009667805.1. Taxonomy (NCBI): domain Eukaryota; kingdom Metazoa; phylum Chordata; class Amphibia; order Anura; family Megophryidae; genus Leptobrachium; species Leptobrachium leishanense. The sequence continues at coordinate 89,518,524 of CM019070.1, read as the reverse complement.
ATCCACGTGCTGGGGCAGTATCCACGTGCTGGGGCAAATCCACGTGCTGGGGCAATATCCACGTGCTGGGGCAGTATCCACGTGCTGGGGCAATATCCACGTGCTGGGGCAGTATCCACGTGCTGGGGCAGTATCCACGTGCTGGGGCAATATCCACGTGCTGGGGCAGTATCCACGTGCTGGGGCAATATCCACGAGCTGGGGCAATATCCACGAGCTGGGGCAGTATACATGAGCAGGGGCAGTATATCCACAATAGACTGCCCTCTGGGCAGGCTTTACAACTAGTAATATCAATAATTTATCACTATGGCGCCTACACTACCCCTATATATTTATTTAGAGATTAGATTAGTACAGTGCTGTTCTGTATTTGGACTTGGACACAAAAGTCTATAGGGCCTAATAGAGTAACACCTTTACATCAGTTCTGGAGGTGGGATCTCAAAGAGTGTAACAAAGGCCACATTTATTTTATACATTTACTCCCACGACAATTAGTGATACTAATTTCTTTAGACTGAAAATGACACACTCTTCATTTCTACTGCATTATTTGTTGAGATTACTGTAACTATCATCTAATATTAAATAGCTGAAAAGAGAACCGCTTCCAATCATGAGCAGTATATACACACTGGGCTGACGGACTACGTGACAATAGAGAATGAACGGCAACTTGCGGAAAATCTAAGGGCCACATTACAATCTCCACACTAAAACGAGGGCGGTAGGGAGAAAAAACTGCACCCGCAGTCTTCTCCCTACCGCCCCCATTTTAGTGTGGAATTACAATGCAGGCACTTAAAAAGATGCCTACATTGTTACCGCACGCTACACCCCAGGATGCTCGCGGCAGCGCTGAACGCAGCCAAGAGCATCCACTCGATGGAGTCCATAGGACTTTTTTGGACGGTGTTAATGAATTCTGCAGAAGCGGAATCCGTTAACAAGAAGTCCTGGCTTTGGTTAACTTTCCACTAACCAGAGCTGGACGTTAATCAGCGTTAGGACTTTGTAATCCTAACGCTGATTAACACTTTGCGCTCCACATGTTAAGTATAGGGAGCGCAAAGTAGAGTAACCTCGCGCTGAAAAGCGCAAGGTACCAAACGCAAACGGGTTACTTAACCCGTTTGCGTTTGGATTGTAATATGCGGTAGACACCGCGGCCTATGTTAATGCTCACGCAGGTGAGCACTAACGGTAACAACAAGATTGTAATGTGGCCCTAAATTGGTTGCGGTTTTTGATAGAACCAAAAGTTAGCTCTAAAATGTATAGCTCATACAATATATGGCTGACTAATTACTGGATAAAAAACAGTGTATATGATCTCTTGGTAGCTGAGCACCAGAAAAATCTGATTAGATGTTATGCTATGCAAAAGATTTTCACTATATAATTTGAGGCCCGTGATAAAAAATGAGTAAGGGTAAGATGTAGTGTCGAATAATAAGATTTGAAATGTACAAATTGAAAATTGATCCAAGTACATAAGGTCTAAATGTGCCTAAAATCAATATATGAAAGAAGAAGAAAAGGTGTTCACTGAGCTGACGTCTGTGTTCTGTAGCATCCTACTTGGCTGTTGTGTCCTGTATGCTAGTTGGACAACATCACACCACAAGGTACCCTTAATGACCACTAAAGATGTACAGTATGTTATGAAGAATACATGTAAAATTCCCATTACAATAACACCTTCAGCATCCAAAGATCTCACTTTTTTACCTAAAAAGAATGAAATACTTAGCAGAAAAAACCCTCCTTACTAAATGTATTTATTCTCTGAGGAAAACACAAAGAAAGCAAAACCTAAAAAGGAAATCCACTCTTCACAGTAAGGATTCCAACCAAGTAATTCCAGGCAGAATTTCCTACAGTGTTCTAATTACTCTCATTTACTTAATTAGTTAGGCAGTCTAAAAATCTTTTGTGTCTGGCTGGTGGAGATGATCTCCAGGGGCCATTGTCTTTGTGCTGATATATTTGTCTTGAGTTTCTTGAATAGAGCTGATGCTCAGTGATACTTACAATTTTTCCTTAAGCAATCTTGGGAGGCCTACTTCTATACACTTGCTATTCACATCTATATTTTTGGCCGTTCTAGAATAAAGAGTATGGAGGAAGACCAAAAAAGGAAACACCAACAGAAACAAATAGCAGTTCTATTTATTCTTTTCATAAATGATTTACTTCATAACATGTGTAGCACAGTGGGCAAAAACACATCCCTAACTGAAAAGTCTGAGATATACAAATATATAATTTGTATATAATCAGTCTGTCAGACTTTTTCAACTTTGGGACTGATGAAGCCGACATAGCAGTCAGCGAAACGCTTGTCTCCATATTTTAATATATTTTTTATAATTTGAAATCGTCTTTATTTGGTTTGGTATTTTTTGTAATAAATTTGGATATTTTTATATAGAAGGTCAGCAGTTATAGTTTCAATCAGGTGGTACCTAGAAGCTGAAACACCCATGAAAGGGGTATTTTCTGGGACACCATTTAAGAAGTACTTGCAGGACCAGTGCTACATGCCAAAATGAGGAACTCCACAAAAACTTAAGTAACTCCTACTATCAAGCATGTTTACTTGTGGTATCCCTCTGTAGTAATAAAAGTTACAGCTCACTTATGTACGGTGGTTGCCACTGCTGATATTATTGTAACCATTGGAATATATTGTGCTCCCAGATTATATGTGGGTTAGCTTAATATAGAGGCAGATGCAGACACAGGATTTTTTTGGGGGGGGCACTCCAGTTATGGCTAAGAGCTGGTGTTGGGTTCGCAGTGACAGGCAGTGTCAAGCCTAATCGCAGGCTGTGCTCATCACACTCACTCTCTCTCTCCAGAGCATTGCACAGGGTCTGTCCTCATGTGTCTCAGGTGACGCCTTACTGACACTACACAGCAATGCTCTGCACTCTGACACATGCTCTGTCACTGAGAATCAAGCACCACCAGCAATAAGATGAAGCAGGTACAGACACCCACTGATGCCCATACACAGCCACAGTATTTCTACTGTTACAGTAAAAATGCGCAAATCCAGGATTACAGTAAAGCTCCCATTTATGGGACTTAAAATAAGACTCACATTTACAAAAGTTAAAGTAAAACCACGCATGTCCAGAAGTTACAGTAGGACGCGCATTTATGGGGTTACAGTAAAACGTTCACTTGACGAATTTAAGATAACGCGCAACGTGCAATCTCCATAAAGTATGTGCTGGTCTGGACCAATACATTAACCGGCACTATAAGAATCTAAAGAGTCCTTTATCAACACTTTTTAGCTTTGGATATCATTAGGAATTTGGCATACTGATAAACTCAAATTGAATTGCTAAAGTCAATATTTCCTTTGAAAAATATAGCTGCGGTAGATAATATTTGATCCAAATTCTTATTGGGAGTCAAAATGCCAGAAGACCCGCATATGAATCTAACGAACTGAAAAACAGCCAAAAATCTGCAGAAAAAGGTACCAATTTCCAGTATCGGGTTGAATTAAGTTTAGGTCTTAGAGAGGTCACATTCATATTACTTTGCAGATTCTCACTTGCGCTTTAATTTTTTTGCTAAAAATTGACTCATTGTTCCTGTAGTTTAATATAAACGTCCACACAGAGCAAAAGTGTTATTTTTCTTATGTAATAATGTTTCACAACGTGTTCTTCCCAGAAATGTGTGGTACAGTATACTGTTGTGCATGTACCAATAATGAAACCTTAAACAAAAAAAGTTTAGTCAGAAGTGAGAATACTAGCTGCATTTAGAGGGGAGTTTATTTAACCCTTGTGCTACCAAGAGTTTTCCAATAAATCCACTGGCATGACCATGTGGATTTAAGGAAAGCACTTTCCATTAGAGTGTAAAAATCTAAGTACCATTCATACATACATTTTAGAGTTTATAATATGCTTATTTGACAGGCAGAGGGCCAAAATGTGCTACTACATGTATAATAATACAGCTGGACATTTCTGTGAAAGAAAAATTGAACTCCAAGCTGTTCAAACAGTTTAAACTCCTAGACAGACATGTCTGATGTGCTGAAATTTTGGGAGCACTTCTGGAGCCAGTTGCAATAAAGGAAATTCCTTTACATTACTCCAAAATCTGACCGGATTGAGTTCCTGCAGAAGGTTTACAGCTCGACTATACCCATCATGATAGTGAAGGGGATAAGTTCTTAAAGTACTTGTAGGCCCAAGTTTCTAGGTCTTGACTAAAGATATTTTATGTATCTGAACAAGTTTTTGTCAGGTTTCCACATTCCAGCCAGGCCCCCTGTTGGTGAGAGCGATCCAGGCCAGCTCTTCCCTATCTGGGCTTAGCCTGTTCGCCCGTGCTGCTTCTGGATTCCCCTGCTGCTGGCCTGGCCTGGGGTCACATGGCCTGCCCTGTCCCTATATATGCAAGCAGCACATAGGCTCCTGCCTCTTGCATGGGTTTCTATTCCTGAAGGGTCTCTGTTCCTGAGGATCTGCTTCCTGATATCATTGTCTTGGTTTTTCTGTGTATGATCTCTGCTATTCCTGACTACCCGCCCTGTGTATGATCTTGGCCTGGTATTGACATTTCTTCTGTGAATCCCTGTTTGCATTTATTGCTGCTCTGTGTATGACTTAGGCCTGGTTTTGATGACTCTCTTGTATTCTCCCTGTGTGCTGCATAGTGCTAATCTGTGTACCGACCTTTGCTTGTCTGACCTACTCTCCTGGCTCTTGATCCCTGGCATATGGCTGACACACTACCCTGGTGATAAAACCCTCTTGCATTCCTCTGACTATTCTCTTGTTATCCCTGGAGTTATTTATGCATCCTGTATCCTGTTCTGTGTATTCATTAGTATAGTAGACCTTATAAGGACCTTGCTCCAGATCAAGGTTTCCTCATGTGTGAGTATATTGAGTCGCTGTATCCTGTTTAACCCTTGCCCTTCCTGTTTCTGTGGGTTTTTTTGAGGTTCCCTTTCTGTAGACAGAAGGCCATACAAGGACCTTATTCTAGAGTTAGGGATCCTTTTAGCTTTCTGTTGTTTTCTCCTTGTTCTCCTGCCATTCCTGTTCCAATTGTTCTGTTAGTTATCTTGTATAGTATCTGTGTACTGTGGTCTGTTTCCATGCAGCCGGCAGCTATCCTGCCTTAAGAGCTGGATATCCAGTACAAAAGGCCAGGTGCCCCATAACAGTTTTAAAACAAATATATTGTACATGGATATAAACATAGGTAGGTCATAGTTCTAGAAATCTCTTTCTTCCTGCACCGTTATCAAATAACAGGGCTATTCAAAGAGTGAATTCCGATGGAATTTCAGTGCTCTTTAGTTCCCCGCACTTCGGGGAGTCAAATGTTTCGACCCTGCAGTGAATTCAGAATTTACCGCAGGCTCCCCAAAGTGCACGGAACAAGCCACCGAACACATCTGAAAAACTGCTGCATTGATCGGAATAACTGCCGCAAAACCGTCAAACACATCCGAAACATCTGCAGAATCATTTAAAACCACTGAAACAAATGCAACAGCCCTTCGTAGAGAGCGCCAACCAGCTGCCAGAAAAAGCCGATAAGCCGACGACCGGATTAAAAAAAAAACACACACCCACACCGCAACTTTTAAAACCTGCTTTTAAAAAAATCAACTGCATGAAAATGCCTAACAATAACATATAAGATCCTATGAATATTAATAAAAAGGTCTGTTATAGAAAAAAAGTCATTTAAAATTAAATATCAGGAAAAAAAATTCTGAAAAATCCTGAAAAATGTCTAAAAAAATCCTAAAAAATAATGAGACTTTTTGCTGCAAGTGAAAAGAATAAACGGTTTAATAAATATTTAATAAAAACAGGGAATATTGTTTACATTGCAACCTATGGGATTCGCCTAATTAAACCTGTGGAACAAAACCACCAAAAATCAGCGCATTTCACTGACATTTCGGTGCTGTTCGGTGTTCTCTGAATAGCTTAACCATTACTTCTCTGTGGGGACTTCACTGCCATCGAAGATCATTGTATTTCGCTGGCAATTCGCCAATATTTGGCAAACTGCCAGCTTTTTGAATAGTCGAATGGAAAAGACATTGCACCATACAGGGAAATTCACAGCTCGATGCAATTTTGGAACTAATTCGGCTCTCTTTGAATAATCCTGTAAAACATGGACGTCCAGCAAGGAAGCTTAATTCAACTGTCAACAAGCTTTCAGCAAGCCAGCATTTAATTCTCAAGTCTGTTAACGCAAATCAGTAGATAATCTTGCCATGATATTCCCTGATTGCAATTTGTAAAGAGTGTGAAAGAGTATGCTGGAAATCCAACTCCCTCCTGTATTATAAACATATATAATCATCATTTCAAAGTGCTATTTCCAGAAATGTCATGTTGTTTATGTGTTAAATTGCAACAAAATTTCAATTAACTTATTTTTACAAGAAGGCGATGGATGGCATCAAGTTAGACGTAATGCACTTCAAAGTGGATGTTAGCCATATGACTGCATAAAAAAAACTACAGAAAGGGTAAATTAGCAAGGGTTTCTCTGTATATTTTGCATGTTTTAATTAATTTAGCTATGCAAGTTTTATATTATTTTGCAGTTGCTTATTCACATCAGATTTAAAATTCTCATTAATATTTGGAGGCTAATGCTGTTTGTTGTATAAAATGAGAAGATTGTGCACTTGATAGTGTGTATTACGTATTTGTTTTACGTTCTTATCCCACCAGTATAAAAGTTTGTGCTTCTTCTGTGTCTTGAAATGCAAAAAAAAATATGTTCTGGTTCCCACTAGAAACAAGATATATGCAATTGGAGATGCCAAAGCGTGTGTAGTTTTGTTCCTTAAGATGATATTTTGTTCACATGTTTTACATTCACACTTTTGGGAAAGCAAGAAGAAAAGACCTAGGAGGTGATACTATGAGACACCAAACTGACTCGGATGAGGAAAATATGGGTTGAAAAAGTCCCTAATTAATTAATTTCCCCCTGCATAATAAATTTTAAAGGATGTAGTGTAAAATGTAAATTCCTTTTACATTGTCTACAAAGATGATGCAAAATGCACCAATTAGATTTTTTATCGGTTTACAAAAGAACACATCACTGCTGAAGTTAAATACAGAAGAACAAAGTACACAGTTCAGCGAGCAATAGCAATTCTATCTTTTTTTCCTGCTTTATTTTCACAATGCAATTCTAGGAAGCACCACAGCTCTACGAGTTTAGGCAGTGTTAATTTCATAGACTAAAAATTTAGTCTAGTTTTAGTCGACTAAATATTATAACATGTAAAATATGATTAAAATTAAAATAATTCAGATGACTAAAATGTGACTAAAACTAAATTTCACTTCAGTCAAAAGACTACGGCTAAAACTAAACCAATTTTCTGTCAAAATGGAAACTGGATTTTAAGATAAATATGTTATTTATAACATAACAGTTATATCTGGCCTGTATTGCAAGTTCAGACCGTAATAACAACCGGCTGGGTGGAGTAGAGGTAATGTCACCGCTCTGCATGGAGAGAGCCTGTGGAGACATGGGTTCGTTCCCAGTGAGCAACCTCTCCAGTAAGTGTCCTTGGCCAGACACCTAATGGTACATACTCACCACCCAGGACATACTTGAAAACGAGAGAAATCTCAATGTATCCTTCCTGGTAAAAATCCTTTCACAAAAATAACATAAATAATAAGCAGTTAATAGATGTTTACTTAAGGAGTATAGAATGAGAAATGTTGAAATAATGCATTAATTACACTTTAAATAAACCCATTCGATTATAGTCGACTAAAACCTAATGATATTTTAGTCGACTAAAACGAGACTAAAATTAAAACAATTCAGATGACTAAAATTTGACTAAAATTAAATGCTATTTTAGACTAAGACTATTAGACTAAGACTAAAACTAAATCAAAATTTGCTGTCAGAATTAACACTGGAGGTAGGTGGTGCTGAGCAGGGCATTGCAAATTGTTAAGGGAACACTGAAACTACACTCAAACTGGATTTGATTCAGGAGGAAAACACTTCAGTTATTAAAGGGAAGCTGAAAGTACACTATAAACTGGACTGTACCCATATTTTTCTGTTTTAGGCAGTATAGACATATAGACATTGATATAAAAATATATCTTTAGAATTCTTGAAAACTCATTTTTGAAAGTGTAAATCCACATTATAACAATTCACTATAGACCATATGATACAATTAGCATATTTTAAGAATTAAAAATGTCCTTTTTTAATTTTTAATTCAGGAATTAGAAATAGAAAGATATCCAAAAAGTGTTTCTTCTCCAGTTTTGTTTATACATTCAGACCAGGTCATATTATCCAGTTAATTATAGGCAATCCAGAGCAACCAGTACCGAAAGGTCACCATGGTGTGTTCAGATTAGTGTCAGGAAACATAGTAAACAGGCTTGTTCTATAGAGATTTCATATGTTTAATTATGTGTCACTAATAAGGTTGCCAGATTTCCACAGTAAGTAGTATTCACATACAGCATGCAGGAAACAAAGTCATCAATCAATGAGTCATATAATAATAAACACTTTTTGTGCTGTCCTGCAACAAAAATAACTGAGAAATAGGAATAATATAGCGAAACAGAAATAATACAATCTGACAGCACCAGTAATGCCCTGTCAATGAAACACTTGTAGAATAAATAACAAAGATTTCATGTTTATGTCGATTTATACTGTATTTGACATCCAGAGAAAGGATTATAAATACGAATATAAAGAAAAAAATTATATATATGAACATATTTTTGGAATATATATATATATATAGTACTAAATATGTTCAGATGCAATTTAAGGTTTGAGAGGTCACAAAATCAATCAATCGGTTTCAGACTGTTCGTAATCAAAATGAATTTGCAGATAATTTCCTTTAGGCACATGCAGACTTTCAAGCTGCAATACATAATGATCCAACAAATCAACCATGAAGACAAAGTGGATTTCAAAACAAGCAAAATGCTGAAAATAAATGAAATGTTAAAATAATGAAAAATGTTGCACTGATACACCAAGGTATAGAAGGAATAACAATGTCAAATATCCACCATTCTATCCAAAAGACCTAAGCAGACACTGGGGCAGATTCAAAAAAATGCGGTCTTTACACTTAGAATAGAAAATTCTCTCTGAAACCGTTAAAATTAACAAAAAGAGAAATACAATTATAATTTTTGCACTGAAAGATGAATGGGCCTTTCCATTATAAGTAAAGGGGTCATGAATTCTGTCTGAGTTTGCGGTCTTTGATGCGGCTGAAAAATGGAAGCCACAGTTGAACAATAAAATGGGAAATAGATGTTGGGCCCTATTACGTTCTTCAGGCAAAAATGCACGGTAAACGCGTGAATTTTTGCACGAAGCGTTAAACGTTAACGCGCGTAAATTAACGCTGGTATTACAATCCTCGTGCATTATTTCACCCATCAAAAAATAATGAGCGTAAAAAAGACGCGCAAAAACGCATGCGCATTAACGTTGCGCGCAGAAATCGGTGTGCGGATTGCTTTTTCACTCACAACTTCTCAATTTTATTGATTGGGTATGCGTTGAATGTGTAACTATACGTTGCTGCGTATTTTTTTCGGGCTGGTGTATTTTGCGTCGGCCAGGACGTTCAGATTTGCCATTACCACCAGCTTTTAAAAGACGTTAAAATTATGCGCGCAAACGCTGTGCGTTAAATTTTGCGCATAGATTGTAATATCATCCGCGTACCAGCGCACAAATGCATTTGCGCTCACAATGTTAAGTATAGGATGCGCGCAGTACATTACGCTCGTGCAGGGTTCACGCAGGTTCACCCGCGATAGACGTTAACGCGCATTTTTTGTGCGGACATTGTAATACAACGTTCTGCGCAAAGGACTTTGCCCCTCGCGTTAATGTGTTTTTGCGCATGCGTTAACGTTTGCGCGAAGAATGTAATAGAGCCCATTGTGTCAGAAATATAAGGTAGATTTGTATGCAAATAAATTATTATTATTATCATTTATTTATATACTCGAACCCAGGACATACTTGAAAACGAGAGAAATCTCAATGTATCCTTCCTGGTAAAATCCTTTTCAAATGAATATAGCGCCACAAATTCCGCAGTGCTTTACAAGATCAGTGTACAAGGTTTTGATACATTTTCGAATACCACACATAAATAATGACCTGATTCAGGGGGACCCTGTTCCCAAGGGAATTTACAATCTATGAGATGTACAAGTATTTTGTGAGGTAGGCGCATCCATCTCGTTAAGTGTCTTGCCCAAGAACACTCGCTGATGGCCTCTTCTGAGTGGGATCAGGTCGTCTTTCCATGATTGTAGAGCAGCGACCTGGTGGTTAGGTTAAGACTTGAGTCGAGACTTGCTTCTCCACAGTTGTATTGGAGGGATGTGCTGAACGGGATTTGACTTGCTTCATCATGGTCGAAGGGTAGAGCTGTTACCACTGGGCTCCACAGCCGATATTGTGTGGTAGGCAAGTATGTACCGTTAGGTGTCTTCGAATCAGGGTCTCCACGGTTATAGAGCAGTGATGTTACCTCTACTCCATCCAGCTAATACAATAAACATGAATACTTAAAAGAATTGTTATATATAAAAAAATTATACACAAAGAAGCAAAACCCTCCCAAAAAAGGATGAGCGCTGGAAAAAGACGCGACTTTTAAAAGTATTCTGCAGCTCTCGTCACGAATGTGACAGTGTAGCAAATTCCCCAAAAAACTCCACAAATTGTGAATCTACAGTGACTACAGTACAGAACACATTTGAATACGCAAAGAACTAAAAGCATACATTGTGGTAATATATTTCTCAGTATCAATAATAATCCTATATACAAGTGATACTATGGTGAAATAGCTGTACAGTGGAAAAAATATATATATATATATTGTGATAAAGCCCCTGTACGCAGGGGTCAGTGCTTCCTCTTTCCTTTATTGTACAGGCATACAATTTGCAGGGTACAGCATAAACAGCAAATAAACAAATATAAAACAAATGCCTACTCCTTCATGCGGAGTATAACTATACATATAGGATGTCCTGACTGAAATATTGGGCAGCTAAGCCACTTGCCAACAAGTGGAACTAAATAAAATGTACTTACTTTTTGTCTTCAGGGTTTTTGTTTCCTTCCCTGCTGTAGCCAGCACAAAGACTGACCTCTCAGAGGGCCCACCTCTCCTATAAGGGCAGGGCATCTGCTGTTTTTTAACCCTATAGGGGAAAGGTGAGTCCTCCATATGCCTGCTGATGAACCTGTAGTCCATCACATTGCCCCTAATAATACTATATATATATATATATACTGTATATATACACACTATATATATATATATATCTCTACATATATAAAACGAAATGCTACTCATGCAACATCACGATATCTCCAGAACTGTAAAGCCTACAAACTTGAAATTCGGCAAGTATGATCCTCTCGGCTTCTAGGTGTTCATTAAGCAAGAATTTTTCAAAATGACCATCAGAGCATTAGTTATTAACACGCTCTGATGCTAAGGAGTTATACTCCCCCCTCTCCCCACCTGAAAATAAATCTGTTCCAACTGCCACATCCTCACATGCCGTTATCTTAGTTCATACTGGCAGACATTGCACTCCTTCACTCAGGATCGGTCTGGGGATCCACCTATGGCACTGCTTCCGCACTCAAGGTGGCAGGGAATATATTCCCTTATGAGTTTCAATCACCCACCAGCACTGAACCAATGGATTGTGAACCAAATTTCTTCTGCATAGTGTCCCAGCCCCAAATCACTTCTTACTCACAACCTGAATCATTCTGAATATACACTTTGTAACATCTCTAAGCAAAGTGACATGGCTCAGGTGCTTCGAGAAGCCAAACTTATCATGTGGGATGAGTGCACAATGACTCACAACGGAGGTATTGAGGCTGTAAACAGGACACTCCAGGACATTAGGGCAGCAACTGTCTTATGGGTGGAGTTATGGTGCTTTTGGCTGGTGACTTCAGACAGACGTTGCCTGTTGTGACGCCACGAGGGACATGTGCAGATGAAGTCAAGGCCTGTCTCGGGTCATGCATCTTATGGCCTAATGTCAAAGTCCTGACCTTGAAAGTTAACAAGCGTGTCCACCTTCAATGTGAATTGAGGGCAGAAGAGTTTTCTAAATTATTACTTGATTTCGGTGATGGCACCTCATGTCCTCTACCTCAAGGTTTGCGCTCCAATCATGCTGTTATGCACTCTAACCCCTCCAAAACTGTGCAATGGCACCAGACTTCAGGTGTAGACTCTATAGAAACACATAATCAAAGCCACGATTTTCACAGGCATAAATCAGGTAGAAACTGTTTTCATACCCAGAATTCCTCTAATCCCATCAGACTACCACTTCGAGTTCAAACGTCTACAATTTCCAGTTAAGGTGTGCTATGCCATCACCTTCAAAAAGGCACAGGGACAGACTTTGAAAGTGGCTGGTGTGCATCTGATGAGTGACTGTTTCTCCCATGGCCAGTTGTATGCAGGCATGCACTGGCCATAGGAACTACAGGAAGATTCCCAGTGGGCCTATGGCTCAGTGGGCCAGTGTGAATGCTGGTTCACGACACGACTCACACTGCCCTTAATAGGTGAGGTGAGAACTACCTCACCATCTGTAAAACAGATCAGTCTGCCGCGGTCTCTTATTGGGGCCAGTGTGCCTGTGAGACCCGCTGCACATCCACCTCACTTTAAGACATGGTGCGCACTCAACCTCAATGCTACTGTGTTTCTTTACCTAATCGCTCTGCAGCAACTCTGGTATCTGTAGAGTGATTGGTTGAGCGATCCGGTTTATATACTACTTTTGTGCGTGTTTGCATAGTTAAAGTGGGCTGGTCTGGATGAAGTCCGGGGCTGATTTTTTTGTCCAGGTCTAGACCTGGTTGTATGTGGCGTGCTCCAGAGTCAATTTACATGACAGCCTGGTCATCCTCCTCCAGCCAGAGAGTAAAACCATGAATGTTGTTTACAGGAGGTCCTGAGCAATTCATCGGAGGGACAAAGTGAAAGTTTATGCTATGCCTGGCTACATAGACAAAAAACCCAGGGTTGCTGGTGGGATTAAAGGGCTTAAACCCATCTATTTTATTGTTTTTTATTATTATTATTAACATCCCTTATGTGTTTCAATCACCAACCACCACTAAGCCAACGGATTGTGAAACTAATATCTCCTGCATAGCCCGACGTTTCGTTGCAAAGCACGGGTATCCCGCTAGTATCATGGAGTCACGCGTAACCGTTCCTTGCTGCCCGGTGCCTGCCTGCCAGCCGCCTCCAACCATATACAAAAATATAAAATCGATATGGCGGTACTCCAGGTCTCTTAAAACAAAAAATGTTTAATAATCCAATAAAATTGGGCCAACATTTCAGCATCCCATCCGGAGCTTTCCTGAGGACACACATATATATATATATATATATATATATAAATCTAAATATACATATATCAATTCACTTAAAAAAAATAATGATATCAAAATACTGTGTGAAAACATGTTACACAATCATATAGAAAATACGTCTATCTGGAGTCTCTCTTGTTATTCAATCCTCAATCAGCATAGTATCCTCAGAAGAGAGAAACAAAAAATTAGAACAAAAACATAGTGCGATATTATCATATAGTGAAATATAAAAAGCAGTCCAATCTCAATCACATGTTCAGGACAGAGCCCAGAATAGTGGCTCCCCCTAATGCGTTGCTGGTTAACGTCCGGGGTAACCTGGCCCACACCCTCTGATGTTCTCATCTTCCTCCTCATGAATCAAAAAACAGGACAGAAAGAAATTCATTGCGCAGAATGTTTACACACAAGGGGCGCTATTACAATCTTCGCGCAAACGTTTGCGCCGGCGCAAAAACGCATTAACGGAGGGGTAAAACCCTTTGCGTTGAATGTCGTATTACAATGTCAGCGCAACAAACACGCATATTCGTCTTCCGTGGGTGAACCTGTGTGAACGATGTGCGAGCGTACTTTACTACGCACGTCCTAAACTTAACATTGTGAGCGCAAACGCGAATGAACGCTGGTATGCGGATGGTATTACAATCTATGTGCAGGATTTAACACATAGACTTTGCGCACATGATTTTAGCAACTCCTAAAAGCTGGTGTTAAAGGCAAATCTGACCGACCTGGCCGAACCCAAATACACCAGCCCAAAAAAATGCTGCAAAGTATAGTCACACATTCTACTCATACCAAACCAATAAAATGGAGAAGTTGTGTGTGCATTTATTATTGCTGCAGCATATATACACAGATTGACTTTGGCAAGCGCAAAAACGATAATTGTGAGATAATTGTGGTTCTTAATTCTGATTGGCTGAATCGCGTGAAAAAAAGTCCGCACATTGATTTCTGCGCGCAACGTCGCTGCGCCCGTATTTGTGCGTGTCCGTTTTACGCTCGTTATTGCTCGATGGATGAAAAAATGCACAAGGATTGTAATTCCAGCGTTGATTTACGCGCGTTAATGTTTAACGCTTGGCGCACAAATTCACGCGTTGCGCGAGCATTTTAAAGCAAAGATTGTAATAGGGCCCAAGATGTATTCCTACATAAATGAAGCCACTTACCCAGAACAGAGCCGCAACCCTTTAGGCTCTGTTGGTGCTGCTTATGACTAGGGATGAGCCGAACGCCCCTGTGTTCGGTTCGTCTTCGAACTCAAACAATTTCAAAAGTTCGAGTTCGAACTCGAACACGATCCGAACTCAATGTAAGTCAATGGGACCCGAAAGTTCGATTTTTAGAGTGCCCTCCAAGAGGGCATATATGCTAGATATTTGCCATAAAAGGTGTATGAGGGTCCGGGTAGTGCCCTGGGGGACAGGAAACAAGGACAAAAAGTTTTAAAAAAAGTTTTTAAAGGAACAGTGAGTTTTCCATGAAATAAAGGTTAAGAATAAAAAACAAAAAATTCTTTCAAATATCGTGCCTAGGAGGTCCCCATAACCTGCCCGTGAAGTGGCGGATTTGTAGGATGTATAGAAACATTTAAAAAACAAAAAAATTACATTTCAAGTGACGGTAAATGGTTTTCCTTTAATCTATTCATAAACAACTGCTTGGGGTGGCAGCCTGTATGAAAAGAGGAGACTTTTTAGGACACGCAGAACAAGTTTAGTGATTTTTTTGGCTAAATTATGGTGAAACGTTTGCAGGCTTTGGATGAAAGTAACAATAGGTGCTTTAAAATTGGGACTTTAGTGTCGGCAACAGTGCCGTTGAAAGAGAATCAGGCCAGAAGATGGTCGCCATTATGAGCCAGGCATCCATCTTGTTCAGAATATTGGTTCACTTGAATATAACTAGGTAGATTTTAGTTGAAACTAGAATGAAGCTTACATAGAATCTTAAGAATGTGTTAGATTAAAATTTTCGGATGCGCGCTCAGCCAGGACGTCCTGTCCTTCAACGCTCAGCCAGACAAAGTTGTTCTACTACAGTATGTAGATGATTTATTACTAGCTTCTCCAACAGAAAAAGACTGTCTCTCCGCCACAAAAGCCCTGCTGCATCTGCTGTGCCTTGCAGGTTACAGAGTTTCCAAAAAGAAAGCACAAATATGCAAACAAAGTGTAAAATACTTAGGCTTTCAATTAACAGGTACCAAGCGTGCATTGGGGGCAGAAAGAAAAGAAGCAGTATGCCGAATACCCCAACCAAAGACAAGGAGACAAGTCCGCAAATTCCTAGGAGCTGCAGGCTTCTGCCGCCTGTGGATCCCCAACTTTGCGGACATTGCTAAGCCCCTTCATCAAGCCACCAAGGGGGAGAGCATGACCCCTTCCTCTGGGAAGAAGAACAAACAGCAGCCTTCCTAAAATTAAAAACTCTCCTGATGGAAGCTCCAGCACTGGGTCTGCCAGATCACAGCAAGCCCTTCCAGCTGTATGTGCATGAACACAACCAAACAGCCACAGGAGTGCTAATTCAGAACTTTGACTCATGGCCAAGGCCTGTGGCCTATCTATCCAAGCAACTCGATCCAGTGGCCTGCGGCCTACCCCCATGCCTGAAAGCTGTGGCAGCCACCGCAATGCTAATAGCAGAAGCAGACAAGCTGACCCTTGGACAAGTTCTTCATGTCAAGGTACCACATGCTGTAAAAGCCCTGCTTGATGTGAAAGGAAGCTACTGGTTCAGCAACAGCCGGATGACGAAGTACCAAGCTATGATGTGTGAGAATCCACGGGTTCATTTGGACCTCATAACTACCTTGAACCCTGGTACTTTACTGCCTGACTGTGAAGAGGATCCAAATCATGAATGCCTCCAAGTCATGGAAGAAGTGTTCAGTAGCAGACCAGATTTGAAGGACGTACCAGTAGACAAATACGATCTACAGTTGTTTACTGATGGTAGCAGTTACATGGATGATGGGAAGAAAGTCTCCAGCTATGCAGTTGTCACAGCAGAAGAAATTATCGAAGCAAATTCTTTACCAGGCCATACGTCAGCACAACTGGCTGAAATAACAGCCCTAACCAGGGCTCTGGAAATTTCCGAAGGCAAAAGAGTAAATATCTATACTGATTCCAAATATGCCTTTATGACTGTCCATGCACATGGTGCACTCTACAAAGAAAGAGGCCTACTTACTTCCTCAGGACAGCAAATCAAGTATGCAGCTGAAGTCGCAGCCCTCCTAGAAGCTGTATGGAAACCAAGTGCAGTCAGTATTATGCACTGTCGTGGCCACCAAAAGGGTCATGATGAAATCCCAAAAGGCAACAGGCGTGCTGACCAGGCCGCAAAAGCTGCTGCAAAACCATTAATACCACCTGATCAAGCCAAGGTCCTGCTCTGCAAGCAAGAAGCTCAACCTCCCATGCCTAATTACGAATTCTACATGAATTGGAGAAAATTTGAACCTAAAGGCGAATTTATTGAAATTATTTTGCACAAATGGCACAACGATTATGAGCTATTAGAACTCAACCATGATTATATCCAATGGCTTTTCCCAACACGGTCCCAAGGCCGAAATTTCTACTCCACTCCTCTGAACCCTCAAGAAACACGTCTTATGATTAACACCTCAGAAGTTCAGCAAAGACTCCACAGCACATACAAAATGATGCTGAAATTCTTCGGCGTAAAATTAATGGGGAAGTGTGGAGAAGATACAAAAGTAACCGAAGTTGAACGAGCAGAAAATTTCGCCTCACGCTTTGACAATCTAACAGCCAACCCTCATAATAATCTGAGCATCACACGAATACTGCTGAGTTTGGGAGAATCGGGAGCAGAAGAATACCAAGCCCCATTGGTGAGGTTCGTTCTCAAAGAGACCCTTATCAAAAACAAACTGCCAAGAATGAAGAAAAGTGTGATGAACTTTTTTATAACCGCAGTGAGAGATTCGCAAGAGAGACAAGATCTGCTGTTCTTTGCCTGGCGATACTATTTCCCAAAAGAAGAATTTGTCTGGGGAAACCATGGAGAATTGGCACGATACAAAGCAACACCGGTGGTGGCTGCACTCCTACCAGCGCCACTGAGTGAATGGACACCCGTGTATTCAGAGAAGGAGAAGAAATGGCTATCAGAAGAACAAGGCGGATATGGAGAAGACGGATGGTTCCAGTTGAAGAACGGACAGATAGTCCTACCAGCAACATTGGCACCTGAGATTGTGAGACCACTTCACGCAAGTACCCATGGAGGAAGAGAAATGATGGAACAACAGTTGGAGCCACATTTCTCCATGCCAGGACTGTCAGTGGTCTGCAAAGCAATAGCCCAGCAGTGCGTGACATGTGCCAAAAATAACCCGAGAACAGGCCCATCTCAACCTCCAGGGAAGCAGCCAATCGGGCTGTCCCCAATGGCATCATTACAGATAGACTTCACAGTGCTGCCGCCCTGCAAAGGATACAAATATCTACTGGTAATGGTGTGTACCCTGACAGGATGGGTAGAAGCTTTCCTAACGAGAACGGAGAAGACAGTGGAAGTGGTGAAAAGTCTGATGAAAGAAATAATACCACGCTATGGACTTCCCCTCGAGATAGGGTCGGACAATGGCCCCGCATTCATACAGAACTGTTTACAACAGCTTGCCCGTCTGTTGGGCATTACCTGGAAGCTACATACTGCTTACAGGCCCCAAAGCTCGGGAAAAGTCGAAAGAATGAACCGTACCCTAAAGACTTTGATGTCCAAACTGTGCCAAGAGACGTCACTAGGCTGGTTGGATGTGCTGCCAATAGTTCTATTGCACATCAGGTGCAGGCCAACCCCCCAATTGAAGCTAAGTCCGTACGAGCTTATGTTCGGACGGCCTACCCCTCTGATTAATGGACTAAGGGGGGACCTTTGGGCATTGGGGAGACTAAACTAAATGATCAGGTTGTACTGTTGGGTAAATCAATGCAGAAATTGAATACTTGGGTGGGAGATAATATACCTCACTTTATCCCCCACTGCATAAGTATTGTCCAGGTGATTCAATATGGGTGAAGGAGTGGAAAAATGACCCACTAGGCCCAAAATGGAGAGGTCCTTACCTTGTCCTGTTATCAACCCCTACAGCAGTGAAGGTTGCCGAGGTGGTCCCGTGGATACATCACTCCAGACTGAAGGTAGCTGCAGCCAATCCTGAACCAGAATGGAAGGTCGCCACCAACGAGACCAATACATTGAGGCTGAAGCTGACAAAGACCACAGTCATGAGCATCTGAGAGATTCAACTGAGAGCACCCAAAAGATTCAACAAGTGGGTGTTTTGATGGACACAATAAGGCCTGACCATCCACCAACAAGGGAACGAAGGGATCCCCCGGGGGATACCCCAAGGGCTATTTTTAGGGGCCCGGCCCCGACCCTTGATCAACTGGAAATGTCTTTTGTTTTTGAAATTCCGGTGGGGAGGGATTGGGTTTATGTGACTGTGAAAAGAATTGCCCAAGGGATTTTGACATTTGGGGCATTTTTGGTACTGATTTTGTATCTTGCAAATTTGATTTATGGACTCTCACATGGAGCATGCCCCAGGTGCCCAAGCACCACCAAGAAAGTGGATATCTCCCATATCTGGAATGGTATGCACCCGGTGATGGAGAACCGTACCATGTGGAGACAAAAGCGAGAGGCGATATCCGAGATTATGCCAAGAGGACATTTACTTGTGCAATTTAAATATGACTACGCTAAAAAGTCTGGGCAAACCGCATGCTGGGTGTGTAGTAGACTGCACCCAGAGACAATTCATATACCATTTGCCTCTGTTCCAATGAATTTGAGTATATTTGCGTCAGGAAATGTCACAATACATGCTTTCGATGCACCAGGAGAAAAACCAGAGACATTCGCTCCCGGGTATCCAATAACAGGGCCAGTGTACCCACCAGAATGGTGTTTTCAACTAGGACCAGATAGAGAAACAAATAACGAGGGTGGGGTGTGTTATTCAAGTAAGTTCAACTGGACATCGTACATTTACACATTCAACACAAAAGAGAAGGTAAATTTTCTATATATACGATGTAGAAAACTCACAAGCGACCAGGAGGAGGTGATTGCGAATGTGACCAATGGAAGGCAGAGTGCACTGGATATGATGAGACGACTGAGACAGCTGATGATAGAAATATCAAAGGGAACACTACATTTATCACCATTTATATTGAAAGGGGGGTACCAGGTGTGTTGTGAAAGGGTGTGTTACACATGGGTACCACCTACAATAACGGGGATGTGTTATCTGGCTAAACTGATTCCAATTCAGAGAGTAAGGGGAGATGACAGTGACACAGACACAGCACTCCACCCTAGGTACCCACTGGTGTTTGAGAAACAGAAGAGAGAGTTGTTCAGGAAAGCGGATCGAATATGGGCATGGTTCCCGGCATGGACTGGATGAGGAAGAGAGTTAATGGTAAGGATGAACAGTTATGCCAGTCTGATGGATGAGATTTTGAACAAGATTAGTATGGATATTCAGTTGCTGAATCTGGAAGTATGAGAGATACGAAAGGTACAAATGATACATGATATGGCACTGGAACAGATTAGTGTGGCTCTGAATGGGTTGTGTGAGATGACAATGCATTATGAATGTTGCACCTTCATCAAGAACACCACACATGACGTCCCTGACTATTACCAGGTAATCCAAGATCACCTGGAGAAGGTAGCACAGTTGCAGAACACAGCAAGACGAATCGCTGCTGAAGGCTGGAATCCGCTCCGTGGGTTCGGGGCGTTTGGAGAGTGGTTCGGATCCATTCTGAGATTTATTTCGCAGATTGGATCCATGATTCTGATGTTGGTGGTGATCTTGGTCATAGGGACACTACTGTACCGCATAGGGCTATGTCTATGGCCACTATGCAAGAGAGCACTGACGCCTACACAGACACAAAAGATACCACTGATTATCCCACAAGATATGTTCCTGACAAAAATAGGTACCCCAAAGTATGAGGAACTCAAGAATAATATTAGTGGGGTGTAATGGCTACAAGTCTCAGGAGGAGAACCTGAGGCTTGAGCCAAGGGGGGAATGAAAGAGAATCAGGCCAGAAGATGGTTGCCATTATGAGCCAGGCGGCCATCTTGTTCAGAATATTGGTTCACTTGACTATAACTAGGTAGATTTTAGTTGAAACTAGAATGAAGCTTACATAGAATTTTAGGAATGTGTTAGATTAGCAGAGAAGCAATTAAAATTAAGGAAGATTCGGGCCGTTCCTGGCACACAGGGACAGGACGAGAAATGGATACACCAAGGTCACAGAGGCCTGCAGTGAGACAAAGAAGAGCGTAGAAACAGACCAGGTCTTATCTACAACAAATAACAAACAGGCTCTAGGGAGGTGGGCACAGGCCGGATTGTGCATAGCAGCAAATCATCTTCTGTCAAACTAACATGAAACTTGCCAATTTATGGCCAATGTATGGAATGCCTTTGTAATTAACCAAGGGAGGTACTAACCCACATGGGGTGGGATAGTGTCACCGGGAGGTGGGTTAATTGGGATGTACCTAATTATGTATTCGGGGTATAAGACCCCTTGTCGGGGTGAGTTCGGGGCTCACTCTATGCAATTCAATCCTGTGTGAGCATTCTGTGACGTCACAAATAAAGTTTGCCTTTCCTGAAGAGACTCGTGTTCAGACAATCCTTGCTCGTGTCGGTCCGGCCTCGTCCCGAGTGAACCAAGTGGATTCCGGTTACACCGTCACACCGTAACCCCTCTGTGGTATTGTAGAGTGCAGGGTTGGACCATGTGGTCAAATATTAAAATTATGTGAATCTGGTATAGGCGTCAGTGGCAGTGCACCCAGATATTTTACCTTTGGTGGCAGCTGTGCCAAGACAGATTCTAATTTGCTGAACTGTGGTATAACTCGCTGATACACACTGATAACAGGCTGTGCTGTAGCGCTGTGTTAAATCTTGCTGCCGGTAGTACCTATTTTTGGCCACAAGATGGAGACAATCGCGATTGGAGACACGAGACATTGGGACTACATTTCCCGGCGTGCTTTGCAAGGGGACAGGAAGTGGGTGGGACAGAGGAGGCTTGCTTCCCGAGCCTCGTGGAGAGCGCGCCAGAGCGCGCGAGGGAACGAGGGAGAGCAGACGCAGTGCAAGACATCGCAAGAGGGCCTAGGCCAGAGCCAGAGAGAGACCTGTCAGTTCCTTATCGGGTCATTCGGCATACAGAGAAGGAGACCTCCGAGTTCCTGAGATTGCTGCAGATTAAAGAAGCCAAAGACCTGGAGTGAGGAGTTGCCGCGAGCTGATCGGATACGGAGAGCAGGCGGTGAGCGGGACAAGTCGTGGACAAGCAACAGAGAGTCAGACAACGGATCCGGCCGCTAGTATCCCCAGTCAAAATCGAGCGGAGAGACGTCCTGGGTCAGCGGAGCCTACAGCAACCGGTGGATGGGTGAGAGGCCTCCAAGGCCGTATGTAATTAAGGAACACACTGCTGTTTTCTCTTTAAAGTCCACAGGGCCCCAACTTGACTAGTCGAAGACATTCCTTAAGTAAATTCACTGGCCAGTTGAACAGTACCCGGGTACCACACACACATACACACCTTTTACATTCCGGGACTTAAACCTGTGCAGGACTCATTTTGTTACGAATCGGAACGGGAGTTAAAGTTACGTTCTGAATACATATTTTTCTCTTTTCCGCTGCGCGTTTATCGTAATACGAAGAGATTGTATTTTGGGGTTCGCTACGTGTCTCTGTTTTTCCGAACTATTGGGCAATTGCATATATTTTTCTGTTCGGTTGCGAATATTTTATTCTTCCGAAATACGAAGCCTCGTGTTTCGTTTCTTTTCCGCTACGCGTTTTACCGTAATACGAAAGTACTGTAATAATATCTGTGAATACCGTGTCTCAACATCTGCTTATTATTTTAGTAAGCTATTTAAATGATAAAAACTCACAGCGGTGTTGGAGTATATTTATTCCCTAGTGCGGGGAGACTGACCCGTGGTTCATTTTCAGCGGCTCCTCCGGGAGTGAGCGCTACAGTGCCAAGACAGATTCTAATTTGCTGAACTCTGGTAGATCTCACTGATACACACTGTCCCTGATAGCCTGGCAATGCCAACACAGATTCAAATTCTTAGAAATCTCCTACAACTCACTGAAACACACTGTCCCTGATAGCCTGGCAGTGCCAACACAGATTCTAATTCCCAGAAATCTCCTACAACGTCACTGATAGAACAATCTCCTCTCTAGGGATGAGCCGAACACTCCCTGAGTTCGGTTCGGAGCCGAACCTGAACTTCCCAAATGTTCGTATCCGAACCCGAACCCGAACTCGAACTCAATACAAGTCAATGGGGCTGAAAATTCGGTTTTTAGAGTGCCCTCCAAGAGGGCATATATGCTAGATATTTGCCATAAAAGGTGTATGGGGGTCCGGGTAGTGCCCTGGGGGACAGGAAACAAGGACAAAAAGTAAAAAAAAAAAGTTTTAAAAGGGACAGTGAGTTTTCCATGAAATAAGAGTTAAAAATAAAAACGAAAAATTCCTTCAAATATCGTGCCTAGGAGGTCCCCATAACCTGCCCGTGAAGTGGCGGATTTCCAGGGTGTATAGAAATATGTAAAAAACAAAAAATGACATTTCAAATGACAGTAAATGCTTTTCCTTTAATCTATCCATAAACAACTGCTTGGGGCGGCAGTCTGTATGAAAAGAGGAGGCATTTTCGGGCACGCAGAAAAAGTTTACTGATTTTTTGGCGGTGAAAAGCAGGAGAATGACTGGAGAAAATTCTAGACCAAATAGCCGATTTGGAAAGTGAGATAAATGGGAGAATTTTTCTGGTTTGGCTATTTTGACCTAGAATTTTCACTTCAGTCATTCTCCTGAGTTTCACCTTTCTCTGAATAACCCTGTCAGGGTTATTCAGAGAGCGGTGAAGAGCAGGAGAATGACTGGAAAATGGAAAATTCTAGGTCAAAATAGCCAAACCAGAAAAATTCTCCCATTTAGGCTAGGGTCAGACTAGCGAATTTTTAGCGTGCGTTTAGGCGCACTTAATCACGGCCGCACTAGCAGAAAATGACGGGCATTGATGGCCAATATACAAAGTACGGTCGCACGAAAGTCCGGCTGCGCAACGCAAGTGGAAAATGAACGCATTTTTTCGAGAACGCAGAACCGCTAGTACAGATATACAGAGTGCGCTGTGTCCACTAGCGGCGTGTGTGCGTGATTTGGAGACGTCAGACCCTGCTCATGTCCGGCCATCATAATGTCCAGACACCCAAAGTTTCCTGGTTTGGATCCGTAAAAAATCACGCACAAAAATACACATCGTATGACCGTTTTCACGCATTCCGTGAAAAAATACGACAATGCGTTCGGACGCACTTTTTGACGGTTGCTGCAAAAAATGTGTTAGTCTGACCCTAGCCTTATCTCACTTTCCAAATCGGCTATTTGGTCCAGATTGTTCTCTTTTCCTGCCATTCTCCTGGTTTTCACCTTTCTCTGAACAACCCTGAGAGAGAGGTGAAAGCCAGGAGAACTGGCAAGAAAAGAGAACAATCTAGACCAAATAGCCGATTTGGAAAGTGAGATAAATGGGAGAATTTTTCTGGTTTGGCTATTTTGACCTAGAATTTTTTCTTCAGTCATTCTCCTGAGTTTCACCTTTCTCTGAATAACCCTGTCAGGGTTATTCAGCGAGCGGTGAAGAGCAGGAGAATGACTGGAAAATGGAAAATTCTAGGTCAAAATAGCCAAACCAGAAAAATTCTCCCATTTAGGCTAGGGTCAGACTAGCGATTTTTTAACGTGCGTTTAGGCGCACTTAATCGCGGCCACACTAGCAGCAAATGACGGGCAATGACGGCCAATATACGAAGTATGGTCGCACGAAAGTCCGGCTGCGCAACGCAAGTGGAAAATGAACGCATTTTTTCGAGAACGCAGAACCGCTAGTACGGACGTACAGAGTACGCTGCGTCCACTAGCGGCGTGTGTGCGTGATTTGGAGACGTCAGACACTGCTCATCTCCGGCCAACATAACGTCCAGACACCCAAAGTTTCCTGGTTTGGATCCGTAAACAATCTCGCACAAAAATGCACATCGTATGACCGTTTTCGCGCATTCCGTGAAAAAATACGGCAATGCGTTCGGACGCACTTTTTGACGGTCGCTGCGAAAAATGCGTTAGTCTGACCTTAGCCTTATCTCACTTTCCAAATCGGCTATTTGGTCCAGATTGTTCTCTTTTATTGCCATTCTCCTGGTTTTCACCTTTCTCTGAACAACCCTGAGAGAGAGGTGAAAGCCAGGAGAACTGGCCGGAGAAGAGAACAATCTAGACCAAAAGCCAATGTGGAAAGTGAGTTAAATGGGAGAATTTTTCTGGTTTGGCTATTTTGACCTAGAATTTTCACTTCTCCAGTTATTCTCCTGCTTTTCACCGCTCTCTGAATAACCCTGTGAATGTTTAATCCCGAGGTGAAAAATAACATTGCTTTAGATGTTATTTAGAATTTTTTTCAAACACCAGTTAAATGCAGCATATTAGGAAGTTTTAGGAGGGAAATTAATTCTCAAATCTCAATAAAAAGCAGACACCACTCCACCCCCCTCAGTACCTCAGTATAGTGTGCAATGTATCAAATTGATTACCAGACTAAAAACACCTGGTGTTATGCCCGTTTGTGAACAGAGGCCATTTAGAGTTGAGAATCTTTCCACGTATACATTAGTTTTTAATTCAATATCTAATAAACCATGGTTATAATATTCTGCAGTAAAGAGTCTCTTTATTTCTAGATTTTTTAGTATTTTTTTAAGCATTTTCTATACTTTTTTCAAAATCTCCTTTTTTTTTCGAACTCGAACCGAACACACCCAAAAAGTTCGAAGTTCGCAAACTTTCGAACTGCCAAAGTTTGGGCCAAACTCCGAACCGTCCGAATCCGAACAGCTCATCCCTACTCCTCTCCTCTCTGATTCACTCCTGCAAACACACACTGGGGCTGCAGGCAGGGAAGCCTTATATAGTGTGCTGCGGGACTTAGCTCTGTGAGCCCATGATTGGGCAGAATTTGCCCACTCAGCACTCTGAGCCGTGATTGGCAAAGTCTTGCACCTCACCTGCGGTCAGGTGCAAGCCTGTAGCCAATTACAAGCTTCAGGTCAGAAAATAAAACCAACTGCTAAAATGCTTTTTGTCGTGTCAGCGGCTTCTTCAGTCAGCATCTGAAATACATTTTAGTTCATTCTTTGCAAAGTATTTTGATATTATTTTTTCATTGAATTATAGATAAATAAATATGCCAAACTAAATAGAACCTTCACAAGAAATAAAAAAGCACGATCACCTCTCAATATCTCATTTAGAGAGGCTCTCTGGAAAGTAGAATTCAGCAATTCAGAAATCCAGAGCACAATGGAGCCTTTTGTCACAAACGGGCATCATTTTCGGCGCAGTGTGTCAGATTTTAAATGCAAAATTTGTGGGGGGTTTTCTCCTGTCTTGGCAAAGGAGTTTCCAAGGCAAGACCTCTGTATTTACAACCCTCTTATCTGATCTGCTCTCTGGGGCTGAATGGAAACTTGATCAGGGAACCAAATGGGGAGGAAGGTGAGGGGCAAGCTGTTTTGTATAGATGCTCATCCAAAACTCAGGGAGTTTCGGCAAAGACTTTGAGTGGGTAACATCCAAGAACCTTCTGGGACATTTGAAATCTGAAAATACCCATGGAAGTTGCCTAATCAAGTTAGGTTTTCTATGTAAGTCCCATTTTATTTCAAGAACTGTATTTGCACGTTTTCGTATATTTAGCATGTCTTCTTTTTGTGATGTCGGCACTGTGTAAAGTTTGTATTTTTATCTTTTTCCATTAAAACTTTAAAACCAGTACTGTCTCTGTTCTAGATAATTCATGCTTCTCGAATAAAGTTAGTAAGTCCAAAGGCTTGGAGCTGTAACCCCATGTACGCTCTCTTTCCGCACGTCACGACCTTGCAGGCACTTTTTAGCTTTTTTCGTGGCGTGACACCTTGGATCTCAGGGATTCTCTCTGAAATGCAGAAAAATACTCCCATCTCATGATTTCCAAATAAGACTTGGAAAATCTGTTTTCTTATTCAGTTAAAAAATAATAATAATACTTTCCTTCTGTCTTTAATATCAGGATATGTATTTCCTTTTTTTTTAATCAAATTTTTTTTATTGCAGAAGAAAGTGTCACAAGCTGACCAACAAAGAAGGCCTCGCAAGGCCTGACTCATAATACGTTGCAAAAATAAACAAAGGGTTACTAGGGAAGAGAGCGGTGCTAATTGGTTCATGTTATGAAGATGGTGACCCAAATGAAAAGAGGTGGAAAAAGGAGGTAAGAAAGAGAAGGGTGGGAGAAATATAGTGGCCATTGCCTTGACGCTCCTGGCGCACTCCCTGAGGAGGCCATGGAGGGAATATGTCACAGAGCCCAGGGGCACGAGGGCCAATCATGGCTAGCACTGCCATGGTGGCACGCCCCGAGACAGGATGTGTATTTCTAAAGTAAGCTGTAATCAGTTTCATTTCAGATCTGCCTTACAGAGTATACAACTAAGTTTTTTGTACGTTGATGTATTTATGAGAGTTAACAACTTTACAATCGCTGTGTAATGTAAACTTAGCATACAAATGCTATGGAAACTACATTAATAATTCTAAGAAAGTCCCAATTCAGAGCTCCTCTAAATTAAGAGGAATGAGAGGTGTCAAGAATATCTCTGGGCCTGGGGTGGTCTCTCGCTTCCTTGGATAGTGCTAATTTAGCCCACAGACATCAGAAAACAAATATAAAAAAATAAATAATTACATTTTAAGAGGATGCCTTTGACTATCCTAGTTTAAATCTTAATTCCAATAAAAAGTATACTGTATGTGGATACCTAAAGAGTTGTGATTTATTGTTTACATTTGATGAAACCTAATTACACAGTAGCAATTCCACGGCCTTCGTAAATTAAGGGGGTTATTCAGAGAGCACCAAAATGTTGCTATTTCGGTGTTCTCTCGTTCCCCGCACTTCCGGGAATCAAATTTCCCCACACTGCGGTGAATTCAGCATTCACCGCAAGGTTTCCGGAGTGCAGGGAAAACCTGCCATAAACCCACCGAACACCTGCCGAAAACCCGCGGTTCCGCAAAAAAACACTGAACACATTGGAAAAAGCCGGCGAGCCACCGAACACAACGCAGACTAGCTGCCAGAAAAAGCTGACAAATGGGGTAAAAATAATAAAGCAATAAAGAGACTTTTTATCGCAGATTAAAATAATAAATGATGTATTAGATATTGGATAAAAACAGGAATATTTTTAACATTGAATCCTATGGGGTTTGCCTGAATAAACCTGCGGTATGAAACCACCGAACAGCAGGGCACTTTGGCAACTTTTCACTGCTGTTTGGTGTTCTCTGAGTAGATTAACCATTGCTTCTCCATGGGGGATTTCACTGCCGTCGACCAGCACCGTACTTGGAGGCAGTTCGCCAAAATTTCAATTTTATTACAAGACACGGAGGCGAGTATTTAATGCCAAATCTCTTTATTACTACTTCACAGCAGCAAGAGTTAAACAAAAAACTATAATGGTATCTGCGGATCTCCCCATAGCACATAGTATAGTCCATGCCCATATTCGGACAGCGCTGCCTCAACTCTTCCTCCTTCTTGCTGCTTCACTGGAGAGATAAGTATAAAAAAAATTCTATCTGCTAATTTTAAATAATTGAGTTCCAATTAATATAGGGGTTTCCACTCTCCCATAACGAATTAATATGTATATATTTCGTTAGTGTGCCTCGGTGCCGGCTGGTCCGGGGGGGGGGTGTAATAATGTAATACCGCCTTTTTTTCCAACGAAATTTAACACATTTAATTGTTTAGGGGTGTTTTTACATATAACCAGAACTTTTTCCTTTAATATTGCATAAAACCGCTAAGTTTTTTCTCACAGAAAAGGCTTGTTTCACGACAGCCTGTTTTACAGTGTTAAACGTGCTTGGTAAGTTCCCGCCCATTCTGCCCAGCAACAGCCATTTCATTGGCTGCACACGCTGGGCAGTGAAAAAAGAGCACGAATCTCTTCATGTCGGCAATGCGTCACTCGCAAGCCAGAGAAGACATGTCACGCTCCCATTCCCCTGCACGTTCGGAAACCTCCGATTCCAGAGAGATGCCTCCTCCCAGGTTAGATCCTGTGCTGCCCTTGCCTAATTCAATAGCCCCTATTTATTTTATTTATTTATTTATAAAGGATTTTACCAGGAAGGATACATTAAGATTTCTCTCGTTTTCAAGTATGTCCTGGGTTCAAGAACATGGTTACAGAAATACAAAGTAGTAAAATGCAAGAAATTAACACAAAACAAATATACAGATTAACAGAAAATAAATATGTAGGAAATATAGTCACTACTCACTATGTTACATGTTTACAGGTGCATTCCTTATTGAGGTATGTTAATATGGAGCTCTTAAGGGACTTTAGACTGGGGGAAGATTTGATGGCGTCTGGGAGGTTATTCCATAATTGTGGTGCTCTGTAGGAAAATGAGGATCGAGCCACTTGCTTTTTGTATTGTGGTATGGCAAGTAAGGTGCTGGTCCTGGATCGGAGGTTATAGAATGAGGGAACTGCTGAGAGAAGCAGCCTATTCAGGTAGGGTGATAGCTTCCCAGAAAAGCTCTTAAACACCAGGTTGGAAAGATGAAGGGTGCGTCTAGATTCCAGTGACGGACAGTTTAGTTCTTTTAACATGTCACAATGGTGGGTCATGTAGTTACATTGTAGCACAAAGCGACAGAATGAGTTATACAATGTAGTAAGTTTCTGGAGGTGCGTTTGCGGGGCGGCTGCATACACTACATCTCCATATTCAATAGCTGGCATAAGCATTTGTTGTACAATCTGCTTTCTTACCGCGGGGCTCAGGCAGGATTTGTTTCTGTACAGGGCACCTAGTTTGGGTTAAATTTTAGATGAAAGTTTTTCAATGTGGGGGCCAAAGGATAGATTTGGGTTTAACCACATACCTAGATATTTGAGAGAAGTGACTGTGGTCAGCGTGTCATTTGATTTTGTCCTGACACATAGATGGGGTGTTTGCAATTTGTGTAGTTTAGGTGCTGTTCCAAAGAGCATTGTAACAGTTTTGTCAGCATTTAGAAAAAGTTTGTTATCTTTGATCCAATTTCTACCTCTGTGACTTGGTGTTACAGCATGGCCTCCAGCTGTGGGAGATCTGGTTTGCTGGTATAGATTACAGTGTCATCTGCGTACATGTGTACAGTTGAGGCTTTGCAGACATTGGGCAGATCATTTATGAATATTGTGAATAGCAGGGGGCCGAGTATCGAGCCTTGGGGTACACCGCACGTGACTGGGAGGGAAGTGCTGTCAGAAATGGACACATATTGCGACCGATCAGACATATATGATTGAAACCAGGTTAGCGTGCGATCACCAATACCAGAGTTTTTAAGTTTTTGTAATAAGATGCCAAGGTCTACTGTGTCAAAGGCCTTGGAAAAATCAAGGAAGGTGGCTCCAATTAGGTTTCCTTGTTCCATGCCAGCCTGGATATCATTGAAAACTTTTAAAAGGGCAGTTGTGGTAGAAATATTTGGACGGCAGCCGGATTGATCTGGGGTTAAATAGTTCCAATACTGATAGTAATCGCGTAATTGAGTGTAAACACATTTCTCCAAGATTTTTGACATTACAGGAAGCAATGATATTGGATGGTAGTTGGATACCAAAGTATTGTCTCCACTTTTATGGATAGGTACCACTCTCCCAGTCTTCCAGAGTTTGGGTATGTATCCAGTCGCCAGTGATTCATTGATTAGGGTTGCGACAGGTTTTGCAATTGCCGGCGCCCTGATTTTCAGCAGCATTGCTGGGATTTGGTCAGGTCCTGACTGGTGTTTCATTTTTTGGTTACAGAGAAGTTTAGTAATGGCACTGACAGGCACCGGTCTAAAACTGAATTTCTCTTTGATACAGGGTTTTTGCACAGTTGGAAGGATCTGACTTGTGTGCTGCCTTTCTGAATGTGTTTCAATTGCTATCTTAGCAATCAGGGTGTTGGCGCATCCAACAAAATAGTTATTAAAGGCATTTGCTACATCTAGGGGGTGTTGCAGGGTTTGTTTGTTTACTTTGACAGCAGCTGGTTGGGAGTGGACAGGGGGTGATTGTATGTTATTTATGATTTTCCAAAAATTTCTCAGGTTTGATATGTTATTGTTTAGGTTTTCATTGAAGTATTGGGTTTACTCATAGTACTTCCAGACCAGGGGAGATTAATTTACAAACTGAACCCTGGGTTATGGCTATGGCACAATCCTTTGCTAGTTTTATGGCCTCATATGCAGGACCAATTTCTTCAATGCCACAAGAGGGCAATAAGACTACTGAGGTGACTCCCAATACTGAAAATACTGACAAAAACCCTCAAAAATCGGGTAAAGCCAAAAATAAAATGAGACACTGCACCCCTAGGGGTCGGTCAGCATCTCATGATGAGGATGGTGGTGATTCTCCCACAAATGAACGTGAGGGACAGTCCCGCAAAAGAGCCCACACTCGCAGGGCGTCAAAAGCGAGATCCTGGAAAAAAGCCAGGAATGCAGGCCCATTGGAATCAGATTCCGAAGCTTCAGGGGTTTCTGACAGTACAACCGCGGACCCTAACGAAGTGCAAGCCCCGTCCGAATCTCCTGGTTCCACGGGCGCTTTAGTTCCACGTAAATCTGTGACCGGTGATTCATCGGATGAGGATTCTTTTAATCCGACTAAATTAAAACATCCGAGGTCATCAGACTGGGCTTTGACAAAAAAGGTTGAGAAATATCTTGATAAATATGTCAGAACGGCTTTAACTCGAAAAGACAGGTCTAATTTTGGTCTAATATGCGCACTGAGTGCCCTAGACCTTCTATAAAAAGTTTAATCTGTGGAACACCGGATGTTGAACCGGACATGATCCAATTCCTGGCTAATACCGGTTGGAACCCCCGTAAAGGGTTGGATTTCTCATTCCGTTTATGTCAAGTTAAATTATTGGATGCATTGGGTCCTTTAACCCAAATGCTAGAAATGCTTGAACACTCTCGTGTCACGGGAGTATCTCCTGATGTCTCCCAACTCAGAGGTTGGGCCCAAAGGACACTTTGTCTACTGGGCAATGCCAATACGGCCCTCTCTGTAGAGCGTAGAAAATCTATCCTACTCCGTATTGACCCTAATCTTACTTCACTGGCTACTAAAGATTTGGGCCCAGAAGCCAAAGGGGGTCTTTTTGGGGACAATTTTGCTCTTCGCATGGGCAAATATACGAAAACATTTAACACCATGACTAGCAACCATGAAAAAAGTTTTTTCACCACCCACTAGGGTTTTTGGCAGGGCCGGCAGTCGTAGGGGCAGACTGTCTGGCCGAGGCTCCTATAATTCCCAAAGAGGTTCTCTTGCCCCTTCCTTTAATCAAAGGAACACCCAACAAACCCCATTTTACCAACCGCAAAGTATCTACCCGCAAATATCCATCACCAACAGAGGACGTGGACAGGGATCTTATAGGTCCAGACCACAGGGTAAGTTTGACTTCTTACCCTTGTTTAATACCAGATACGCTTGTAGGGGGCAGAATAGCTCATTTTCTCCAGATGTGGAGACAAATAACTCTAGACCCTTGGATAATCAACACGGTACAGGGTTTCTGGATAGATTTCGTTCAGACTCCTGTCCAGGAATGTCCTCCAGTTCCATTAACTTTTTCCTTACAGGCAATGGTATTAATTCAAAAAGAAATTGCCTCCCTTCTCGAGAAAGGTGCAATTCAAAACGTACCCCTCACAACTTCAAGTTTTTTAAGCAACCTGTTCTTAGTACCAAAAAAAGACGGCGGTTATCGCCCAGTGATAAACTTACGCACACTAAACCAATTCATACAATACCAACATTTCAAAATGGAGGGTATATATTGCCTCAGAGACCTGCTATACCCCGGGGATTGGTTAGCAAAAATAGATCTGACAGATGCTTACCTAACGGTCCCAATTCATCCAGATCAATACCATCTTCTGCAATTCATCTGGGAAAAACAGAAATTCCAATTTACATGCCTCCCTTTTGGCCTATCCTTAGCCCCCTGGTGTTTCTCGAAACTCCTCAAACCAGTAACTACGTTCCTCAGAGCACGGGGTGTACGTCTGATAGTATATCTAGACGATATCCTCCTGATGGCTCCCACGGAACACATGCTTACACAACACCTACATGGGTCTTTGCAAATCCTGACCAAATTGGGTTTCTTGATAAATCAGAAAAAATCTATTCTACATCCTACGCAGACACTAGATTTTCTGGGTTTCACAGTAGATTCCACCACAGAAACGTTAATCCTACCTCGTTCCAAACTCCGCGACGTTCGTCGGGAGTTACGGAGAGCTTTACAAACGCCCACACTCTCAGTTCGGCATCTTGCACGCCTTATAGGGCTTCTGTCAGCCTCCATACAGGCAATATTCCCAGGCCCCTTACACTATCGGGTGCTACAACGCCTAAAGGCGGTGGCCCTACGTCAGTCACAGTCCTACGACGCCATCACGGAACTAGACGACGAGTGTTGTCAAGAAATCCAATGGTGGCTGGACAATATGGAGGCCTGGAATGGGTGCGCCATATTTGGCTCGGCTCCAGATATAGTGATAGAAGCAGATGCCAGTCAGCATGGTTGGGGAGCTCGGTGTGGGGACGTTTTTGCAGGCGGCCTATGGTCACCGCGGGAATGTCTTCTACACATAAATTGTCTAGAGCTTCTAGCTGGATCGTTCGCGATCCGCAGTTTCACCAAGACCAATTCCAATTGTTGCATACTGCTCCGGATGAACAACATATCCGCCGCCCAGTATGTCAACAAGCTAAGGGGTGCTCAATCTCGGCCTCTAGCCGTGCTAGCCAAAACTTTTTGGGATTTCTGTCTAGAATGAAATATAGAAGTACAGGCAGAATACCTTCCGGGTCTACACAATGTAGTAGCCGATTGACATTCTCGATTCCTGAGGGATGGCAGCGATTGGTGTTTAGATAC
Organism: Leptobrachium leishanense; assembly: GCA_009667805.1. NCBI lineage: Eukaryota > Metazoa > Chordata > Amphibia > Anura > Megophryidae > Leptobrachium > Leptobrachium leishanense. The sequence continues at coordinate 89,484,796 of CM019070.1, read as the reverse complement.
GCAGATTTTCTTAAAAATTCTGGATCTTTGGAGACCTTTTTCCTGAGATTTATTTGCCACTCGGCTCAACACACAGCTACCCAGGTTTTACAGCTGGCGTCCGGATCCAGAAGCTCTGGCAACGGACGCCATGCCACAGGTATGGAAAGGGGGGAGACTCTACGCATTTCCGCCCTTTGCTCTGCTAGGATGGACATTGCTACACACTCGGCGGGACAAAGCATCAGTAATGTTAATAACCCCCATGGTGGCCAGCTCAGCCGTGGTACCCCTTTCTATTAGCGATGACAACGGATTATCCTCGTCTTCTACCGACTCCTCCGTTTCTTCTAACAAATTCAGATGGAGAATTTCATCCCCTAGTGCAGACGGGCCATCTTCAGCTGATGGCATGGTTGCTCTCAGGGGACCCCGCCCTGTCCCAAGCCTTTCGCAGGGAGTTACTAGCCTCCTCGATTCCTCAAAGGCTCCCAGTACTTTGCGTGCTTACAAGAGTGCCTGGTCAGTCTGGGCTAGCTGGTGCTTGGGACGAGACCTGGATCCCGTTTCAACCTCTGTAGAGAATGTCCTTCAGTTTTTATCAGACGAATTTGATAAAGGAAAAGCTTATCGAACACTTAACCTATATTGTTCCGCTATTTCAGCGCAACATATAGGTTTTCAGGGCATTTCGGCAGGTAAACATCCTTTGGTCTGTAAATTCTTGCGGGGAGCATGCTTATTGCGACCTCCTCAACCGAAGTATTCTTTGACTTGGGATGTCTCGGCAGTTTTCACTCTGTTCTCTGAGTGGGGCCCTAACCAAGATCTTTCCCTACAGAAATTATCTGGTAAATTAGTAATGCTACTCTGTCTGATATCTTGTCGCAGAGTATCAGATGTGAGGGCCCTAGATGTTCACGCAAGAACTTTTTACCCAGAGGGTGTCAAATTCTCTATATCTCGTAGAACTAAAACGACCTCTACCTCGATATTTTATCCAGAATTTCCAGATCTTCCTGATCTTTGTCCGGTTGGTTGTTTGAGGGAGTATGAACTTCGTACAGCTCCCTTACGCACTCAACCTGTTGGACCGTTATTTATTTCACATCGCCATCCTTTTAGGCCGGTCTCATCGATGACTTTAGCAAGGTGGATGAGATGGGTTATGTCTCAAGCTGGTATTGATACTTCTATGTTTGGCGCACATTCAGCAAGGGGTGCAATGACTTCTAAGGCCTTTTCCGCAGGATGTCGTTTAGAAGACATCATGAGGGCGGCGGATTGGTCTAGAGAATCCACATTCAAACAATTCTATTTTAGACCGATGGATCACTGGTCCACCAAAACTATTGTGCTGCTTTGAACTGGCATTAAATATGAGCCTCCGTGTCTTGTAATAAAATTTAAGATTTTGTTAAGTCATGACATAAAGTCATGATTTTATTAAAGACACGGAGGCGAGTATTTCCCGCCCATTTCATTGACTCACCCACACTGGTAATGTAGTATGTTGTTATTGCTGATGTGATGATCTGCATATATTCCATTGTTTATGGGTGCTACTTGTTCGATCTCCTGACACATAACCCTGGCGTTCTTCACATTCTGTCTTCTCTTTCAGCTTTCTAAAGGGTGGATTCCATCTGCTGCATGAATCCTGTTCCAGTATTTTCTTCTACCCTGTTGGTTGACCATTACCAGTTCCGGATTCCGTATTGTTGGTTCAGATTGTTCCAGATTCAGTTCGATTCAAGAAAGAGAGAAGAGATGAGGCAGCACTGTCCGAATATGGGCATGGACTATACTATGTGCTATGGGGAGATCCGCAGATACCATTATAGTTGTTTGTTTAATTCTTGCTGCTGTGAAGTAGTAACAAAGAGATTTGGCATTAAATACTCGCCTCCGTGTCTTTAATAAAATCATGACTTTATGTCATGAGTTAACAAAATCTTAAATTGTCAACTGCATTTCGTCTCGGATATTGAAGCATATTGTCATAGTAGCTTGACACTAAAACATAACAGTTTATGTTACATGATTTTTCGGGGCAGTTCTCTCCATGTCTAACAAAATATCCACACAGACTTTCCCCACACATACTGTATTTACATTGTACAGTAATTTTATTTGTAAATAGATTTTACATTTTAAGATCAATGAATAGTTATCATTAATATGTAAAATGTATAAACCTCCATTGTTTTGAGTTTCGGCAACTTTGATGAAACGGACTATGCAACAGGATATTGAACCACTAAAACATGACACAATGGTGTAATGTTCCAACTGAGACTTGACTAAACGTAGCTGTACAAAAAGGGATAGCAGCATTTCTACAGATCTGTCTGCCGATTCAGATATCTATCTTTCTATTTGAGCCTATTTGCCTTAGAAATGTCTATGCATCCATAATGCATCCACTATATAATATTGATAGACAAATTGCTTGTAGATCCTTTTCACATCTACACATTTTTTTCAGCAATGCTAATCCATATAATGCATCGCACCTCATATGCCCCTATAGTATGCAAATCCTTCCACTAGCTGCTCATATACGTCTGAAATTCAAATGCCAAATCCTCACTCTTACATACAAATCCTTTGATCATCCTGCCGTGTCATACTTTTCAGTCTTATCTCTTACTACTTTAACAGCATGACTGCTATATTGGAGAATCCATTTCTTCTGCTTTTACTTACAAAATGCATACTGCAAAGTACCATAGATGTAAAAATACATCTCAAAAACAGACATTTTCTGGGAGAAACAATCCCCAAAAATAGTTATCAGAAATGAATGAACACCTTTGTTGACATCAAGAACAGTAGAGATGAAGTGGTATTCCTCAAGTCCATTGACTTGGGATAAAATTGACCTATGGGAAGTTTTATTCAGCCTTATTACCTTCTTAGCTCTACTGAAATTCACAATATACGAAATCCTCAACAGAAGACAATGCAATGCGCACAAAGACATGGTATGTTTCTAAACATTCAACACATCAGATGCACTTGATTTCCGAGCATTTTTTTCAGGGTTGTTATTAAAAATATTGCAATTCTGAACATTAATTTTAATATATTATTTTACTGTCTTTTTCAATTTAAAGATGTGTTAATGATGTTGAAAAACTGGCAATACGCAAAGAGAGGCAGCAAAATGTGTCTAATTTATTTTATGCAACATGCATGTATTTACACAATAAATAGAACATGTTCCAAAAGATTAATGAAATGTGGGGAGAAGGAATCAGACATCAACACAAGAAATCACATACTGGAATAAGCGATGAGTGGTGAAAAGGACAAGGACTTCTACAGGTTACAAATCTAAAGTCCACATGTAAAATGCAGAATACAAAATCAGTCCAAGAGGATCAAGACAAAAAGAAATATGGGACGTGAAAACTCTCTCTTTCCTAAGTTTCTGTCTCTTATGATGATAAAGGGGGTTAAGTGCGGGGAATACACAAAATCACTGATTCCAAGTCTGGCAGAGGGACTAGGGTAGATAAAAGTGAGGCCAATTGATATAGGTGGTGCGGTGGACGTCCAAACCTCAGCAATAGGACTCATGCCTCCATCAATATTGTCACTACTAGACATGCAGTCTTCTGATACCAGAAAGTACTAAGCCACTCAAGTCTTCTCTTGACCTCAAATGCCATGAAGGGCAGGTCACAATACACTGAAATGGTGGTCAGTTCAAATTGTTCACAGTAAATTTCTAAAAAGAACGGCTAAGTTAAAATGTTTATAATCACAACTGTACAATGCATCTGTGATACCAAACATAATCACAAGAAGTATCCTAATCCAAATCGGATCCACCCCCCAAAAAAAAAGAAAAGCCAACAAAAAAAAACAGCCAGCATTTCTCATTTGGCTTAATCCCACAACTTTGAGTTCTCTAAAACCTTGAATGTTTGAAATATGGCAAACCTTTTCTTAACCCCTTCTCTGTACACAATAAAAAAAAAATTAAAAAGGCAATCTTTATTTTTATTTTTGTTCTAAGACAGTGGCATTGTCCACTTTTACTTATAAAGCGACCAATGCCATTACTCTCATTCTCTTTTCACACTGGGAGTAAGTACAGTGTTTTAGGCAGAGTCGGAGGGGGTTAACACCGTTGAGGCGTACAGGTACACCTCGCCGACAGATGCCACTCCGAGCTGCTGATTCCCCCCCCCCACAGTCGACAAGCGTCGCGCGTCATTAGCTGCAGGGGTGACGGCCCGAGTTCAGGCCGTCTCTCTGCAGCCAAAGGCGTTTGGCGTGCGCTGGCTGCGGGGAGGGAGCGTGGCAGCCCACTGAAGTCAACAGGACGTACATGTACTTCAAAGCCCTCCCACCACAAGGACGGCACAGCAAGACCCGTGGCCTTAAGGGTAAAACAGCATAGTCCACTGGAAAACACGATAATTTGCTTGGGTCCTAAAATAAAACTTGTCTTCAAATAGAGTGTACATGTGATGAGCAAAAAATTGGGAAAATCAGCTCAGCACAAAGGATGAAATGGATCAGCAGCGAAGGGGTTAAGCAATGACTCAAGTATTACAGATGTACGTAGATATAAGTCTTCTTTGCAGTTATATTTATAAAGTGATATACCATTCATTCATGTGGAATAACTCCTATGATTAAAATGTGTTTGAAAAGGTTAACTGGTGGTGATGTAGACACAGATCTTTTATCTTTACTCTTGCTGTATGGAATCTGTTCTTATCTAATTTTAACTTCAGATATCCGTATCATTGTACCTGCATGAAAATTTGCATCACCCGCTGTATTGTATAAAGAGTAAATTTTTATAACCCACGTTCTATATCCTCATACCAATTTAGTAATTAAACGTAGTGATCATTTAAGCATTTTGGAAATATGTATTTCATTCTGCATATTCCTATTTCTGCTCCTTATATCATTATACTGCCTTTTGGCTCCTATGTATCGCTGTTGCATAAAAAGAGCACATAGCCTCTCTTTAACACAAACTGAAATATATATTCTGTGTGCTTTTGTGCATATAATTATATATATATTTTTTAGTTTCTTTGTTGATTTATAAATCCCTATAACTCCATAGGATTGAGTCTGCACATGATTTCTACCAGCCATTCTCTTGTTCTTAACCATATTGACTTTCTTTTCTATTTACTCTTTGCTAAAATGTTTCAGCCTATTCTCTTAGTTAGAGGTAAAGCAGCACTTATTGTGTGTACACTCAGCTATTGTGGTATCATTTTATTATGTAGAGATGCTAAAATGATCTGCAACAGATCTGTTTGATGGGGGTTGTGAACCTTGTTACTACAGAGTGGTAGCTCACCACAATGTTCACCATTGCTGTAACTACAGCTATCCATAGAAAGAAAATGCAATAATGGCAGACAATGTTACTGCAAACAATGGCAACACTGAACAATGGTACTGCCATACTGCTTCTGCGGAATCAGTCAGGACCACCTGAAAAAAACTCCAAAAATCGCATACTCACCTCTCATCCCGCAGCGAGAACAGCAGCTCGATCCACTTCTTCTTGCTGCCAGTAGCAGAGGGAGACTGGGGGAAAAAAGTTCCCCAGTCTCCCTCTGCGATCACTCCGCCGACCTGTTGGAACTCGCGAGAGGTGAGATCCTGCTGGTCACGTGACCGGCAGTGGAAGCCTCAGAGTCTCTATGGAGGGGATGCTCGAGGCAAGGCTTAGCGCCGCATTACGGGGCAGGCTGCTGGTTTAGCACCTGCCCTGAAATATCACGCTATATCAGGGAAGCTAAGGAGATACCTGAAGGTGCAGGTTTTCCTCCTTTGGGTCCCCGTTTTAGCATGAAGATTGTAATATGACCCTAGGTATTCTCTATTAAGTATTGCTCTACCATTGTTTGCAACTCCTGTAAATATACTTTGACCACTTGGCTGCTAAGGATGCACTCAGCGCATCCTGCCAAGTGCTGCTCCTGTGCTACGGACACGCTGCGTGAGTCTTAGCACAGGAGGCAGCAATCGGCCGGGATTCCGGCCAATTAGTGAGCCCCCCCCGGTGCGGGCTGCCATCTTGGATGTCAGCCCGGCACTCCGGGACCCCGGCGGGGACAATAGATGCCATCGCGCTGGCGCGATGACATCTATTTCAGGCCCCCACGCGTGTGCATAGGAGGTGCCTGAAAGGGAGGGGGAAGGTCATTTGGTCCTCTCTCCCTCCCAATCGCCTGGGGCCAGCAGTGAAAGTCAAGCATTGTTTGGAATGGCACAGCCTGCCCTTCCGAACGGTGGCTGCCTTTAACCCCTTGGGGGCCAGATCACGATTCGGCACCGAAAAGCACCGGATCATGATCCTCTCCTGGAGCTGGCTGACATCTCGGATGTCGGCCAAGCTTCTGGGAACTCCCTAATCGTGCATAGTGTGATGACATCAGTTCTGGAGTTAACCCCTAGCTGCCACCAATGGCGGAGATATTGGGTTCAATGGAGCCCCTATCTCCCAATCCGTGGCAGCTAGGGGTTAATGTTTGGTATTGTTGGATCGGCCAGAGCATTTCCTTTCCAACGATACCAAACATGACCTGGTAAAAAGTTATCAAAAATGAATAAAAATAAAACAATATTTAAAAAAAATAAACAAGTTTTTTTTAGTTTTTTTGTTAATGCAGCAATATTGTTCCCATTTCAATTATAATGTGAACAATGATGCTGCACTAACGATTTTTTTATGGGGTGCGTTTGTTAAAAATCACGTAATTTTCCCCTAAAAAAAATGTAACGAGACCCCATTTCTAAATTTTTTAACAAGCGCAACCCTTAGAAAATATAACCGCAAACGCTTGCATGTTAAAAAAAACACTTTACACGTTGTAAATTATTGAAAATTCTAATTTTATTGCCTTTTTTGTTATAATATACAGACAGGACATGACGCATACATATAATAATGATATATTATGAATCTGCTGAGTCTGCCGGAAAGAACGATATATATTATGTCAGGGTCATATAATAAAATAAGGCTTCAAAACGCGGTTAAACATGATGAGCGAAACTGGTAAAAATTAGCTCAGCACACAGGCATGAAATGCCTCAGCAGCGAAAAGGTTAAAATCTTCACTAATTGACACCTACAGAATATATGGTGGGACAATCAGTGAAAAATATGGCGAACTACGGTGGACGTTCTCTCAACAGTGATTTCATCTTTGTTTCACCGTGCTTGATACACTGAAACTCACCTAAGCAGAACCACCATCAATAAAAAGCAAACAGCAGTGAAAGAACGGTGGTTAGAAAATAAATCCTTTAGGCTAGGGTCAGACGAAAGCAGTTTTAACGTGCGTTAAGGCTAGGGTCAGACTGAGGCAGTGCGAACGCGCGTGCAGGCGCACTTAATCACGGCCGCACTAGCAGCAGATGCCGGGCAATGACAGCCAATATACGAAGTACGGTCGCACAAAAGTCCGGCTGCGCAACGCAAGTGGAAAATAAACGCATTTTTTCGAGAACGTGAAACCGCAGGTACTGACGTACAGAGTGCGCTGCGTCCGCTAGAGGCGTGTGTGCGTGAATTGGAGACATCAGACGCTGCTAATGTCCGGCCAACATAACGTCCAGACACAAAAAGAGTTTTATTGATGATCCGTACAAAATCACGGACGAAAATGCGCATAGTATGACCGCTATCACGTATTCTGTGAAAAAATGCGTCCATTCGTTCGAACGCACTTTTTCACAGACAACATAAAAATGCGTTCGTCTGACCCTAGCCTTAGCCGCACGAAATCACGGCCGTGCTAGCAGCAAATGACGTCCAATGCCGGGGAACATACGACGAACGGCCGCACGACAGTTCGTCCGTGCAACGCAAGTGGCAAACGAACGCATTTTTTCGAGAACGTCAAACCGCTACTACTGACGTACAGAGTGCGCTGCAGCCGCATAGCGGCGTGTTTGCGTGATTGGGAGACGTCAGACGCTGCACACGTCCGGCCAACATAACGTCCAGACGCAAAAGGGTTTTATTGATGATCCGTACAAAATCACGTACGAAAATGCGCATCGTATGACCGCTATCGCGTATTCCGTGAAAAAATACGTCCATACGTTCGAACGCACTTTTTCACGGACAACGTGAAAAATGCGTTCGTCTGACCCTAGCCTTAGTGTTTTGTGATCTGTCCTCCAAGATACACAGCAAGGCATGAATTTCGTACGCTTATCAGAAATAGGTTCAGCGTCATTTGCCATTGGCTTTGAGAAGAAAGCAAGACCAAGCTTTAGTTCTGAGTTCAGCTTGGGCGCAACTCACAATACTCTTTACTAACCAGGATTGCTACTTTACCCTTTGGATTCCTTATTCCAGCTATTCCCGTGGCCACCCCACATCCTATACCGGACCCTGACAAATACAGATATTCAGGGTTATTCAAAGAGATTCGAAAAGTCACAGCACGTTCGGTGACTTTTCGTTTTCTTCAAATCGGTGCAAATCGGCTTTCCCATTTCGGCAACCCTGCAGTGTATTCAGCAAGCACCACAGGGCTGTCGAAGTGCAGGGAAAAGCTGCCGAAAACCCGCCGAAAACCCGCCGAAAACCTGCCGAAAACCCGGCAAATGCATGCCGAAAACCCGCAAAAACATCTGGATTAACCAGTCGAAGACGCCAGAAAAACCCGAGCAGGAGCCGATCACACACCACACAGCGAAGCCTCCGGAAAAAGCCGACACCACAGAAGAAGGCAGAGAATAAATTAGGAAAACAGTTTGCATGAATGATTGAAAAGTGAAACGCTGTTTGCAAAGAAACTACTGAGCGAAAATGTCTGAAATTTACATATGAGGTCCATGGAATGATAATAAAAAGGGCTGTTACAGAAAAAATAAGTAAACTTAAAAAAAAAAAAATCCAGAAAAATGCTTAAAATTTCCTAAAAAAATCTATAAATAAAGAGACTCTTTGCTGCAGAATTTTATAATGAACGGTTTATTAGATATTGAATTAAAACAGGAATATTTTTAACATTGAAGCCTATGGGATTCTCCTGAATTAACCTGTCGAATGAAACCACCGAATGGCAGGGCAATTCGGGAACCTTTCACTGCTGGTTTTTGTTCTCTGAATAGACGAAGCATTGCTTCTTTATGGGGATTTCACTACCCTCGAACAGGCATCGAACAGGCACCGAATGTGCAGGCAATTCGCCAGGATTTGGCGTATTGCCTGCTCTCTGGATAGCCGAATGGCCAAGAAAGGTAACCGAACGCTGATATTCAGCGTTCGGTTACCTTTCTCCAGCAATTCGGATCTCTTTGAATAACCCTGATTATTTTTATATTCTGCTGGTATTTTTTGGACGCTGCATTCGTAATAATCTCACTGTGATCACTACAGATCCGCATAAGCAGGAGATCTGGCCATTTTTATTATCTATCTTTATCACATTTACCGTACTTGACACAAAGGCTAGTAATGTAGCCTCATTTGAACTTGTGCAAGATAACGGGCACTATCTATAGTTTAGGAACTTGAACAAATACATGAAAATTTAAAATAGTCAAATTATATTATTTTAATCTGCTACGTGTATCAGGATAGCAATCTTTATGCAGAGTCAATATCTTACTCTATATTTAAATGGCAACTATGGAAATAAATGCACTGCTAAAGAATAATTAAACAAAATGTGTTTGGTAGGTAAATGGTTAATGTTGTATTCTGCACTTTAGGCTAGGGTCAAACGAAAGCATTTTTACACGCGAACGTAAAAAAGTGCGTCCGAACGCATTGACGTATTTTTTCACGGAATACGCGTAAACGGTCATACGATGCGCATTTTTGGGCGTGATTTTTTACGGATCCAGACCAGGAAACTTTGGTGTCTGGACATTATGTTGGCCGGACACGAGCAGGGTCTGACGTCTCCAAATCACACACACACGCCGCTAGCGGACGCAGCGCACTCTGTACGTCCGTACTAGAGGTTCTGCGTTCTCGAAAAAATGCGTTCATTTTCCACTTGCGTTGCGCGGCCGACTTTCGTGCGACCATACTTCGTATATTGGCCGTCATTGCGCTTCATTTGCTGCTAGTGCGGCCGTAATTAAGTGCACCAGAACGCACGTTAAAAGTGCGCTGGTCTGACCCCAGCCTTAAGGACTTGAATCAGAAGCAGTTGAAAGACGTTTTTCTAAACTTTCATTGACTTTTATTACAAATGTATTTCCTATTTTTTTAACTAGCTTCTAAACTTCTATTAAAATGGTGTTTAACCCCTTCACTGCTGAGCCTTTTCATCTCTGTGTGCTGAGCTTATTTTTACAATTTTTGCTCATCATGTTTAAACACGATTTGAAGTCACGTTTTATTATACGACCCCTACAAATTATATATCCTTTTTTTTGACAGATTCATAATATATCATTACTATAAAGGTTATTCAAAGAGAATCGAAAAGTCACCGCACGTTGGGTGACTTTTCGTTCTCCTCAATTCGGTGCGATTTGGCGATCCCATTTCGGTGACCCTGCGGTGTATTCAGCAAGCACCACAGGGCCGTCGTAGTGCAGGGAAAAGCCGCCGCAAACCCGGCGAACACTCACTGCAAAACCTGGTGAACGCACACCAAAACCCGCAAAAACATCTGGATTAAGCCTGCCAAACACGCTGGAGAAACTCGAGCAGCCGACGATCACAGCGTAGAGCAGCCGCCGGGAAAACCCGATACCGCAGACGAATGGAGTTAAAAAAAAACAGTACGCTTGAATGTTTGAAAAGTGAAACGCTGTTTGCAAAGAAAATACAGAATGAAAATGTCTGAAATTTACACATAAGATCCAATGAATGATAATAAAAAGGGCTGTTACAGAAAGAACGATTTAAAAAAAAAGAAGAAATTTTTGCAAACAAATCCCAAAAAAATGCCTAAAAGATCCTAAAAAATCTATAAATAAAGAGACTCTTTACTACAGAATATTATAATCAATGGTTTATTAGATATTGGATTAAAACGGGAATATTTTTAACATTGAAGCCTATGGGATTTGCCTGAATAAACCTGTCGAATGAAACACCGAACAGCAGGTCAATTCGGCAACTTTTCACTGCTGGTTTTTGTTCTCTGAATAGACGAAGCATTGCTTCTCTATGGGGATTTCCCTGCCCTCAAACAGGCAACGAACAGGCGCCGTATGTGCAGGCAATTTGCCAAGATTTGGCGAACTGCCTGCTCTCTGGATAGCCGAATGGCCAGGAAAGGTAACCGTACACTGAATTTCACTGTTCGGTTACCTTTCGGCCACGATTCGGATCTCTTTGAATAACCCTGTATATACGTATACGTCATGTCCTGCCTGAAAATTATAACAAAACATGCAAAAAAAATTGAATTTCCAATCATCTACAGCGTGTAAAATGATTTTTTTCAATTTTATAATCCGAACCTTTGTGGTTATATATTCTATGGGGTAGGTTTGTTAAAAAATTTAGAAATGGAAACTCTGTACTTTTTTTCTGAGAAATTACATGATTTATAGCTAAAACCCCTCCAAAAAAACCACTAGTGCAGCATCATTGTTCACATTATAATTGAAATGGGAACAATATTGCTGTATTAATGAAAAAAACATACAAAAACCCCACGTTTTTATTTTTCTTTAATTTTTTTATTTTCTAATCAATATTTTTATTTTTATTATATTATTTTTACTTTTAACATGGTCATGTTTGGTATCATTGGAAAGGCATTATCTGTCATTTCCAATGATACCAAACATTAACCTCAAGCTGCCACGGATCGGGAGATACGGGGGTCCACATGATCCCCCTATTTCCTCCATAGGGTATCCATATGGAAACCGCTTGGAAGCCACAGGTAAATTCCAACACTGACATCATCATGCCATGCGAGATGATGTCAGCCACCTCCGGGAGAGTTTCGCGGTCCGGTGCTGAATGGTGCCGGATCGTGGACCGGCACCTCAGGAGTGAGTTAAAAACAGACATTGCTTGAAAGAGAAGATTCTGCCCTTTTCAGTGGTGCCTGTCTTTGCCTTATTTCTCCATTTATTTGATCCAAAGGACCACCCCCCTTCTTTCAGGCGATCTTCCGGCTTTGCACTGGGCCGCCTGAAAATGACACCATTGTGTGCGACGCGATGATGTCATCACGCCGGAATTGGTCTTAAAAGTAGCGTCTGACCGCTGTGAAGGGGTTAATGAATGAACCCAGATTTTCCCTTGCATAGCATAACTGGTTCTAAGTTAAAGTGCTAAGCATAATAAATAAATAAATAATAAAATATGTAAGATCCCGTTTTGAAATATGACAATACACAAACAGATATGTAATATTCCATGAATGTCTTCAAAGTAATAACTGACTCATTCATAGTTACAGAGGGAGAGAAAAGGTTATTCAATAAGAGCCAAAGTATCCAAGGAACTGCACAGAACAGTGAATTTCATTGTATGATGTAATTTCGTGGCAGTTTCGGCGATCTACGGCGGCAGTGAAATTGTCCCATAGTGAACTAATGGTTAATCTATTCAGAGAATGCCGAACTGCTCCAAAATGTTGGAAAAATGTTGGAAGAATATTTTTTCTGGTGTTTTAATGCATAGCGCCATCACCTTCCCATTTACTCCCATCATTGGAAATGAGAAGGTGAGTTATAAAGCAACAATGCTGTTGCACTAAGCACATATTGACACTGCCTTAGAACTGAGAAAAAAAGGAGTAAATTTTGCATTAATATTTTTTGGTTAATTTTTCTATTTCTACACCCCAACATCCCCCTCCAAAAAACCCCACAAAATAAAAAAAAAAAACGGTTTTGTTTGTTTTCTTTTCTTTTTAGATTTTACATGGTCATATTTGGGATCAATAGAAAGACCAAACTCTGCCCTATCCAATGACACCTCACTAAACCTTGTGTGGTGTATGGATAAGAGACAAAGGGTTCAAAAGAACCCCTTGTACCCCTCGCTATGGTGTGGCGGTTTTGATTGCTGGCGAAATTGGAAAGCAGATGGTGAGTTAGCGGAACACCATTGTTTATTTTATAATTAAAAAGTGAACAATAGTGCGGTGTTAGAAAAAAAAGGATTTATTTTATTTATTTTTTGTATTTATTAAAAACTTGGTCATACTCTGGCCTTTCCAACAATGCCTCACTTGACGTTCTAGATACTAAGGTTCTGGAGATACAGGGGTCCACAGGACCCCCGCATCTCCTCCACAGGGAATTCCCATGCCTGGATGGGGAGGGGGAGTTTATCTTCTGGACAGAGTATAATGCTGCCTGCTTTCTTTTATCTTCTACCTCCTGTGGCTAAGGGTCTAGCTTTTTCAGGATCAGACTAAAAGCAATTCCTGTTGTGGTGGGCTATGATCTGTTTATATCACGACTACCAAACTCAGACATTGTGGACACTTTTTGAGTACAGTACTCTGAACTAATAGTTTCTGCTATCACAGACAAGACTTACAGGGTTATTCAGAGAGAGGTCAAAATAGCCAAACCAGAAAAATTCTCCCATTTATCTCACTTTCCAAATCGGCTATTTTGACCTAGAATTTTCACTTCTCTGGGTCATTCTCCTGGTTTTCACCTCTTTCTGAATAACCCTGTATAACTCCTGATACGGAATGCTCTCCCTTCCCTTTCCTTTAGGTCTAACTTAGAGTGTGTAAAAGAAATAGGGACCAGGCACTACTACAAAACATAGTAGACAGGTATCACATGGCAGATGGAGGAGCTAGAGGTGCTAGAAGGAGCTGCAGTGCCAGTGGAAGTTGTAGCACTAATTGTGGAACTGGACGGCTTCTATCAATGAGAATTTTGAAACCAGCTATATTGTTCATGATGGATGTTGCTATATTGTTTCAGTATCATTCCCAGCCCCTAATCTACTGTGCTATCTGTCTTCTTGCTGGACAAGCAAATATGTGGTGGCCATAGTAGAATCTGGGGGCAGACCAAGCTGATTTTTTTTTGCGTGAAATAGTTTTCCATTTGATTTGTCCACTTCATTCTGTTGAATTGTTATTCAGACGAAATGACAAAAATTTGAATCATCGCGATTTGCCTGAAAACGATTGAACAAGTCTAATCAGAGGTATGTTTAAATCACCTGTAACTCTGATCAGCTTTAAATATCATCATCATAAGCACCAGGCATTTAATTAAAGTTTCATATATTTATAGCTGATAGCAATGAAACACAACCTTGTCTTCTGTTGCAGTATTCCACCCAGTTCATGGTTTGATACAGTATATAAGTTTGAGATATATATTTTCATTGTCAGTAATTATTGAAAACTGGTGAGGCTGCTGTCAACTTTAAGAAGTCTACGCTTCACCCACTCGTCCCAAGGAGTTTTCATCTAAAGATTTTACAGGTTTTTGTTTTTTTTAATACTATTTTCAGTATATCCTAAAACGGATCTTTGTACTGACCTTGAACTATAAATTCCATTATTTTACATTTTTAATAGCATTATTCTTTTTTGCTACAGCGAATATTTCTTTATTCTTTTTGCTACATTTCCTACACTCCATTAAAATATCAGCAGATCCTGAATGACTTCAATGGGTTGGTATATTATGGATTACAGATATGTTTAATTACCACACATTAGCAGAGCCCTAAACAGCAATTATATAGGAGAATTATGCTTTTAAATCATTATCATACCAAAAATAGTACTCTAGGCCTAATGGATCTCAGGCACCTGACTTGATCTGTCCTGAGGTTTCTTTGTCCACAACCATAATCTGTTACCTACAAGTTTTTATCTTCTTATAAATGACAGTCTCTCAATATTTCCCTCCACTAACACTCCATTCCTGGACACCAATGAAAGGCCAAGCAGGGGTCTCAAGCTCTGCATCCCAGATGTTCCTGAAGTACACCTCCCATGACTCTCTAGCCATTTATTGCATTCAAAGAATTTTGGAAATTGTACACAATAAACAACTGTAGGGGGCAGGGTTTGAGATCCATGGACTAAAGCAGGGTTTCTCAACTCCAGTCCTCAGGACCCACTACAGGTCAGATTAAGGCTAGGGTCAGACGAGGGCATTTTGTACGGACTGTGCGTCCGTGCCGTACGGACGGACTTTCTGACTGACGACAAGGTAGTGGCCACACAGTCCGCTTTTATGACTGACGTTATTTTTGACTGAAGTAGATGGGAAATGAAAAAACATTTTGGCCGTCAAAAATGCTAGATGTATAAATGCAGTCCGTCTGACTACGTTCCATCACTCACACACAAAGCTACACGGACGTTGCAGACGTGGCGCACTCCGCACCTCCGTTTTAGGCTAGGGTCAGACGAGCGTGATTTCTACGGACTGTACGTCCGTGCAGTACGGACATCGTCAGTACGGATGACGCAGTAGTGGTCACACAGTCCGTTTTTTCACTGAAGTTATTTTTGACGGATGTAGGAGGGAAAAATAAATTACAATGAAAAAACATTCTGTCCGTCAAAAATGCTGGAAGTATAAATGCAGTCCGTCTGACCATGCTCCATCACTCACACACAAAGCTATGCAGACGTTGTGGACGTGGCGCACTCCGCACGTCCGTTCTAGCAGTATTACGTTCTTGCCTAACCTGCGTCCGTTTGCAGCGTCCGTCATGCGTCCGCAGTTCAGTGCGGACGTACTTCATGTGTCGGGCTCCAATGGACTTTCTTTCATGCTATCACGGACGTACTTTTAGGCGCAATCACGGACGTGAACACTACGCTCGTCTGACAGCAGCCTTAGCAGTATTACGTTCTCGAATAACCTGCGTCCATTTGCCATGTCCGTCATGCATCCGCACTTCCGATGCGGACGCACTTCGTGTGTGGGGCTCCATTGGTCGGAATGCTATGCTGCCACGGACGTACAAATGTGCAGCAACACGGACGTGATAACTGTGCTCGTCTGACCCCAGACTTAACCCTTTCACTGCTGAAGACGTGTGGGGCACGTCCTCATTGATGCACGTTACATGCTAAGGACGTGCCCCACACGTCATCAGCTGTGCGGGACCCCCGGAGGAGATACTCACCTCTCTGTCCGGGGTCCCACGGCGTTCTGACTTCAGCGTCCTCAGACGCTGAAGTCAAGCTCCTCCCGGCGTAAATGACGTCATCGCGCCATGCGCGATGACGTCATTTCCAGGCGACCCCCCGGCAATGCCGGGAGATAGCCTGGAAGGGAGGGGGGGTCCGTTCAGATCCCTCTCCCTCCCGATCGGGAAGGAGCAGCGGTAAAAGCCAGGCACCGCTTAAAAGGGGAGAGTCTCCCCTTTTAAGCGATGCCTGGCTTTAACCCCTCAAGTGCTGGGTTGCACTTCAGCGCCTTGCGGCGCCGAAGTGCAGCCTATCTCCGGTGGGGGCCGCCATCTTGGATGGCGGCTCCGCCCCCGGGACTCCCCTCGCTGTCTGACGTCATCACGCATAGCGTGATGACGTCAGATAGCCGGGGAACCCCTAGCTGCCGGGGATTTCCCAAGGAAATCCCCTGGTGGAGATAGGGGGTTCTTGTGAACCCCGATATCTCCAGAACCGTGGCAGCTAGGGGGTCATGGAGGGTGTCATTTGAAAGGCCTGAGCATGGCCTTTCGAATGATACCCACCATGACTGGGTAAAAAGTAAAAGAAAAATAATAAAAAAAAATTAAAATAATAAATAAATTTAAAAAAATAAATAAATAAAAAAAAGCATGTTTTTTTTTTGTGTGTTGTTTTTATTAATGCAGCAATATTGTTCACATTTCAATTATAATGTGAACAATGATGCTGCACTAATGATTTTTTTCTATGGGGTGCGTTTGCTAAAAATCACGTAATTCCCCCCAAAAAAAGTAACAAGTCCCCATTTCAAATTTTTTGTACAAGCGCGCCCCATAGAAAACATAACCGCAAACGCTCATGTTATAAAATGTGAAAAAAAACACTTTACACACTGCAGATGATTAAAAATTCAATTTTTATTGTATTTTTTGTTATAATATACAGGCAGGTCATGACGTATACATATAAAAATGATATATTATGAATCTGCGTAGTCTGCCGGAAAGAACGATATATAATATGTCTGGGTCATTTATTAAAATGTGGCTTCAAATCGCGTTTAAACATGATGAGCGAAAGCGGTAAAAATGAGCTCAGCACACAGTGGTGAAATGCCTCAGCAGTGAAGGGGTTAAGGATCGCCTTGGGGAAATGCAGACTGAGTCCTGCAATCACTGAGCAGTAAATCATATCACCTGTGCTGCACTGAACAGCAAATTATATCACATGTGCTGTGCTTCAGCTATCCCACAAACCTGGCTTGTTAGTGGGTCCTGAGGACTGTAGTTGAGAAACACTGGATTAAAGTATATACATTACACTTCAGTAAAAAAGAGCCATGAAATATAGAGATGCAATATAAGAAATTCCACCAGGTGTCGCCATTGAGAGCTTCACCGATAAGTAAAAATGAACTCCCCACAACTTAGTACATTACAAAGAAAAAAACACTAAAACCAATTTCAGACAGGATTGTAGACAGTTATGTGGCTTAGTGATTTGAAACACAACATACATAGAATGTAAAATAGTAACAGAACTTTTATTAATATCGATTACTGTTCATTTGTAGAATAACGTTTTAAACTATTTGTTGAATCATTACACATTCAAGTCATGGTGAAGGGCAAAAAGTGCGATTAAAAGCCTCCACATAGCAAATAATAAAGTTTATATTTTTAATAGACATTTACACAGCTCAGCAATTCAGAGAATTGCATTGCCCTCAGAGCTCATATGCTACATTCCCCATATGCAGCACGGAAGTCTGGGTAGGATATACAAATGTAGTCTCCAATTTCTCACTTTTTTGCATCCTGGGTCTGTTTTAAACACAGAACTATCCTTGCCAGTGCAATGCTATACTAGATGGCTTTTTAGCAAAGGTCGTGAAGGCATAATAAGCCCGAAACAGCTGCCCAGGAGTGGCTGTGACTCGTTCCATAACCTAACCTTTGCTAAAAAAAAGGTTTACTTGAAACACATCCACATCCACACACTGTCGCTAGACTGACAAACACATGAAATTCTTTACAAAAAATGTCCCTGTATTCAACTTCCCTTTGATCCACAAACATATACAGGGTTATTCAAAGAGAATCGAAAAGTCACCGCACGTTCGGTGACTTTTCATTCTCTTCAATTCAGCACGATTTGGCGATCCCATTTCGGCGACCCTGCGGTTTATTCAGCAAGCACCACAGGGCCGTCGTAGCGCAGGGAAAAGCCACCGCAAACCCGCCGAAAACTCAACACAAAACCCGACGAAAGCACATCAAAATCCGCAAAAACATCTGGATTAACCCCGCCGAAAATGCCGGAAAAACCCGAGCAGGAGCCGATCACACGCAGCGCAGCCGCCAGAAAAAGCCGACACCGCAGACGAAGGAGGTGAAAAAAAAACAGTCCGCTTGAATGTTTGAAAAGTGAAACGCTGTTTGCACACAAACTACTGAGCGAAAATGTCTGAAATTTACATATG
Source organism: Leptobrachium leishanense (assembly GCA_009667805.1). NCBI lineage: Eukaryota > Metazoa > Chordata > Amphibia > Anura > Megophryidae > Leptobrachium > Leptobrachium leishanense. Next base: position 89,466,262 of record CM019070.1, on the reverse strand, counting down.
AGGTCCAATGAATGATAATAAAAAAGGCTGTTACAGAAAAAAGAAAAAACGATTTAAAAAAAACGGGAAAAAAAATGTTTGCAAAAAAATCCCGAAAAATGCCTAAAAAATCTATAAATAAAGAGACTCTTTACTGCAGAATATTATAATGAACGGTTTATTAGATATTGAATTAAAACGGGAATATTTTTAACATTGAAGCCTATGGGATTCGCCTGAATAAACCTCCTGAATTAAACCACCGAATGGCAGGGCATTTAGGGAATCTTTCACTGCTGGTTTTTGTTCTCTGAATAGACGAAGCATTGCTTCTCTATGGGGATTTCACTGCCCTCGAACAGGCACCGAACAGGCACCGTATGTGCAGGCAATTCGCCAAGATTTGGCGAATTGCTTGCTCTCTGAACAGCCGAATGGCCAGGAAAGGTAACCGTACCCTGAATTTCAGCGTTCAGTTACCTTTCTCCAGCAATTCGGATCTCTTTGAATAACCCTGATAGTGATGCCTTCAAAATAGACTTGGCTGCCAGTGGCAGCTGGTAGCTTGTAAAATGGGGGGGGGGAGCTGGAATGTGACTTCATGCATACCTATGTAAAGCCTATCTTCTCCAACAAACCAGAACATAAAGAAAACAAATAAATTAAACTGTAAGGATTATCTAATCCAGAATTTTGCAAACTGCTTAATTCACCATTATCTTTGTTTTTGTGTGTGTAACACCCCTGCTTCTGCCATTGAAAACTGCAGCAGAGAAGCCAATGACCTTGCCTCTTTTTGGAGCAGCACTCCTCACCTGTCCAATGAAAAGTGAATGTATAATCACAAGTCCCTGCAGAAAGCAAACTGAGCATGCCTAACCTGGTTTCAGATGGGGCAGCTTGCATAAAAGAGAGGTGTAGGGCTGGATTAGGATCTTTGTCTCTCCACTATTTATACATACATGGATACTCTATAAAAATACAGCCCAGTGAATATATATCCATAAGAAACATGATATTACATGATCACCCTTGAATTCACAAACCAAAAAATGACACCCTTCATTAACATAGACATTTCTCAAAGAAAAACCACTCCACCTAAACACACACAGACTCACACTTGGCACCAAAACCGAATACATGTTGGGTATTAAGCCTTGAATTAATACTTTATACACCAAAAAAAGGACTGCTCTGCCAATCCAGGCCTATTTTGGGGGTTATTCAGAAAGCACCGAAATGTCGCAGAAATTTCGGTGCTCTCTCGTTCCCTGCACTTCAGGGAATCAAAGTTCCCCACCTTGTGGTGAATTCAGCTTTCACCGTAGGGCCCCAGGAGTGCAGGGATAACCTGCAGCAAACCCGCCGCAATCCTGCCGAATACATACCGAAAACCTACCGGAACCACCGAAAACACCCGCTGAAGACGCCGGAAAAAGCCGACGAGCCACAGATCAGAGTGCAGATCAGTCGCCGGAAAATGTCGACAAGCTGACGAACTGGATAAAAAAAAACAATACGCTTGAAAGTGTCAAAATTGAAGCGCTCTTTGCTAAAAAACTGAACGAAAATGCCTGGAATTTACATATATGGTCCTATGAATGATAATAAAAGGTCTGTTACAGAAAAAAGAAAAAACGCTTTTTAAAAAAAAATGGAAAAAAAATTTGCCAAAAAAAATTAAAAAATGCCTAAAAGATCCTAAAAAAATCTATAAATAAAGAGACTTTTTACTGCAGAGTAAAATAATAAACGTAACAAGAAACCAAGGTGTCATCTGCGCTTATCCCTATAACACTATGTGAAACAAAGCACAATTAGAGGCATTGGTTTACTTGAATGGCCATTGAAGTGTAAGCTCGCCTGCCACATCACAGTGCCTCTAGTAAGGGGAGTCCTATCTAATGAAGCCAAAAGCTGCTTTCTAAGCAACCACATACGTTCATGCTGCTCCTCAGTCATGAGGCAAACTGGTGGGGGGGGGGGGTTTATACCTTCCCCAGAAAAATTCCACTTTGGGATTGAAAACAAAAACACATGGTATTATAGGGATAAGCGCAGATGACACCTTTTTTCTTGTTATGTTTTATACATGTTACTGGGCTGGATATATCTGGTGGTTGCAGCCGCCCCAGTAGGGCTCAGGTGCGTCAATGTTTTCCTGTATCCATGTATAGTTTGTCTTGTTTCCAGCCAGGTCATTTTTGCAGCTGTCCTGTACTGTGTTTTTGTTTTTAATCCTAAAGTGTAATTTTTCTGGGGAGGGTATAAAAGAAAACCCACCAGTTTGCCTCATGACTGAGGAGCAGCATGAACGTATGTGGTTGCTAAGGCTAGGGTCAGACTAACGCATTTTTCGCGTTGTCCGTGAAAAAGTGCGTTCAAACGAATGGACGCATTTTTTCACGGAATACGCGATAGCGGTCATACGATGCGCATTTCCGTCCGTGATTTTGTACGGATCATCAATAAAATACTTTGTGCGTCTGGACGTTATGTTGGCCGGACATTAGCAGCGTCTGACGTCTCCTAATCACGCACACATGCCGCTATGCCGCCGCAGTGCACGCTGTACCTCAGTACTAGCGGTTTGACGTCCTCGAAAAAATTAGTTCATTTGCCACTTGCGTTGCGCGGCCGCACTTTTGTGCGGCCATTCTTCGTATGCTGCCCGGCATTGGACGTAATTTGCTGCTAGCGCAGCCGTGATTTAATGCGGCTAAACAAACGTTAATACTGCGTTAGTCTGACCTTAGCCTTAGAAGGCAGCTTTCAAAAAGATGAGTGGACCAAAATTCCTCCACAGTGCTGTAACAGACTCATTGCCACTTTGCCAGTTATCTTAAACGCCTGATTGCAGTTCTTGCTGCTAAGAGTGGCCCAACCAGATATTAGGTTTAGGGGCAAACACTTTTTCACACAGGGCCATGTGGGTTTGGATTTTGTTTTCCCTTAATAATAAAAACCTTCACTAAAAAACTGCGGGCTACAGTACAATCACCGGGTTAAAACGGGGGCGGTAGGGAGAAAAAACTGCACCGCAGTTTTCCCCCTACCTCCCCCGTTTTAATGGGGCATTGCAATGCAGGCGCAAAAAATGTTACCTGCATTTGTAGCGGGCGCTACGCCCCGGGATGCTCGTGGCAGCACTGAGCGCAGCCACGAGCATCCACTCGATGGAGTCCATAGGACTCCATTGAGCCAGACGCCGGCGGTCACATGACCTGCCGGATCTCGCCTCGGGAGATCCAGCCGGTCAGCGTAGTGATACGCAGGGGGAGACTGAGAAACTTTTTCCCCCAGTCTCTCCCTGCTCCCGCCGGATGGAGGAGGCGGTTGGAGCCGCGGTCCTCGCCACGGGACAGGAGGTGAATATATGATTCTTATTTTTATTTTTTTGGCTGGTGTTAACGGATTCTGGAGAAGCGGAATCCGTTAACACCAAGTCCTGGCTCTGGCTAACTTTCCGCTAACCAAAGCCGAACGTTAATCCGCGTTAGGACTTTCTTTGTAATCCTAACGCTCATTAACACTTTGCGCTCCCCATGTTAAGTATAGGGAGCGCAAAGTACAGTAAGCTCACGCTGACAAGCACAAGGTACCAAATGCAAAGGGTTACTTAACCCTTTTCCGTTTGGATTGTAATATGCGGTAGACACCGCGCCCAACGTTAATGCTCACGCAGGTGAGCGTTAACGTTAGCACATAGATTGTAATTTGGCCCTGGATGTTGTGTTTACTTTGACTAATATTTAAATTTGTTTGATGATCTGAAACATTAAAGTGTGACAAATGTGCAAAAAAATAGAAAATCAGGAAGGGGCCAACACTTTTTCACACAACCGTACATGTAATATAATGTACATGCTACTCATCTCACGCTGTAATAATGCTAGATAACACTAACCACTCTTAAGTTTCAATGATACCAAAGAACACATGACTGTCAAGTTATTTAATTCCTGGTGATTATATCATCCTCAAGCAGTGGAGGAGTATAAAGTTACAATTTCACAGCTATAACAGATAAGAGGATTCCTTAACCCTCTCCTCAATCCCTAGCTGTCGCTACAAATGTTGGTATTTTAGAGCTCCTGTCTAAGAAGACATGACAGCCTGAGCCTTAAATCCATCACCTGCAACTCAGATATTCATAGAAATCTACCCTAGATTTCTTTAACTACAAAACCATGTCATTGATCCCATCTTGCTGCCAATCTGCCTCAACCTACAAATCTAGGAGATCTCCTCATACTCCCTTTGAGACCTTGTTTTTGAAGAATCGATGATCTCTTTTCTTACCTGAACTTTATCCTTCTTTTGTCTCTCCTTTCTGTGTCCCATCTATTCATATCAGAATTTGTCGCTGTTGTCCATCTTTGGCTGGGGTCAGACGAACGCAGCGTGAACGTGCGTTTAGCAGCACTTTATTACGGCAGTGCTAGCAGCAAATGACGTCCAATGACGGCCAACATACAAAGTACGGCCGCACGAAAGTTCGGCCGCGCAACCCAAGCGGCAAACAAACGCATTTTTTCTTACCGTCGAACCGCTAGTACTGACGCACAGAGTGTGCTGCGTTGGCATAGTGGCGTGTGTGTGTGATTAGGAGACTTCAGACGCTGCACATGTCCGGCCAACATCACGTCCATTTGGTTTTCATAGCTCCGTCAAAAATCACGGGCGTAATTGCGCACCATATGACCGCTATCGCATATTCCGTCAAAACGTAAGTCCATGCGTTCGGACGCACTTTTTGACGGTAGACGTGAAAAATGCGTTAGTCTGACCCTAGCCTTTGAGCTCCATCTACATGTTGTATGTGTATAGTAATCACTAACACTACAAACACTACTTTCTTAGTCAAAACTCTATCATCCTTGGCAAAATTCTGCTTTATTTAGCACTGCTTCTCTAATATCTAATGTGATCTTCTACGTATTATATTTCAAAGAAAAATAAACAACATTGACATTCATACTATTATTATAGATGAAAGAGATTTGGGAGACAATAGTTTGCTAAATATCCAGTGAGAGAAGCATATAAATGCAAACACTTACAATGGAGTCAGACGCCATAAAAAATAGAATTCATAAAAACAAGCAAAAAAACGAATTCTTTGAAAAAATCCACAGATCTGGGCATGTTATTCTCTTGACCATCATTATAATCTCCTCAATATACTGAATTAATGTCATTTATGATGTGTGTTGTATGTGTGCACTGGAAAATGCAGAGAAATGCATAGATGTAATAGCTGCATGATCCTATTATTTTATCCATTGCATTTAAAATCAAAGATCCTTGCTTTAAGAATAATATAATTTGCAGAAGCAGGAAAACATACTGCATGATTAGAAGATGTGAGAAGCACATTGCTAATGGCTGATCTGTGAGAAAATTAATGAGCAATGAGATGTTGGTTAATGGGTGCTAAGCCTTTACTATCAGGTCTATTCAATGAAGGTGAAACTCAGCAGAACTGGCAGGGGAAGTGAAAATTCGAGGTCAAAATACTTAGTCAAACCAGAAAAACTCTCCCATTTATCTTACTTTCCAAATCGGCTATTTGGTCTAGATTGTTCTCTTTTCCTGCCAATTTTCCCGAGTTTCACCTTTTAGTGAATAGACCTGTAAGTTTGCAAATATGTGGGAATATTTTCCAAGGGGAATAATGCAGGGTAAAGGGTAATGTGTGGTATAATGAATATTGTGAAGGTAGGGGTATTGCGAGGACATTGGAGGGGGTGTGTGAAAAGTTACAACATAGGGAATGTTTATTCTGAGAAATGGTAATTCAGGAAGTTTATAAATTTTCAATGAATTCTTATAGTGGGCAATCAAGTCAAACATATGTTCATGCACTTGAAGAATGTGACACGAATGATGTATGTATGGACAGGACAGTGTCATTTATATTATGATGCTACCATAAACAAAGGAAATGCTAAATATTATATATTTGACCTACATGGAATGGGGTTAAAAACATGATTTGAGTGGCATGCAAACAGATGATTTGCAGTGATATTGCTCTTTCTATGGACACCAAACTGACCAATACCAGGTTCTATAGTTTACATTGCAGATCTGTTCTTCGAGCGCTCTGCCCACTGAACAGCTGACTTGCCACGTAAGAATATTAGGGGTTTGAGTAGAAAATAGAATAACCTCATTTTGTATGTATATAAACGCCTTCTTTCCCATCGAAGGACACACATTCACACACATTGTCACATTCACACACATTGTCACATTCACACACATTAAAACTTTGCAGAAGCAACATTTGTCATGTCCATTTTCACTGCATTTAAGACTTATTGCAGCAAATGTCCACCTATCTGAACATTGCAAGACAATGATGTGTACTTCTGAGGCTCAGAATGAGCACCTTTTTACCTCTTCTGTAAGTAAATACTCGTTTACGTAGTGCACTGATGTACGATTTTTATCACAGTGAGCTATTAATCAGAAAAAACAAACGTACCCATGAAACGCAGAGATATTTCTTATTATTATTGTAGTTTTTTTTTTTACAGGGGGTAAAGAATAACCCTCAGGAACCTTTGAGGTGCTAAGGAGTTATAAGGGGCAATGGAGAAAACAGGCACCTCTCGGGGAGTAAGAATAAATATTTTTTTTTATTACTTCTAGTTTTGGAGACACAACTTATTCCTCTATATTTATTATAGAGAAAAGCTAATTTCAACAGTATTATATTATACAACTACAATGTAAATGAAAGTTATTTTCATTCAATCAATAGTAAACTACACAAAATAAAACAAACAAAACAATAAACAATAGAGTAATTACAATTACTACCTGAAATAGAGTGGAGAAAGTGCATTTTGAGGGACATGCTGAAGCCTAATCGATGATACTTGTCTAGAAGGTTGCTTACAAGCTCAACATAATTTCCAGCTCTTCGGTTACCCAAGAAGCCATGCACGACACTTTTAAAGGCTTTCCAAGCTATTTGCTCATTGTCATGGAGGACTAGCTCAAAGTTTTCATGCACAAGAAGTTCACGCATTTGAGGACCAATTAAGATTCCTTCCATATCTTTACCCTCACTCAGCTGTGGAAATTTGTCTCTCAGGTACTTGAAAACCTCTCCATCCTTGTTCATTCATCCCTTTTACAAAGTTCTTCATAAGGCTGAGTTTATGGTATAAAGGGGGCAGAAGAATTTTGCTTCGATCAAGTAGAGGGCTGTGCTGGATATTCGTTTCCCCAGGTCGCAGAGTTTCCGTTGGAGACCAGTCTTTTCTGATGTAGTGTGAAGATCTAGCCCAACTGTCCCACTCACACAGCATATAGCAGTACTTGGTGCATCCCGATTGCATGCCCAGCAAAATTGCAATCACCTTCAGGTCTCCACAGATCTGCCATTGGTGGTCTTTGTACTTAATTGCTTCCATAATTTCATATTGGCATATGTTTCGCACTCAGGTTTGCCAACCCCTATAATTGCTCTACGTACCACCTTAAATTAGCTGCTCGGAGAGCCACAAGCTTCATTATATATATATATATATATATATATATATATATATATATAGATTAGTTAGGCCGTGTTAGTCCAGATGCCAAAATCACGAGTATAGCAGTCTGTAGTGATATCTTTTTTCATTGGACTAAAGCTACATTTAAAGTACAAGCTTTAAAGAGTGATCCTCCCTTCGTCAGGTATAGAAGCTTCTATACGGCTTCAATCCGGCAGCACGGAATCATATATAGAAAAGAAGTCCAGGTGCACACGAAGACTTGAAAAATGCAATATAAAATATTCATTGTTGCACGGATCGACGTTTCATCCCCTTCCGGGACTCTTGAGATCTTGAGAAAGTCCCGGAGGGGACTGAAACGTCGATCCATCATGCAACAATAAATGAAGGTTTTTTATCTCACTTTTTGTCCTCCACCACAACCGTTGTAAATATATATATATATATATAAAAGAATGTTGGCTGCACTCAGGAAAAATAAAACAAAAAGTTTATTGATATCTTTAAATTAGAATCAACGTTTCGGCTTTCTCTGGAGCCATTTTCAAGGTTACAAATGTATAAGCAAACATTGTTTAAATAACAATAGAAATAGCTTACCCATCAGACTGCCCTCTCCCTTCAACTGTTTCACGTGTGTTCTCTGAGTAGCTGGGGGTGGGACCAGTTCCTGAATCAATGTGTGACTTGGACGCACTCCCAGCTGCTGCTGTTGCCTGGGTGACATGGCAACAAATTTCTATTGTTATTTAAACAATGTTTGCTTATACATTTGTAATCTTAAAAATGGCTTCAGAGAGAGCCGAAACTTTGGTTCTATTTTAAAGATATCAATAAACTTTTTTTGTTTAATTTTTTGAGTGCAGCCAACATTATCTTTTCTATTTACAAAGGAGTGAAGCGCCCACCAGAAAATTATGCACAATATGCTCGTTAAGCGCCATATACGGAGGTTCCTCTAAAAATCTTAAACAAAGCACATATGTAGAAACAAGTGTAGCGCCAATGAAGAATCAATGGTTAGCACATATGTGCACAATACATGTCCTTGGGTTTCTTTTTCTTTCTTTTCTTCCTTCTCTTTTCTCTTATTCAAAATATGCCTCTTTTATTCTTCTGGAGGGGTGTTGTGCACTGCCGAAGAGAGGAGACCAAATTTTGCGCAGTATGCAGTTTTCAAACTATATCATATACTGAAAATGGTATCCAACTCAGATTTAGGTGAGCCCCGCCTGGCTCTAGGACATATAGCCTTATGGGTCTTCTATATAGATCTTCAGGTGCCCATCAACCTCTTTGGAGTTCCTAGAGATCTTAATTGAGTTCACCTACAGTGAAAATAAGCACATACCAGGGATATCCCTAGCGTGATACTGTATCAAAAAGTATCAATATCTAAGACCACAAATTTCTGACTCACGTGGTTCTGAGTCCCAATAGGCTCTATTGGATAACGCACAGGGAATGGTAAGGCATCCCCCGAACCTTCTTGGACTGGAATTTTCAAGCAAACAGCAGGCAAACAGCAAATCGCAATCTTAAAAACATTTATTAATAAAATCACATGTCATAGCTACCAGAACGCGTTTCGTCTGATGACTTCCTCAACTGGTGATCTCCAGTTGAGGAAGTCATCAGACGAAACGCGTACTGTAGCTATGCCATGTTATTTTATTAATAAATGGTTTTAAGATTGCTATTTGCTGTTTGCCTGCTGTTTGCTTGAAAATTCCAGTTCGGGATTACGAGGCAGGCGCTGAGTCCAGCAGTCTGCCCCATAGTGTCCACTAGGCTCCTGGATGCTCTGGGCAGCGCTAAAGCGCTGTCCCAAGCATTCCCTCCATGGAGTCCTCTCGCAAGATTCCACATGCTGGGTGGAGTGATCGCGGAGGGAGACTGGGGACTTTTTTCCCCAGTCTCACTCTGCTCCTGGCGGCCAGAAGATTGAGCCGCCGTTCTTGCTGCAGGATGAGAGGTGATTATTTGTTTTTTGGGGGGGTTTTCAGCTGCATCTAACTGATCCTGCAGCAGCGGAATCAGTTAGCTACAGCTCTAAACTGATGCTAACATTTTCAGTTAGCAACATGCTGTTTGTAATTAGTGTTAGGACTATGTGATCTTTGCTTACACTTTGTGCTTCCCATATTAAGCATAGGGAGCGCAAAGTACAGTAGGCTGGCGCTTAAAAGCACTAATACAGATTCACGAATGAGTTTTTTAACCCATTAGCGATAGGGAGGTGATACAGGCGTAATGCTATCACCTCATCTATGTGAACACTAGCGTTAAGGAGCTGATACAGCCCTGAGTGTCACACAACTGCACAGAGATAGAAAGAGAACAAGAGGGTGCAAGGCAAGAGACAGAGTGAAGGAGGGGAGAAAAGGGAGAGAGAAGAGGTACATGACGAGAGTAAGAGCGCAAAGGACCGAGAGTGAAAAAAGAGAGAAGTAGAAAGTGTTAGAGAGTTTGAAAGAGAGCAAACAAAGAGTGAAGGGGAGAGAACGAAAATGAGAGAAAGTAGTAATGCATGCCTGCATGCTTAGCACCCTACAGAACCACTTGGTGCCATATATTTACATATATAAAGGGTTTCTCCCAAGCATATTTCTGTTCTTTAACAGGATTCTTCACTTCTTCAATAACAAGATTCTGTAAAGAAGAAGAGGTCCTCCACTGAAACATGAAGAAAGGAGATTTTGCAGACAGCAGAGGTAGGGGGTTCACTGGTGGTCCAGTAAGAATAAAACATATTTCAAATTATCTTGCAAGATAGATTGTTTTATCTTATTTGCTAGATTTGCTTAAAAAATTCAGATGCTTCTGTTTCCCTATTTTCCGATTTATTTTTTCTTCTTCTCTTTCCTTCTTTATTACTTGACTTGATATATACTGCTTATTTGCGTTGTGTGACAAATGGCATCTCTTTGACACATATAAAGCCATTAAAACAAATTCAGATTCTGTTTTTGAAGCCAGGATGCTCGGACATTGAATGGTTAAAATATGTGATAACAGCTGAATGAGTCATAGAAAAATCTTATTGCCGTTCTGGAGTCAAGAAGGATTTGTTTCCCTTTTTATGGCACATTTGGAAATTGCTTAACATTTTTTGCCTTCTTTTAGATCATAAGCAATAAGAGAGAGGAAAAGCTGAATCAGATGGCCTTTCTTCAACCTACTGTATATTGCAATGTGTCTATGTGAATGCAATCAGTGCAGATCATACATCACAAACTCATTGGCCATTTAAACTACATAAAATATGTATCACTTGGTAAATGGGGATTTAAAAACATTATGTTGCGGGAAAAATATGATGTGACCAGAATCATGCCAGTGCTTTTTCTCATATAATAAATTGGTGTTTCCCAAACTTGTCCTCAGAGCCTGCTGACAGGCCAGGTTTGCAAGATATCGGAAGCACAGCACAGATGATCCCATTCGCTGCTCTGTGATTGCACCTTTCAGTCTGCATTATCCCAGGGTAATTCTTAAAATTTGGGCATGAAGACATGTTTGTGAAACACTGCTATAAATGTTTACGGGCTCTATTACAATCCCCGCGCTAAAACGGGGGCGGTAGGGAGAAAAAACTGCGCCCGCAGTTTTCCCCCTACCGCCCCCGTTTTAATGAGGAATACAATGCAGGCGCAAAAAATGCTGCCTGCATTGTTTGCGCCCGCTATGTTCCAGGATGCGCGCGGCAGCGCTAAGCGCAGCCACGCGCATCCTCTCAATGGAGTCCATAGGACTCCATTGAGCTTCCCCTGCTGGTCACATGACCAGCCGGATCTCACCTCGCGAGATTAGGCCGGTCCGCGTAATGATACGCAGGGAGAGACTGGCGGTACTTCCCTGCTCCCGCCAGCCGGAGGAGGCAGACAGAGCCGCCGTCCTCGCTGTGGGACAGAGGGTGAGTATCTGTTCTGTTTTGTTATTTTTTCGCCTGGTGTTAATGGATTCTGCAGAAGCGGAATCCGTTAACACCAGTTTCTGGTTCTGGTTAACTTTTCGCTTACCAGAGCCAGACGTTATTCAGCGCTGGGACTTTGTAATCCAGCGCTGATTAACACTTTGCGCTCCCCATGTTAAGTATAGGGAGCGCAAAGTACACTAACCTCGTGCTGCAAAGCGCAAGGTACCAAACGCAAACGGGTTTTCTACCCGTTTGCGTTTGGATTGTAATATGCGGTAGATACTGCAGCTAACGGTAGTGCTCACGCAGGTGAGCGCTACCGTTAGTGTTAGGAGTGTAATAGGGCCCTACAGGTTTTCAGCAGGTACTCTATTATACAGTCATAGCAGGTCGATGTTTCAGTCTACACCGGAACTTTTATCAAGACTTACAGGGCTATTCAAAGAGATCCGAATTGTGGCCAAAAGGTAACCGAACAGTGAAATTCTGCATCCGGTTACCTTTCCTGGCCATTCGACTATTCAGAGAGCAGGCAGTTTGCCAAATCCTGGCGAATTGCCTGCACATACGGTGCCTGTTCGAGGGCAGTGAAATCCCCATAGAGAAGCAATGCTTCGTGTATTCAGAGAACAGCAGTGAAAAGTTGCCGAATTGCCCTGCTGTTCGGTGGTTTAATGCGGCAGTTTTATTCCAGAGAATCCCACAGGCTTCAATGTTAAAAATATTCCTGTTTTAATCCAATATCTACTAAACCGTTGATTATAATTTTCTGCAGTATAAATAGATTTTTGTAGGATCTTTTAGGCATTTTTCAGGATTTTTTTGCGAATTTTTTTTTCCATTTTTATTTTTAAATCGTTTTTTCTTTTTTCTGTAACAGCCCTTTTTATTATCATTCACTGGATCTTATATGTAAATTTCAGACATTTTCGTTTTGTAGTTTCTTTGTAAACAGCGTTTCCCTTTTCAAACATTCAAGCGAACTGTTTTGGTTTTTTTTCACTCCATTCGTCTGCGGTGTTTTTCCGGCAGCTGCTATGCGCTGTGATCGGCTGCTGCTCGAGTTTCTCCGGCGTGTTCAGTGGGATTAATCCAGATGTTTTTACAGGTTTCGGTGTGCATTCGCCAGGTTTTGCGGTGAGTGTTTGTCGGGTTTGAGGTGACTTTTCCCTGCACTACAACGGCCCAGTGGTGCTTGCTGAATACACCGCAGGGTCGTCGAAAATGTAATCGCCAAATCGCACCGAATTGAAGAGAACAAAAAGTCACCGAACGTGGGGTGACTTTTCGATTCTCTTTGAATAACCCTGATAATGTCTGGAATTTACAAGAATGCGTGCACTTCCACTGATTTTGGTGTGTGATTGTAGCAGAAGATGACACCAAGGCAAGTACCAGTATCTATTTTGTGTGCGGAACGCTAATATATATATATATATATATATATATATATATATAACACATGGGGGTAGCACTCAACCTAAACTAAGCATTCAGTGCAGGTGCGTCTCAATAATAAAATACAAAAGAAAAACCAGGGAGAGAGCACTCCAGTCAACACATTCAAAAACCAACAACAACAGCTTCATGCATGGGTGCATAATATCAGCTTTTACCACATGTTGAAAAATTCTTAAATCTGAGCTTTGTTGAATAAAATGGTGGAAATTTAGTTTGCAATGAACGGCCGTGAATTGCTTTGAGCCTGCCAACAACGTCAATGTCATCCACCCTCTGGCAGGTCCTAATATATATACTGTATATATAGAGAGAGAAGATACAGTCAGGTATATATATATAGAGAGAGACCAATGTGAATCTGCATGCACCACCAACGAGAAAATTTGCCCAGGTGCTAATAATCCATGAAAAAAAGTACAGCAAAAAGTTGAGTGGACGCACTCAGTGTCTTCAGGAATAATTTTAAAAAATTATGCTTTATTAGAATCACATTAAAATATGCCCATAGGCTTCTCTTGATGTTTCGCCCTCTCAGGGGCCTTTATTAACCCCTTAGTGACCGGGCGGTTTTACACAAATCCGTCCTTTAGTGACCGCTGCTGTTTTTACGTTTCTGCGCTGCTCGTGTTTAGATCAAATTTTCCTCTTACTCGTTTATTCAACCCACACATATTATACACCCTTTTTCCCGCCATTAAATGGACTTTCTAGAAATACCATTATTTCCATCATATCCAATAATTTAATATAAAAAAAATATGAAATATGATGAAAAAAAATGGTAAAAACACACTTTTTCGTAATTTAATCCCCTAAAGCTATAACCACCAATAAAGACCCCGGCTAAATAGTTTCCAAATTTTATCCCGAGAATAGAAATACCCAATTTTTACATGTTTTTACCTTTTAACCCTTTCACTGCTGAGCCAGTTCACCTATGTGCGCTGCGCTCATTCTGACCATTTTGTGCTAATTATTTTTAGATGACAGCCTAGGTCCTATTTAATTAAACTCCCCCCAGACAAAAAAAACTTTAAAAAAAAAAACATTTTTTTATTTTATTTAATTTTTTATTATTTTTTTTTATTTAATTTTTTTTTTACATTTTTTTTTAAAACCAAACCTGGTCATGTTTGGTATCATTTGAAAGGCCATAATCAGGCCTTTCAAATGATGGCAAATATGACCATCTAGCTGCCATGGATCGGGAGATAAAGGGATCCTTAGGATCCCCTTATCTCTACATGGCAGCTAGAGGGTTAACTGGCCCACTGACATCCTCACACATATGGTGAGGTTGTCAGTGGGTGGGGGGGACCTGGAGGCTTGGCTGACATCCAAGATGTCAGCCCCCCTCCAGGTTTGAATCGCGTTTTGGCGCCAATTGGCGCCGCAACGTGATCCGGCGGCAAAATGGTTAATGCCATACACCGCTGGAAAGGGGAGGCTCTCCCCTCTCCAGCGGTGCAAACGGCATCTCCCTAGCTTCAATGGTTGGGGAAATAGAGGGCTCCGAAGGAGCCCCCCCTCCCCTCCATTGAAACACATGGGGGCACCTTCTGATGACGTCACCACGCAGCGTGGCGACGTCATCAGCCTCGCCTGCCCATGTAAATCACATGGGCAGGCTTCCTCCCTGTCAGATCGGCGTGGGATCCGACGAGGGAGGTGAGTATCGGGCGGGAGGGGGATTTGGCGCCGCTGACGTACCCTGTACGTCATCGGGTCTAAGGGAGACCCGAACACAGGACGTACAGGGTACGTCAGCGGTCGGGAAGGGGTTAAGGTCTTTGATAAAGGCCCCTGAGAGGGCCGAAACATCGGGAGAAGCCTATGGGCATATTTTAATGTTTTTATATTATTCCTGAAGACCCTGAGTGCGTCCACTCAACTTTTTGCTATATATATACAGTGGCAAGAAAAAGTATGTGAACCCTTTGAGATTACGTGGAGTTTTGCATGAATTGGTCATAAAATGTGCTCTGATCTTCATCTAAGTCACAACAATTTGAAAAACCCAGTCTGCTTAAAATAATACAACACAAACATTATATGGTTTCATGTTTTTATTGAACATAACATGTAAACATTCACAGTGCAGGGTGGAAAAAGTATGTGAACCTTTGGACTTAATAACTGGTTGACCTTCCTTTGGCAGCAATAACCTCAACCAAACGTTTCCTGTAGTTGCAGATCAGACCTGCACAACGATCTGGAGTAATTTTGGACCACTCCTCTTCACAAAACTGTTTCAGTGTAGCAATATTCTTGGGATGTCTGGTGTGAATCGCTCTCTTAAGGTCATGCCACAGCATTTCAATCGGGTTGAGGTCAGGACTCTGACTGGGCCACTCCAGAAGGCGTATTTTGTTTTGTTGAAGCCATTCTTTTGTTGAATTACTTGTATGCTTTGGGTCATTGTCCTGTTGCATCACCCATCCTCTGCGGAGCTTCAGTTGGCGGACAGACGGTCTTACGTTTTCCTGCAAAATGTCTTGATAAACTCTGGAATTCATTTTTCCATCAATGACAACAATCTGTCCAGGCCCTGAGGCAGCAAAACAGCCCCAAACCATGATGCTCCCTCCGCCATGTTTTACAGTGGGGATGAGGTTTTGATGTTGGTGTGCTGTGCCTTTTTTTCTCCACACATAGTGTTGTGTGTTTTCTCCAAACAACTCAATTTTGGTTTCATCTGTCCACAGAATATTTTGCCAGTAGTGCTGTGGAACATCCAGGTGCTCTTTTGCAAACTTCAAATGTGCTGCAATATTCTTTTTGGACAGCAATGGCTTCCTCCATGGTGTCCTCCCATGTACTCCAGTCTTGTGTAATGTTTTCCTTATTGTAGATGTGTCAACAAAAATGTTAGCATGTGCCAGAGATTTCTGTAAGTCTTTAGCTGACACTCTAGGATTCTTCTTTACCTCATTAAGCATTCTGCGATGTGCTCTTGCAGTCATCTTTACAGGACGACCACCCCTAGGGAGAGTAGCAACAGTGCTGGACTTTCTCCATTTGTAGACAGTCTGTCTTACCGTGGACACATGAACATCAAGGCTTTTGGAGATACTTTTGTAACCCTTTCCAGCTTCATGCAAGTCAATTCTTGATCGTAGGTCTTCTGAGAGCTCTTTTCTGCGAGGCATGGTTCACATCAGGCAGTGCTTCTTGAAACCAGTAAACCCAAAACTGGTGTGTGTTTTTAAAGGGCAGGACAGCTTTCAGCAACACATCCAATAATATCACACTGATTGGACTCAAGGTTGGCTCACTCCTGGCTCCAATTAGCTCTTGGAGAAGTCATTAGGCTAGGGGGTTCACATACTTTTTCCATCCTGCACTGTGAATGTTTACATGTTATGTTCAATAAACACATGAAAACATATAATGTTTGTGTTGTATTATTTTAAGCAGACTGTGTTTTTCAAATTGTTGTGACTTAGATGAAGATCAGAGCACATTTTATGACCAATTCATGCAAAACTCCACGTAATCCCAAAGGGTTCACATACTTTTTCTTGCCACTGTATATATATACATATATATATATATATACACAAATATTTCTTTCTTATTTGAATTACAAGCACAATGTACTCTTCAGCTTCCAATAAGACCTGGGCCCACGCAAGCAGTGAGAAGCTGCTGACGTGCATTTTATAGACATTATGTAGTATAGTGTTTGAAGAAACGATGGAGCTTTTTTTCTTTCTCTTTTTTTCTTCTTTCAACGCCATCAATCTGTCATGTTTCAATGAAGCATTTGCTGAGTCTCATTGGGAAACTGCTCTGTAGTGCAATACTTTGTGAATATAGATAATGATCACAAAGAGCAGTACATCAGTTGCAGAACGTCAACTACAGATGAACTGCATACCCATTTTAGAGTGAATGTGCTGAAAAAAAGAGCATTATAATGCCAGTTGTGCCAGCTGTGCCAGCTGTGGCATTTATATTCCAGTGTCTGCATTTTAAAAGGATATATCTTTAAAACAATATCTAAAAGAACACATAGGAACTTCTAGTGAACATTGAAATGTCTGTAAATGTGTCATGCCTCATGGCTACCACCATCCTGAAACCCCCCCCTGGTGGTTCACTTCCATCCTGTTCCTGCCCTGCAGCCAGCAACCAGCATCCAGCAGTGCAAAAGTTAAACACAAACACGTGACATACGAAATAAAGGGCTCAGCCCCGCACACACTCACTGCTGGTTCATTACAGCTTTTGCTCACAAAGAGTAAAGACCGTTGCTGATCTGCTACCTGATATTCCTGTTCAGTATTCCTGCTACTACAACCATCATTTCCATCATCCTTCTGCAATCAACCTGGTCAGTTCTCATATTCATCCACCCTCCTCTACCCTTATCCTCTGTTTATTTTGTGCAAACCACTGCACCAGGGCTCGAGTCGAGCGGGAACGCGCAGGAACGGCGTTCCCGCACTTCTCCCACAGCGGGAATGCTGCGGGAACGCAGCGTTCCCGCTGTGGCCCGAGCCCGAACGCCGCCACCGCACATTGCCAGCGGCCGCGTGCCTCCTGTTACAAGGGCTGGTGACAGGAGGTGGAGCCGCTCGCCTGGCTGTTTCATAGATCCCAGGCGAGCGGCTGCACTTCCTGTCAGCGGCCGCTGAAGCAGGAAGCACATGGCCGCCGGCAGAGGAGCAGGAGCAGCAAAGGTGAGCTGGGCTGGGGGCACTATCCTTGAGACCTGGGGGGGCAGTATCCATGAGACCTGGGGGGGCAGTATCCTTGAGACCTGGGGGGGCAGTATCCATGAGA
The DNA here is from genome assembly GCA_009667805.1 of Leptobrachium leishanense. NCBI lineage: Eukaryota > Metazoa > Chordata > Amphibia > Anura > Megophryidae > Leptobrachium > Leptobrachium leishanense. The sequence continues at coordinate 89,448,595 of CM019070.1, read as the reverse complement.
CCTGGGGGGCAGTATCCTTGAGACCTGGGGGGGCAGTATCCATGAGACCTGGGGGGGCAGTATCCATGAGACCTGGGGGGGCAGTATCCATGAGACCTGGGGGGGCATATCAATGAGACCTGGGGGGGCATATCAATGAGACCTGGGGGGCACTATCCATGAGACCTGGGGGGCACTATCCATGAGACCTGGGGGCAGTATCCATGAGACCTGGGGCCATATCCATGAGACCTGGGGGCAGTATCCATGAGACCTGGGGGGGCAATATCCATGAGAGCTGAGGCATATCCATGAGACCTGGGGGCAATATCCATGAGACCTGGGGCCATATCCATGAGACCTGGGGCCAGTATCCATGAGACCTGGGGCCAGTATCCATGAGACCTGGGGCCAGTATCCATGAGACCTGGGGGCATTATCCATGAGACCTGGGGGCATTATCCATAAGACCTGGGGGCATTATCCATGAGACCTGGGGGCATTATCCATGAGAGCTGGGGGCATTATCCACGAGACCTGGGGGCATTATCCACGAGACCTGGGGGCTTTATCCACGAGACCTGGGGGCATTATCCACGAGACCTGGGGGCTTTATCCACGAGACCTGGGGGCTTTATCCACGAGACCTGGGGGCATTATCCATGAGACCTGGGGCATATCCATGAGACCTGGGGGCATTATCCATGAGAGCTGGGGGGCATTATCCATGAGAGCTGGGGCAATATATACCCATATGAGCTGGGGCAATTATATCCATGTGAACTGGGGAAAATATATCCATATAACCAGTGCTGTGCATATTATTCTTGGGGTTCAGTGCTGTGTATATTATCCTGGAGGCTCAGCGCTGTGTATATTATTCTGGGGGCTCAGTGCTGTGTATGTTATTCTGGGGGTTCAGTGTTGTGTATATTATTCTGGGGGCTCAGCGCTGTGTATATTATTCTGGGGGCTCAGTGCTGGGTATGTTATTCTGGAGGCTCAGTGCTGGGTATATTATTCTGGGGGCTCAGTGTTGTGTATATTATTCTGGGGGCTCAGTGCTGGGTATGTTATTCTGGGGGTTCAGTGTTGTGTATATTATTCTGGGGGCTCAGTGCTGTGTATATTATTCTGGGGGTTCAGTGCTGTGTATATTATTCTGGGGGCTCAGTGCTGGGTATGTTATTCTGGAGGCTCAGTGCTGGGTATATTATTCTGGGGGCTCAGTGTTGTGTATATTATTCTGGGGGCTCAGTGCTGGGTATGTTATTCTGGGGGCTCAGCGCTGTGTATATTATTCTGGGGGCTCAGTGTTGTGTATATTATTCTGGGGATTCAGCGGTGTGTATATAATTCTGGGGGGGGGTCTGTGCCTGGAGATTATATATATATATATATATATAAAATGCGTTAGTCCAGTTGCCACAATCACGAGTATATCTGTAGGGAGTGATACCTTTCACTGATCAGTATAGTTTCCAGTTTACACTCTTGAAAGCTTGTCTTTTAAATGTAATGCTAACCCAATGAAAATGGTATCACCACGTACGGCTATACTAGTAATATATATATATATTTTCTTCAGGTAACAGGGGTTGTGGAATTCGTGGGTGAGTTCCCTCACTTTTTTTCCCAGGACTTGACCCCTGCACTGCACGCTGGGCTCATACTCTCCTCACCCCTGGTGCCACCCCGGTACCATCCCTAACCCTGACAAAATGATAGTTATTCGCCTTTTTAAATTATTATTTCTATCAATATCTGAGTGCAACACTACCATATGCTAAGACTGGCACCCAAAGCATTACAATTGGTTGGAGTGCTCACACGATCTCCCAGCCATGAAGCCCTAGTAGAAATGCCCTGCACACATCCTAAGTCAACTCCATACTACTGTATGACCTGTTCAGTAAGATAATTTCTTTGACAGCTATTTATCATATCTTACTAGTGTTCACCTGTGTTTCCCAAACCTGTCCTCAAGACCCGATGACAGGCCAGGTTTGCAAGATATCTGAAGCATAACATGGGTGGTATGATTTGCTGCTCAGTGATTGCCGGGTTTAGTCTGCATTTCCCCAAAGTATTCCATAATCCAGCCTGTTAGTGGATCCTGAAGACAGATTTTGGAAACAATGATTTACACAAATATCAAGAGAATAATCTATCAGGGTTATTCAAAGAGATCCGAATGGCTGGAGAAAGGTAACCGAACGCTGAAAATCAGCGTTCGGTTAGCTTTCTTGGCCATTCGGCTATCCAGAGAGCAAGCAATTTGCCAAATCCTGGCGAATTGCCTGCGCATTCGGTGCCTGTTCGAGGGCAGTGAAAACCCCATAAAAAAACACTGCTTCGGCTATTCAGAGAACACAAACCAGCAGTGAAAGGTTCCCGAAATGCCCTGCCATTTGGTTTCATTCGACAGGTTTATTCAGGAGAATCCCATAGGCTTCAATGTTAAAAATATTCCTGTTTTAATTCAATATCTAAAAAACCAATCATTATAAAATTCTGCAGTAAAGAGTCTATTTATAGATTTTTTTGGATATTTTAAGCATTTTTATTCATTTTTATTTTTTTACAAAAAGTCTGTTTTTTTTTTAAAGTTTAGTTATTTTTTCTGTAACAGCCCTCTTTATTATCATTCCTTGGACCTCATATGTAAATTTCAGACATTTTCGCTCAGTAGTTTCTTTGCAAACAGCGTTTCACTTTTCAAACATTCAAGCAAACTGTTTTGCTAATTTATTCACTTCACTCGTCTGCGGTGTCGGCTTTTTCCGGAGGCTTCGCTGTGTGTGATCGGCTCCTGCTTGGGTTTTTCTGGCGTCTTTGGCGGGTTAATTCAGATGTTTTTGCGGGTTTCGGCGTGCATTCGCTGGGTTTTTGCAGTGACTTTTCGTCGGGTTTGCGGCAGCTTTTCCCTGTGCTTTTGACAGCCCCGGTGCTTGCTGAATACACCGCAGGGTCGCCGAAATGGGATTGCCGAATTGGCCCGAATTGAAGAGAACGAAAAGTCACCGAACGTGCGGTGACTTTTCGATTCTCTTTGAATAACCCTGTATGTTTCAGTGTATCAATAGTGAAAAGTGACTGATAGGTAGACCATATGGACGTTATACATGGAAAGGTTACAGTTACAGGACATACATGTGTACACCAGGCACTATAATAAAAACATATAAAGCTGTTTTCACAAAATAGAGAGTAAAAGAAGATTAGATACTTTCAGACATACATTAGCCAGAGCAGGGGTCAGTAACCTTAGACATTCAGTTGTTTTAGAACTATATCTCTCGAGATGAAATAGTCCCTGAAAAATTATTACAATGGCATTTACTGTAGCTAATATTAGCAAACCCATTTAAAGTGGTAGTAATGAAAATAAGATGAAATGTAGGGTGCCCAAAGGGACATCCAATTATGCCATATCCCAGCTGCTGACAAATATTCTGATTTGTGAAAAGAATCTGGGCTCTATTAACTGCTTCGCGCAAAAGCGCACGCGCAGCGCAATTTTTTTGCACGCAGTGTTAAACGTTAACGCGCATAAATTAACGCTGGTATTAAAATCCGAGGGCATTTTTTCATCCGTCAAAAAATAATGCGCGTAAAAAAGACGCACAAAAACCCGCGCGCATTAACGCTGCGCGCCGAAATCGGTGGGCGGACTGTTTTTTCAAGCGATTCAGCCAATCAGAATTAAGAACCACAATTGCCTCCTGTTAAGTTTTTGCGCCTGTCAAAATCAATCAGAGTATATATGTTGCAGCAATAATAAAAACACGCACAACCTCTCAATTTTATTTTTTGGGTATGCGTAGAATGTGTAGCTATACTTTGCTGTTTTTTTTCGGGCTGGTGTATTTGGTTTCGGCCAGGACATTCAGATTTGCCATTAACACCAGCTTTTCAAAGACGTTAAAATTATGCGCGCAAACGTTGTCCGTTAAAATTTACGCATAGATTTTAATACCATCTGCGTACCAGCGCACAAACGCATTTGCGCTCACAATGTTAAGTATAGGACGCGCAACGTACATTACGCTCGCGCAGGTTCACCCGCGGTAGACGTTAACTTGCATTTTGTTGCGCGGACATTATTATACGACGTTCTGCGCAAAGGGTTTTTCCCCTCGCGTTAATGCATTTTTGCACACGCGTTAACGTTTGCGCGAAGCAGTTAATAGAGCCCCCAGTGTATACAAAAGCAAATTGGTCAAATTTCAACCAGATTTATTATATTTTATAAATGGTTAACCTGTAGGTTGGATTTCATGTGAAATGGGTTAAAGACCTCCTAGACATCCATGCTGTGAGTATCCAGGTGGCACGGAGATGCCAAACCAGCAAAATGCTGAATAGATGCTATTTTCGGAGCTGACGTTTTGGATTGGTCTCATCAGTTAGAAATGTAGTTTGTACATGAAAACTGCTGAGGTTTCCCACTACGTCTTCTTAGCTGGCAAACATTAGTCAATCGATAAGTTAAAGTGTGGGTCTCATTTACCAACAGGTAATCCGGAGGATTAAACTCATACAGTGTCCTTCACCTTCAGATCTCAGAGGATTAGAATAAGAACACAGAATCTTGTTGTTCCATGGTTACAAAGGCAGTCCTGCAGCCTAAATGTTATTTTAAGTGTCTAATTGATTTTCAGTGCATGTGGAGGAAATCTCTGTATATATTTATGTCCGGTATTGAAAAGAAAAATCAGGACGGAACTAGGGAACAGAAATGTATAAAAAATATAAAATGGATTTGCTATATAAAGGCAATTTAATGATGTAAAATATACATCTCGGTGACAGAAATTGTCGCCAGAAATGGTAGACTAGCACTTTACAGCTAGTAACTGTTATCTTCTGGGATTTCAGGCTCTTGGAGACAGAACATATTACAGCTGCTTCTTTTCATCGAGTGCATATAAGATGTAAAGACAGAAATATAATATTGGTGTAATAAGTAGGTGTTAGATTTAGAGAGCTTGGTTAGAGGATAAGGTTCTGATTCAGGAAAATGAGTCACGACTCAGGAAAATGAGTCACAGGCATGCAGAGTATTATGGGAGTTGTAGTACATAAATGAATGGCAACTGTAGCTTGCAGTTTGACACCACATGCTAAATCACGTTTGCTTTTCTTCAGTCACGCTTCAATACTGTCATACTCCATCAGTCATGTGTTAGTGCTGCTCCACACCATCAATCATGCACGAATATTGCTTAGTGCCAAAACGGCAGCACTTTGGTACTTTAAATCAACAATTATTAGGGTATTTCAGGCAGGTTTCTACTACAAACATAGAACTAGAAGTTATATTTTTCCAAGGAGAACATGTTCTAACGAATATACAGTTTAAATTAATTCCCAGCAATCCACAGAAAGGTATGACTATGTGCTGTGAGGAAAATCCCTCCCGACGCTTTCCAATCTCTTTCAAATTTTTAGTTTGTTTTAGAAATAACCTTAAATCCAGTGCAGGGCTGCCTCGGCACTGCACCGGACATGATATACTGTGGCTTTTTTTTTTCTTCTTCGTTTTTTGAGAGTATTTTACCAGGAAGGATACATTGAGATTTCTCTCCTTTTCAAGTATGTCCTGGGTGGAGAGTATGTACCGTTACATACCGGCTCTTGCCAGGATTCAAACCAGTGTCTTCACGGTCACAGAACAGCAATGTTGCCTCTACTCCACCCAGCAGGCAGGCTTCCTCTCAAGAAGTCACCTGACTGGCAGGAGCCTAGATACTAAAGCGTATGTCCACTCAATCCAATGGCTCTCAAGTGCAAGGAAAAACAATGGATATAGAAACGTCATGAGGGTTCTGATCATCAGAAAGCTGAGATCAATGTTTGCTGATATCAGTTTCTGGTCTGAATCAGCACCATGAGACACCACACCCCCACCTTGAGAAGGGAGAGAATGGTGAAGGCACGCATTACATTGGGTGGTCACAGTGCCTAGAGCAGGACTGTCAAATTCACAGCCCCACAGATGTTGACACCTACAATTCCCAGAATTCCTTCAATGTAATAAATGGCTAGGAAATCATGGTTGTTGTCATAGTTCAGAAATATCTGGGAGAATAAGAGTTTGACAGCCTTAACCTAGAACCTCCCTTTTAATATTTGTCATATTAACTATCCATATAGCATAATTGATATTCTGTATGATTTGCATATTTTAGCAATGTACACAACGCTTCCCTACAACCTCCAGTGCTGCTAATTAATCAGGAAAGAGACGATTATAGTGTCACAAGCCATGTACAATTGCATCCGTGCATAACCCCTACCTATCCACTGGAATTTATTGTAGCCATTACGTTAAAGGATAAAATCTTGGCAAACTATTTTTTATGTTTTCCGATTGCCTGAAGATTGAGTATTCGCACGGACCAACTACAATAAATTTTTATTCCGACTGAAATAGGAGATTTATACAATATTATATTTTGTGGTTAGTGTGGTCTATTTTATAAAAAAGGGAAGGAAACTCTTCTTCAGCAAATCCTCACACTCTGATCATCCTCCTGTAACATCCACTTCAACCAAGAAGTAGCTCGGATAGTTCAGCTAATCCCTGGTTTCCCACTGATTCCTTTGAGGGAAGCACTGCATGAAAACTATGCAGAGAGTAGGGATGAGCTGTTCGGTTCGATCAGTTTGGAGTTCGATTCGAACATCGGCAGTTCGAAAGTTCCCGAACGTCAAACTTTTTGGCGTGGTCGGTTCGAGTTCGAAAAAAAATTAAAATTTAGAAAAAAGTATAACAAATGCTTAAAAAATACTAAAAAATCTAGAAATAAAGAGACTCTTTACCACAGAATATTATAAGCAATGGTTTATTAGATATTGAATTAAAAGATAATGTCTAGGTGCAAAGATTCTCACCTCTAAATGACCTGTGCTCTCAAACGGCGTAAACAACAGGTGTTTAATTAGTGTTTGGAAATAAGATGTGCTTCTAATTAGTCCAGTCTCATGAATTTGATACATTGTATGCAGACTGAGAGTGCTAGGTGTCGTGTGTGGGTCTGTGATGGCGATGTTTCCATACATCCTACAAATCCGCCACTTCACGGGCAGGTTATGGGGACCTCCTAGGCACGATATTTTTTATACGTTTTTATTTTTATCCCTTATTTTATGGAAAACTCACTGTTCCTTTAACCCTTTCACTGCTGAGGCATTTTACCGCTGTGTGCTGAGCTCATTTTTACCGCTTTCGCTCATCATGTTTAAACGCGATTTGATGCCACATTTTATTATACGACCCAGACATATTATATATCGTTCTTTCCGGCAGACTCGGCAGATTCAGAACATATAATTTTTGTATGTATACGTCACGTTCTGCCTGTATATTATAACAAAAATGCAATAAAACTTGAATTTTTAATCATCTGCAGCGTGTAAAGTGGTTTTTTTTCACCTTTTATCACATGAACATTTGCGGTTATATTTTCTATGGGGTGCGCTTGTACAAAAATTAGAAATGGGGACTTATTAAATTTTTTGGGGGGAATTATGTGATTTTTAGCAAACGCACACCATAGAAAAAAATCATTAGTGCAGCATCTTTGTTCACATTATAATTGAAATGTGAACAATATTGCTGCATTGATAAAAATAACACACAAAAAATACATATATATTTTTTTTTTTTTACTTTATACCTGGTCATGCTGGGTGTCATTCGAAAGGCCATGCTCAGGCCTTTCGATTGACACCCTCCATGACCCCCTAGCTGCCACAATTCTGGAGATATCGGGTTCAAATGAACCCCCTATCTCCACCAGGGGATTCCGGGCAGCTAGGGATTCACCGGCTATTCACGCTACGCGTGAGGACGTCAGGCAGTGAGGGGGGACCCAAGGGTGGAGCTGCCATCCAAGATGGTGGCCCCCACTGGAGCTAGGCCGCACTTCGGCGCCGAAGTGGACCCAGTGCCTAAGGGGTTAAAGCCAGGCACCGCTTAAAAGGGGAGACTCTCCCCTTTTAAGCGGTGCCTGGCTTCTTTTTGTGGGACCTCCCGATCGGCACATATATTAATAATAATACGCATGGCGCGATTACATCATTTACGTTGGGAGGAGCTTGACTTCAGCATCTGAGGACGCTGAAGTCAGAACGCAGCGGGACCCCGGACAGAGAGGTGAGTATCTCCGCCGGGGGTCCCGCAAAGCTGATGACGTGTGGGACACGTCCTCCTCAGCATAAAGCGGGAGTAACTGAGGATGTGTCCCACACGTCGTCAGCATTGAAGGGGTTAAAAATGTATTTTTTTTAAAAACTTTTTGTCTTTGTTTCCTGTCCCCCAGGGCACTACCCGGACCCGGACATTGTTTTTAAATGTTTCTATGCATCCTACAAATCCGCCACTTCACGCTCAGGTTATGGGGACCTCCTAGGCATGATATTTGAAGGAATTTTTCATTTTTAACCCTTATTTCATGGAAAACTCACTGTCCCTTTAAAAATGTTTTTTTTTTTTTTCCTTTTTATTCTTGTTTCCTGTCCCCCAGGGCACTACCCGGACCCCCATACACCTTTTATGGCAAATATCTAGCATATATGCCCTCTTGGAGGGCACTCTAAAAATCAAACTTTGAGTCCCATTGACTTGTATTGAGTTTGTGTTCGAGTTCGAATTCGAACTTTTGAAAAGTTCGAGTTCGAATGCGAACCGAACTCGGGGGTGTTCGGCTCATCCCTAGCAGAGAGTTGGGGAAAAGAGTAAGAATAGGTGACTCGTTCAATTCCTTATATTTACTAGTATACAAATCTGTCTTAGAATGTTTTATCCCTAGACTGTATTGATTCCATGCTGTTGAAAAAACTTGGTATGTGCCTATCTTATCAGTTTCTCAGTCATCCAAGACTATAGTAATAAAAATTGTGTTATAAATCTACCAATAGATTGTGTGAAGATTATACTTATAGAACAGCAGCTGCTCTGTTTACAAACAGATGGTGCCTGGTGAAATGTAACTCTAACTCCCATCAACGAAGCAATTTATTCATTCAAAAATTGACTTTTTTTTGGCATTCAGGTTCACTGATAAATATTTAATCCGTTTCCGATGTTGATATACATGTCTGAAAAGTGCCGACGTGGATAATAAGAAACCATGATAGTTTGGTGATATACAGCGTGAATGTAAGATCATGTTTGTGGTTCACGTAAGAAGCCTATGTTCTTTATAAAGTTTGATACTTCATACATGAAATAATATAATTTACCCTTTAATAGATATATGTATATACCCTTTTATTATAGAATCAGTATTTATACAGCAGCGTGAGCCGAGTTACGTTAGCTAAAAAAGAGTTAAACAACAGCAAGGAGGTGCTTTCTAGATCCAGTCCTGCCAGTGACGGTATGCAGAAGGGGTAACCTAGCAACCATTTCTCCATCTTAGTAACCTTGGTAACGGACCATACAGTAGAATTGCATTGTTCCTATATAACTAGAAAAGAATGCCTTGACTTCAACCTGACATCACAAGACACAGGCTCCATTTCTCTGATTCATGCCACATGCTCAAATCATGGTTTTTGTTGTTGAAATAATGTTTCTGAACCCCTTTTATAAAGAATCTTACATTCCTTTATTATTCTGACACTGTGCATGTGATAATATATACTATGTGTCTAATCCATGTATTATTGCTTCTATCACTTTAAGTATTGACAAGATGTCACATATTCCTAAAGAGTGATATATCATTTATTTGATTTTTAAATGTATTTAACACATTACATAATCCTGTAAGTGTTATACGTATGTTCATGTGTGTTTGTAATTGTATCCAAACCTGCACATCTATTAAGGGATAGATATACAGATGGGTTGATGGACTGGCAGACAGGCAGATAGAGACACAGAAGATAGAGGGAGGGAGAGATAGAGATGCTTTTAAACCAAGGGTGTACATTTCACATTTTTCCTGACATTAATAACAATTAATTATATACTTGCTTCACACAATTACAAATGCTGACATTTAATAACATTCTCTAACACTGTATTGGCAAGATTGTTATTTCATATGATTCAATGAGCTATTTGTATTATGGTACACTATATAAATGAGCCTTACTAACAACACTATTATATAGTAACAAAAGTATTCCAAATGCTGATTCTGCACTGTTTTGCAGTGAGCTACTATACTACCTCATTCCACTGCACAATGACAAGAGAATCAATGCTTACACAGAGTGTCTCCATAACAGTAGTGCATAATATTTTAGCATGCTAATAATCATAACATTTCTACCAGAATAAAGTAATTTATCATGGCAAACCTAGAATTTTGCTGGAGCTGCCCACAAGCTAAATTTAAATCACACAGCCTTTGTATGGCTGTTAACCCTTTTATTTTCCATACAGTGTAAAATTAGCAAACAAACACTGTTCAACTGGAAGCAGACTGTGTACAGGGTCATTTACAAATACCAAAAGCACACAAACCCAGGACCACAAAAGGTGAAATTAGCACTGCACACCTGTAATGGGGGGGGGGTAGCGCCCACAAAGGAGTAGCGAAGTTGAGATCCTTAAGGACTGATAAATCTGCTTGCTGTTTAAACACTGGTTGGTATTTACAGATTTATATGCTCGAGACAAGGATAATGTGCAAACCACTGAGTTGCTACTAAGCACTAAAGGTTTTGAGACCGATAGAAAACTTAGAGCACGTTCAGAAACACAAAGATACTTCAGACAGTTGGTGAATTGCGCGGACTGCAGGGCAGTCAGGAAATGTGCTGTTTTAACGTTTTTTGATAATCTGGAGCAGGTCAACGGTACTTTATGATATTCAGTGGCAACACATACACATCGGGGTCTTTCGTTGGTACAGCATCGAGTATATTTGGCTATGAGAGCACACTGAACATGAGCTGCATAGTTACAAACAGTACCTTTCGATCGCAGTTGTTACAGAAATGTGTGGCAAGGAAACATGAGCCCTTGGTTGGGTATAGGAACCTAATGCGACCACAGACGATATCCACAAACGAGAAGGGACAACACCCCAGTAACGTGTAAACAACACAGCGGCAAACATGGGGTTACACCACCAAAGCACCACACAGGCGATCGTAATCGAGCAGCAATAGAATTGTCAAAACGAGCTGGGTCAATAAGCAGGAGCAGGGATCGTATCCAGAAACGGGTTGGCAACAATAAATCAAGTCACAGGATAAGTAGCGATGCGGGAACAGAACTCCACTACAGGGCGACAAGGCAACTCCTCACGCCCTGTTTTAAACCCGACGGCTCCTCGTGACCACGCCAGGCCCTGTCCCCTCGGACGCCGCTCGGCCATTTCCCAGTGCTGGCAGTCGGCTGGCTCTTGGCATAGGACCTTGCCCAGACACCCCAGGCAGCACAGCAGGGGCTAAAGATATGACAACACCATGCTCCACACTCTTATGCAATTTAATAGTATGCAACACCACTTTTCCTTTTGGGAGATATTGGAATGGGATGACTCAAGAGGAGATTCATTTCAGGAGTCTTTCTTGGAATGGCACCACGAGAATTGCTGTTCCCCATTATCCCCCAGAAGGAAAAGGTCATACAGGATTATAGGGAGACAGGAGGATATACAGTATCTCACAGAAGCAGTGAGAACAACCCTTCACATTTTTGTAAATATTTTATTATATCTTTTCACATGACACCACTGAAGAAATGTACAGCTTGTATAACTGTGTAAATTTGCTGTCCCCTCAAAATAACTCAACACACAGCGATGTCTAATCTGCTGGCATCAAAAGCGAGTTCAGTTTTAAATTAATTGGAGTGGATACACTGGGCTCTGGATTTTATATGGTGTGCAAATGATGTTTCATCACTTTATACAGCAGTGATACCCCATTGAAAAAGGAAATGATTGTGTCTGTAAGGCCATACATAAAAGTGGTAATTTATTGGAAGACAAAATTAATTTTAGAGTGGATTTGATTGAATTTATCCTCTCTCATAATTATTTTTGGTTGAATTCCAAATTTTATTTGTAGAGGTGTGGTTATACCATGGGGGCGAGATTCGCCCTACCTATGCTAACCTGTATATGGCAGATTGGGAAGATGATCCCATTTGGTTGAACCGCAAGCTGTGTACAAGTGTCGTCCTATGGGAAAGGTGTATAGATGATGTGCTCTTAATCTGTAAAGGAGATGAGAGTAGTCTTCACAATTTTATAGGCAATTTAACAATGTTAATGTTAATAATTTAAAAAAAACTGCCACTGTAAATAAAGATATGTACATTTTTTAGATGTATTTTTAAAGGTGGAAGACAAAAGATTAAAAAGGAGACGTATTTTAAACCAATATTTCTCAAGGGACAGTTTCCTTGAGGAAGTCGCAGAGAGGCGACGGAACACATTGTCCCTATGTTGTTTTATTGAATAGATGTAAGATTTTACTGATCACAGTCGTAGAATCATTTTTTCTACTGCGGCAGTGCATGGTTCTAATCCCTCATCAGGATCGGTTCCAGAGAAAGCAGCACTGTGGAGGAGGCTGAGTATATTATTGATGTGCCTGTATGAAACCAATATCCTGTGAGCATTACTTTGTTTGCCTGTGCAATACTGCTCTATGTATGGTTTCTGTTTTATGTTTAGAGTGATCCCTGTTTTATTATATTTTGTGATTTAAGTGGATTTGCTGTCTGAGGCTGTGGAGACGATAGAAGCCCGTCACTGCAGACGCAATATGCAGATTCGGGGGATCCCTGAAGCGATCCCTGCAGGAGTTCTGTTGGCCTATACTAACACACTTGCTTCTCAGATTCTAGAGGCACCCCCTGACTCGCTGGTGACTTTCGGCATGGTCCTGTGCCTACAAAAGCCGGCTGCTGCAACGGTAGGTGCTCCGCGAGACGTCTTGGCAGCCGCAATGGATATCACCATCAAGCATTGATTGATGTCCAACCCAGCCACCCTGGGTGCTATTTTGTGTGAGGACTCCACAGTGTCCCTCTTTAATTAATTTATTTATTTATAAAGTATTTTACCAGGAAGGATACTTTGAGATTTCTCTCGTTTTCAAGTATGTCCTAGGTTCAAGAACATTGAAATGTTACATTTGTTACAGAAATACAAAGTAATACAAATTAAGATATTAAAGACAAAACACAAATATACAGATTAACAGAAAATAAATATGTAGGAAATAGTCATTATGTTACATGTTTACAGGTGCATTCCGTATTGAGGTATGTTAATAGGGAGCTCTTGAGTGACTTAAGACTGGGGGAAGATTTGATGGCGTCTGGGAGGTTATTCCATAACTGCGGTGCTCTGTAGGAAAATGAGGACTGAGCCACTGTCTTTTTGTATTGTGGTATTGCAAGTAAGGTGCTGGTCCTGGATCGGAGGTTATAGGATGAGGGAACTGCTGGGGGAAGCAGCCTATTCAGATAGGGTGGCAGCTTCCCAGAAAAGTTCTTAAACACCAGGTTGGATAGGTGAATGGTGCGTTTAGACTCCAGCGATGGCCAGTTTAGCTCTTTTAACATGTCACAATGGTGGGTCATGTAGTTACATTGTAGCGCAAAGCGGCAAAATGAGTTATACAATGTGGTAAGTTTCTGAAGGTGTGTTTGCGGGGCTGCTGCATACACTACATCTCCGTAATCAATAGCCGGCATAAGCATTTGTTGTACAATCTGCTTTCTTACTGTGGGGCTCAGGCAGGATTTATTTCTGTACAGGGCACCTAGTTTGGGGTAAAGTTTAGATGAGAGTTTTTCGATGTGGGGGCCAAAGGATAGATTTGGGTCTAACCACATACCTAGATATTTGAGAGCAGTGACTGTGGTCAGCGTTCCATTTAATTTTGTCCCAACACATAGATGGGGATTTTGCAATTTATGTAGTTTTGGTGCTGTTCCAAACAGCATCGCTACAGTTTTGTCAGTATTTAGAAAAAGTTTGTAGTGTTTGATCCACTTCTCTACCTCTGTGAATTGTTCTTGCAGCACGGCCTCTAGCTGCGGGAGATTTGGTTTGCTGGTATAGATTACGGTGTCGTCTGCGTACATGTGTACAGTTGAGGCTTTGCAGATGTTAGGCAGATCATTTAGGAATACTGTAAATAGCAGGGGGCCGAGTACTGAGCCTTGGGGTACAACGCAAGTGACAGGGAGGGGGAGGGAGGAGATGCCAGAAATGGACACATATTGCCATCGGTTGGATACATATGACTGAAACCAGGTTAGTGTGTGATCACCAATACCAGAGTTTTTAAGTTTTTTTAACAAGATGCCATGGTCTACTGTGTCAAAGGCCTTGGCAAAATCAAGGAAGATGGCTCCAGTTACGTTTCCTTGTTCCATCCCAGCTTGGATATCATTGCAGAATTATAAAAGGGCGGTTGTAGTTGAGTGATTTGGACGAAAGCCGGATTGATCTGGGGGTAAGTAGTTCCAATATTGATAATAATCCCGTAATTGTGTGTAGACGCATTTTTCCCAAATTTTTGACATTACAGGGAGCAATGGTATCGGATGGTAGTTGGATACCAAAGTACTGTCACCACTTTTATGGATAGGTACCACTCTCGCAGTCTTCCAGAGTTTGGGTATGTATCCAGTCGCCAGTGATTCATTGATTAGGATTGCGACAGGATTTGCAATTGCCGGTGCACTGATTTTCAGCAGCATTGCTGGGATTTGATCAGGTCCAAACTGGTATTTCATGTTTTGGTTATAGAGAAGTTTAGTAATGACACTGACAGGCACTGGTCTAAAACTGAATTCCTGTCTGATACAGGGTCTTTGTACAGTTTGAGGGGCCTGACCTGAGTGCGGCCTTTCTGATTGCATGTCATTTCCTAGCTTAGCAATCAGGGTGACCCCTTTATGACTTTGCTGGCTGAATGGCGGTTCCAAGACTTGACCGCTTTTTTGTGTACTAAGGAGGACGGTTATAGATGGGGGGTGTTGGGTTCTTTGTGTATCATCTAAGATAACTTGAACCATCCAAGTGTTACTCCTGAAGATGTGTAGCCCCGCTTGCATTCCTGGGGATTGGCCACTGCACCGCTCCCTGTGGGTTTGGGACCTGGCTTCCTCCCTATGCCTTACCCAGATTACTTGCCCATCTATCGCCATCCCTCCTTCTTGCCAGTTACCCAGATTTTAGAGGTCTGCTGCCCCACCTTCCCTCCCTGCCTGGTTATACTGTACCTACGGTTTGTTTTGAAGGCTGCTTCCTACCCCCCCCCCCACTTTTATTTTAATCCCAATTTTCTAGATGGCTGGATGGGACCAGCTGATTGTAGAATTATGGGGATTCTGGGTGTCTTGTCTTCACCTTAGATGTTTATTTTTTCTTGTGGAGACATGGGATAACCCGGGTGAGCCATTGGGGCAGCCACCATGGCTCTGCCTGCTCCTCTTGGCCCTGGGTCTCCCGGCCATGTGGCCATTTCCATGGCCTCTGCTTGCTTGCATGACACTCTGAGTGTGCCAGGAATGCCACGACTTCTAGGTGTCACGTACCCCCGTTCCGGCGGCGCCTGGCAGCAGCGTCCTCGCTGCTCGCTGGCCAGGCGCCGAGTAAATAGCGCCGGTCGCTTCCGCACACGTGGGACGCCGGGAGGCGGGGCCTCGCGTGATGACGCGGACCCGCCGGGTTTAAAACCCAGCTCCTCCACTATGCCAGTGCCCTGACGTGGTAGTTACTTCCCGCAGAGCTCTTGTGCGTTTCTGGCTAAGAATTATTCTGTGTATCGAACCCTGGCATTGGCAAAACGACTATTCTGTGTATCGAACCCTGGCATTGGCAAAACGACTATTCTGTGTATCGACCCCTGGCATTGGCAAAACGACTATTCTGTGTATCGACCCCTGGCATTGGCAAAACGACTATTCTGTGTATTGACCCCTGCTTTGGCGAACGAACCATTCCGTGTATTGACCCCTGGCATTCGCAAGCGACCATTCTGTGTCTCGACCCCTGGCATTTGTATCACTCCTCTATTCTGGTACGGAGGTCAGTCTGTGTGGCACCCTAAGCACATCAGACCACCCCTTGTATTTTGTATGTGCTCTGTACTGCCATCCTAGCAATCTGTCTAGACGTGCCGACCACTCTAAGGATCGGAAGGGTAGAGAGTGTCCTGTCTCAAGGGACTACTAGTCAGAGAGTAGAGGGATTCGTGACGTCTCTTTTTGTATGTGCTCTGTACTGCCATCCTAGTAGTCTGTCTAGACGTACCGACCACTCTAAGGATCGGAAGGTTAGAGAGAGACCTGCGTATAGGGACCAACACTATAGTAATCAGGGGGATCCGTGACACTAGGGTAGATCTCCACCCTTCCCCCCACCTGTGATGTTTGATGTCTCTGAGCACCCTCCCTTGATTCTTGGTTGCCATTATTTGACCTCTTCCCCCTTTTTTCATGTAATGTTTGGATGAGACACCTAACATTGCACAATGTATGTTTTAAGCTTACTTAAGTTCCTGTGGATGCTTTCTGCTGGTCCTGCGTGACCGTGTGTAATTTTGATGGTGGGTCCTGTGCGGCCTCCATACTGTCTGTGGTAACAATGACAATCTTTCAAAATAAAAATTATTAATATATAAAAAAAATTAATAGAGTGCTTTTAAAAATATGTTTGCCCCATTGTACCATATGAGCCAAACCTGTCAGTAATTATATGCCGAAAAAAATTGTTGGGATTTCATAAATGTAGAGGCTGTTTAGCCTGTAAGTACCAGGATAAGAGGATACAAAAATTCATGGGGTCTATTACACAAGTGACTTATGAAATCAAACAATTTATCCATAGTACAAGCAAAAATGCAATTTATCTTTTGGAGTGTCCTTATGATGCTCAGTAGGGAGAATTACAAGGATGTTGATGATACGAATTTTGGTGCAGCGTAATATTAATATAAAGAAGAAAGAGGATCATAGTGTGCCCCTTCATTGTAGTAGATGTAAAAAAAAAATCAATCGAGAAATTTGAGGCTAGGGTCAGACTGAGGCAGTGCGAACGCGCGTTCTGGCGCACATAATCACGGCCGCACTAGCAGCAGATGACAGGCAATGACGGCCAATATACGACGTACGGTCGCACAAAAGTCCGGCCGCGCAACGCAAGTGGAAAATGAACGCATTTTTTCGAGAACGTTAAACCGCTGGTACTGACGTACAGAGTGCGCTGCGGCCGCATAGCAGCGTGTGTGCGTGATTAGGAGACGTCAGACGCTGCTAGTGTGCGGCCAACATAACGTTCAAACAGCCGGATTTCCCTAGACTTCTTTTTACCCCATCGTCATGAAATACGTCCAGAATTGCGCATCGTCTGACCACTTAAGCGTATTCCGTGAAAAAATGCGTGCGCACGCATCGACGTACATTTTGACGGTGGCCGCAGAAAATGCGCTCATCTGTCCCTAGCCTAAGTGGATAGGTATTGAACAGGTTACCTTTGGTTGGGGAGTCGGAAATATAGTCAAACAACTGGCTTGTAGGGAGACTTTTAGGATTTTTACCCTGAGGGCCTCACAAAAAAGATGTCTGAATGCTGACCTGGATATCCAGAACTGCATGTAGGGAAATAATCTTTTCATGATATATATTTTTTTATAGTATTTTGTATTTCTATTTTTATTATCATTGTTTTCATTATAAATTTTATTTTTATTCATATTTTTAGTGACATATATTTATTTTATTCTAATTGTTAAATTTAGTCATATTTTAGTGAATTTTATATATATAATATTGAATATTTTGTTAGTAATTTTTTATATTTTTTTTTCTGAGTGTTATTACAATTTTTGATAATTTTTAGTATTAATTTTTTTGTTTATTTTTTTCTATATATTTACATGTAATTTTATATATATTTATTTATATTTTTGGTATTTTTGTGCGGATCTTGATGCTGGGACACCAGACAGGTTAAACAGGTTTAGTGGATGTATATCTGCAATCAGATTATTCTTTATGATTTTTTATGTTTTGTATATTGATTGGAATTTGGATATACCTGTATGTATGGACTCTTTCTGCAAAAGGTCTTGAACATTCGGCTAAAACGCAAGTGGTGGAATGCAAATAGAAAGTGGTGTGGTGGAACGCAAGTCAGATGATATGAACATGTCTCAAAGATGATGACAGGAAGTGACATATATTGGGAGAGACATTCGTAAGCATCAGTGGAACACATGAAGGAGCCATGATGGCGATGACGCATGAGTGGGAAGCGGGCATTGAACCTGAAACAATGGAGATGGGGGATCTTGGAGAATACAGAAGTGTTTATGTTTCATAGTGGGAATTTGGGTATATAAGGATGGCGAGGAGTGTAACTGATTGATAGATCCCTGAGGAAGTCCTCAAATATTGACATAAGGACAAAATGTGTTGGGACGTTACAATTGCTGTTTATGTATTTAATTATTTTCTATGATTTAAAATAATTCATTTGTTTTTATGAGAGTTATGAGCCTCGGAGTGGTTTAAAAGTCCAGCGGGGTTTGAGGTTAACGTGTGGTGCGGCACACTGGTGGATGCAGTGCTGAGAGTATCCTGGTATATTGCCTTTCCTAAGCTTGGTGAAACAAGAGGGCTGGGAATGATCCAGTGATAGACCACTTTCAGAAAAGCCTCTATATATTTTTTTTATCTGGCACACAGAATATATACTGCAGATACTCAAGTATAATGCAAGATGTTTGAGATAAAAATTAACATTAAAATTGGAGAGGTCGCGGTATACTCAAGACATCTGCAGTAAAAAAAATCTTGACTTGCACTGCAGTCAGACGAGCGCACTAAGTGTACGCATACTGACCCGCCTCCCAGCATTTCTACGGCCACAAGCTACAACGCATGGAACATCCACTCTCACGTTCATCATCAGTGTCCGAGGTCCTCATGCTTCCTGCAGCCGTCCTGAGTCGCTTTAGAGTGTCTTTCCCATCACTCCCACGGGCCTTTCCTATTCACATGTCGTCACTTCCAGATGCTGCCTGCCACCGTGTTTGTAGTGCTTTGTATGGACGCATCCACCATATTTGTAGTCCAGTAGAGATCCTTAGTCCCTTATACTCGGATCACCACTGTGACGGACCTCAGACCATACAAATACATTCATTATGGACTCCTATAACTTTGGATCATCACAAATATAATCCCTCACTCCTCTTTAAATATCCTATATCTAATCCTTGGTGCGCTTGTCTAACTGCAGCCGTGCTTGTAAAGGTTTAACAGAATTTTGTAATTTTTAAAAAAAAATGTATACTTTTATAATTTTACAGATGGAGTTTTTTCTTATGCCACTGAGGAAGTGCCAGCGAGGCGTGAAACGCTTCGGGCCATTTTATTTTGTGTTTTATTTTATCTTTATCACCGCTACTTATGTATGGTGACACTCTATTGAATTTTAATAAATCGACTTACCGTATTTTTCGCTCCATGAGCGAGCTGGGGCAAATCCATGAGTGAGCTGGGGCATATCCATGTGCTGGGGCAATATCCATGTACTGGGGCATTATCCATGTGCTGGGGCATATCCATAAATTGGGGGACATATCCATAAATTGGGGGGCATATCCATAAATTGGGGGGCAAATCCATGTGCTGGGGCAAATCCATGTGCTGGGGCATATCCATGAGCTGGGCATATCCATAAACTGGGGCATATTCATGAGTGAGCTGGGCATATCCATGAGTGAGCTGGGCATATCCATGTGCTGGGGCATATCCATGTGTTGGGGCAATATTCATGTGCTGGGGCAATATCCATGAGTTGGGGCATTATCCATAAATTGGGGGGCATATCCATAAGTTGGGGGGCAAATCCATGTGCTGGGGCATATCCATGAGCTGGGGCATATCCATAAACTGGGGGGCACTGCGTCGCACCTGACCATAAGACGCACCTAGTTTTTAGAGGAAATTAATATTCTGAATTCAAATAGTGTAATAATGGATATTGCCCCAGCTCCTCTCATGGATATACCGCCCCAGCTCATGGATATACTGCCCCCAGCTCATGGATACTGCCCCAGCTCATGGATATTGCCCCCAGCTCATGGATGCTGCCCCCAGCTCATGGATACTGCCCCAGCTCATGGATACTGCCCCATCTCATGGATACTGCCCCCAGCTCATGGATACTGCCCCAGCTCATGGATACTGTCCCCCAGCTCATGGATACTGTCCCCCAGCTCATGGATACTGCCCCCAGCTCATGGATACTGTCCTCCAGCTCATGGATACTGTCCCCCAGCTCATGGATACTGTCCCCCAGCTCATGGATACTGTCCCCCAGCTCATGGATACTGCCCCAGCTCATGGATACTGTCCTCCAGCTCATGGATACTGCCCCCAGCTCATGGATACTGGCCCCAGCTCATGGATACTGCCCCCAGCTCATGGATATGCCCCCCAGTTTATGGATATGCCCCAGCTCATGGATATGCCCCAGCACATGGATTTGCCCCCCAACTTATGGATATGCCCCCCAATTTATGGATAATGCCCCAGCTCATGGATATTGCCCCAGCACATGAATATTGCCCCAACACATGGATATGCCCCAGCACATGGATATGCCCCAGCTCACTCATGGATATGCCCCAGCTCACTCATGAATATGCCCCCAGTTTATGGATATGCCCCAGCTCATGGATATGCCCCAGCACATGGATTTGCCCCAGCACATGGATTTGCCCCCCAATTTATGGATATGCCCCCCAACTTATGGATATGTCCCCCAATTTATGGATATGCCCCAGCACATGGATAATGCCCCAGTACATGGATATTGCCCCAGCACATGGATATGCCCCAGCTCACTCATGGATTTGCCCCAGCTCACTCATGGATTTGCCCCAGCTCACACATGGATATGCCCCAGCTCACACATGGATATGCCCCAGCTCACACATGGATATGCCCCAGCACATGGATATGCCCCAGCACACTCATGGATATGCCCCCCAGCTTATGGATATGCCCCCCAGTTTATGGATATGCCCCAGCTTATGGATATGCCCCAGCACATGGATTTGCCCCAGCACATGGATTTGCCCCCCAAATTTATGGATATGCCCCCCAATTTATGGATATGCCCCAGCACATGGATAATGCCCCAGCACATGGATATTGCCCCAGCACATGGATATGCCCCAGCTCACTCATGGATTTGCCCCAGCTCACACATGGATATGCCCCAGCTCACTCAAGGATTTGTCCCAGCAGCTCATGGATATGCCCCAGCTCGCTCATGGATATGCCCCAGCTCGCTCATGGATATGCCCCAGCAGCTCATGGATATGCCCCAGCTCGCTCATGGATATGCCCCAGCAGCTCATGGATATGCCCCAGCTCGCTCATGGATATGCCCCAGCAGCTCATGGATATGCCCCAGCAGCTCATGGATATGCCTCAGCTCACCTGCCGCCGCCGCTTTAGGCTCCCTCTGAGCTTGCGTCCGGCAGCAGGAAGCTTGGGCACTTGCCTGGGGGAGCCACGTGACCGCGATCACGCTCAGAGGGAGCCGAACGCGGCGGCGGCAGGTGAGCTGAGGCATATCATGGGGCATTCGCTCCATAAGATGCACCCACTTTTCCCCCCACTTTTTGGGGGGAGAAAAGTGCGTCTTATGGAGCGAAAAATACGGTAATTAATCTTTCCCCTACATACGGTGGATTCTGGAGGAGACAGATGAAAGGAGCGCAATTTGGGAGCCCTGTGTAATTTTTGAGAGGTGTTTCCCAGTTTAAGACCATTCTGGAGCAGTCCACTGCTTAAAAATTTCCACGGCCACTCTAAAGAGGATAAGGCACCATTGGAGAAAAGCCCTGATGACCCTATGACATCCTGAGGGACGGAGCTACCAAGAGGAGTGCCTTCCAATGGGGTAAGGTCCGGCTGGAAATACTGCTGAACCTGTCAACATTGTCCCAGTATAACGGGACCCCCGTGGAGACATCATCACATACTATCCGTTTTTTTTGTTGTTTTTTTTTTGTCTTCTCTCTGAGTCTGCAGATATCTGCCCAGGTAAACTGCAGGACCCCTGTGAGGAATATACAGACTTTACTCCTACTGCAGGTACAAGAATAAGGTCTAATATTTTATGTGTGAGTTAACCACAGTTGGCAAGACTGGTTATACGTGATATATAACGGACTATTGGAATAGACTGCTACTAAACATCTGATATTGGGACTAACCACATATGCTTGGACAGATTACAGCGGTCTGATAGAGACTATTTAAAGATCAGTTATACAGACTGTCCTGTAATTTACCACTTCAATTGAAGTTTGGGAGCGCCCTCCTCCAACTCCATCTGTATTTCTATTTTTGTTTTTGTTGGGTAGTTGGACAGTCTACCTGGAAGAGTAGATTGGCAGCACCCCACTACAATAACTTTTTTTTCATCAGTGCTAACCATCACACATATTAAATTGGTTATTTTTTATAATTTTACTCCTCGCGTTATATTCGAGTCTTGAGTCTTTTGTCATTTCCATAATAAATCTCTACCCATTGTGTTATACTCGGGTCGCGTTATACTCGTGTATCTACGGTTTGTAGAAGGGTAGAGAGTCTCTGGGCACTATTCCCTACATGGTGCTAAAATGGGGATGCTAAAGGGGAAAACCTGTGCCTGCAGGTTTTCCTGTAGCATCCCCATTTTAGCACCATATTCTGGGGCAGGCACTACTTCAGCAGCCTGCCCAAGAATGCAGAGATACTCGTGGTAGCGCATCCACAGGGCCGCCATCAGGGCATTCCGCGCAAGGTACAGTAAGGTGGCCTCCCAAAAACGTTGCTTTGGCGCCGCCCTCCAGCCATGTGTGTGTGACTCACGCACATAGGAGAAGCTGGCTGCGACGACTGGGAGGAGAAGAAGCAGGAGAAGAAAGAAGAGAAGATAGAAGAGAAGAAGAAAGAGCAGAGGACAAGGACAGAAGACGGCAGAGTGGTGAGCCAGGGCCCAGCCAGACTCCAGGGCCCTGCCAGACACATGGGCGGATCCAGGAGGGGCAACGGGGCAATTGCCTCCCCCCCCCAGAAAATATTGCCAAGTTATTTTCCCTGCACGTGCGGCCGTCGGCATGAAGCTCGGCAGCTCGCCTGGGAGTCGCGATCTCGCCGGATCTTGCGAGACCGCGGCTTGCGCGTGTTCGCAAGTGAGCGGCCGAGCTTCATGTCAGCGGCCGCTCGTGCAGGGAGAAGAACTTGGACTCTCGAAGGGGCTTGGGGGCAGAGTCAGACGGCAGGAGACCGATGGGACCATGTGAGCTGGGGGCAATATATATAAAATGTGAGCTGGGGCACTATATATCCATATGAGCTGGCCCTATATATATCCATATGTGCTGGGGCAATATATAAATATCCATATGAGCTGGGCAATATATATCCATGTGAGCTGGGGCAATATATATCCATATGAGCTGGGGCAATATATATCCATGTGAGCTGGGGCACTATATATCCATATGTGAGCTAGGGCACTATATATCCATGTGAGCTGAGGCACTATATATCCATGTGAGCTGAGGCAATATATATAAAATGTGAGCTGGGGCACTATATATCCATGTGAGCTGGGGCAATATATATCCATATGAGCTGGGGCACTATATATCCATGTGTAACCTGGGGAACCATATATCCATGTGAGCTGGGGCAATATATATATAAAATGTGAGCTGGGGCACTATATAGCCATGTGAGCTGGGGCAATATATATCCATATGAGCTGGGGCAGTAATATCCATGTGTGTGCTGGGGCGCTATATATCCATGTGTGAGCTGGGCTGGGGCAATAAATATATATCCATGTGTGAGCTGGGCTGGGGCAATATATATATATCCATGTGTGAGCTGGGCTGGGGCAATATATTACATGTGAGCTGGGGCACTATATATCCATGTGAGCTGGGGCAATATATAAAATATGAGCTGGGAGGGGGGTACCCTGGACCCATGGTATGGAAAGGGTTCGCAGGGCTCATGAGCCACATGAGGACAGACCTTGTGCAATGTTCTGGGGAGCTTGCGATTAGGCGCATCTCTGCCTGTCAATGCCAACCCAACACCAGCCCATAGACAAAACTGGTAGAATGCCCCCAAAACCTGTGTCTGGATCCGCCCCTGGCCAGACACCAGGGCCCAGCCAGACCACGGGCCAGCCAGAACCCAGTGCCCATCCAGACCCCAGGGCCCAGCCTGGACCCAGCCAAGGCCCAGCCAGACCCTAGGTCCCAGCCAGGGCCCAGCCAGATCCCAAAACCCAGCCAAACCCCAGGACCCAGCCAGACGCCAGGGCCCAGCCAGACCATAGTGCCCAGCCAGACCCCAGGTCCCAGCCAGACCCAGGGCCCGGCCAGACCCCAGGGCGCAAACCAGACCCCAAGGCCCAGCCAGACCCTAGGGCTCAGCAGAGGCTCAGCCAGACCCCAGATCCCAGCCAGACTCCAGGGCCCAGCAAGACCTCAAGGTCCTGCCAGACCCAAAGGCCCAGCCAGACCCCAGGCCCAGCCAATCCCTAGGGCCCAGCCAGGCCCAGCCAGACCCCAGGGTCCAGCCAGACCACTGGGCCCACCCAGGCCCAGCCAGACCCCTGGGCCCAGCCAAACCCAGGCCCAGCCAGGCCCAGACCCCAGGGTCAAGCCAGACTTCTGGGCCATGCCAGACCCCTGGCCCAGCCAGATCTCAGGGCCCAGCCAGACCCCTGGGCCCAGCTAAACCCCAGGGCCCAGCCAGACCCAGGCCCAGCCAGACCCCAGGCCAGCCAGACCCAGGGCCCAGCCAGAACCCAGGCCCAGCCAAACCCCAGACCCCAGCCAGACCCCAGGCCCAGCCAGACCCAGGCCCAGCCAGGCCCAGACCCCAGGGTCCAGCCAGACTCCCGAGCCATGCCAGACCCCAGGGCCCAGCCAGACCCCAGGGCCTAGCCAGACCCCTGGGCCCAGCCAAACTCCAGGGCCCAGCCAGACCCAGGCCAAGCCAGACCGCAGGGCCCAGCCAGAACCCTGGGCCCAGCCAAACCCCAGGCCCCAGCCAGACCCTGGCCCAGCCAGACCCTGGCCCAGCCAAACCCCATGGCCCAGCCAGACCCCAGGCTCAGCCAGTCCCCAGGGCCCAGCCAGACCCCAGGCCCAGCCAGACCCCACGGCCCAGCCAGACCCCAGGGAAATGTTTTACCAACAGCGAGAGGGAAATGTTTTACCAACAGCGAGTGGGAAATGTTTTACCAACAACGAGTGGGAAATGTTTTACCAACAGCAAGTGGGAAATGTTTTACCAACAGCGAGCCGGATTTTGCTGTCTGTATTTAAACCCGGCGGGCGCGCGTCATAATGCCATGCCTCACCTCTTGGCCAGCCCTGCGAGCTCCGGAAGCCGGCATGAAACCTGGCACCCAGCTTGTCGATGGCGCCGCTGGGTGCCGGGGCCCCATCTGAGCCCCAGACATGACAGATACGCTCATGCACACTGCACATAACTGTGAGTTTCATTGCTGTGGAACTGTGTTATGTCCTTTTTTTGTTTTGGAAGGGGGCGTTAAGCTGTTAAAGGTTGAGGAAGTTTACGGGGGGTGGCCAATTGAGAGGTTCAGTAAGGAGGTCCATCATTTCTGATGGCTGCCCTGCGCATCCATGCCGCCGAGAGTATCACTACGCCGCTGGGACGAGCCGTGAGACTGCACAGTGTCACGGAGTGATCGCGGAGGGAGAATAGGGAGATTATTTGTTCCCAGTCTCCCTCTGCTCCTGGAGGCCAGAAGCGGCGGATCAGGCCACTAGTCTCTTTGCGGGATGAGAGGTGAGTATTTGATTTATGGTGGGGGGGGGGGTTAGCTGGTGCTAACTGATTCTGCAGAAGTAGATTCAGTTAGCACCAGCTTCTGGGTGATGGGAAAAATCTGTTTAACCCATCTGTAGCTTTGGAACTTTGTAATACTTTACTTATAATGCTAATTATGGATTGCTCTCCCGATGTTAAGTGCAGGGAACGCAAAGTACAGTAAGCTAGCACAATCACCGATGCGCTAAAGGATTTATTCACTGTTTAGCATTAGGAAGGTCATATGGGTGGCATGCGTTAAAGTCACCTTTCCTAACGTTAAGTCACTTTTCCTTACTCACCCGAGTGCTACAGTTAGCATTAAGTATGAAATAGGGCCCTCTGTGTTTTGCAGAGTTACGCTTTTGATGTTTTTAGGGCTTATTTTGTAGTGCCTGTATTTGTTAGTGATTTACAAATAAATATGTAAACCTCCTGTCATTACAGATAGAAAATTGTTCATTTTTTTTTTTTAATTCAAATAATTTAGAAAGCGTAATTTTGCAAGTTGCAATACTTAGGATATGGGTAGGGAGGTTTAAACACAGGTTTGTCAGAATATATATATGGCTTGTTGCATAAAAAGTTCAGTGTTAAACATCCTCAGAGGTCCTCTTCCTAACATCACCTTCTACTGATTGTTCAGGATTCTCCTTTTTGCGCTGTTCTAGTGTAACATAATTTGCATTTCAACTACCTGTAGAACTTCAAAATAATTTTTCCAATTAAAATAAAAGAAAATTAAAAGTACAATAACAGAAAATATTTATTGCGTTTTATCTACTCTACTGTCAAGGTCTATATGCATAAACTTGAATTTAGTGGGATAAAAAAATACTATCAATTTAATTCCCTAGTCTGTGTCTATTATCATTTTATAATTTCCACCCAACCCAACAAAGACTTCAGATAATTATTCATGGTCACACCAGTCTCTACTGTATATAAATAAACTGCCAAAAAAGCTCAACGTATTTAACCGCTTATGGATGCAGTGGACAGGCTTAATCCCACCCAGAAGCGTAGTGCTGAGCTCTGCTTCCAGCAGTTCAAGACATACAGGGTTATTCAAAGAGAATCGAAATGTCACCACACGTTCGGTGACTTTTTGTTCCCTGCAATTCGGCGCCATTTGGTGATCCTAGTTCCCCGACCCTGCGGTGTATTCATAAAACACCTTTTATGTATTTTTTTCATGTTTTTTAACCCATTAGAATTACAGATGTAATAGGATGGTCATGCGCTAAAGTCATTTAAAGTAGAGTTAAAGCTCAGAAGTCTGAGTGCTAATGCTAGTGTTAAGATTAAGATTTTAATAGGGACCAATCATTGTACAGTACTGAGTACAGATCTATAACGTCACTGGAAATTTGAATATGCAGGCAATATGCTCACATACAGATATTTTTATATTCTATTGGTAGCTGCATTGCTAATAACCTCATTATGATCGCTGCAAATACCCATGAGATGCCTGTCGATTTTTATTATTTATCATTTTGTATCACATACATTGACTGTATTTGACATCATGGCTATGTCTGCCTGTATACTAATAATGTAAGCTTTGAAATTGCACAAGATAACAGACGCCATTTAAAGATTAAAATCTTTCACTTCAACAATTTTTCTGACTAGGATAAATGAATACATAAAATGTAAAATTGAGCACATCTACAATATAGTATATTTTAACTGTATTACAATATTATGTAAATTTGCTATTGTGCTCTATGGTTAAATGTATCTCAAGTGCATCCCATGTTTCAATTAAATGTTGTTTGTGACGACCACCCGCTATCCTTCCAGAGGAGGGAGTGTGTACAAGAAGTTAACAGCTTCAAGCCTCTTGACTTACTGACCCTACCCAGTCTCCAAGTTATGCCAACCTAACCCCCCCCAAAACCATATACACACTCACGAAGTTTCACTGCCGCCACCACGAAAGTAATAGACTTTCAAAACCACCTAAACTGTTCTACCACCAAAATCCAGGCGCCTCACCATATACTGCAAATATGTGAATAATAGTGCAGGTGCAACTTATTTGTAGTTCTAATAAAGGGTGATAAAAATTTGGTATAGTATTGGTGCCTTATGTGATGCTTAGAAAAAGTGTGATGCTGCTTAACCTCCCTGGCGGTCTAATGTTTTCAAAATTTTGTGTCTAAAAGCATCTCAATCTTTTTTTAAAGGAAACGTGTTTTTGTACATAGTTAGCCTGTAATAATTAGGAATCACGCACTGAAATCCGTGAAATCAAGAGTCCTTACTGGTAAAATCCTTTATAAATAAATTAATTAATTAATTTAAAAAAAATAGTAAATACACGGAGTCCGATAAAGTTTGAAACACGACATAATAATTTATTATCCCAAAAATAATTAGCCAAAATAATGCAAATAAATGATATTCAATAAAATACAACAAAAAACACTGAAATCTGTCTGAGAACAAGGGTGAGACGATGTATGGTCTATATCTTATCCTGTACTACCACCTAGTGGCCGTTCATAAACATTGCATTTTGTACTCAGTGTTTATTATGAATGAAATTTGCTGCGGTCCAGCCCCCCTACATCATGTGACTCGCAGGGAGCCTTCCAGGAAGCAGCTCGCCGCGATCACACTGCGGGGGACAGCGAGGGAGCCAGGAGGAGGTGAGTATGCATCCAGCCCGAGTGTGGCTCGGGGTTACCGTTCGTGGTAGTGAAATTTAACCCCGAGTCACACTCGGGAATACCGGCAGCGAGGTTAAAAATGGAACTAATGTGCACAAATAAAACAACCAAAATCTGTGCCAGACATAATAAACCATACAACAAAATAAGCCATATGGTGCATCAAATAATAAAACAGTGAAGGCAATGTATAGGCCATATATAGTGCAATAATGCTTAAGTCTGTAATGGCAAGCCTCATATGTGGTTAGCAATAGTCCAGTGTATTGAAAGTGTTCTTTAGTTCAATAGAAATACTCATAAAAATACTCATAAAAAACTGTGGGATCCTGCTTGATGTGTAGATATTCGTACTTGCGGATATGTCATTATTATATGTATACGTCATGTCCTGTCTGTATATTATAACAAAAAATGCAATAAAATTAAAATTAGAATTTTCAATAATTTACAATGTGTGTTTTTTTTTCACATTTTAACATGCGATCGTTTGCGGCTATATTTTCTATGGGGTGCGCTTGTTAAAAAAATTAGAAATGGGGTCTCGTTACATTTTTTTTTGGGGAAAATGTAGCTATTTTTAACAAACGCACCGCATACAAAAATCGTTAATGCAGCATCATTGTTCACATTATAATTGAAATAGGAACAATATTACTGCATTAACAAAACCAAAAAAAAAAAAAAACTTGTTCATTTTTTTTATAATTTTTTTAAAATATTTTTTTAATTTTTAACTTTTTAATTTTTTTTAAAACTTTTTACATGGTCAAGTTTAGTATCGTTGGAAAGGCCATGCTCTGGCCGATCCAACGATATCACACATTAACCCCTAGCTGCCACAGATCGGGAGATAGGGGGTTCATTGAAACCCCCTATCTCCACCATTGCTGGCAGCTAGGGGTTAACTCCAGGACTGGCGTCATCGTGCTATGCACGATGACGCCAGTCCTCAGGGGGAGTTCCTGGAGGCTTGGCCGACATCCAAGATGTCGGTCAGCTCCAGGAGAGGATCACGATTTGGCGCTTTTCAGCGCCGAATCGTGATCTGGCTCCCCAGGGGTTAATTACAGCCACTATTTGGAAGGGCAGGCTGTGCCCTTCCAAACGGTGCCTGGATTAATCCTGTGCCCCCTGGCGATCGGGAGGGAGAGAGGTCCGAAGGACCTCCCGCCCTCCCTTTCAGGCGCCTCCTCCGCACACGCACGCGGGGGGCGCCTGAATTAGATGTCATCGCGCCGCCGCAATGACATCGAATTGCTCCGCCGGGGTCCCGGAGTGCTGGGCTGACATCCAAGATGTCAGCCCGCACCGGGGGGCGCAGCAATCCGACGGAATCCGACGGATTGCTGCCTTCTGTGCATGGACGCGCTCAGCGCGTCCATAGCACAGAACAACCACTTGGCTGGACGCGCTGAGCGCGTACATAGCAGCCAAGTGGTTAAATGGACGTTCTAAAAATACCATTATTTCCATCATATCTAATAATTTACTATAAAAAAATATGAAATATGATGACAAAAATGGTAAAAACACACTTTTTCGTAATTTAATCCCCAAAATCTACAACCACCAAAAAAGACCCCGGCTAAATAGTTTCCAAATTTTGTCCCGAGAATAGAAATACCCAATTTTTACATGTTTTTGCTTTTTAACACATATGGTGAGGATGTCAGTGGGTGGGGGGTGACCTGGAGGCTTGGCTGAAATTCAAGATTTCAGCCCCCTCCAGGTTTGAATCGTGATTTGGTGCAAATTTGCGCCGAATCGTGATACAGCAGCGAAACAGTTAATGTTGTCCACAGCTGAAAAGGAGAGACTCTCCCCTTTCCAGCGATGGAAATTGCATTGCTGTATCTTAAACGCTTGGGGAGATAGAGTGCTCCAAAGGAGCCCCCTCCCCTTCCTGATTTCTGACCACCGGCGCCGGCCGATGAAGTCATCACGCAGCGTGATGACGTCATCGGATCAGCCGGCCCTCAGGAAACGCCAAGGCAAGCTTTAAGCTTGCCATAGACGTCGTGGGAACTGGCGAGGAACGTGAGGGAGGTTAGGAGCCCGCTGACGTACTATGTACGTCCGCAGGTCTAAGGGAGACCCGTGGGCAGGACGTACATGGTACATAAGCGGTCGGGAAGGGGTTAAAAGAGCCTTATTGGATCCTGGCTCTAGGTATATATGCCTCTGGCCATATAGAGAGTGGCGCTACCCTTCTTGGTTGGTGCAGATTGCTTAAATAAAGCAGAAAGAAAAGGGAGAGGGCACTTCCATAGCACCATACTATAGAACAATGGGAAATGTTATAAAAAGGAAATTCACTCACCGATCCAGGAGCCTCATAGGTCTTAAAGGCTCAGTGAATACAGCATAAGATACCGTTAGGGTGGTTGCCCAAAACACTTTGATCTGTCAATCCTCAGTTCCCAAAGTGCTGATGTATGAAGGTACAAAAGTAGGCTGGCCAATGGAGGGTTAAAAATAATAATTGATTTATTAAAGGTATAAAATATAAAATAGTAGACACGTAGTATCCTGAGATGCGTTTTGGCTATTCTAACCTTCCTCAGTCAGTTCTCATGTGTCCAAAAATGTGGCAAAAGTGAAAATGCTTTTTCCCTTGGCAGTGAAAAGATTTTTTTTTTTTTAGAAAGGATTTTACCAGGAAGGATACATTGAGATTTCTCTCGTTTTCAAGTATGTCCTGGGTGGTGAGTATGTACCGTTAGGTGTCTTGCCCAAGGACAATTACTGGAGAGGTGCTCTTGCTGGGATCGAACCCATAACTCCACAGGTTCTCTCCACGCAGAGCAGTGATGTTACCTCTACTCCACCCAGCCAGTTAAAAATATACTGTGACAGCCCCCCCCACAAAACTTTTGTTTTTAGCTTAAAGCATGGATGTCAACCTCCAGTCCTCTAGATGTTGATGGTCTACAATTCCCAGAATTATTTGAATATAAAGGATGGCCAAGAAATCAGAAGACTTGTAGTTCATAAACATCTAGGACACTATTGTGTGCCCCTCACTAAAACGGGGAGGCTAAGGGGGAATACTTGCACTCGCAAATCTCCCATTAGCAACTCCGTTTTACAAGTGGATTACGGGGCAGGCGCTGAATCCAGCAGTCCGCGCCATAGTGGCTGCTAGCCTCTAGGATGCTCACGGCAGCGCTAATGCACCATCACAAGCATCCCCTCCATGGAGTCCTTTGGACTCCATGTAGGCTTCTCCTGCTGGGGTACATGACACTTGCGAGATCCTGCAGGTCCACAAAGTGATCGTGGAGGGAGACTGGGGACTTTTTTCCCCCAGTCCCACTCTGCCCCAGCAGTCAAAAGTGGCAAATTAGGCCACTTTTTCTTGCTGCGGGATAAGAGGTGAATATCTGCTATTTTGGGGGGTTCCATTAATGTACTTTTTTCTCTCTCTATACTTAACATGGGGAGCGCAAAGAGTACACATGGAGTAATTAGTGTTAGGATCACAAAGTCCTAATGATAACTACCCATCACTGTGGCTAACTGAAAATTTAGCCACAGCATCTGCGGAATCAGTTAGTAGCAGCTGAAAAGCCCCCTTCCCAAATCAGATACTCACCTCTCATCCCGCGGCACGAATGGCGGCCCGATCCATTGCTTCTGGCTGCCAGGAGCAAAGTGAGACTGGGGACAAATAGTCCCCAGTCTCCCTAAACGATCACTCCCCATCCATGCACGATCTCCTGAGACCGAGATCACATGGCTCGGAAGCACAAGCCTCCGCGAGTATCACGAAGCTTAGCGGCAGTTACGGGGCAGGCTCCTGGATTCAGTGCCTGCCTCATAATCTGTTAGTGATTTCCTCTTAATGTCCCCGTTTTACTATTTTTTCCCCTTAGAGTCTCCGTTTTAGTTACAGGGACATGACAGTGCCCTGTGTGGGGAATCCAAGCTGGGAATGCTATAGCAAACTATGCTGTTGAAGTAAAGGTTGTCTCCACCTTCACATTACTTTGCCTTCTGTGAACCAGGTATTTAAAGATCCAGGAGTAAATATTTTTGAGTCCTCAAGAAAATCTCTGAACCGTTGACACTATACACCGCTATTCTAATATATCTGCTTGAATATTGAAAGCAATTTTGTTTGAAGTGAAGACTGTTTAGTTCCCAGCTTCAAACATATATGTCCCTGTTACTTATTTGTAAATAAACATGTATTTATATATAAATATATATCAGGGCAGAATGACAACTAATTGGGCACCCGGACAATAGGAGATTGTGAGGCCCCTTGTCCTGTGCTCTCAGAAGGTCAACCCCCCCCCCCAAAAAAAACCACACAACCATCATGTACATTTTTGTGTTAAAGAATTAATTTAGTTACACAATTGTCAAAATAATGATTTTACAGAGTTAAGAAAATCCACTCTGACCCAACAGCGAATTGGGGAATCCATTGTGCCCCTTCAAACTTACAGATGGTCACCGCTCTGTTGCAGCAGCTATCACCCACTCATTGCAGCTAAGGCTGCGCAGTGGCACAGAAGGTCCTTGTGGCAGGCACACATGAGACGCTGCCAATCACATTTTAGGTTTATAAGATACTGTACATTACTGATACACTTTTACACACTGCACATTACAGAGCTCCACAGCAATAAAACTCACAGTAATGTGCAGTGAGTATGACCGTATCACAGAACTACATAGCAATAAATCTCTAACAGTAAAGGCAATGTGTCTGAGCATACACAGGATCCATAGCAATAGACCTCTAATGGTAAAGGCAGTGAGTATGAATGTACACAGAATCCACAGCAATAAAACTCACAATACTGTGTAGTGTGTATGAATGTATCACAGAGCTCTACAGCAATAAAACCCGAGTGCCTGAAGGGTCAGTCCACCCTGATATACAGTATATAAATCAGAGTGATAAGAGAAATAAATCTTGTATGGTTCATTATCAAGACATTTCTAAGTGAGCTGAATCCAATGACTACATTAAACACAAGTTACTATTATAGATAATAAAATCCATTTTTTTTAACCCTGAACACAACTACACTATTCAATTTTCAGTGCTTAAACAAAGTGATGTGATGGTAACAAGAAAAAAAACAACAAGCCAAAGTACAGCCATGGAGGGGGCTGCACTCGTATCGTTCAGTATTTGTTATATAAACGTTATACATTTATAAAAAGAAATGGATTTTAGCTACGTTAGAAGTTTTTGTAAATATCATAAATCCAAGAAGCAGGTTAAGAAATCCTTGTAATAATCACAAGGGATTTTCATTAAGTGGTGCTAGACGAGACACATTTGCTACGAATCCTCAAGCTTCCCATGGTTACAGTGCAGACGCAGAGCTGATGTGATTGCTGTCCACAGTGCTGAAGAAGCTGATGCATTTAATGCCTTGTTTAGAGTAGATGGAACATGAAAACATTCTATACCTCTGATATCACATATCACGATCAAGGCAACCTATCATGTGTATGTATAAAATGCATATAGCTTGTTCTTTCACACAAACAGATCAATAACATTGATCTGAAGGAAGATACTTGTAGGTAGAGTAAATGGTAGATTAATTTATTACAAGGATGATCTGCTAAACCCATAGTGGGATCAAGGAGAAGAGTGTCCCTGCAGTGCTTTATTAAATACATAATAATTAGCACCTCCTGTCATCATTAGAAAAAAACTAAAATACACACATATTCCAAATGAGGACTTAAACTAAGCTGAGGTGCATGGGAGCAGGATAATAGCTGAGTGTATAGCAACACACATTTGCAGATCTCTGGGGTACCTGAACTGTAAATGATAGCTTGTTAAAACTGACCTCCCCAGCCTAACGTTTACAATTCACTTGTCAAGCAAAATGCCAAATCTTACCTACTGTACAAGTCAACAGTGGACAAGGCAATACCTGGATATTGAATCTTGTCATGTAGATAAACATCAATGTTAAACCAAAATAGAATAACACTGGATAGTCAATCTGGACATATAAAAGGTCAGACCTTACAGGCTGGGCAGAATTATGTTTGCAATACCAGAGAATACGAACTATTCAAAAATGCATAATTTAAGAAAGATTTACAAATTACATGCATAGAAGTGTCTCTATGCAGAATGCAAGTGAAACCACCATGGATATATTATTCATTTTCAGATGTATAACAAAGTAGAGAAACCACATTGGCACTCCGATAAGAAATAATACAGAATATTGATCACTACTCTTCTGTACCAACAGAGGGTGGTACTACCCAGTAACACCCTCAAATACAAAGGAAATTGATATAGAGCACCATGGCATGAGCAGCATATATACATATACACACTTACATCTCAATCTGAGATTAATTTGTACATTATATTTACAGTGTTATGCTATGTGATATGTGTTTCTAATTTCTTTGAGGTGGCTTATACAGGTTGAGTACCTCTTCTCTTGGAATGCTCAGGACCCAAGGATTCTCGTTTTTGGATTCACCGAATTTCAGAATCTGGAAGAATCTGATGTCTGAGAGGAAGGAGATCGCAGCAGGACCGCTGCAATCCCCTTCCTGTTGCAGCCACCAGTGCTGTGCAGGGTACATTGTGGACTTGATAATCAGAGTCTGTGTGACTACAAGCAGCATGTCACATGCTGGGGTTTCCCAGAGGCTCATGGACACCATGGAGGGAATGCTCGTGATGGCGCTTTAGGCTAGGGTCAGACTGAGGCAGTGCGAACGCGCGTTCTGGCGCACATAATCACGGCCGCACTAGCAGCAGATGCCGGGCAATGACAGCCAATATACGAAGTACGGTCGCACGAAAGTCCGGCCGCGCAACGCAAGTGGAAAATGAACGCATTTTTTCGAGAACGTTAAACCGCTGGTACTGACGTACAGAGTGCGCTGCGGCCGCATAGCAGCGTGTGTGCGTGATTAGGAGATGTCAGACGCTGCTAGTGTGCGCCAACATAACGTTCAAACAGCCGGATTTCCCTAGACTTCTTTTCACCCCATCGTCATGAAATACGTCCAGAATTGCGCATCGTCTGACCACTTAAGCGTATTCCGTGAAAAAATGCGTGCGCACGCATCGACGTACATTTTGACGGTGGCCGCAGAAAATGCGCTCATCTGTCCCTAGCCTTAGTGGCTGCTACGAGGCAGGCTGCTGGACGTAATCTACAGGTAAAACCAGGATCGCTAATTTTTCCCCTTAGCATCCATGCAGTGGCATAACTATCAGGGTCGCAGCGGTTGCACTTGCGACCGGGCCCTGGCATTCCACCACTAGAGGGGGGCCCAGGCAGTGGTGGCTTTTTAACCCTTTAAATACCAAGGGTCTTTAAAGTCAATGCATTCAAGACTGAACAGTTCTGTCATTGGTCCTTAAGAGGTTGATTAGGCAGCAGAGGCCTTGTCAGTTTTCGTTTGCCTATCCATTATGAGTCTGACACTTCCTGGTGTCTCATTGCAGCGTCTGGTAGCTCACTTGTAATTGCTCAAGTGTTATGTGTCAGTATCTTTGTCGTGAAACAAAATATCCTGCACAGTTTTCATAAAATAGTCACAAAAAGGGTGCTCAACTGCAAGAAGGACTCCCCAAGGTCCTATAAATGTATAAAAAGCAGCCAAAACGTAAAGTGGGTCAGTAAAAATTGACTCCTGATAGCAAAGACAAGGTACCCCAACGGTTCAGTGATCTATCGCCTAGTATCCCTATTGTAGATCCATCAGCTACAGAATTTAATGTTATGGTAATATTAATATACTAGGGATTCTAGGCGATCTGTTATAGTATTATTGGGTTTTGAAACCAGCAATTTTTGGATAGTGCAGGAGACATGTATACAGGTATGTTTGCAAAGTACCTTTTTGCAAAACATTGCAAAATGTTTGAAATGCAAAACTTTCTGGGGGGGGGGCTTCATGGATTCTTGCAACGGGGCCCTGAGGTTTCTAGTTACCCCTCTGCATCCATGTTTTAGCTGTAGGGATGTGATAGGGCCCTGAGTTCCTATCCTAACCTTTAAGTGATATATAAATCCCTTAAAAGTGTAATGATATTAATCTATTGCCTGTTGCCATAAAGCATCAGTACATGGTATTACGTGGTATTCTGTTAACACAGGCAATATATTGAAGAAAAATGTATATCAACACACTAAAACAGGTTTATATAAAAGTAGGAAGAAATGCAGGCAGCTGTTGATTGATAATTAACTTTTTACATTATTCTAGTTTTAATTATTATAAAATATAAAATGTTATGACATCTCACTTATCTCATTTAAAGCAGGACACAATTCCATTAAAGTGAGGTTGGTGGGGTAGTTGGCTCGTAGTCTTTAACACATATCATTGTGAGAGGGAATGATATGCTGCTACATGATATACATTTGTTTCAAAATGATGGATGCTGACCTAAGAGAACACAGTTCTATTTTGCTAAATTTGTCTCAATTTCATTAACTACTTTTGTGTCATATTGCCAGTATAGGATGAAGTTTAGATATGATATTTTGTAACTTTTCTGTGTTTGGTCTTGCTTTCCATAGCTACTGTATTAAGGACACATAAGACAGTATCGTGCCATTCACTAAAACCAGGACACTAAGGGGAAAAATTAGCGATCGCTAATTTCCCCTTTGTGTCCTGGTTTCACCAGCAGATTATGGGGCAGGCGCTGAGTGCAGCAGCCTACACCATAGTGGCCGCTAGGCTCGCTGATGCTGGGGGCAGCGCTATCGCATTGTCCCAAGCATCTTCTCCATGGCGTCCATACGACTCCATGGAGGCTTCAACTGCTGGGTCACATGACCGTCGGGATCTCGCCTCTCGCAAGATCCTGCTGGTCGGTGGACTGATCGTGGAGGAAGACTGGGGACTCCCCCCCCCAGTCTCACTCTGCTCCTTATCCCACAGTGGGTCAGGCTGCCATTCTCGCTGCGGGATAAGAGGTGAGTATTTGATTTTTGGGGGGTTTTGAGCTGCAGCTAACTGATTTTGAGGAAGCGGAATCAGGTAGCTATAGCTCTGAGCTGGTGTTAACTTCTTCAGTTAGCGCCAGCTCTTATTAACTAGCGTTAGGACCAAGTGATCCTAACGCTAGTTAATATGTGCTGTCGCTTTGGCTCCCCATGTTAAGTATACTGACTCAAATCGCCAGTATTACAGCGCCTAGAAATAACAGTATTTCACAAAACTAAAAACTAAACCGCAAAAGGAGAAGCTTTTAATTGCAACTTCTCCATCTGCTGTTTAGTTTTTATCTTTGAGAAGTGCCGGTGTTGTTCAGCACTGCCATACCAACGTTTTAGTTGGTTTTTGCAATGCCACCAAACACTGTTGCTTACTGGATAACTCCACTAGTGTTATTGTTTACAGTTATTTACAGTTATGTTACATCAATAAACAAATTAGAGAAAAAAAACAACAACTTATGTTTATAACGTTTGGGCTGGAACAAACTATCAAATTTTACATAGAGCTATCACTAAATTGTGCAACCGCTTCATGGAATAAATCTTTAGCACTAATTGAGACCTAACTGTAAGCTTATTCATTGTAGCATTTAACCCCTTTACTACTAAGTGCTTTTTGTTGAAAAAAATTATGATAACATTTATTTGAAACATGGGATGCAAAGTTAACAATTAAATATAGAGTGAAATAGAAATTTGAATAGAAAATGCTGTCCTGAGATTGTTAAAAGAATTAAAATTATGTAAATTTGCTCATTTTTCATGTATTCGTTCTATCCCTTACATAAATAATGCTGGGATGAAAGATTCTAATCTCAAGATGGTGTTATTTTATGATACATCATTTTGGATGGGGTCTGCATTAACAGCATAAAGACAGAAAATAGCCTTTGTGTCAATTATGTAAATGTGATTAAGACATATAACACAAATGGCCAGATACCATGCTTATGACGATGATATCATACTTATGATGTTCGTGGCTGCTATTTGCAGTAATACAGAGTGACGTTAGCGAGATGAAACATGGGACACAAAGTTAACAATTAAATATAGAGTAAAATAAAAAATGTAAATAGAAAATGCTGTCATGAGATTGTTAAAAAATTTTAAATTTGCAAATATTTCATGTATTTGTTTATCCTTTAGAGAAATATTGAGAAACGTGAGATACCCTGTTTATGAGAATTTGTGGTGATCATAATGAGATTATTAGCAAAACAGCTTCCAAATTTTTAAAATAGAATGTAAAATTATAATATATACAGGGTTATTCAAAGAGATTCGAATTGTGGCCGAAAGGTAACCGAACAGTGAAATTCAGCGTACAGTTACATTTCCTTGCCATTCGGCTATTCAGAGAGCAGGCAGTTTGCCAAATGCTGGCGAATTGCCTGCACATATGGTGCCTGTTCGTTGCCTGTTCGAGGGCAGTGAAATCCCCATAGAGAAGCAATGCTTCGTCTATTCAGAGAACAAAAAGCAGCAGT
This sequence comes from Leptobrachium leishanense, assembly GCA_009667805.1. Taxonomy (NCBI): domain Eukaryota; kingdom Metazoa; phylum Chordata; class Amphibia; order Anura; family Megophryidae; genus Leptobrachium; species Leptobrachium leishanense. The sequence goes on along the minus strand of CM019070.1, from coordinate 89,409,603 downwards.
AAAAAGTTGCCGAATCGCCCTGCTGTGGTTTCATTCGACAGGTTTATTCAGGCGATTCCCATAGGCTTCAATGTTAAAAATTCCCGTTTTAACTCAATATCTAAAAAAACGTTGATTATAATATTGCAGTAAAAAGTCTCTTTATGCATAGATTTTTTTGGATCTTTTAGGCATTTTTCGGGATTTTGTTTGGGTTTTTTTTAAATATTTTTTTTTCTGTAACAGCCCTTTTTATTATCATTCAATGGATCTTCTATGTAAATTCCAGACATTTTCATTCTGTAGTTTCTTTGCAAACAGCGTTTCACTTTTCAAACATTCGAGCGTACTGTTTTGGGTTTTTTTCACTCCATTCGTCTGCGGTATCAGGTTTTTCTGGTGGCTGCTCTGCATTGTGATCGGTGGCTGCTCGGGTTTCTCCGGCGTGTTCAGCAGGGTTAATCCAGATGTTTTTGCGGGTTTCGGTGTGCGTTCACCAGGTTTTGCGGTGAGTGTTCGGTGGGTTTGTGGCGGCTTTTCCCTGCACTACGACGGCCCTGTGGTGCTTGCTGAATACACCGCAGGGTCGTCGAAATTGGATCACCAAATCGCACCGAATTGAAGAGAACGAATAGTCCCCGAATGTGCAGTGACTTTTCAATTCTCTTTGAATAACCCTGTATGTATTTATAATAGAATATTACTATAATAATCTGTACGTGGCATAATGCAGGTATATGGAAATTACAGTAACACCTTGTATGTGTACTGTACAGGGAATTTCAGGAATTATAACAGTCCTCTAAATCTTATCCCTGTACAGCAGTGAGTGATCCCAGAGCTTTCTCTGTATACTGCCATCTCCCTGGCTGTTTTATTGCAGCAGGAAACTTTTTGAACTTTTTGTAGGCGTGGGATTTGTGGCTGATATGTGCAGTAATACAGAGAGACTGGAGAGACATAAAAACAAAACTTTTGATTCTCGGGGGGGGGGCATTATTCTTGTTTTACAAAGGTTTGCAAATGTAGTTATGATTACAGTGACAAATGGGATCTAATTCTGTTGTGTATAGTGATTTTCAGCAGTAATAACCACCTGGATGTTATTCCTGCACAGTAGCGAGTTTCCCCAGAGCTGTTCCTGTAGTCTACCCATTCCCTGGCTGTTATAATGCAACAGCAAAGAGTTTGAATGGTTTGTTACAGTGAGGTTTGGGGCTACGCTTTATAGCTGGTTTTACAATAATACAATGTAGCTGGAGAGAGACAAAACACAGAATTCTGTTTCTCCACAGGGGGCACACTAATCTTGCTTTAACCCCCCTGACTGTATTCCCGAGTGTGGCTCGGAGTTAACTTTCATTGTCGAAAGCGGTAACCCCTAGCCACACTCGGGCTCTATGCATACCTGTCCTGCGCTCCCTTGCTGACCTCCGCGATCACATTCTCCTCCGGCGATCGCAGCATTTGCTTCCTGGTTCCCTTCTCGCGAGAAGGGAGCCAGGAAATAGGATGTCGCGATCGCCGGAGGAGAATGGGGACAGAGAGGGAGCGCAGGGACAGGTAAGTATCCAGCGGCACCCCGAGTGTGGCTCGGGGTTAATGCGTTCTGCAATGCATTTAACCCCGAGCCACACTCTGATACCACTAGGGGGCCAAATATATTGTTCCAATTCTGACATATAAACTATGTCAGAATCAGAATGCTAGGGAGGTTAAAAAGGTATACAACTGAGGAATTGCTATCTTAATGATTACGTTTCAATGTATTAAAATGTTGAAAACTCAGGAATGATGTACCAACAGATGTACCAATTTGTGGGTACATTGTATTTGACCTCCTCTAACATGACCATTCAACCACTAGCTATGGGTAGAGGGTATGGGGAGACAAGACACCCTTATTTGATTGGACCAAGGGATTTGGGAGCAGGTGGGCTTCCATACTGATTAACTTCTCACTCGCTACCAATAGGTGAAGGTTTATCTAAATTAACTAGCAGTGCACATACATAGAGGCCCATTTAGCAACAACAAATAGAGATGCAACATAATATTTAGTCTGAATTTCAGACAAACGTATTAAAAATACATTTTGAACAAACTGAAAACTATGAAATAAATGTTTTGCACACGTTTACTTCTTACTATTACCTAGGTTTCAGTAGTGCAAAAAATCTACAGTATCTGGCAAAGAATTGCATCACACAGTAGAACCAAATTTTGCATTAATGTACATTATGTTACAGATAGGGATTGGAAGGTATTACTTGCGGGCTGTATCAGCAATCTGAATTATTTTAATTTTACAGGTGCTCGTAAATAAAATAAGGGAATAATCAAGCTATACTAAAAAAAATACTAGTCACGTTCTAGTGGCTTTTGATTAGATGTTGTGTCACACATCCTTATTACTTATTTAGCAAATATCAGCAAATATAACCTATTACCTTAGAGACTCTGGTCTGGGTATGCAAAATCACAATACGCAGCATATTAAATTGAACATACAACCAACCGGTAGATAATTGCTGTGAGAATAGAGCCTTCCTTTTTTATTTTCACTTATGTCTTATTTACCAATTTAACGTCATCACTGAATACATTGAACTTATCACTTGTAACACTTATTATAACATTGTATAAAAAAGGCTATAAAATTGTTCGATGGTTGCAATAGGTGTTAAAAAAAAACCCCACAAACAATATGATCCTGGAACAGCGAATCACATTTTAGCAAAACTGGATGGGAAATCTCATTTTAAAGATCCACATTGTTTTAGAGTAATAAAACAAGCAAGATAATTAGTTTGTACAAAGGTGTCTACTACAGCTATTAATTCCACTACACTGTGTACATTAGAGAATTCAAGCTCTAGGGTGGTAGAAATCCAACGATGAAACATTTTTTGAGTAGAGAACAGAGTACACTCTACATTATTAATAATACTGTACAACTGAATGAACAAATGCAGACAAGAGTCAGAAAGGAGGAAGTTAGTTGCACAATATATCATTTTTTTCCCTGGTACATGAAATAACGCTCAGAGCTACTGTACAGTATGAAAAAGACTAAATCGGGTTGTTATGGAAACAAGTTCAGGAACCAATCAAAATGATAGGCATCTGTAAGATCCTGGTTAGTGGGATGGTCTTGAAATGGTTTATAGGCTTTTTCCAGGAACTAGCCATTCCTATGGAGACCAGTTTCCATAGCAAACTTTTAAGGCATACAATCATATTGAATCTCTAGAATAAAGATTGGCCTCGAAAGCCTTATTGACAAAATCATGAAATAATGACATACGCTTGCTTGTTTTATACAATTAAGCTGAACATAAATAATCACATTTCATGTTATTCAGGCTGAACTAATAATTGTCAAGGCTACTTTGATGAAAAGCTATTAAGCATTAGGAGAACAGCGCAGACAGAAAGAAAAAGAAACCACGCAAAGACCCTTTACTTCATGTACCACCACAGGACACTTATTTACTATAATAATAAGGACTGTTACATTTAATGTTTACTAAATAGCTTATCAATCTAGGGCTAAAAACATTTACCATTCTAACCACTTCCATACAAATATAGGAAATGGAGGGGTTAAATATTAACCTGTCCTGATGCCCTTCACACTCTCCCTCCAGTTTTAACCCACCAGTTATATTTAAAACATAACATAAATCCACTGCAGTGCTGGTCTCTAAACTGACATGCATACAGCCATAGACTGTTAGGTGGCCACAGGGAGCTAGACACACCAGCAAGCATCCAGCCAATACAATGGTTGGGCGGGAGGATGGTGGGAACCAAATTGGTTTCCTCTTTGTGGTCCCAGAGCTTGAAGCTCAGGTCAGCTCTTGCTTTCGGATGGTTGAGTCAGCCCTATGAAAGTCCCCACCAGACAGTGATCGACGAGGGAGCTCAGGGTACTGTGTCCACTTAATTTACATTGACTGGTCAAAGTGCCTAGAGTGTCCCTTTAAACCCTATACTGTACATTGCAATAGCAGTCCTTTCATTTGGCTTTTCAAATTTTGGATACCCCAGCAAGATCTGAAATGCCCTCACCCCAACTATCCTGAATGTTTGTTTTGGGATAAAACAGTTTTACCACATACCGTGCCGTTAAATACCACTGGGATGCTGGAAGACCATGCCCTAGATGGTGCTACATGACGTGAGCCCTGGCAGCAACTTTAGCCGTATTTTAATCCAGTCCTTATTTTCATGCCGCTGAGAAAAGCCACAGGCGGTCTATATACGGTCTTGATTTCTGGACTTCCTACTTAAGGGAACAATCCCATTAAAGACTTTGACTTGACATTACACCAGATCAAGGTGCAACCTGTACTCCATGTTTGATGCCCATTTGCTGCTTGCCGTGCATTTTCATTGCTGCCTTGATTAGGTGCTTGTGCTCTCCAGCGTGAATTCCTGTCATCCTAGTATTTCCTGCTTTGTTTGTATCCTTCGTCGGCCTGCCGTGCATCACCTGTCTGTAAATCCACCTGATTTTCCACCGCAACCTGCTTGTTTGCTGTGTGTCTCCTTCAATCAGGCTCTAGCTGCATACCCTGGTACTGTGAGCATAACAATTGCTGTCCGATATGTTAGTGCTTGTGGCAGACATTAACACGGTAGTGTTGTCTGCTGATTCCAGTGTAATCCATAAAAGAGATAGGCATGGGACTGGAATACTATGAAAGGAAATTTGAAGACAAGATCCTTTTAAATGAAGCAGTAAATTGGAACTATAAATTGTAGAAATGGCTATAAATATTTATTATATGTGTTGTGCAGGATGATTTAAAGCATACAAGGGGTTATACATGAAGGAGAGAGGTTGGTAGGGAGAAATGGAATAGCAGAGGGTATACTAAGTGATCACGGAGAGTAAAAAGTGACATACTTTGCTTTTATGTTGCATTTTCTTAAGAGTGATACCTAATTTATAGCTAATAATATGTCGTAGCTTGACAAAAACATGGATTTGGAAATAGATACATAGCCTTCACTTTAAAGAAAGAATGCAAATATTATTTCAGGTCCTAATCTATACATACGGAATGTTTATTGTGTTTTTTGTCTGGTTTTATGCACTTCAGGTGGTCATGTCATACATATATTTGTGAGAATTGCCGCTCGTCTGATTGCTGTATTTGTTCGGATGGTTCCCTAGCAGTCTATAAATGAAGTAGTTAAACGGTATGAATGTGCAGCAGGTGGCACTGTGCGATCAAAATGCAGTACATGGTGGTGTGTACTAATCTGAGGTTTGTACATGTGCAGATTGTAAATTGCCAAGACTGCAAGATGCAGTATGCAGTAGATTGCATTGTGTAATCTGAATACTGATGAGGTACAGAAGGTCGACTATTGATTAGGAATAGAAGACTTGATCCATGGGTTGTGTGGATGACACTGCTAGGTTTAAACAGTGCATCTGCAGTAAATACTCATGACTATAATGTCATATATACATGAAGATGAAGTCGTTTTTTTCTGTCGAATAGCAAAGTGTGATCCACGCGTGTTATACAAGAAAATGATATCCTGCCATTTTGTATTTGGTATATTTATAATGTAGCACAACTTGTTTTATATTATTATACAACAATATGCATTTGCACTTCTTTCTTATATGTTCTATATGCCCAGTGAGTGCACCTGTCTGGTGTTTATGTTATGTATACATGGATACAGCAGGATTTGAATGTTCTAATAGTCAATATATGTCTCAGTACTGCCTGAAAGAAATGTGTTTGTTAGGCAAGTCTGCCTGGTCCAAATTCCTACGTATGTGCAGAAACATAAAGGGTCCGATCAGGTCCCCTGAGCTAAAACCAGGATGCTAAGGGAAAAATTAGCAATCGCTAATTTCCCGTTGGCGTCCCAGTTTCACCACGGATTACGGGGCAGGCGTTGGGTCCAGCAGCCGCTAGGCTCGTGGATGCTCAGGGCAGCACTAGATCCCAGTCCCGAGCATCCCCTCCATCGTGTCCATAGGACTCCATGGAGGCTTCTCCTGCCAGGTCACATGACCGGCAGGATCTCGCCTCAATTAATGTAGATGAATATGATAAACTTAAAAAAGAGGAAATTACCTTTCAACCCCTTCACTACGAAGTAATTTTAATAAATCCACTTGCAAGACCTGGTGTTTTTACAGAAAATAACTTTCCATTACCTGCACAGTAAAAACATACAAAAGTGTCTCTACTGTATATGTTCACTGTAGGTAAGCCCTATTTGAAAGGTAGAGGCCCGTCATAAATGATGTGTTGAAATCATGGGGGAGCATTCTGCAACAAATTAAATTCCTTTGCATTGCTACAGAATAAGACTACATCAAGGCTCCTGCAGCAGCTTTTGAAGACCGAATATTCTCAATCATGGTAGTGAAAGGGTTAAAGCATCTAAACAGTAATGATAAATTAAAGCAAGAAAACCCAGGGCACTAAAATCAAACTTTCGATTTTAGGAGCGTATGATGGAAAAAGACTTACAGAGTTATTCAGAGAAAGGTGAAACTCTAGAGAACTTTTGGAGAAGTGAAAATCCTAGGTCAAAATAGCTGATTTGGAAAGTGAGATAAATGGGAGAATTTTTCTGGTTTGGCTATTTTGACCTAGAATTTTCACTTCTCCAATAGTTCTTCAGACTTTCACCTTTCTCTGAATAACCCTGTTAATGTTCTAAAATCTCCTTACTTGTAAACTCAAATGATTTAATTTTGCCTAATTTACCTTTATTCCATAAATATGTTTGCAAAGTCATGAAACTTGCAGGGTTATTCAAAGAGATCCGAATTGCTGGCGAAAGGTAACCGAAGGCTGAAATTCAGCATACGGTTACCTTTCCTGGCCATTCGGCTATTCAGAGAGCAGGCAGCTCGCCAAATGTTGGCGAATTGCCTGCACATAAGGTGCCTGTTCGGTGCCTGTTCGAGGGCAGTGAATTCCCCATAGAGAAGCAATGCTTTGTCTATTCAGAGAACACAAAACAGCTGAGAATGGTTGCCGAAATGCCCTGCCATTCGGTGGTTTCATTTGACAGGTTTATTCAGGCGAATCCCATTTGCTTCAATGTTAAAAATATTCCCGTTTTAATCCAATATCTAATAAACCGTTGATTATAATATTCTGCAATAAAAAGTTTCTTTATTTTCAGATTTTTTAGGATCTTTTAGGCTAGGGTCAGACGAACGCATTTTTCACGTTGTCCGTGAAAAAGTGCGTTCGAACGAATGGACGTATTTTTTCACGGAATACGCGATAGCGGTCATACGATGCGCATTTTCGTCCGTGATTTTGTACGGATCATCAATAAAACCCTTTTTGCGTCTGGACGTTTTGTTGGCCGGACATGAGCAGCGTCTGACGTCTCCCAATCACGCAAACACGCCGCTGTGCGGCTGCAGCGCACTCTGTACGTCCGTACTAGCGGTTTGACGTTCTCGAAAAAATGCGTTCATTTGCCACTTGCGTTGCACGGACAGACTTTCATGTGGCCGTTCTTCGTATGCTGCCCGGCATTGGACGTCATTTGCTGCTAGCACGGCCGTGATTTCGTGCGGCTAAACGCACGTTAAAACTGCGTTCGTCTGACCTTAGCCTTAGGCATTTTTCGGGATTTTTTTTGCGAAAAAAAATTCAGTTTTTTTCTTTAAACCGTTTTTTCTTTTTTCTGTAACAAACCTTTTTATTATCGTTCATTGGATCTTTTATGTAAATTTCAGACATTTTCGTTCTGTAGTTTCTTTGCAAACAGCGTTTCACTTTTCAAACATTCAAGCGTACGGTTTGTTTTTTTCACTCCCTTTGTCTGCGGTGTCGGGTTTTTCCGGCGGCTGCTCTGCACTGTGATCGGCTCCTGCTCGGGTTCCGGTGTGTTCGGTGGGGTTAATCCAGATGTTTTTGCGGGTTTCGGTGTGCCTTCTTCGGGTTTTGTGGTGAGTTTTCGGTGACTTTTCCCTGCATTACGACGGCCCTGCGGTGCTTGCTGAATACACCGCAGGGTCGCCGAAATGGGATCGCCAAATCGCGCCGAATTGAAGAGAACGAAAAGTCACCGAACGTGCGGTGACTTTTCTATTCTCTTTGAATAACCCTGATGGTGAAGCTTTTCCGTGGCTTTGTAAATAGTTACAGACCACAAATGCGTGAGCTTATTTGAGTTACCTTTCTGCCTCTGCACCTGAGTATTGTTATTTAAACACTAACAGATAATAATATTAGTTTTGTTGCAACAACATATTTGCATGATATCGCTACGTTTTCTCGCCACGTGGTATGTCTACACCCTCTCCAAAACTGAGTTTGTATTTGGTTCTAATCATGTACAAAAAGTGTAAGACATGGCTACGCTACACTTTTTATTTATTAGTAAATGTTGAAGTTCTACAGTTCGTAACAAGATACACCAGTCTGTGGTGCATTTAAGACTTAATTACCTCATACACTTATTATGGTTTTCGCCAGCACAACTGTAATTCTAAAATGACATTTGATCAGTGCAAACTGATTTTTAAGCTATGAATCCTGTATTTTACAATTTGGATGGGTCTATTTCCCTTGAGTTTTCCCTTTGCTTAATTCTGATGTACAAGAATCAAATCACAAATTATGAACCATCAGTCCACTGGAGGGAGAAGTCCTTCGGGGAATTGACACTGTAAAAACAGACAGCAAGAAAGACAAGAGGATTTCCCCTGGGATATACCACTGAAATGTTGCTAAATAGGGCAAGCTTACAGGATTCAGGGTCAGGCCGGCTCAGCTGCTACTCACAGACTCCTCACACCACCCACATGTACGGGGTTTCACTTTACATTACATCAAGTCCACTGGAAGCAAGCCTCTTTCTTTCGTGAACCATAGTTTGTTTGTGTAACAATTTATGGATACGATATATTACTTTTTTTATTCATTTTGACATATTTCAGCAAACTTTGTAATACTATAAACATGCCACAACAGATTCAACTTTTGTGCTCTGAAATGTCAAAATTTTAAAGTCAGAATGTAGTAGAAGTAGAAAAAGCTCTGCAGAGAAGGAGCACAGCTTTGCATTATATAAAGTATCACATCAAGGGCTGTTTAATTGCCCCTAGAGGATTTATTTTATGTGTTTTTGACAGTTTTTTTAATTTTGCAGCCAGGTCATATTTGCTGCTGTCTTCTCCATGTTTTCTTTTTTCCCCAAAGTTCCTTTGTAAAGACATTAGGGTTATTCAGAGAGATTCAAAATGTCATCGCACGTTCGTTCCCCGCACTTCAGGGCGATTCGACGATTCTAGTTTGCCGATCCTGCGGTGTATTCAAGTACAACCGCAGGGTCCCCGTAGTGCAGGGAAAACTCACCGCAAACCCGATGAACACAAAACGCAAACCTGACGAACACTCACCAAACACTCACCGAAATCCCGCAGACACCACCGCTAAAACCACACTGAACACGGCGGAAAAATCTGAGGAGCCGCCGGTCACAGCGCAGAGCAGCCGCCAGAAAAAAACCGACAGGCAGACGAACAGGTTGAAAAAAAAAAATCTGTACACTTGAAAGTCTCAAAAATGAAACGCTGTTTGCAATAAAACTACTGAACTCACTAACTCAGAGCCCCACTACCTGTCCTCACTAATCACCAAATACACCCCAGCCCGCTCCCTAAGGTCAAACAGTGACCTGCGCCTAGCTTCTCCCCGCATCACCTCTTCCCATGATAGACTGCAGGACTTCACACGCGCAGCCCCCACTCTCTGGAACGCTCTCCCTCGTACTGTCAGACTTTCCCCTAACTTCTCTTCCTTCAAACGCTCCCTTAAAACATTCCTATTTAGGGAAGCCTACCACCCAACTCACTGACACAACCATCAATCACTCTCACCTTACAGTCCTCTCCTCCTGTTTCCAACCCCAACCCTCCCAGATTGTGAGTTCCTACGGGAATAGGGCCCTCATCTCCTCCTGTACTGTTTGTCAAATGTTGTTCAATGTATTGTAACCAGGGCTCGAGTCGAGCGGGAACGCGCAGGAACGGCGTTCCCGCACTTTTCCCACAGCGGGAACGCTGCGGGAACGCAGCGTTCCCGCTGTGGCCCGAGCCCGAACGCCGCCGCCGCACATTGCCGGCGGCCGGCGTGTTTCCTGTTACAAGGGCCAGCTGACGGGAGGTGGAGCCGCTCGCCTGGCTGTTTCATAGTTCCCAGGCGAGCGGCTGCACTTCCTGTCAGCGGCCACTGAAGCAGGAAGCACGCGGCCGCTGGCAATGTGGAGAAGCAGCAGCAAAGGTGATCTGGGGGGGCAGTATCCCTGAGACCTGGGGGGGGGGCAGTATCCCTGAGACCAGGGGGGCAATATCCATGAGACCAGGGGGGCAATATCCATGAGACCAGGGGGGCAATATCCATGAGACCAGGGGGGCAATATCCATGAGACCAGGGGGGCAATATCCATGAGACCAGGGGCATATCCATGAGAGCTGGGGCAATATCCATGAGAGCTGGGGCATTATCCATGAGAGCTGGGGCAATATCCATGAGAGCTGGGGCAATATCCATGAGAGCTGGGGCAATATCCATGAGAGCTGGGGCATTATCCATGAGAGCTGGGGCATTATCCATGAGAGCTGGGGCATTATCCATGAGAGCTGGGGCAATATCCATGAGAGCTGGGGCAATATCCATGAGAGCTGGGGCATTATCCATGAGACCTGGGGCATTATCCATGAGACCTGGGGCAATATCCATGAGAGCTGGGGCATTATCCATGAGAGCTGGGGCAATATCCATGAGAGCTGGGGCAATATCCATGAGAGCTGGGGCAATAGCCATGAGAGCTGGGGCATTATCCATGAGACCTGGGGCATTATCCATGAGAGCTGGGGCATTATCCATGAGAGCTGGGGCAATATCCATGAGAGCTGGGGCATTATCCATGAGACCTGGGGGCATTATCCATGAGACCTGGGGCAATATCCATGAGAGCTGGGGCATTATCCATGAGAGCTGGGGCATTATCCATGAGAGCTGGGGCAATATCCATGAGAGCTGGGGCATTATCCATGAGAGCTGGGGCATTATCCATGAGAGCTGGGGCATTATCCATGAGAGCTGGGCATTATCCATGGGAGCTGGGGCATTATCCATGAGAGCTGGGGCATTATCCATGAGAGCTGGGGCATTATCCATGAGAGCTGGGGCAATATCCATGAGAGCTGGGGCATTATCCATGAGAGCTGGGGCATTATCCATGAGAGCTGGGGGCATTATCCATGAGACCTGGGGCAATATCCATGAGAGCTGGGGGCATTATCCATGAGACCTGGGGCAATATCCATGAGAGCTGGGGGCATTATCCATGACAGCTGGGGCATTATCCATGAGAGCTGGGGGCATTATCCATGAGAGCTGGGGCATTATCCATGAGGGCTGGGGCATTATCCATGAGAGCTGGGGCATTATCCATGAGAGCTGGGGCATTATCCATGAGAGCTGGGGCAATATCCATGAGAGCTGGGGCATTATCCATGAGAGCTGGGGCATTATCCATGAGAGCTGGGGGCATTATCCATGAGACCTGGGGCAATATCCATGAGAGCTGGGGGCATTATCCATGAGAGCTGGGGGCATTATCCATGAGAGCTGGGGGCATTATCCATGAGAGCTGGGGGCATTATCCATGAGAGCTGGGGGCATTATCCATGAGAGCTGGAGCATATCCATGAGACCAGGGGGCAATATCCATGAGACCTGGGGCATTATCCATGAGACCTGGGGGCATTATCCATGAGAGCTGGGGCATTATCCATGAGACCTGGGGGCATTATCCATGAGAGCTGGGGGGGCATTATCCATGAGACCTGGGGGCATTATCCATATGAGCTGGGGCAATTATATCCATGTGAACTGGGGAAAATATATCCATATAACCAGTATATATTATTCTTGGGGTTCAGTGCTGTGTATATTATTCTTGGGGTTCAGTGCTGTGTATATTATTCTTGGGGTTCAGTGCTGTGTATGTTATTCTGGGGGCTCAGTGCTGTGTATATTATTCTGGGGGCTCAGTGCTGTGTATATTATCCTGGAGGCTCAGTGCTGTGTATATTATTCTTGGGGTTCAGTGCTGTGTATATTATTCTTGGGGTTCAGTGCTGTGTATATTATTCTGGGGGCTCAGTGCTGTGTATGTTATTCTGGGGGTTCAGTGTTGTGTATGTTATTCTGGGGGCTCAGTGCTGTGTATATTATTCTGGAGGCTCAGTGTTGTGTATGTTATTCTGGGGGCTCAGTGCTGTGTATATTATTCTGGGGGCTCAGTGCTGTGTATATTATTCTGGGGGCTCAGCGCTGTGTATATTATTCTGGGGGTTCAGCGCTGTGTATATTATTCTGGGGGCTCAGTGCTGTGTATGTTATTCTGGGGGTTCAGTGTTGTGTATGTTATTCTGGGGGCTCAGTGCTGTGTATATTATTCTGGAGGCTCAGTGTTGTGTATGTTATTCTGGGGGCTCAGTGCTGTGTATATTATTCTGGGGGCTCAGTGCTGTGTATATTATTCTGGGGGCTCAGCGCTGTGTATATTATTCTGGGGGTTCAGCGCTGTGTATATATTCTGGGGGTTCAGCGCTGTGTATATTATTCTGGGGGCTCAGTGCCTGGAGATATATATATATATATATATATATATCCAAGGAAAGTGGCGGCACTCGATTTGAGAAATAAAAAATCAAAAAAGTTTATTTAAATCATTTAAAATAAGACCGACGTTTCGGCCCTCACAGGAGCCATTCTCAAGGTGTTATACATAGGAGTTGCATACGTTTAAATAAAAAGCACACATAGTTGGAAGACCAATCAAAGAGGCTCGTTAGGGAAGAGGCACAGATGTTATCAATGCATAGTTAATAAAGTAATTAACATTCCCAAAAGGTGTGTCACTTACAAGTGAACGTAGGACAGTCGCCTAGGCAACATATAAACAATGCACAATCTCTACGGAAGCCGCAGAGGAAAGAGAGTGAGCTTCCAAATTTAAAACAAAAAAAGTATAAAAGAGAAAGAGAGAGCAGCCTATCAAGAAACATTTTAAAGGCTTGAAGTGAAAAAAAGCATATCATACAGCCGAAAAGGAAAAAGATCGCTAATCACGCTGCAAAGTACGTGTGTGCTAGGCAGTGCACTTGCTCGAACAACAGAGAGTGTAAAGCCCTGGGCCATTGATCACCAGATGGAACTTGGGAATACGAGGTGGTTAAAACAACTGAGGTCCTATAGTAAAATGTATCTGTACTGAGAATCGAATATACATACATATAGGTGTGTTGTCAAGACTACAAATAAAACAAAAGCACAACGGAAGCCGCATGTGGTCAAAAAAAGAGAGGATCGGAGTCCTAATTACCAAAACGGGCACCTTGGCTTATGGCCACTTTAGATGTTAAAAATCTGTATACGATTATCCCGCATGAAGCTGGGATCCAATGCGTTCAACAAGTATTACAGGAATCACAACACTACAAAGGCCCTCCCATTGAATTCATACTAGAGCTATTGCGAATAGCTCTGTACCAAAATTTTTTTAAATTTGAGAATACTCTATATATACAGTGTGCGGGAACAGCAATGGGGCCTCTATGGCGCCAACTTATGCCAACTTTTACATGTACTGCTTCGAACGCACATATCTTCTCCAAGGCTATGAATCTCAGATTTTATTCTACTGTCGCTTTGTGGATGACATCTTTCTGCTATGGAAGGGTGACATATCATCCTTCAATTTAATGATTGATGATATTAACCAACTTGACACTCCTGTAAAATTGTCTGCCAACAGTAGTCTAACCTCCATATCATTTCTAGATGTCACTATCTTTCGTACCAATGACACCCTGGGATATACCTTGTTCAGGAAGGACACTGATAGGAATACGGTCCTCCACATGAAAAGCCACCATCCTCAACATCTCAAATACTCACTGCCTATGTCACAGTTCCTGCGAGTGCTTAGGTATAATAGTGACACTGACTTATGTCAACATCAAATCTTGGAGATGTATCAAGGCTTCCAGGTTAGAGGATATTCTACAAACACACTTGATAGTGCTCTCACCAAGGCCATTAATCGTTTACAAGTACCCAAGGTGCCTCCAGCAGGAACGGCATCGAGAATATTCATTCCCCTTCAATATCATACACATAGTGAAAAGATAGCACATATGATTAAACAACATTGGAACAATTTTTCCTTTGACCGTTCCTTGCCCACTTCATTTAGAAATCAGCCACTTATTAGTTACTCTAGAGGTCGTAATTTAAGAGATTTGCTTATACACACGGATGCCGTCAAATCCTATACCACCAAAACTCCTTTGCAGAAAATGGGATGCTTTAAATGTGCAGGGTGCGTTACATGTAACCATATGCACTCCACGGCGACCTTTGCCCATCCCCATACAGGGCATATTTATAAAATCAAGCATCGCATTTCCTGCATGACAGAATTTGTGGTTTATATGCTCTCTTGTCCATGTGGACTTGTTTACATTGGGAAAACTGACCGCACACTTAGGGACCGTATTCGGGCCATCGGTCCTCTATTAACACAGCCTATAGAGATGGTCAGACTGATAAGCCGGTGGCGAAACACTTTCTGGCCCAACAACATAGATTGCCCTCACTTCGTTGTGTAGCCATCGACCACGTTCCCCCACTTCCTAGGGGTGGCAATCGCTCCCAGCGATTGCTGCAGAGGGAGACCTATTGGATCAGAACCCTGGATACCGTGGCACCCAGGGGCCTGAATGAATATGTCTCCTTCTCCAGCTTTCTTTACGATCGATGAGCATACCACACTTTCACATATAGGTCTTAATAAACAGTTAAGCAATCCATCTGATACAGATATGGGGTGTTATCCACTTGCCCGTTTTGGTAATTAGGACTCCGATCCTCTCTCTTTTTTTTGACCACATGCGGCTTCCGTTGTGCTTTTGTTTTATTTGTAGTCTTGACAACACACCTATATGTATGTATATTCGATTCTCAGTACAGATACATTTTACTATAGGACCTCAGTTGTTTTAACCACCTCGTATTCCCAAGTTCCATCTGGTGATCAATGGCCCAGGGCTTTACACTCTCTGTTGTTCGAGCAAGTGCACTGCCTAGCACACACGTACTTTGCAGCGTGATTAGCGATCTTTTTCCTTTTCGGCTGTATGATATGCTTTTTTCACTTCAAGCCTTTAAAATGTTTCTTGATAGGCTGCTCTCTCTTTCTCTTTTATACTTTTTTTGGTTTTAAATTTGGAAGCTCACTCTCTTTCCTCTGCGGCTTCCGTAGAGATTGTGCATTGTTTATATGTTGCCTAGGCGACTGTCCTACGTTCACTTGTAAGTGACACACCTTTTGGGAATGTTAATTACTTTATTAACTATGCATTGATAACATCTGTGCTCTTCCCTAACGAGCCTCTTTGATTGGTCTTCCAACTATGTGTGCTTTTTATTTAAACGTATGCAACTCCTATGTATAACACCTTGAGAATGGCTCCTGTGAGGGCCGAAACGTCGGTCTTATTTTAAATGATTTAAATAAACTTTTTTGATTTTTTATTTCTCAAATCGAGTGCCGCCACTTTCCTTGGATATATATCACTTTTGGCAGAGCACCCATATTTGTCTACATGCTGACATTCAAAGGTGTTGCAGGACTCTTCTGGCTTTCTATATAATATATATATATATATTTGTATATAAAATGCGTTAGTCCAGTTGCCACAATAACAAGTATACCTGTACGTAGTGATACCTTTCACTGAGCAGTATAGTTTCCAGTTTACACTCTTGAAAGCTTGTCTTTTAAATGTAAAGTTAACCCAATTAAAATGGTATCACCGGCACGCGCTGCTATACTCGTGATATATATATATATATTTTCTTCAGGTAATGGGGGTTGTGGAATTCGTGGGTGAGTTCCCTCACTTTTTTTCCCAGGACTTGACCCCTGATTGTAACCCTGTCTATACTGTGCTTATTGTACAGAGCTGCGGAATATGCTGGCGCTTTATAAATAAAGAATAATAATAATACTGAACGAAAATGTCTGGAATTTATATATAAGATCCTATGGATGATAATAAAAAGGTCTGTTACAGAAAAAAATGATTTAAAATAAAATGGAAAACAATGTTGACAAAAAAATCTCATAAAATGCCTAAAAGATCCTTAAAAAACAATAAATGAAGAGACTTTTTACTGCAGAATAAAATAATAAACAGTTTGTTAGATATTGCATTAAAACGGGAATATTTTTAACATTGAAGCCTATGGGAGTCTTGTAGCGGTTTTCCTTTTTTCTGTAACAGACCTTTTTATTATCATTCATAGGACCTTATATGTTAATTCCAGACATTTTCGTTCAGTAGTATTTTTGCAAACAGCGTTTCAATTTTGACACTTTCAATCATTTTATTTATTTATTTATTTTACCCGTCCAGCGGCTTGTTGACCTTTTAATTTCGGGTTCAGCGGATCATTGGATCCGTTCCAATAATGAATCAGATCAGATCGGATCCAATATTTTCTGAGTTGTTTCTTTAAAAAAAAGAGCTGCAAAACTGCTGAAATTATTTCAGCAGGTTCTCGGTGTATTTTCTAATCATGTCCGATCTGATAATACACCTGACCCGGCGAGATAATCGGATTCGATAATTTCATCAGTTCTGCGCCTTTTTTTTTCCTTTCGGCGACTTTTCCCTGCACTCCGGGGACCCTGCAGCGAATGCAGAATTCACCGCAGGATGGGGAAATCTGATTCCCCGAAGTGTGGGGAACAATACAGTACCGGAGTGTTGGTGACATTTCGGTGCCCTGTGAATAACCACTTAAGTGTCTGTGTGTCTCCAATACCAAACTCCTGCTGCTGCTTCTAAAGTCAGTGACCCTTCCCTCACCATGTCCTCACGAAAGTGTATTTGTGCAGAGTGGTTAATCCCGGCACTGTTGGTCAGCCTCTTATACACGGTGTGCTCCCAGCTAAATACTATTTCTCCAGCTCTAAACTACTATTTCTTCCAAAGCTCAAATATGAACATTTTATTCAGTCAAATAAATATTGTTATCCTGCTGTTTTGCCCACAATTATATTTATTTTGCTTTGTCGACCAGGTTACCTTATTCACCCTCCAGACAGTGTGATGGGATTTATTCCATTTCACCAACACATGCTGTTGTGTGCAAATTGATGGTGCATTTGAGTATTCCTCCTTACTCAGGAGTCTCTATATGTTGTCTGCTTGCAATGGATTATGCAGTCCAAGAAGCCTTATGACCCATCTGCACTTTTTCAATGTCCAGCAGAAGAAAATGCTTAAAAATGTCAGACAATCTCGGTGTTGTAATGTCATTGAAGTGAGTAAGGAATTCAGTGTATAATTGCATAAGATGCTGCTTGCAACTTCACATTCATGCACGAATCTAAACAGTTGATATAAATTCTGAGATTATCATTATGCTTTTGCTGAAAATAGTTGACTGGATGGTGGCATAGGCTGCAATGACTGCTACAGATAGTGGAGCTTGGATTTGGTTAAGGAAGTAAGAAAGGACTATTTCCCTGGCTTTGAAAATAAAAGTGGAGGGAAGGCAAGGCATTCAGTACTGGCCACCCTTTCTGGATGATTGCAGTCTGATTTGCATATGGAGCAGTCATCCCTGTAATGGCACAATCGAGCTAAAACCTTGTGAGACCTGAGCGGGCCCAACCATAGGGTAGGCCACTTATGCCGTTGCTCGTTCTCAGGACACTTGCAAACTTCTTTTTTGTGACTATACGTTTACAGGGTAATCCAGACGTGAACCCCTTGCTCGAGGTGCCGAGGGGGTATCAGCTATACTCTCCTGATGAGGCCTAACAAGGCTGAAACGAGCATCTCTCGTGCAGGGATGACATGCTTGGCATTCAGTACTGGCCACTCTTTATGGGTGATAGGAGTCTGATTTCTAAATGGAGCATGCATCCCTGTAATGGAACAATTTAGCAAAAACCTTGTGAGATCTGAGCAGGTCCCACTGTAGAGCAGGCCACTAGTGCCGTTGCTCGGTCTCACTTCTCAGGACCCTCACAAACCACTTTTTTTCTCCCGACAAATTACAGGGTTATTTTGAATAAATTTACCAGCCTCTGAGAATTACATGTTTGTTTGAATGTCTGAGCCTCATAACATGAAGAAAACCAGCAAGTCTGTCCTGGGACCCATTTCAAAAAGCTACTATTTCTATTTCTCCTTCTCACTATGTCTCCTAAAAACTTTCAACTATTCTTATTAATTCTAGCCATGCAGGAACAGTTTAGGGAAGAATTAACAGTTTTCTGCACTACATACAGAGCATTTATTTTTACTATACATGTTAGGACACTAGAGTTTCCTTTTGTAACCCTATTATGATGATGTCCACCAACTTCTACTGTATCAGTGGATTAAAATATTAGGGCAAGACTTTTAAATATTTTTATTATTTTCACAGACAGCTAGATGAAATAAGAAAGTGAAAAGGTTTACCGGAAACTGAAATGAGAGACAAATGGAGGGGGAGTTACATTAACTAATCAGGCAACTAGTTATGTGGAAGTGGGTAAGAGGCAATGAACGGTGTATGACCAAAGCACAATTTAAGTTTATTTGGTCTTAACAAAGGAGAGGTAAAGTATAAGTAGTAATAATAATACCTCCATAATCTAGATGGTCTAAATGAAAATTCTTGTTCTTAATCTTGGATAGAACACTGGCTAAAAGATAGGGTACAGAGAGTGGTCATAAATGGTAAATTTTCAAGATGGACACCAGTGGTAAGTGGTGTCACTCAGGGGTCTGTTATAGGACCAATTCTATTCAATTTATCTATAAATAACCTTGAAATAGGCATCGGAAGTTATGTATCAGTGTTTGCAGATGACACAAATCTAGGAAAATTATTACAATGTGAGCAGGATATTACTTTGCTGCAGAGGGATTTAGATAGATTGGGGGACTGGGCACTTAAATGGCAGATGAAATTTAATGTAGATACAGTTGTGTTCAAAATTATTCAACCCCTAATGCTGTACATTTGTAATTGTATTCAGAATGAAATCCTACAAGGACTTTTTAAAGAACCATATGCAACTAAAATGACATCAATTGGTTTTGTAATACAGTAGTAAATGTTTCTTTTGTGAATTCTTCATTGACACAATTATTCAACCCTTTAAAGACTACCACTCTGAAGAACAGAGGTTCATTCAAGTGTTTTCAATCAGGTATTGAAAACACCTGTGGATGTCACGGAGCAGCAATAAAGCATAATAAGAACCAATTAGGCAGCTTTAAAATGACTGTGATACTCAGCTCCTTCTAGACATTTACTGGTGTGGTTACAAACATGGTGAAGTCAAGAGAATGGTCCAGGAAGACAAGAGAAGAGGTGATTACTCTTCACAGGAAGGGCAATGGCTATAAGAAGATTGCAAAGATGTTAAACATACCAAGAGAGACCATAGGAAGCATCATTCGCAAATTCAAGGCAAAGGGCACTGTTGAAACGCTACCTGGTCGTGGCAGAAAGAAGATGCTGACTTCGACTGCTGTGCGCTACCTGAAGCGTAGAGTGGAGAAAAGTCCCCGTGTGACTGCTGAGGAACTGAGAAAAGATTTGTCAGATGTGGGTACTGAAGTTTCAGCTCAGACAATACGGCGCACACTGCGTAATGAAGGCCTCCATGCCAGAACTCCCAGGCGCACCCCCTTGCTGTCTCCAAAGAATAAGAAGAGTCGACTGCAGTATGCCAAAAGTCATGTGGACAAACCACAGACGTTTTGGGATAGTGTTCTGTGGACTGATGAAACAAAATTAGAACTGTTTGGGCCCATGGATCAACGCTATGTTTGGAGGAGGAAGAACAAGGCCTATGAAGAAAAGAACACCTTGCCTACTGTGAAGCATGGCGGGGGGTCAATCATGCTTTGGGGCTGTTTTGCTTCTGCAGGTACAGGGAAGCTTCAGCGTGTGCAAGGTACCATGAATTCTCTTCTGTACCAGGAGATATTGGATGACAATGTGATGCAGTCCGTCACAAACCTGAGGCTTGGGAGACATTGGACCTTTCAACAGGACAATGATCCCAAGCATACCTCCAAGTCCACTAGAGCATGGTTGCAGATTAAAGGCTGGAACATTTTGGAGTGGCCATCGCAGTCACCTGACTTAAATCCGATTGAGAACCTCTGGTGGGACTTAAAGAAAGCAGTTGCAGTGCGCAAGCCTAAGAATGTGACTGAACTGGAGGCTTTTGCCCATGACGAATGGGCGAAGATACCCGTAGATCGCTGCAAGACACTTGTGTCAAGCTATGCTTCACGTTTAAAAGCTGTTATAACTGTAAAAGGATGTTGTACTAAGTACTAAGATTGAATGTCACTTGGGGGTTGAATAAAACTAATAATGATGTGAGCACAGAAAAGACATTTGTGGTTATTTCATTATAAATGTTATGTTATATTTGTCTGACCTACACGTGCCTCTTTGATTTAATTGTAAGCAAGATGACTGAATGATCAAAATCAATGTCAAACTGGCCAAAACACTCAATTTCAGTGGGGGTTGAATAATTTTGAACACAACTGTAAATGCAAGGTTATGCACTTTGGAGTGAAGAACACACAAGCAACTTATACCCTAAATGGTACTGAGTTAGGGAAATCAAAGCAGGAGAAGGATTTGGGAATAATCATAGACTTCAAAATAAGTAACAATGTGCAATGTCAAACAGCAGCTGCCAAGGCCAGCAAGGTATTGGCATGCATTAAAAGGGGAATTCACTCTCTGGATGAAAACATTATTTTGCCTCTTTATAAATCAATGGTAAAACTGCACCTTGAATATGCCATGCAATTTTGGTCACCTATCTTAAGAAAGGACATTATGGCACTAGAAAAGTGCAGAGACTGCAACTAAATTAAGGCGGGATGGAAGATTTAAGTTATGAGGAAAGGCTAACAAGCTTAAACCTGTTTAGCTTAGAGAAATGGCGCCTTAGAGGGGATCTAATAACTTTATATAAAATATACAGTCAGGTCCAGAAATATTGGGAAATCGACACAATTCTAACATCTTTGGCTCTATACACCACCACAATGGAGTTGGAACGAAACAAACACAATGTGCTTTAACTGCAGACTGTCAGCTTTAATTTGAGGGTATGCACATCCAACTCAGGTGAACGGTGTAGAACATACAGCAGTTTGCAGATGTGCCTCCCACTTGTTAAGGGACCAAAGGTAAGGGGACAGAATAATAATCATAAATTAAACTTTCCCTTCTTAATACTTGGTTGCAAATCCTTTGCAGTCAATTACAGCCTGAAGTCTGGAACGCCTAGACATCACCAGACGCTGGGTTTCATCCCTGGTGATGCTCTGCCAGGCCTCTACTGCAACTGTCTTCAGTTCCTGCTTGTTAAAGGGGCATTTTCTCTTCAGTTTTGTCTTCAGCAAGTGAAATGCATGCTCAATGGGATTCTGGTCAGGTGATTGACTTGGCCATTGCATAACATTCCACTTCTGTCCCTTCAAAAACTCTTTGATTTCTTTTGCACTATGCTTTGGGTCATTGTCCATCTGTACCGTGAAGCGACGTCCAGCATTTGGCTGAATGTGAGCAGAGAATATTGCCCGAAACACTTCAGAATTCATCCTGCTGCTTTTGTCAGCAGTCACATCATCAATAAATACAAGAGAACCAGTTGCTTTGGCATCCATACATGCCCACGCCATGACACTACCACCACCATGCTTCACTGATGAGATGGTATGCTTAGGATCATGAGCAGTTCCTTTCCTTCTCCATACTCTTCTCTTCCCATCGCTCTGGTACAAGTTGATCTTGGTCCGATCTGTCCATAGGATCTTGTTTCAGAACTGTGAAGGCTTTGTTAGGTGTTGTCTGGCAAAATCTAATCTGGCCTTCCTGTTTTTTAGGCTCACCAATGGTTTACATCTTGTGGTGAACCCTCTGTATTCACTCTGGTGAAGTCTTCTCTTGATTGTTGACTTTGACACACATACACCTACCTCCTGGAGAGTGTTCTTGATCTGGCCAACTGTTGTGAAGGGTGTTTTCTTCACCAGGGAAAGAATTCTTCGGTCATCCACCACAGTTGTTTTCCGTGGTCTCCCGGGTCTTTTGGTGTTGCTGAGCTCACCGGTGTGTTCCTTCTTTTTGAGAATGTTCCAAACAGTTGTTTTGGCCACGCCTAATGTTCTTGCTATCTCTCTGATGGGTTTGTTTGGTTTCTTCAGCCTAATGATGGCTTGCTTCACTGATAGTGACAGCTCTTTGGATCTCATCTTGAAAGTTGACAGCAACAGATTCCAAATGCAAATAGCACACTTGAAATGAACTCTGGGCCTTTTAGCTGCACATTGTAATTGGGGTAATGAGGGAATATCAGACACCTGGCCATGGAACAGCTGAGAAGCCAATTGTCCCATTACTTTTGGTTCCTTAACAAGTGGGAGGCACATCTGCAAACTGCTGTAAGTCCTACACCGTTCACTTGAGTTGGATGTACATACCCTCAAATTAAAGCTGACAGTCTGCAGTTAAAGCACATTGTGTTTGTTTCATTCCAACTCCATTGTGGTGGTGTATAGAGCCAAAGATGTTAGAATTGTGTCGATGTCCCAATATTTCTGGACCTAACTGTATACGGGCCATTATAAACCATTGTCTGGAAACCTATTCTTTAACAGGACTATACACAGGACACGAGTTCACCCATTTAGACTGGGCAAAAGGAAAATTGTCCTAAAGCGTAGAAGGATTATTTTACATTGAGAACAATAAAGCTGTGGAATTCTCTGCCTGTTGAGGTGGTTGGGTCTGAGACTATACAGACTTTTAAACAACGACTGGATGACTTCCTGGAAAAACATAATATTAAGGGTTATAATATTTAACCCTTTCGCTGCTGAGGCGTTTCACGCCTCTGTGCTGAGGTCATATTTACCGGTTTTGCTCATCATGTTTAAATGCGTTTTGAAGGCTTATTTTAGTATATGACCCAGACATATTATATATCGTTCTTTCCGTCAGACTCGGCAGATTAATAATATGTCATTATTATATGTATACGTCATGACCTGTCTGTATATTATAACAAAACCTGCAATAAAATATGAATTTTCAATAATTTACAACGTGTAAAGTGTATTTTTTTCACATTTTAACATGCGAGCAATTGCGGTTATATTTTGTATGGGGTGCGCTTGTTAAAAAAATTAGAGATGGGGTCTCGTTACATTTTTTTTTGGGGGAAATTACGCGATTTTTAACAAACGCACCGCATACAAAAATTGTTAGTGCAGCATCATTGTTCACATTATAATTGAAATGGGAACAATATTGCTGCATTAACAAACCAAAAAAAAAAAAAAAACTTGTTTATTTCTTTTTTTTATTTTTATTTTTTAAAAAACTTTTTTCACAGTCGTGTTTGGTATCGTTGGAACGGCCATGCTCTGGCCGATCCAACAGTACCAAACTTTAACCCCTAGCTGCCACGGATCGGGAGATAGGGGGTTCATTGGAACCCCCTATCTCCACCGTTGGTGGCAGCTAGGGGATAACTCCAGGACTGGCGTCATCGTGCTATGCACGATGATGCCAGTCCTTAGGGGGAGTTCCCGGAGGCTTGGCCGACATCCAAGATGTCGGCCAGCTCCGGGAAAGGATCACGAACCGGCGCTTTTCAGCGCCGATTTGTGATCCGGCTCCCCAGGGGTTAATGACAGCCACCGTTTGGAAGGGCAGGCTGTGCCCTTCCAAGCGGTGCCTGTCTTAACCCCCTGCTCCCCGGCGATCGGGAGGGAGAGAGGTCCGGCGGATTGCTGCCTCCTGTGCTCGGACGCGCTGAGCGCGTCCGTAGCACAGGAGAACCACTTGGCTGGACGCGCTGAGCGTGTCCATAGCAGCCAAGTGGTTAATATGTGGTAAAAGCTTCTTGATACAAGGAGAAATCTGACTGCCATTTTTGGGTCAAGAAGGATTTTTTCCCCCAGTATGTTGCATATTGGCAAGTGCTTCAGACTGAGTTTTTTGCCTTCTTTTGGATCAACAGCAGTAGGTAATGTGTGAAAGGCTGAACCCAATGGACGCACATCTTTTTTCAGCTTATGTAACTATAATAAAGCATTCAGAGAGCAGCAGTACTTACTAGTATATGCAAAGATACTTTATAAAGTCTGACAACAAGTAATCAGACCTGACATATTAGACGAGAGTAAGCATGGACCTATGAATGGTTTTTTTTTGTGGGCAACTAACAGGTGTAGAGGGATTTTCACAAGAGGACCACCATCATGCATATATCCTTTGGCTTCTTTATGCAAATTACCTACACATATTTCACTACTATCATAGGTATGCTGCTTATTGCATAATATTGTTGTGTTGAGCACACCTGCTAATTGAGTGTTAAAATTTCAGTTCAGCTCTTCACAGAAAAGAAACAGGAAGTGTTCTTCCTTTGTTAATAAAGTTTAATGTGTTATTGAACAACACAAGTTTTACTGCAGTTCAGAAGCCATTTTAGTTTCAGAAGCAGACAAGGACAGCTCTTCTATTTTGCCTCCATATGTACATATGCCTGTAAGTGTATTGATTGTTTTCTAACATTTATTGTATACTTGAATTGCACTGATGTATTTTTGATGTATGATTCAAATATGAGCTCTCTGTGTAGAAAGATTCAATATTGTATTTATTTGCAATGTGTCACATGTAAATACATATTGTAATCCTAGTTATCTTATTTTGCAGTCTTGCAGAACGATTCACAGATGAAAACTCAGTTTTGGAGTAAAATACAAAGCTATTTGTCTGTTTTGTTAACTGGCTGTCAACTAAGGATAGTAGGACAGCACAAGAGGAGTGTGCACCCCCTAATCTCGGCCCGTGTCACACTCTGGCCCCCAGCTGACCACATTCCATGGAAGCCGGCGGGACTGTTCATCTACTCTGCAGTCCCTATATATCCCTGCTTTAGTGCTGCCCTAGCGTTCTGGCATCCTGGACCCTAGCGTTCACTACCCTAGCATCCTGGACCCTAACGTTCACTGCGGTGCAGGCTGCTGGACTCAGCACCTGCCCCGTAATCTACAGGTAAAACAGCGACACTAAGGGGAGATTAGCGAACGCTAACTTTTCCCCTTAGCATGCCCCTTTTAGCTGTAGGGATGTGATAGGGCCCTAAATGTTACCGAGTTAGGAAAATCAAGGCGGGAAAAGGATTTGGGGAATAATTATAGACTTCAAACAAAGCAACATGTCCAATGTACAATGTCGCCGAGGCCAACAAGGTATTGGCATGCATTAAAAAGGGAATTCATTCTCTTTAACATAACATAATTTTGATAACTTTATATAACGGGGCCATTATAAACCATTGTTTGGAAACCTATTCATTAATAGGCCTATACACAGGACACAAGGTCACCCATTTCGACTGGATGAAAGGAAATTCAGCCTAAAGCATAGTAAGGGATTTTTCACAGTGAGAACAATAAAGCAGTGGAATTCTCTGCCTGTTGAGGTGGTTGAGTCAGAGTCTGTACAGACATTTGAACAAAACTGGATGACTTCCTGCAAAATCATAGTATTAATGGTTAAAATATTTAATATGTGGGTAAAATATGCTTGATCCAAGGAGAAAGCTAACCACCATTCTGGGGTCAAGAAGGAATTTTTTTCCAGTATGTTGCATATTCAGCGAGTGCTTCAAACTGGGTTTTTTGCCTTCTGTAGCATCAACAGCAATAGGCGATGTGTAAAAAGCTGAATTAGCAGTAGGAAAAGGGAAGTGCTCATGCCACTGTACAGAGCACTGGTGAGACCTCACTTGGAGTACTGTGTGCAGTACTGGAGACCGTATCTCCAGAAGGATATAGACATCTTAGAGAGAGTTCAGAGAAGGGCTACTATAATGGTGTACGGCTTGAAGGAGAAAAGTTACCAGGAAAGGCTTAATGATCTTAACATGTACAGCTTGGAAAAAAGACGAGACAGAGGAGATATGATAGAAACATTTAAATACGTAAAGGGAATCCACAAGGTAGAGGAAGGGAGTATATTTAAAAGGAAACAAAATAGCAAAACAAGAGGACATAGTCTTAGATTAGAGGGGCAAAGGTTTAAAAGTAACATCAGGAAGCATTATTTTACTGAGCGGGTGGTGGATACATGGAACAGCCTTCCAGTTGAAGTGGTAGAGGCCAAAACAGTAATTGAATTTAAGCAAGCATGGGATAGGCATAAGGCTATCCTAAACATAAGATAAATCCAGGTCAAGTATCCATGTAATTGGGCAGACTAGATGGGCCGAAAGGTTCTTATCTGCCGACATTTTTCTATGTTTCTATGTTTCTATGTTAATTCAATGGATGAACGTCTTTTTTGAGCCTGTGTAACTGTGTAACTATGAAAAATCCAAATGGAAATTTATTTTTTTTGATATAGCATTTTGACGTGACATGATGTATACCAGGGGTCACTGGGCATCTAGCTGTTTTGGAACCATATCTCCTTTGTTTCTCAGTCACTAATTAGGTTAACTGAGAGCTCTATATGGTTAGTTTTCTCAATCTAACAATACATACACAACCTTTATTATATAAATTATTTTTCAGTACTCCTTCTTGATAATAATTTAAAAATATTACCTACCTGTTTAACATATTAGCATCATAGACACGATTCTCCTGTATGTTGTAACAGCTACTTTTGGACTGAGGGATAGAATTGTGCTCAGATAGCATGGTTGAAGCTGCAATGGTTATGATAGCAATCCCATCGCGAACTCGAGCAGGCAAGTCATAATCCCACTCATCATAGGACACAGAGATGAGCCCAGTTGGGAATTCAGCTGGTACAGTGTCAGTGTCTCCTGCAACTAGGCTAGGTACAATCCAAGTGTAGCCGTATCCCGTTAACCCCACTGAGTGGGCCACCTCGAATATATAAGTGGCTTCTTCTTTTGTGCAGTAAAGCATGATGACAGGACTTTGAAGTTTCTTTAGCTGGTTTTGAATCTTGGAGTCATTGTCATCTAAAGACATATCCAGGTGGATAACTTCTTCAAGCTCCCATCCCACAAAACTGTTTTCAATGGTGCTCCGTACCTTGGTCTCAAAGTCTTGGTATCCTGGGAAATAGGTTGTGACAATGGAAAATATATACCAGTCATATTCTTCCATAATATTAAGCATGACAGATGCCTGCTGTTCGATTGAGGGTCCAAATTGAAAGAACATGGACGATTCCTCCTGCATTAAGAAAAAATAGAAGTAATTAGAAGACCTATAGCTATCACTATAAATATATATACAATTTAGTGTAAAAATGAATTGCTGAAACTGAAAATAAATGCTTCCCAGTTTTGTGAATTACATGTTCAGGGCTGACCACTCAATCAGGCTAGTGCCACCAATCCCTGGTCACATGGTTTACAGGTTCTTCAAATGGCAGCCCCTATTTAACCTTGCATTGCAGAAAGCCCCAGGACACAGTTTGTACCCGTAAATAGGTTAATCTCGTAAAAGCATGCTTTAGAATGTTTTGAATAGGAACTCATTGAAATAAAATCGTTTCTCAAAAAAAAATGTAGTAAATTGTCGTTGTGGTGTGCTTGAACATCTTGTGATCACAATCTGTGACTTAATCTCCATCATTATAAACATATCATCAAATAGGTGTCTTTAAAATCTTTAAGTAGTGCATTATATATTATATATATTTACTGTAGATACTCGAGTATTCCACTAGATTTTGGTGTCAAAAATTTACCTTAAAATTGGAGGGGTCGCGTTATATTCGAGACATCTGCATCACGTGTAAAAACAATTAAAAAAAAAACTTGCCCAACTCTGGATCCCAAGTCTCCCGGAAGTTCCGGTAGTTTTGCTGAAGTGAATGCGTGCTCCCTGATGCTTGCAAACGCTTCAGGAACTCCCGGATTCGGGAAAGGTGGAATCCGTCACGGCCAGAGGGCACGCTCGGTTTAAGCCAATCATTCACCTCGCTCGCCTCTGCCTGCCATTTAATCACTAGTAAAGCAGACGGGTGGCTGGCAACTTCATACTTAGTAACAACTGCAATCATTCTAGAGCAAAAAAAAGTTGCTACTCACGTTATATTCGAGTCTTGAGAATTCTCTAATTTCCATAATAAATCTCTATCCATCGCGTTATATTCAGGTCGCGCTATACTCAAGTATCTACGATATATTCTGACCGAAAATGCTTTTCTTCATGTTTCAATCAATTAATTTTATAAATTATAACTAGTCTCAAGTGAGTTTTTAATTTTGCATTTACATTTCCTTTACGATAGCACATTATACGTGTTATATAATGGACAGATTTCATCCAGCTGTAACTAATAAGGTTATTGTCCAAATGCTAACACTTCTCTTCCAATTATTTTATTTAAAGGGCTTACATATTCTGAATCCCATACAAATGTGTACCAACACATACAGGGTTATTCAGAGAGAATTGAAAAGTCACCGCAGAACACTTGCCGAACACTCGCCGAAAACTCACCGTACACTCACCGAAAACCAGCAGAAACCGCCGCAAAAACCAAGCCAAACACACCGGAAAAATCCGACTAGCCGCCGATCACAGCGCAGAGCAGCTGTCGGAAAAACCCAACAAGCAGACGAAAGTGGTTAAAGAAAAAAAAACCTGGTACGCTTGAAAGATTGAAATTTGAAGCGCTGTTTGCAATGAAAATGTCTGGAATTTACATATAAGATCCTGTGAATGGTAATAAAAAGGTATGTTAAGGAAAATTGAAAAAAACATAAAAAAAACAGAAAAAAATGTTGCCAAAATATCCCGAAAAATCCCTAAAAGATCCCTAAAAAAATCTAAAAATAAAGAGACTTTATAGCAGAATAAAATAAAAAAAGTTTATTAGATATTGAGTTAAAACTGGAATATTTTTAGCATTGAAGTCTATGGGATTCGCCTGAATAAACCTGTCGAATGAAACCACCGAACAGCAGGGCATTTCGGCAACCCTTCTGTTTAGTGCCTCTGAATAGACAAACCATTGCTTCTCTAAGGGGGATTTCTCTGCCCTCATACAGGCACCGTACGTGCAGGCAATTCGCCAGAATTTGGCGAACTGCCTGCTCTCTGAATACCCGAATGGCCCCGAAATGTCCCCGTTCGCTGAAATTCAGTCTCCGGTTACATTTCAGTCACATTTCGGATCTCTCTGAATAACCCCCATACATACAATCTACTCCAAACACTGAATTTCAGAGTTTGTGTACCTGCCAACTGCAAAATTTTTGTACTCAGAATTATTCATAGCACCTTTATATATTAAAGCAATAAAATTGAAGCATTTAAATTCTCTGTTCCCACTGCTTTTCTTTCTTTACAAGGTATCTATTGCTCCTAAAATCATTGATTTGTAATAAAAAAAATCACATTACTACATTTCTCAGAAATGAATGGAAACCGGAGTATGATAATATATTAAATATGTATTGTATTAAATATATTATAATATATTTTTTAATTAATAAACACTTACAATCAGCATCCTCGATAATAATCCCATGCTTGTTTACAACTTGAATGATTTTAATTTTTTTTAAAAGAAAAAATCAAGAATTAATTTTTCTGCAATTTAACTTATACCTACTAACTTATATATTATAGAAAATAACTGCTTGTTTTTTAAAGAATTTATTTAAAAAATGTTAATAAAAATTTAGCATGATGACATATTATATCTTGCCTTTCTACCAGTCATCCTGCTTTACAAAGTATTATATCACAGCCCAAGAAAACCAATAAAAAAAAGAAAACAAATTGTGGTGGAAAAAAATTTAAAGCTGAACTTTTATGGAACTCCTCTACAGAGACAGAAGAAAAAGGTTGGCACCCCATAAACCACTAATAAATTATCACCGGCAGAAGAAGAAACAGTAAAGCAGTTACAAAGATCCACCATTACCACCCTCATTCCCCTAGCAAAGAGGCATTGAGATATACATTTTAATATTGCTAAAGAGAAATGCAAAGGAGAACAGTTGGGGTTTGAGAATAGAAGTGCAAAGTGATTGTTGGTGTGAGTTTAACCCCTTCACTACCGAGATCGAGCTATCTCGTGCTTCAAAGGCACCATCTGTGCCTTGATATCGAGATCTCTCGATCTGGTGATCTGCAGCCCAAAAGCAAATTAAATTTGTCTGCAGCAAGTTAATTTCATTTGCTTTTGAGCTGCAGAAGGTGCCCCCAATGTTTAAGCCCTGTGGGCATAATGCCCAAAGAGCTAAAACTGTGTAAACTCATCTGATGCCCTTACATCAGACTTTCACCAGCCAGTGCAGGGAAAAAAAGAAAATAGACCAGCAGTTCAAACTGCCATGGTGCCATCTACTGGACAAAATAGGTTATTTACAGTAAGAAATACATTGGGTATATGTTCAAATATTTCTTAATGTATTTATTTATTTATTTATAAAGGATTTTACCAGGAAGGATACATTGAGAGTTCTCTCGTTTTCAAGCATGTCCTAGGTTCAAGAACATTGAAATTTTAAAGACGTTACAGAAATACAAAGTAATAAGTGCAAGATATTAAAAACAAAACACAAATATACAGATTACGACAGAAAATAAATATGTAGGAAATATAGTCACTATGTTACATGTTTACAGGTGCATTCCGTATTGAGGTATATTAATGGGGAGCTCTTGAGTGACTTAAGACTGGGGAAAGATTTGATGGCGTCTGGGCGGTTATCCCATAACTGCGGTGCTCTGTAGGAAAATGAGGATCGAGACACTTTCTTTTTGTATTGTGGTATTGCAAGTAAGGTGCTGGTCCTGGATCGGAGGTTATAGGATGAGGGAACTGCTGGGAGAAGCAGCCTATTCAGGTAGGGTGGCAGCTTCCCAGAAAATCTCTTAAACACCAGGTTGGAAAGGTGAAGAGTGCATCTAGACTCCAGCGACGACCAGTTTAGCTCTTTTAACATGTCACAATGGTGGATCATGTAGTTACATTGTAGCGCAAAGCGGCAGAATGAGTTATACAATGTAGTAAGTTACGTTTCTGAAGGTGCGTTTGTGGGGCAGCTGCATATACTACATCTCCGTTAGGGATGAGCTGTTCGGGTTCGGACGGTTCGGAGTTCGACCCGAACTTTGGCAGTTCAAAAGTTCGCGAATTTCGAACTTTTTGGGCGTGTTCGGTTCGGGTTCGGAAAAAAAAAGGAAATTTTGAAAAAGTATTGAAAATGCTTAAAAAAATACTAAAAAATCTACAAATAAAGAGACTCTTTACTGCAGAATATTATAAGCAACGGTTTATTAGATATTGAATTAAAAACTAATGTGTACGTGGAAAGATTCTCAACTCTAAATGACCTCTGTTCACAAACGGGCATAACACCAGGTGTTTTTAGTCTGGTAATCAATTTGATACATTGTACAATATACTGAGGGTGGTGTGGTGTCTGCTTCTGATTGAGATTTGAGAATTAATTTCCCTAAAACATCCTAATATGCTGCATTTAACTGGTGTTTGAAAAAAATCTAAAGCAATGTTATTTTTCACCTCAGGATTAAACATTCACAGGGTTATTCAGAGAGCGGTGAAAAGCAGGAGACTAACTGGAGAAGTGAAAATTGTAGGTCAAAGTAGCCAAACCAGAAAAATTCTCCCATTTATCTCACTTTCCAAATCGGCTATTTGGTCTAGATTGTTCTCTTCTCTTGCCAGTTCTCCTGGCTTTCACCTCTCTCTCAGGGTTGTTCAGAGAAAGGTGAAAACCAAGAGAATGGCAGGAAAAGAGAACAATCTGGACCAAATAGCCAATTTGGAAAGTGAGATAAGGCTAGGGTCAGACTAACGTATTTTTCGCAGCGACCGTCAAAAAGTGCGTCTGAACGCATTGCCGTATTTTTTCACGGATTTCGCGAAAACGGTCATGCGATGCGCATTTTTGTGCATGATTTTTTACGGATCCAAACCAGGAAACTTTGGGTGTCTGGACGTTATGTTGGCCGGACATGAGCAGGGTCTGACGTCTCCAAATCATGCACACACGCCGATAGTGGATGCAGCGCACTCTGTACATCCGTACTAGCGGTTCTGCGTTCTCGAAAAAATGCGTTCATTTTTCCACTTGCGTTGCGCAGCCGGACTTTCGTGCGACCGTACTTCGTATATTGGCCGTCATTGCCAGTCATTTGCTGCTAGTGTGGCCGTAATTAAGTGCGCCTAAACGCACGTTAAAAATTCGCTATTCTGACCCTAGCCTAAATGGGAGAATTTTTCTGGTTTGGCTATTTTGACCTAGAATTTTCCATTCTCCAGTCATTCTCCTGCTCTTCACCGCTCTCTGAATAACCCTGACAGGGTTATTCAGAGAAAGGTGAAACTCAGGAGAATGACTGGAGAATGGAAAATTCTAGGTCAAAATAGCCGAACCAGAAAAATTCTCCCATTTATCTCACTTTCCAAATCGGCTTTTTGGTCTAGAAGTTTCCATTCTCCTGCTTTTCACCGCCAAAAAATCAGTAAACTTTTTCTGCGTATCCGAAAATGTCTCCTCTTTTCATACAGACTGCCGCCCCAAGCAGTTGTTTATGGATAGATTAAAGGAAAAGCATTTACCGTCATTTGAAATGTAATTTTTTGGTTTTTACATATTTCTATACATCCTAGAAATCCGCCACTTCACGGGCAGGTTATGGGGACCTCCTAGGCACGATATTTGAAGGAATTTTTCATTTTTATTTTTAACCCTTATTTCATGGAAAACTCACTGTCCCTTTAAAAACTTTTTTTTTTTACTTTTTGTCCTTGTTTCCTGTCCCCCAGAGCACTACCCGGACCCCCATACACCTTTTATGGCAAATATGTAGCATATATGCCCTCTTGGAGGGCACTCCAAAAAACCGAATTTTCAGCCCCATTGACTTGCATGGGGGTTCGGGTTCGGTCCCGAACAAATGGGAAGTTCGGGTTCGGGCTCGAACAGAACTCGGGGAGTGTTCGGCTCATCCCTAATCTCCGTATTTAATAGCCGGCATAAGCATTTGTTGTAAAATCTGCTTTCTTACCGCAGGGCTCAGGCAGGATTTGTTTCTGTACAGGGCACCTAGTTTAGGGTAAAGTTTAGATGAGAGTTTTTCAATGTAGGGGCCAAAGGATAGATTTGGGTCTAACCACATACCTAGATATTTGAGAGAAGCGACTGTGGTCAGCATGCCATTTGATTTTGTCCCGACACGTAGGATACCAAAGTACTGTCACCACTTTTATGGATAGGTACCACTCTCGCAGTCTTCCAGAGCCTGGGTATGTATCCAGTCATCAGTGATTCATTGATTCATGTAGAATTAGTTTAAGATGGTTTTTCAAAAAAACTGGTTTCTGACAATGGTTTTTGGAAAATCACTTGGTAGTGAAAGGGATACTATGTAAAAATACTATGATTAGGTTTAGGAGTTTAGATTTAGGGGTGAGTTGTAGGGGCACATTCTGGAGTCCGTTTGTAATAAACAAAATTCCTTTGCAATTCTCCAGAATAAGACCAGATCGAGTATACTCAATCCCAAATCACCTGCAAATGATCATGGTTTTGATGTGTCAGAATACTCAATTATGGTAGGGAAGGGGCCAATGTTGCATTGATAAATTGTATTTGAATGCAGCCTTTAATTACTCACTATTAATCACTTTATACTAAAAATACTAGGGACTACCTAGCCAACATTACCATTAAATGAGTTTTTACAGTTAAACAGTCTATTCTGGACATCCCTCAGGTGCTTAGGCCAGGAATGCACTGTTCTGTGCATTTGTGACCAGAGGATGCCTCAGCAGCATTGGGAAGCACAGATATGACTGGACGCTCGAGTGAGCATCCTGCCCCCTGGCAAATGTCTGAGAGTACTGCTTCAAAAGAAGCAGAGGCTATCAGACTGGAACACTAGTAGAGGTAGCATATACGTAGTAGTATCTCTGCATAAGATTTATCTTAAACCTGTGCTAAAGATTGTATAAAATATATAAGCCCTTAAGCTTGTTGTTTGATATGTACTAAGTAAATTTGCCTAGTTTCATTTATATTTTACACAAAAATTAGCAGGATGAGAATTTTAAACATTTTACATTGATCAAATTTAGAAATGCTTTAGGGCAATTTTATTTGAATGTGAACTGTCATATAAATGGCAAAACAATGTAAATTGTGACATTCCAGTCACTATATTTACATGTTCTTTAGGATTTAAAGCTCCTTTTGTAGATCTCTTTATAGTGATTCAATGGTAGAGCAACTTGAATTTTAATGAGAAAATAGTTTTTAATGTGCATTAGAGCATGACGTGTGTGTAAGCAGCCTCTGTGTTATGAGCAGAGACTTTTACTGCTTTATTGTATTTACTTTTAGTACATTTCTGTTACTTGATCCTGATAGCTGGGGACAAGCATAACCGAGGTGATATTAAATAATTCTATTCTGGTATAGTTTAATTTTTCTCCCTGGGGCATTTCAATTCAATACAGTTACAATAACATTTAAAGAAAAGAAAAAAAAGCCCACAAAAAACACCCATAGCATTGCTTTATGAAGCTGTTATCAGCCATTTATTACAGGCTTGAAACTAGAAAAAAAATACAACTATAAGTTGTGCACACTGAATAGCTTGCATAGGGATATTCAAACATGCATCCATACCCCTAGATTTTTTCCTTGATGAATATTCTTTAAAAGTAAGGCTTGTAAATAGGGATGAGCTGTTCGGGTTCGGACGGTTCGGGGTTCGACCCGAACTTAGCCTGTTCGAGTAGATCGCGAACACCGAACATTTCCGGGTGTTCGCCGCATGTTCAACCACAATGGACCACAATGCATTTTCCCACTGGCCTGAAGCTCGTAATTGGCTACAGCCTTGCACCTGACCACAGGTCTGGTGCAAGACTGGTTCAACACTATGCCAATCACCGCTCAGAGTCCTGATTGGGCACATTTTGGCCAATCATGGGCTCACAGAGCTAAGTCCCGCAGCACACTATATAACGTTTCCACGCGCCGATTCTGCACGCATTTCAGAGGAGATTTCAAAGGAGATAGTTGTGTCTTGTTACTGCCGGTCTGCCACGCTACTGGGGGGGGGTCTGGGGGGGTCTCATTTCTACCAAATATCTGGGAATTTAGGTGATGTGTGTCTTGTCACTGTGCCAGCAAGTTTTTTTGGGGTTTACAACTTTCTTTAAAACATTTGTGAATTGAGGTGATTTTCTGGGTCTTGTCACTGTGCCAGCAAGTCTTTTTGGGTCTCATTTCTACCAAATATCAGGGAATTTAGGTGATATGTGTCTTGTCACTGTGCCAGCAAGTTTTTTTGGGGTTTACAACTTTCTTTAAAGCATTTGTGAATTGAGGTGATCTTCTGGGTCTTGTGACTGTGCCAGCAAATCTTTTTGGGGCTCACTAATTTCTTTAAAACATTTGTGAATTAAGGTGATCTGTGTCTTGTCACACAACCAGTACCACGCAGTATTTTGGGGCTCACTCATTTCTTTAAAACACTTGTGAATTAAGGTGATCTGTGTCTCATCACACAACCAGTACCACGCTGTATTTTGGGGCTCACTAATTTCTTTAAAACACTTGTGAATTAAGGTGATCTGTGTCTCGTCACACAACCAGTACCACGCTGTATTTTGGGGCTCACTAATTTTTTTAAAACATTTGTGAATTAAGGTGATCTGTGTCTCGTCACACAACCAGTACCACGCTGTATTTTGGGGCTCACTAATTTCTTTAAAACATTTGTGAATTAAGGTGATCTGTGTCTCGTCACACATCCAGTACCACGCTGTATTTTGGGGCTGACTAATTTCTTTAAAACACTTGTGAATTAAGGTGACCTGTGTCTCGTCACACAACCAGTACCACACTGTATTTTGGGGCTCACTAATTTTTTTAAAACATTTGTGAATTGAGGTGATCGTCTGTGTCTCGTCACACAGCCAGCAAGTTCTTTAAATCTT
Organism: Leptobrachium leishanense; assembly: GCA_009667805.1. Classification (NCBI taxonomy): domain Eukaryota; kingdom Metazoa; phylum Chordata; class Amphibia; order Anura; family Megophryidae; genus Leptobrachium; species Leptobrachium leishanense. Next base: position 89,373,487 of record CM019070.1, on the reverse strand, counting down.
TATACCAGAGTTGAATCAGAGTTCTGTATATATTAATCTATAAATCACTCACCATGTCTGAAAGAACAAAAAGGACAGGCAGACGCTCCCAGACACAGATAAGAGGGCAAGCAGCCCCTGTGTCGGGAGGCTGTGTCTCTGGTCATGGTGGACGTGGTGCATCCTCTGCAGGGGCACGCTTGTCCTTTCTAACTGGTGCTGGCCGTCTTAAGCAGCAGCAACATACAGAGGACTTGGTGGATTGGCTAACCAGGCCATCCTCATCCTCCGAGTCCTCTGCCAGCCAGGCTTCTAGTGCTTTACAGTCCACCTCAGCTGCCATAGCATCTAATGCAGCCTCCATGTCCACAGCTACTCCTGCCGTAGCCTCGCTATCACACACGGAGGAGTCAGCTGACTTGTGTGACTACAATGAGAGTGACATGCTGCTTGAGGATGCGCAGCAAGTACAGTGCTCTGATTCAATCTCTGAGGTTGAGCAAGGGAGTATAATCAACCTAGAGGAAGGGGGTGCCAGTGATGACACACAAATAACTGGCACTCATGTTGCCCCAGCAGCTGCAGCATACTGCCAAGTTGGCTCCAGTGACGAGGAGATAGGGGGTGAAGATGACATTGATGATGAGGTCACTGACTCCACCTGGGTGCCAGATCGAACTGAGGAATCAAGTGAGGCGGAGGGGGAGGAGGAGGAGGCACAGCAAACACGAGGCACAACATCCTCTGTGACCAACCGTAGCACTAGCCAGTCCAAGGCATCAGATGTCAGAGCTGCTCCAGTGCAGAGCGCTGTTGTCTCAAAGAACACATGCAGGAACTCTGCTGTCTGGGAGTTCTTTAAGAAATGTGCAGCAGACCCCACCGTTGCTATTTGTAATCTATGCCAGATGAGGCTGAAGCGTGGGATAAACACCGGACACTTGGGTACCACGTGCTTGAGGCGACATATGAACAAGTGCCACACATCCCGTTGGTGCAAAACTTTGCGTAGGTCCTCCTCCTCCTCATCTGTCTCTACCCCCACTGTATGTCCTGCCATGTCATTGCCTACAACCTCCACCGACAGGGATGATGCTACAGTAATGGATGTACCAGCAGGTCCTTCCTCACAATGTGACATCATCCCAGTAGCTGAAGATTTACGCAGTCAGATTACGTTGCCGCAGCTGCTGCAGCGAAAGAAAAAATATAGTCCCAACCATTCCCAAGCACAGCGTCTAAATGCCATCTTAGCAAAATTACTTGCATTGCAGCTGCTGCCTTTCCAGCTGGTGGACTCTGTTTCCTTCCGTGAATTTGCTGAATGTGCTGTACCACAGTGGCAGGTTCCAAAACGCCATTACTTTTCACGCAAGGCCATTCCAGCACTATACCAGCACGTGGAAGACAATGTTATCCAGTCATTGGGAAAGGCAGTCAGCAGCAAGGTGCATTTCACTTTAGACACGTGGTCCAGCAAGCATGGACAGGGTCGTTACATTTCCTTCACGGCACACTGAGTAACTCTGATTGCAGCTGGGAGGGATCCAAGACGGGGCTCTGTGCTGGAGCTTGTTCATCCACCACTCCTCCAGAAAGCTGCTTGTATGAGGTCTGTCTGCTCCACCACCACCACCACTTCCTCCTCCTCCTCCTCCTTCTCTGTCTCTGGCGAAGTGGCAGTTAAACCGACGCCTGACAGGGTCTACGCAATGGCTCAAGCAAAAAGATGCCATACTGTGCTTGAGCTGGTTTGTTTAGGGGACAGGAGCCACACCGGGTCAGAAATTTTGTCAGCTCTGCAGGGCCAGGTGCAGAGATGGTTAACACCATGCCAGCTTGAGCTGGGAATGATCGTCTGCGATAATGGCAGAAACCTTCTCTCCGCCCTATGCAAGGGTAAATTGACGCATGTACCATGCCTAGCACACGTCCTAAATCTGGTGGTACAGCGTTTCCTAACCAAGTACCCAGGGCTGCCAGAGCTTCTCATCCAGGCCAGAAAAGTCTGCAGCCACTTCAGACAGTCATTCCCAGCAAGCGTTCGCCTGGCAGAAATTCAAAGAGAATTCCACCTTCCCACAAACAGTCTGATCTGTGACATGCCCACCAGGTGGAACTTGACATTAGCAATGCTGCAGCATCTGCACAAGCAGCAGAGGGCCATCAACGAGTACCTGTGTGAGTATGGCACAAGGACAGGTTCAGGTCAACTTGTTTTTTTTTCCCCCCTGCAGTGGCTGATGATCAAGGATGCATGCACTGTACTGTCACCATTTGAGGAGGCAACGAGGATGGTGAGCAGGGACAGTGCATGCATCAGTGACACAATTCCTTTAGTGTTCCTGCTGGAGCACACTCTGCGGGGAATTATAGATGTGGCTCTAGAGGCAGAGCAGCGGAAGGAAGAGGAGGCCTTCCCTAGCTCTCAAGGCCCCAGTCTTTCCGCAGACAGCATTCCAGCGGGTCCTACTCAGATCAGACAGGAGGAGGATGAGGAGGAAGAGGACTATTTAAGTAGTGGGGGCATTGAAGGTGGGGATACCTCAAGGGAGGGTTTTGTGTGCCGAGAAACAGAAGGGCTAGTGCGCGGCTGGGAGGAGGAAGTGCACGATACGGTCATCCTCATTGACCAGGAAGACTCGGAAGCTAATGCCACCTCCAACCTACGCTGCATGGGCTCCCTAATGATGCAAAGCCTGCTAAAGGACCCCAGGATTCGTGCTATCAAGGAGAGGGATCATTACTGGTTGGCAACCCTTCTTGATCCACGATACAAGGGGAAAGTTGCAGAGCTCATCCTGCCCGCACAGAGGGAGCACAGGATGAAAAAACTTGAGGACGCTCTAAAGTGACACTTGTGTAACACCTTTCCAGGCACTGGTAGATTACCAAGTGCTGACACACGTGCTTCTGAGGCTGCGGGTGATCAGAGGAATAGCGGTGAAGGCCAGGGCCGCTTGAATGATGCTTTTTTAATTTTTTTTAGTCCACGGCGCCCAAGGACGTCAAATGTAGGCACCCATTGCCAGTGTCTTCACCATATGGTGCAGGACTACCTAGGGGCAAGGGCAGACCTGGATACCTTTCCAGCAGATGATCCACTGGCTTACTGTGTGTTGAGATTGGATCACTGGCCAGAATTTATCCAATATGCTATGCAGCTACTAGGTTGCCCTTCATCTAGTGTGCTTTCCGAAAGGACGTTCAGTGCCGCTGGAGGTTTTGTCGCAGACAAAAGAGTGCATCTGTCCACCGACTCTGTAGACCGGCTGACATTTATAAAAATGAATCAGTCCTGGATCAGCAGCTATCAATCCCCTGATGCTGAAGTAATGGAATAGATAGGGGATGTCCTCTTCTGTATTCACAAAACCTCCAGCACTGAACTCTTCCACAATACCACAAAAGGGTTATGGTGTGAAGGCACTTGCTGCCATGAAAGGCACAATATTTGGCTGCACTGACGCCTGTGCCAGATTTATATCATTTTATTTTTTTGAACCGCAGGGTCCAACCCTGCACTCTTCCACAATACCACAGAGGGGTTACTGTATGATGATACTTGCTGGCCTGGCATTAAAGGCACAATATCTGGGTGCACTGACGCCCATTACCAGATCAAAAACTTTTCAATATAGGACCACATGGTCCACCCCTGCATTCTTCCACAATACTACAGAGGGGTTACTGTATGATGATACTTGCTGGCCTGGCAGTCTTGCACCAAAGGCAGAATATCTGGGTGCACTGACGCCCATTCCCAGATTCATATCTTTTTAATATAGGACCGCATGGTCCACCCCTGCACTCTTCCACCATAACACAGAGGGGTTACTGTATGATAGTACTTGCAGGCCTGGCACTAAAGGCACAATATCTGGGTGCACTGCCACTGATGCCTGTATCAGATTCATATCCTTAGAGGGGTTATGGTGTGACGGCACTGTTGCCGACGCTAAAAGCCCAATTTTAAAGCACCTATTGTTACTTTCATCCAAACCCTGCATAGGTTTCACAATAATTTCGCCCAAAAAAATCACTAAACTTTTTCTGTGCGTCCTAAAATGTCTTTTCATACAGGCTGTTGCCCCAAGCAGTTGTTTATGAATAGATTAAAGGAAAAGCATTTACCGTCATATGAAACGTAATTATTTTGTTTTTAAGTGTTTCTATACATCCTAGAAATCTGCCACTTCACGGGCAGGTTATGGGGACCTCCTAGGCACGATATTTGAAGGAATTTTTGGTTTTTATTTTTAACCCTTATTTCATGGAAAACTCACTGTCCCTTTAAAAACTTTTTTTTAACTTTTTGTCCTTGTTTCCTGTCCCCCAGGGCACTACCCGGACCCCCATACACCTTTTATGGCAAATATGTAGCATATATGCCCTCTTGGAGGGCACTCTAAAAAACCGAATTTTCAGCCCCATTGACTTGCATGGGGTTCGAGTTCGGGTTCGGTCCCGAACAAATGGGAAGTTCGGGTTCGGGCTCGAACCGAACTCGGGGAGTGTTCGGCTCATCCCTACTTGTAAAGAGATAGAGAATGTTTTTGTTATATTAAAAAAATAGCTTATAGTGGAAATAAAGCTTGGTTTTGTTGGCAAGAGCATATTTTGAAAAATTTAGCCAATTGACTACCAAAGTGTTACGGACCTGACAAGGCGCTTGTGACATGCGTCATTTGGACTTGGGGTGCGTGGCCATGGAGATGGATTTGTAGAGTGCAGGACTCAATCAATATTAGCCCATTGCCTTCTTGTGTGCAGAATGTTGGTATAGAAACATAGAAACATAGAAAATGTCGGCAATAAGAACCTTTCGGCCCATCTAGTCTGCCCAATTACATGGATACTTTACCTGGATTTATCTTTTGTTTAGGATAGCCTTATGCCTATCCCATGCCTGCTTAAATTCAATCACTGTTTTGGCCTCTACCACTTCTACTGGAAGGCTGTTCCATGTATCCACCACCCTCTCAGTAAAATAATACTTCCTGATGTTACTTTTAAACCTTTGCCCCTCTAATCTAAGACTATCTCCTCTTGTTTTGCTACTTTGTTTCCTTTTAAATATACTCCCTTCCTCTACCTTGTGGATTCCCTTTACGTATTTAAATGTTTCTATCATATCTCCTCTGTCTCGTCTTTTTTCCAAACTATACATTGAAACATAGAAAATGTCAGCAGATAGTGATTGTAATTGTGATAATGCAAGAATGTCATTGTCTGTTACAATCTTCTGATCAGATTAGATTTCCAGTAAACCTGCTTTTTGGAAGGTGTAAATACCTGATTAACAGCTCTTCAAACATAATCTTCGTTGGTAGACAAACACTGCCTGTTTTAAACTGTAATCTGTTTGCTAATCGTCATTGTCTTCATTTGTTTAGAAAGCTTAAATAATGTTCTCACTGTCTGTACCTGAATCTAATTATGTTTCACCTTTCAAAAAGCAAATGTTGTCCAATTGTCTGTTTCGGTCTGGTTGGGTCCGGCCCCCAGCAGTTTCTAGGGGGGTTGTCTAAGTGAAAGGACCCATGTGTGACCGTATAAATGTATGTGTGAGTGTCCTTGATTAAACCAGTTGATCCTGTTTGAACACACAGCCTGCCTGGTGTCTCATTCAGGGTACTCACAATCACCCTCAGAAGGCACGGAACGGCCATCTGGAAATTCATCCAAAGAGGCAGCAGGTCCAATCCAGTGGGTCAGGGGCAGGAGATCGGGCGGCTCCGGGCACTGAGTTCCAAGCAACTCAGCAGCTGGGCCGATCTGCATAAAGGAGAGTGTCTGGAGAGCAGGACAGGTGGACAAGAGTGTTTCTGTCACACAAAGGTCTATAACTATGGCACACAGCTTCTTAAATGGTCTTGTAATCTCACATTTTTTTCCATCCACCACATTTAAATGAGTATTGATTTACCCTATGGGTTAAGCATCAATAGCATCCAGTTACATTCTATCTCCTGCTGATGAGGGAAAATCAGCCTGAAACAGCTGTACAGGAGTGATTGCGACTGGGTGCCTAACCAGGCCTTTGCTATAAAAAAGCCATCTAGCATCCTCTACATAGCAACTAATATCCTAGAAGTAACTAGAGCTAGAGTTCGAGAGTAATGGGGATATTATGATTCATGCACTGTAAGGTAATTTATAGCTGCTATTGTTCCCTGTAACTCCACAATGTATCTGAAATAGTGATCGCTGAGAATATTATTAACCTCAGATTATGCAAAATGCAAATGATCTTTATTCCTATTTTTGCCACGTGGTTATAAAGTGCTAGGCACCAGCATGTTTGTCCCCATATAGAGATGGTCTATTTCATTAAAATCTGGATCTATTTGTTATTTATCAGCATAATCCATGACACTTTGAGTTATTTAAGGGTTGTGCCTGTAGTATTGTCTGCATGAAATCCGATTTTATTCATGTATTTGTATATGTGTACAAGGGTTGTATACTTGTCCCTATGGATACGGTGGACATATTGGTGTAGGGTTCAAGTGATTTTCTGGTAACGAGATGCTCCCTTGTGGAGTGGTCTTGTTGCCTTAAAAGATAAGGGGCCATATTACATAGTTGGTGATAACTTAACCAGAGCTGTTGTAAACTTACCAGAGCCATTATAGCCTATGGAGGTTTTGGGCTATATTACAAAGTTGGTGCTAACTTAACCAGAGCTGTTGTTAACAGCTCCATAGACTATAATGGCTCTGGTAAGTTTACAACAGCTCTGGTTATGTTAGCACCAACATTGTAATATGGCCCAAGGTATATATTCTGTGCTTGTTTGTTTGTTTGTTAAAATGTCTTGAGAAAAGTCCCTGCGAGGACTGAAACATTGACGGTATAAATAAATAGTTCTATATATTTTGAAACAGACTCCGTGTACACCTCTCTACATTTATGGCATTTATCGGTGGTAGGAGCAATGAAATGTTTGTATAGTGAGAGCAGGACCCTGGATTCTAAGTATATGCATATATATGTTTAAGCTGTTGCATGTGTATTAAATAATACCATAATTTTTCCTCATTCTTCACCTGAGGATGAACTTATAAAGGATTTCAAACAATGACTCTCTTATAATAGGTATGACATAATCTGTACATATAGTGGGCACTATCACCTGGTGTGAGCTAAAACGCCACCGCTACATGAAAAATCTAGCGCGAGCTGCTAAAATGTAGCGCCTGACAACCCACCAACAGATCGCCTTGTTCGCGGTTGTCAGTGTACAAGATTCATTAGCGCGAGCTAGGGAAACGCTAAGATCCGGGCTGAGACCCAGCGCTAATGTGGTTGTGTACAGGATAGAACTGTTTTTTACAGTGCAGAGTCTAGAGTTAGCTCACACCAGGGGATAGTGCCCAGTGTGGGGTATTTTTGGTGATTTTATGTCGCACCGATACATTTTCATTTGAAAACCTAATACAGAAGAAAACCTAAAGACACAGTACTTTTTCTTCATGATTGTTAAATGCAAAACACATCAGTACACTTCACATGATATAAAAAGTGTAGGGTCCTATAGCAAACTGAACGCTAGTGTTAGTGGTCAGATATGCGAGCTTTAGCGCTGGTTTAAGTAACTGTAACGCATGCCCCCATATTAAAACCCTTGAGCTAATGGGTTAAAAAATCCATTAGTGCATCAGGGATAGCGCTCTTTTGTGCGAGCTTACTGTACGTTGCGCTTTCCTGTACTTAACATGGGAAGCGTAATCAGTAATTAACGTTAGGATTACAAAGTCCTAACGCTAATTTCCCCTCCGCTGCGGTAACTAAAAGGTTAATCACAACTCAAAGCTTCTGCGGATTCACCAACTGAAACCCCCCCAAAAAAATCAGATACCCACCTCTCATCCTGTGGCACAAATGGTGGCCCGATCCTTCACTTCTGGGCGGTGTGAGCAGAGTGAGGCAGGGGACAAATAGTCCCTAGTCTACCTCTGCAGCCCTGTACGATCACGCAAAATCAAGCAGGGCCTGCGGCCTGGCAGCACAACCTTCAATGGATTCCTAAGGACTCCAGGAGGTGATACTCGCAACGGCATGGAAGCGATGCCGTGAGCATTCAGGAGGTTAGCGCTGCGTTCCAAGGCAGGTTGCTGTATTAGCACCTGCCCGTAATATGGTGCTAAAATGGGGATGCTAAGGGGAAACCTGCAGGCCCAGGTTTTCCATATTAGCATCCCCGTTTTAGCATCTACTTTGTAATGGGGCCCGTAGTTTGTAGAAAAGAGGAAAACAATGACTGGGGGGGGATCCTTGGGTCCCAAGTTCCCACTGAACCAGCTTTCCTGGTAATTGGGAGACGTATAAAGAGAACATATTCAAAAGCTTTGAGTATCTCTGACAGAACACAGCAACTTTCCACCCTCTCTAGATTTTACTCAAATCTTGTGATGTATTAAACGGTATCTGTATGAAGGTTGGGATATCATTTAATTTTTTGGGGACAACTCAGCAGTGTGTTCTTCAACGAGATGTAAACGAGCTGGGTTTGGTACTGAGCTATCTCAGTTCACTTTTACAAGAAATGGAAGTGTGAATTACATTTCATTGAGATCTGTCTGATTACTGGAGGACACTGACTGGGAGCAGAGCTTACAATAAAATCCGAATGTGGCAGTGTGTGCCAACAGCTAGACGAGCAAGCATTTCATTAGCCTGACAAGTGATAATTTATATATCCAGCATACCCTTATTTTCTTTGCACTCGTCCTTTCAAATAAAATGCCTCTATTGCCATCATCATGTCAGTTCCCCATTCTCCCTCCTCCACGTACGCAATACAACAATGTTAGCTATTAGCCTCTGTAACACTTTGTAGGCTGGTAGCAAGATAGGTGGATATACTGGTCAACTGGACGTCTAAGGCTAGGGTCAGAAGAACGCATTTTTCGCGTCGTCTGTGGAAAAGTGCGGTCGAACGAACGGAGGTATTTTTTCACGAAATACGCGTTAGCGGTCATACGATGCACATATTCGTCCGTGATTTTGTACGGATCATCAATAAAACACTTTTTGTGTCTGGACGTTATGTTAGCCGGACATTAGCAGCGTCTGACGTCTCCCAATCACGCAAACACGCCGCTATACGGACGCAGCGCACTCTGTACGTCAGTACTAGCGGTTTGACGTTCTCGAAAAAATGCGTTAGTTTGCCACTTGCGTTGCATGGACGAACTTTCGTGCGGCCGTTCGTCGTGTGTTCCCCGGCATTGGACGTCATTTGCTGCTAGCACGGCCGTGATTTCGTGCGGCTAAACGCACGTTAAAACTGCGTTCGTCTGACCCTAGCCTTAAAGTTTACAACATCCTGTACTAAAGACAAATTCTGAGCTTTGTTTAAAATTATTCTTTATTTCAATTAAACATGGATAAGGCCATCAGGAAATTAAAATCATGCCACCTAATTGTGGTAACAAGACTGTGCTTTTTGTGCATCATCTTGATGGGCTCACAACACTAATACACAATTCTGCGTATGTTTGGTGGATTCTTTAGTTATTGAGTGTGGGATGTAGAAACACACACACACACTGCAACAAGAAAGAAAAACGCAGAAAACTCTGACATAGGGTTTGATTTAATGCCATTCTCGGCCATATTTTGGTTTGGGAGATTCAAGCTCGGGTTTTGCCAGCAATTCGATTCCAATAATAATTCAGATTGAATATCTACTCACATGGCTATACTTTTCAATGGAACTACCAAATATATCGATTCAATTCGAACTTATCGATTTACCGATGTCTGGGAAAAAAGTTTCCAATGCTAAAAGGTGTTGATAAATGGATTTTCAGGCACAGAAATAGAGGGAATTGGTCAGAAAACTTTCATAAACATTGGATTATTATTTTTTATTATTCTTTATTTATAAAGCGCCAGCATATTCCGCAGCGCTGTACAATAGGCACAGTATAGACAGGGTTACAATACAATACATTGAATAACATTTGACGAACAGTACAGGAGGAGATGAGGGCCCTATTCACAATCTAGGAGGGTTGGGGTTGGAAACAGGAGGAGAGGACTGTAAGGTGAGAGTGATTGATGGTTACGTCAGTGAGTTGGGTGGTAGGCTTCCCTAAATAGGAATGTTTTAAGGGAGCGTTTGAAGGAAGAGAAGCTAGGGTAAAGTCAGACAGTACGAGGGAGAGCGTTCCAGAGAGTGGGGGCTGCGAGTGGATATTTCTAATATTCAGATTTAAAGCACAAATCTCTAAAACAAGCTTTTTCGGCCGTTTAACGCTCAACCTTTTTTTTGACCAACAACATTTTTTGAATATCAGTTCCAGCCAAATAGTTTCAGATGAAATGGCCAATATTTCAACAATTTTTTTGAAAAAAAATAAATAAATAAAACTAAATCGTGCCCATATGTAGGACTTTTTACTCAAAGATCGTTATTCTATATCAAACAACATAATAATTGAATTACTTTCCTTTAGGATACAATGTAAATGCATATATGCACAAAGTGTTATTAGTGCTTGGTGTAACTTGTGATTCTACATCAAGGATTATTTGTACCGCATGCATGCAAATCAAATATATTACTGTGTGTATGATCCGGTCTATGAACTGTAGAAAGCAAAGCATAGACAATAAATCATACCCTGAATAAACTTAGAAAACAAAAATACTTAAATGGATGGGTGCTCTGGTCCTCTGAGGCAGCCAAGTCCCAGCAATTTTCAAAAAAAGAACAAACGAGGGCCAAGCACTCCATAAAAACACTTTATTGGTTTATCTTCTAATAAAGGGTTTTATGGAGTGCATGGCCCTCGCCTGTTCTTTTGTGAACTGTTGAAAAGCATCTGTTACATTTGTATTGGTTTTTATTGTTCCTTCTAGATTAATGATGATAAAAATCATTTGAACTCTTAGTTCTTACAATTGGTACTGAAATGGTTACTGTCATGTTATTGATGTTAGAGTGAATGAATGTAAATTACCGGTACTTGACGTGGAGTACCAGTGGTACCCTGTGATTAGAATTCTTGCTAATGTAATAACATTAGCCATTCTTACTTGAAATAGGACCCAGTAAAATAGACACTGTATTATACTTTTCTAAACGTATCACCTATTGTTTAATGTTGAAAATTCCATCTTGGCTACTAAAACATACGTGTTTGATAATGGTGCCGAGTACATGCATATTGGTATATTGTATTTGAGTACCTTTATAAATGAAAAAGAATACAACCAATTCAATTATTTGTGATTCTTGATGCTCATGAAATAACGTGACTTTATACACATTTTCGTTAGATTTGTTGTTGATTTGGAACTAACGAAGTTCATTCAGGAGTGTGGCACATGATACTCATATACACACAGGAAACACAAACTCTACTGGACTAGAACGTATTAAACAAGTTAAAATTGAATCAACATTAATTACATAGTTATATTTATGTAATTTATGTTGTGTGTAATACATACTGTATATGTATGTTCTTCTGGGTGAGAAAAGAGTTCCACATGCCCATACCCTCCCCTGTGATCCACGTCCAGCTGCTAACATCTGTTTAGCACTCATTGGCTCCGGCCAGAGAAACAGCTGCTGCTTGTGTTGTGTCCCTACTTGTCACAATGAGATCAGGGAAATAAACCATTTCAAAATAGATGGAGTAATGAGATGAGCACAAAGCTCCCATAGGAGCTGACTGGCCGGGTGGGGGTCTGCCACTGGATTTCTAAGCTCATTTCCTCGGCTGCAGATGGACCAATTTGTCCTCAGTTTGCTTAGTGATTTCACTACTGAAAATGCCAAGTCAGACTAATCACCAGGAAAATGTCTTTCTATCCATCTATCATCAACTATCCTGAACCTGTTGATGCTACGAAAACAATCTGTGACATCTGTTTATTTACATATTCCCGTCCCTGCATCATGTTCCATTCTCATACTCACTCCATTTCTTAAATCATTCTATCAGGCTTATTCAAAGAGCACCTTTGGAATTTCGGTGCTCTTCCGTTCCCCCGCGCTTCGGGGAGTCAAAATCTCACACCCTGCGATGAATTCAACATTCACCGGAGGGTTCTCAAAGTGCAGGGAAACATTGCCGACTGCATCCAAAATAGCGCCACAAAACTACAGATTCGAATGGGAAAACCGCCGCAAAGCCAACGAAAAAAATCTGAGCGATCCGATAATCCGACGAAAAAAGTCAAACCCACCCGACGATCCGTCGCAAAAACGGATCCAAAAATCTGATGTACAGAGCGCTGAACAGAGCGCCGGCCAACTGCCAGGAAAAAGCCGACAAGCCGATGAACGGGTTAAAAGAAACCCAAAACACTGCAACATTTTAAAGCTGCTTGCAAAATAACTACAAACTGCTGCACGAAAAAGCCTGGAATTAATATATAAGGTCCTATGAATAATAATAAAATGGTCTCTTACGGAAAAATAAAAAGCTATTAGAAAAAAATAGGAAAAACTAATTTGGCTGAAAAAATCCTGAAAAATGCCTAAAAAATTCTGAAAAATAAATAAGGGGACTTGATGCTGCAAATTAAAAGAATAAATGGTTTAATAAAGCTTTAATAAAATAGGGAAATTTTTTAATATTGAAACTTATGGGATTCGCCTGATTAAACCTGCCTAATGAAACCACCGAAAATTTAGGGCATTTCGGTGCTGTTTGTTGTTCTCTGACTAGATTAACAATTGCTTCTCTATAGGGAGTTCACTGCCGTCAAAGATCACGTATTTTGATGGCAATTTGTCAATATTTGAACTGCCAGCTTTTTGAATAGCTGAATGGCTCAGAAATTGCATCGTATGGGGAAATTCACTGTTCTGTGCAATTTCGGAGCCAATTCGGCTCTCTTTGAATAACCCTGAAAGTTTATTTATCGTCTTCTCTTTCTATATTATCTCATAAACCAACTCACAGCTTGTATATTCTGACCTTCACATCAACCTTTCCCATTCTCATCTCTGTGTCTATTTTATATTTTCCAAACATTTAGAAGCCCCTCAATCTCCTGCACCCTCAATCACCCATCCCTCCACTCTTATTTTGTACCCTCACCTTTATAGGGTGCCCTTCTATATTCCTTTGTTTAAGGTGGCTATGCATTACTAGAAATACATTTAACAGCCCCATATTTATGTCATCAGTCAGTGTGCAAAGTAATTGCTGTGTACATCACTGCATGTATGTAGCAGTTATGTTGTTTTAAAAGGAATATACTTCACGACATGCATCAAAAGTCTGACATACCTGCTGAAAAGACCATGAACTCCCTTGAATATCCAAATTGAAACCTGTGAATGGCGTTGCATGATTAATCGATACTTCTAAATGATTTACGTTGTGAGTAATCCATTCTGTGTTCTAACTGTACATTGATAGCAGCAATAGTACCACCCAGGCCTGGACATGGGGTCCAGTGTGGTGGGTACCCTAGCAGAGCCCTAAACCTGCCTATGGGCAACCTTAATCAACCATGGCTGTACCCATACATAACATTTACATGGGGCCTGATTTCTAGGCTCCACCCCTTCCCATATCTGACCACAGCAATTCTTAGGTTTTAAGTCAAGGTTCATCCCTTGTACCGCCTGTCTAGCCTTAACTGATGCTAAGTACTGACCTATGTATCCTATAAATGCTGTCCAACTGGAATTTATAGATCCACAAGGAAAAGAATGAGAGCAGCTTGCTTGATAAGCCACAACTTAGCCTTGAAAAAGATTATTATAGATGTTTCGAAACTGTGGGATTTTCAGCAAATGTAGGAACATCTGAGGTGATAAACTTTACAATATATATCATGGAACCAGATTCCTTACTTGTTTTCCCTCAATGCTTTTACTTAAAATGGATTACTCCACTCTCCCTGTCTAATTCACATAGTTAGTTTGGCCCAGGCCCATTTCCTCCTTAGCAAAGCTTCTCTTCCTGTCAGTCTATCATGTGATAGAGGCATGTGAGTAAACATCCAGTTCCATACTGGGCTACTGCATCCTGTTTTACCTTCCCCCATAACAAAGCATACCAAGAGAAGCCCCCTCTTCCCACAAGACACATTTTATTTTCTGTTACTTTCCCAAAAAAGTAAAGAAAATACAAAGGACTTTGTGTACTTTCAGAAAGGGATGATTTAAACTCATATACTGCATGTGACATTCACTTCTTGCATATGACCCTTGGGTTCAAGAATATCATAAATGTTTCAAGATTGCATTTGTTTTAATTGAAATTCCATATAATTAATTGAAAGCAGTGGTCATTTCTATTTTGAGGGCTCCTTTACGTTTCTCCCATCATGTCTTTTACGACTTGTCTGAATGCTTATAATTCTCATTTTGCCTACATCATACTAACATGCTCTGTCGTCAGATTCATAGTCCACAATCCTGGACACCCTTCTTCTGGCGTTACTTTTTCCTTTCAGTGATGGGAAGAAAGTTTGAGAACTAAGAACTTCTAGATGAAAGGATATATTGTGCTGTTCTGTCAGTGTATCATGTAAACACTTGGCAGCATGCCACTGAAATCCTAAGAGTCAGCAGCACTGGGCTGTGAAATTAACTTTTCATGTTTGTGGTAACAGTGTATCTTGTAACTAGAAGAGTATGGTTTCCTAATCGCATTAACTTACATTAATCAAAACAGTATAAACACCTTCTGAGTGTTGTCCTGTAAATGGTAAGCAATAATTATGTTCTTTAAAATCTCAATTGTACATTTTGTTGGAGGAGCAACACGTGAATAGGCTGAGTAGGATATGGTATGTGTAGGTCCACTTTTTTTTAAAAAAAAACTGGCTCTTTGAGCCATGTAGGATAAAGCTTGCATATGCAGGGTGCAGAAATCTAACATGGCTATCTATTCCACTTTTTCTCCACTGGGCGGTCACAGTGTTGGGGCCAGAAAATGAAGAGCAATACCCTATCACTTGGTATACATTCTAGGACTGTCTCCCAAGACCTGGTAATACGTGATTGTGCAAAGGGGTTATTCAGAGAGCACCAAAATGGTGCTTTCTCATTTGCCACACTTCTGTGCACTTTGGTGATTTCAATTCGCCGACCTTGCTGTAAAATCAGCATTCCCTGCAGGGTCCCCGAAGTGTGCCGAACGGGATCTGATGCAGCCCGCCGCACCCCACTGAAGACAGCCGACGATCCGCCGAATGCCATCGAACTGACAGCCACAGGCTGCTGATCAGAAGCGAACAGCACCAAACTGAGAAAAACAAAACAAAACACAAAACTCTTTAATTTTAAAAAAGGTGTTTAAAACAAAAAAAATCTAATAAATAAAATAAACACAGGGCTGCAAATGAAAATAATAAATGGTTGAATAAAAAAATTATTTTTTTACATTGAATCCTGTGGCAATCGCCTGTTTAAACCTGTCGAACTGAACCAATGAAAATCTTTCGCCAACATTTATGTGCAGTTCAGCATCCCCCTCTATGGGACAATTTCACTGCTGCCGAAGGTCACCAAATTGCAGCGATCTGAGGCAAACTACACTGTATTTCACAGTCAATTCGGCAATATTTGAGAAATTGACATCTGTGTGAAGAGGCGAACTGCCATGAAATTGCACCGTACAGTGAAATTCGTAGGCTTTTACCGGTGGCTGGTCGGTGCTTTTTGAACAGCCCTGCTAGTGACATAGAGTTTAAATGGATAGAATGACCCTAGAAATTTACCTGAACTTTAAAAATGAGCATGTGTCATTTAAATTTATTTTTATGTGTTTGCAGATTGAAAGTAAATATAGTAATGCTTTATAAAAATGGTGACTTGTTCACTAAAAACGGCTTAGGCTAACTCAACTCGCAGAATACTCAATATCCTCTATGACAAGGGTCAGCAAGCTTGGCCCTCCAGATGTTTGGAACTGTGTTCCTCATTTCTGCCAACCTAATGAGTGAGCATAGAAGGAGATGTAGCCCCCAGAGATGCACACAGAGGCACGCATACACCTTAACTGTAAGCGACAAACACTGGCATTTCACAAAAACAAAATTCCAACAGCGACATGAGAATGTTCACTGATGAAGCTCCTCCTGACGTCATTTAAATTTTACTTTGATATGTCTAATTTGTCATGGTTCTAACAGAGTAGCACAGTGCATTATTCTGCTAAAAGAGTACGCTGCCGTCAGGAAACACCATTGCCAGAAATCGGTTCGCATGCTCTGCATCAAGTTTTTCAGCAATTATAGCCACAGTAGCTCTTTTGTGTCATCAGACTAGCCTTCGCTCCCCACTTGCTTCACTTAGCCTTGTGCGTCCATGACTCTGATGCTAGTACAATGGTTGTCCTTCCTTGCACCACTTATGGTAGCTACTATCTACTACATACTGGAAAATCCCCACAAGACTTGCCAGTTTGGAGCTGCTTAGACCCAGTTGGAACCATCACTATTTGACATTTGTCAAAGATTTACATCTTTTCATTTCCCATTTTTTCTACTTCCATCACATGATATTCCAAAACTTACTCTTCACTTGCTGACTCATATATTCCATCCCCTGACATGTACCATTGCAACAATATAATCAATGTTACTCACTTCACCTGTCAGTGGTTTTAATGTTGATGGCTGATCAGTGTATGTTCTCACACATTCCCCAAAGACTTGGCCCATGAAGTACAGCATCAAAGAATTCTCGGACGAATGTATTCTTGAACAGATTGTCTAGGAAAAATACTCCATAGTACAGATCTCTTGCTCAATGTTTGTGGTTCCAGTTTCTGAGAGATGGAGCTGACTGAATTAGTTAGACTGGAGAAATGTGGAACTAGAATTTGGTCGTCTATACCAACTTTCACGCCGTGGGGCCTGTGCTCTCTTACTGTGTTTACAAACAATGTTTACAAACACTAGTGTCCTTCTCGATAGTATGCCGCCCAGAAGGACTCACGGTTTGAGTGCCATATTCCACCATACACTTACAAATAAAACATCAGTCTTCTAAGTCCAGCACATACAATAAAATGTTTTTATAAAACATTTATAATAAATTCCTCAAACTCACAAGTTGAAGGAAAAACAAGATGACCCAAAGGAACATCTAAAGTACCTATTTGTGAATCGTAGGACCAAGAATTTGGTAAACCTAAGGATACCTTTATAAAGACATTTTATTGTATACGCTGATCTCAGTAGACTGTTTGAGGCCAGATTTTAAGGATTACACTTGGGGGGAAATGCAAACTGAATACTTCAATCACTGAGGAGCACATCATATCACATGTGCTGTGCTTAAGATATCTGACAAACCTGGCCTGTTAGGGGGACCTGAGCACCAGGGTTGGGGACCACTGTTCTACAGTATACAACACTTATGAGTGCCTTATTACAGGCAAATTTCCCCAAAAACGTTTCAAAATATTTTCCAAATTTGTTGAATTCTTTGACTTTGTATATGTATATATATATATATATATAGCAAACCTCAATCTCTGCACACCCAGTAACGAATGAATCATGCTCCGGTGCAGGAACTTGGTATATATTGTTATAAATTCCTCGATGTTCTGCCACTCAGAGACTCTTTTTGTAGTAAAACTTCATGTCCTGATGAAAGTCCTACGGGACTGAAACGTCGATGCTGTACCCATGATCCAATAAAGGAATTTGTTTTACTACAAAAAGAGTCTGAGTGGCGGAACATCGAGGAATATATATATATATATATAAGTTTATAATTGTAGAAGACATTTACACTTTCCAGCAATTCAGAGACCTGCTTTGCCCACAGAGCACATGTGCTACATTCCCTGTGTGCAGCAAGGAACTCTGGGTAGGGCATGCAAATTAACAGGGTAATTCAAAGAGATTCGAAAAGTCACCACACGTTCGGTGACTTTTCGTTCTCTTCAATTCGGTTCTTTTTGCCGATCCCATTTCGGCGACCCTGCGGTGTATTCAGCAAACACCACAGGGTCCCCGAATTGCAGGGAAAAGCTGCCGCAAACCTGACGAAAGCGAACCGCAAAACCCAGCGAATGCACCCCGAAAACCCTCAAAAACATCTGGATTAACCTGCTGAAAACCACGGAAAAACCCGAGCAGGAGCCGATCACCCACAGCGAAGCCTCCGGAAAAAGCCGAGAAAGCTGAGACCGCAGAGTGAAGTGAATAAATTAGGAAAACAGTTTGCATGAATGATTGAAAAGTGAAACGCTGTTTGCAAAGAAACTACTGAGCGAAAATGTCTGAAATTTACATATGAGGTCCATGGAATGATAATAAAGAGGGCTGTTACAGAAAAAATAAGTAAACTTAAGAATAAAAAATATAACAAATCTGACTTTTAAAAAAAAAATTAAAAATTCTGAAAAATGCTTAAAATATCCTAAAAAAAATCTATAAATAAAGAGACTCTTTACTGCAGAATTTTATAATGAACGGTTTATTAGATATTGAATTAAAACCGGAATATTTTTAACATTGAAGCCTATGGGATTCTCCTGAATAAACTTGCCGAATTATACCACCGAATGACAGGGCAATTCGGGAACCTTTCACTGCTGGTTTGTGTTCTCTGAATAGCCGAAGCAGTGCTTTTTTTTATGGGGATTTCACTGCCCTCGAACAGGCACTTTATGTTCAGGCAATTTGCCAGGATTTGGCAAATTGCCTGCTCTCTGGATAGCCGAATGGCCAAGAAAGGTAACCGAACGCTGATTTTCAGCATTCGGTTAACTTTCTCAAGCAATTCGGATCTCTTTGAATTACCCTGTAAGTCTCCAGTTTCTTCACTTTTTTGCATCCAGGGTCTGTTTAACACAGAACCCTACATAGTACAATAGAGTATGAGTCTGCATCACTATGGGGGTTATTCAGAGAGCACCGAAATGTACGTGCAGTCAATTTGCCAAACCTTGGCAACCTGCCTGCTATCTGAATAGCCGAATGCCCCCGAAATGTCACCATACGCTGAATTTCAGTGTCCGGTTACATTTCGGTGACATTTCGGACCTCTCTGAATAACCCCTTGTATCTATATTATATCCTTCCCTGCCCCGTCTTTTGTACTTCTTCCTGCCTTAACCTTTATTTTTGTTTTTGGCTTTTCTACATCTATTGTTCTTCAATATACCTATGACATGTTCATAGGTTTTATTCATTATGTAATCTCATGTACCTTTGAAATCTACCAAACGGTTTATTCAGTCTCATTTTACAATAATAAAGTCACCTTTTAGCCAAAGATCAAAAAATAAATAAATTTCCCAACATTCTGTCAAAAAAATAAATAAAGCAGTAATGCAGATGTTTTTAAAGGTTGTGCATTCACTGGCAATAAGCATAATCTTCTCATATAGCATACTGACAAAGTAGAAAATTAATGAATGTACATATTTGTTATGCTAGTTTTATAATTTTTCATTTTCTATCTTAAGTGACTGTGAAGGAACCGTTCCCTTCCGTCTGTCCTGGCTCTCCAGACACCCCTTCGTTGCGGTCAGCCCGGCTACTGGGAGCGCTGTCCTCAGCGCCTCGAGCAGCTTGACCTGCCTGCTTCTGTTCCTCTGCCCTGGAGCCATTAGGAATCTCCAGAAGGCCGCTCTCTGCCTTCTGAGGGTGAGTGTGGAGTGTAGCGTAATTTGTAATAAAGACACCAGGCGCGGCTGTATGCTTTAAAACAGGATCCTCTCTCTCTGAGCTCTGAGAGTTCTCTGACTTTTTAATGAACCAAACGCCACCATTTATGCTGAAGTCCAAAAGTCATAATTTGCATACCCATACTAATTACATTAAGTCAGTTATTTACAATAAACATTCTTTACATTCTTTAGCCTTTCAGCTCACACAACATTTGTATATCCATTGTTCTAACACATCAGATTAAACACACACTATCAGAGATCCCTTGAATTAAACATGCAGCTAGATAATGGGAAAAACCCTGGTGCATAAATTACACAGCAGTAAAGCTTGTTTACTGTTTACACAAAAACACATTTACCTACAGGAATATAAGTATTTTTAAAACCAAAGCTATGCCATTTTACACTAAACTAAATTAAACTAAAACCAAACGATGTAAAATATATTTAAAAACACACGATATAAATGAACATAAAGTCTCTTGGGGTTTGAAGCATGGAGCATTACATCAGCTCCATGACATATGTCCCCCCTTCCAGAACGGCAGGGCAAGCTTAGATCCCAAACGGATCTCTTGCCACTGACGAGACTTCTCACCTTGTCCTTTTTTCTGCGCCATCCTCAAAGTTCCAGGGTGCTGGCGCACAAGCATCACCAGTGGGGTCCGACGGTCGCCACAGGGTATGCCTGGGTGTGGGTCCATAGTCTGTCGGGAGGAGGCGAGCCCCTGGGTTTCTCCACTTGTCCTTGTGGGCTGGCCCGCTGTCCGAGGGGTGCCTTATACTCTGGGGCCCGGCGTGTCGCTGGTGTAATCCTTTGTTGGTGTCCCCTCCTGGGGAAGTGTTTCGCTGTTGGGGAGAGGTACCGCCTGTACCTTCTCCCAGGGTATCAATAACCCGGGGAAAACGTGTCCCAACTGCATGTGCCCCTGGTGCTCTGGCCAGCCGTTGAGGGGAATAGGTGAGGCAAGAGGCCTCCAGCCTAAAGGGTTGGGAGGATGGGCAGAGGTTGGAAATGCTCTGCCCCATAGCCAGCGCTTCTGCTGGGGGGGTGGATGCTGGGGAAGTGCCTCCTTGCGGGAGAATGTGTCCTCCATTCTCAGGGGAGCCATTGGTCAGGAGGGTAGCACCCTCTGGAAAAACTTGCCTGGATCCTCTGGGCACAAGTTGGGTGGTGGGCAGAGGCCAGCGGCACTCTGCCCCATTGCCAGCTCTTCTGCTGGGGGGACGGGTGTAATATACGGTAAACAGTTTACCTCCAGTCGGGGTAGGGTCGTCGGCTGCGGGGCCGGCAGCCCCTGGGAGTCCTCACCGAAATCTTCTGTGCGGACCGAAAAAGGTGGGCAGAGGCCAGCGGCGCTCTGCCCTGTTGCCAGTGCTTCCGCTGGACGGGTAGATGCTGGGGACGGGTCTCCGGGCGGGAGAATGGTGTCCTCCATTCTCGGTGGGGTCATTCATTGCTGGGCCGGCAGCCTGTGGAGATCCTTGCTCGGGTCGTCTTTGTCAGGCGGACACACGTACCCGTAGGTAGCTATGGTCAGCCCTAAGGCGAAACAGGAGGGTGGAACCCTAAATGCGATACCAGTCCTTGTAGTTGGCTGGGTTACGCAGAAGCTAGAAGTGAACCTATAAGGCAGGGACGTAGGCAAAGAGGACAGAAACCAGTCCTAAGGATGGCTGGTCTAGAAACAAGACAATACGGAGTGCCAGAGAGTGTACGTCAAGCTAGTACACGCAAGTCGAAGGGTACGTTAGGTGGATACACAGGTAACTGGAAAAACCTCGAAATCTAATCACAATACCAGTCCTTGTGGTGGCTGGGTTAAGTGATAGCGAGTAGTAAAACAGTTCAGTACACAGGGAGAAACCAAATGCAGCGTCAAACACAAAAGCCGGGTCAGAGGGATATAGAGATACTCAGAGTCGGTTGCCAAAAGCCAGGTCATGCACAGTAAGTCAAATAAGAGTCTTAGAATACAGCACCAAAGGGTATAGCAAGCTAAAACCACGAAAGGGCGCAGAGAAAAGCAAAAAGCAGGTTTAAATCAGGCGCCCTGCCTCCCGATTGGCCAAGAGGATCACCTGACACAGGAGGCACCACGGTGGAGGCGTGATGACGTCACGCCGCTGGGAAGCCTCATACCCGGAAGCGGCGGCGGCCCGCGCGCATAGGACACCAGGAGGGGCCGCGAGGAGGACGCAACCCTCGGGTCCTAACAGTCTTGGTGCAACTTGGGGAGTGGGCAGAGGCCAGCGGCGCTCTGCCCTGTCCCCAGTGCTTCAGCTGGGGGGATAGACACTGACAAAGTGTCTTCTGGCAGGAGGATGGCATCCTCCATCTCCGGTGGGGTCATGGGCTGTGGGAAAACCAGCCCGGGGGGATCCTCTCCTGGATCCGATGTGACCATTATGAAAGGTGGGCAGAGGGCATTGGCGCTCTGCCCCATCGCCAGAACTTCAGCTGGGGGGATAGACACTGACACAGTGTCGTCTTGCGGGAGAATGGTGTCCTCCATCTCCAGGTCTGGGCAGAGGCCAGCAGCACTCCACCCTGTTGCCAGCGCTTCCTCTTCTGCTGCGGTCATGAGGGGGAACCAAGGGAGCACCTCGGGCTCCAATTCGTCTGTGTCACTTTGACTGCCTGCTTCTTCCGCCAGACAGTCCCAGGTAATGGGGCTCAGGCCTAGCTGTGGAGCATCGAACAGCCTTTTGTAGGCCTTTTCGAGCTCCCATTCCTGCTCAACCAGGAACTCCAATTCCTCTGCATCACGGTCATCGTCAAAGTCTTCCAGTTCCTCATACCGGAGGTCCAGGAGTTGTTCCCGCCGCCACTCTGTGTCGTCCCCAAAACCGGGTCTTTGCCCATCCTTGTATACAGCAGCCCTGTGCCGCCATAGTCGAAGCCTTTTGTTGGGCCGCTGTCTGCTGTGCTGGGCATTAGTTGGGACGTAAACCACTGGAGGGCTCTGTAGCTGGTGTCCAGTATAATTTCGCTCTGGACCAGTTCGCCTAGCTCCGTCAGCCATTCCTCTTGGGGCTGTTCTCCCAAAAAGGGCACCCGTAAGTACCACTGGTGCTCGTACCTCTCCGTATAAGTGGGAAGGCTACTGGGAGCACTGTCCTCAGCGCCTCGAGCGGCTTGACCTGCCTGCTTCTGTTCCTCTGCCCTGGAGCCGTTAGGAATCTCCAGAAGGCCGCTCTCTGCCTTCTGAGGGTGAGTGTGGAGTGTAGCGTAGTTTGTAATAAAGACACCAGGCGCGGCTGTATGCTTTAAAACAGGATCCTCTCTCTCTGAGCTCTGAGAGTTCTCTGACCTTTTAATGAACCAAACGCCACCATTTATACCATTTATTAGTATGGGTATGCAAATTATGACTGTTGGATTTACAGTCATAATTTGCATACCCATACTAATTACATTAAATCAGTTATTTACAATAAACATTCTTTACATTCTTTAGCCTTTCAGCTCACACAACATTTGTATATCCATTGTTCTAACACATCAGATTAAACACACACTATCAGAGATCCCTTGAATTAAACATGCAGCTAGATAATGGGAAAAACCCTGGTGCATAAATTACACAGCAGTAAAGCTTGTTTACTGTTTACACAAAAACACATTTACCTACAGGAATATAAGTATTTTTCAAACCAAAGCTATGCCATTTTACACTAAACTAAATTAAACTAAAACCAAACGATGTAAAATATATTTTAAAACACACGATATAAATGAACATAAAGTCTCTTGGGGTTTGAAGCATGGAGCGTTACATCAGCTCCATGACAGTGGCTAAATAATTCTTTACATTATTGTAAAATAACCTTATTCTGTTATTGTATTGTTTAATTACATATTAGACATAATTCACACCCCAATGGGGAATTTGTCCAAATTTGTCCAAAATGAAACAAAGTAACAAAACAAGTGGACATAGTCTTAGATTAGAGGGGCAAAAGTTTAAAAGTAACATCAGGAAGTATTATTTTACTGAGAGGGTGGTGGATACATGGAACAGCCTTCCAGTAGAAGTGTTAGAGGCTAAAACAGTGATTGAGTTTAACCTCCTTGGCGGTCTGATTGTGACATTATCAGGGTTATTCAGAGAGATCCGAATTGTTTGAGAAAGGTAACCAAACGCTGAAAATCAGCGTTCAGTTAGCTTTCTTGGCCATTCGGCTCTCCAGAGAGCAGGCAATTCGCCAAATCCTGGCGAATTGCCTGAACATACGGTGCCTGTTCGAGGGCAGTGAAAACCCCATGAAAAAGCACTGCTTCGGCTATTCAGAGAACACAAACCAGCAGTGAAAGGTTCCCAAAATGCCCTGCCATTCGGGCTTCAAATGTTAAAAATATTCCCATTTTAATTCAATATCTAATAAACCGTTCATTATAAAATTCTGCAGTAAAGAGTCTCTTTATTCATAGATTTTTTTAGGACATTTTAAGCATTTTTCTGAATTTTTAATTTTGTTTTTAAAAGTCAGGTTTTTTTTTTGATTTTTTTAAGTTTACTTATTTTTTCTGTAACAGCCCTCTTTATTATCATTCCCTGGACCTCATATGCAAATTTCAGACATTTTCGCTCAGTAGTTTCTTTGCAAACAGTGTTTCACTTTTCAAACATTCATGCAAACTGTTTTCCTAATTTATTCACTTCGCTCTGTGGTCTCGGCTTTTTCCAGCGGCTTCGCTGCGGGTGATCGGCTCCTGCTCGGGTTTTTCCGTGGTTTTCAGCAGGTTAATCCAGATGTTTTTGAGGGTTTTTGGCGTGCATTCGCTGGGTTTTGCGGTTCGTTTTCGTCGAGTTTGCGGTAGCTTTTCCCTGCAATTCGGGGACCCTGTGGTGTTTGCTGAATACACCGCAGGGTCACCGAAATGGGATCGGCAGAAGGAACCGAATTGAAGAGAATGAAAAGTCACCGAACGTGCGGTGACTTTTCGAATCTCTTTGAATAACCCTGTATATATATGTTTTTTAAATTATTTTCTGCATCCCCTGCCAAGACCCGTCCCCTGTGTGCAGGGAAGGGAACCAGGAAGCACGAAACCACGATCGGCTGGAGGAGGCTGCTGGAGGACATCGAGGGAACGCAGAGACAAGGTATGCATCAGCCCGAGTGTGGCTCAGGATTACCGTTTTTGGTACTAAAAATTAACCTCGAGCCACACTCGGGATTACCGCCAGGGAGGTTAAGCAGGCATGGGAAAGTATCCATATAATTGGGCGGACTAGATGGGCCGAAAGGTTCTTAACTGCTGACATATTCTATCAGGGTTATTTAAAGAGATCCGAAAAGTCACCGCACTTTCCGTGACTTTTCGTTCCCTGCACTTCGGGGTGAGTCGGCGAATCCTAGTTCGCCGACGCTGCGGTGTATTCAGCAAGCACCACAGGGCCCCCATAGTGCAGGGAATACTCGCCACAAAGCCGCAGAACACTCGCCGAACCCTCACCAAATACTCACAGAACACTCACCGAACACCCGCAGAAACTGCCACGAAAACCAAGCCGAGCACGCCAGAAAAATCCAAATAGCCGCCGATCACAGCGCAGAGCAGCCGCCGGAAAAAACCGACACGCAAGCAAACGGTGTGAAAAAAACCCAGATTGCTTGAAAGTTTGAAATTTGAAACGATTTTTGGAAAAAAAATACTGAACGAAAATGTCTGGAATTTACATATAATATCCAATGAATGATAATAAAAAGGTCTGTTACAGAAAAAAGATAAAACGATTTGAAAAAAATGTTGACAAAAAATCCCAAAAAATGTCGAAAAGATCCTAAAAAAATCTAAAAATAAAGAGACTTTTTCCTGCAGAATAAAATGATAAACGGTTTACTAGATATTGAATTAAAACCAGAATATTTTTATTTATTTTTTTCTTAAAATTCTTTATGTAGAGAATTACAAATACAAAGATAATCATGAAATCAAACATAGAAGAAATATGGCCGTGCAAGGCCTGCCAAGCAGCATATGATTAGTCATATCAAAATTTGCATTGCAACCACCAATGAGCCAGGCAAAAATTGTCAAGTCCGAATGCAGAGTAAAAAAAAAAAAAAGTCAAGGTAATAAACCAAAGCACATATCGGAACCTATCCATATGGTCAAAAAAGGACCCGAAAGGGTGTGCAAGAACCAGGGAAAAAACAGAAAACTCGTAAACGAAAAGACAAATGCATGGGGCCCCCCATGGGAAAGAAATAACAGTGCTCAGTCTGGCTTAAGCTCCTGTGGGTCCGGCGAGAGGCCCGTGGCAGCCAAGTCCGACCAAGCAGTCGCCGGGTCGGTGATCGTGTAGGGCACATTGGCATGCGTCACCACTAGCGTGCCTGCAAGGGCCCTTGCGATAACGGATCCCTCTGCGACGAAGGACGGATGTCACCTCTCTAAATCGCCGGCAGGCAAGCAGAATCTGGAACGGGAGGTCGTGGTATAGGACCAGAGTAGAGCCTTCAAATTGCACGGGATCCCTCGCTCCAGGGGTAGACATTATCTTCACTTTGAGAGCTACATCTCGAAAAGCCACCACAACATCCCGGGGTGCCCCCTTAGCGGCCGTTGCAGGCCTCCGAACCCGGAACACCGCTCCAATCACATCAGGCGTATCTGGGGGAAGACCCGAGACCTGGAGAGCGAGGCAGGTAACATATGGAAACAGCTCCTCCGAAGAGACAGAATCCGGAATACCTCGGACCCTGAGGTTTCGACGACGGTGCCTGGTTTCCAACATCTCCACCGAACGGGTCAGGAGCTCCACCTGAGACCGAAGACCCACAACCTGGTCAGATAGACGGGTATGGTCCAACTTCATCTCAGAGGTCATCGCCTGCACCTCTGCTACCTGTACACGCACCACTTCCACCTCCGCTCGTGTCGCCTCCACCTCCGGCTTCCATACCTCTCAAAGTTCCCAGAGTTCATCCAGAATTCTGCGAAGGTCACCTTTCGCAGAGGGGAGGTGATCGTCCGCCTCACTAGGCTGGGATGGAGCAGGAGCCTCTCGTGGTCCAGTCGGCCTAAGACCAGTCCCTTCCAACCTCACGCCCCGCCTGTTCGAAATCACGCTACTGCAAGCGGAAAGTTGGTGATCTTCAGCCGAATCCCCATCAGATAATGCCCCAGCGGCCGCTGAGGTATTCATAGCAGCCATTTGTGCGGCTTTGCGCTTTTTTTGCGCCCGCTTCTTTGCAGCAGCAGAGAGAGGCTGGGAGTCCGATGCCTGGATTGTGAAGTAAGCCACAACATCCCGGAGGTACCTCCGAGAGACCAAGAGCTGTCCTCTTCGCCAGAAGATCCATATCCCGGAGGGAGAGAGGTGGGGGCCAGCACTCCCACGCAAACAGACCCACCTTTCAAAGAGTCACAAATGTCTCGCTGTCTGGGACCCCCCTTTGGCACACGGCTGGTAGGCATAATGCAGGATTTTCAGATAGAACGAGGCAGGGCTCCACCAAAACTCCAGTAGGGCACACGCAGGCTTCCAAGATGGCCGCGATCACTAGGCCTGAGTCTCCACGCCGGTGAAATCCTCCACGGGACGTGCAGCTTGGGGATAGGCAAGGATCAAAGGGCACTCCAACCCCCTCAAAGCCAGCCAGATCAATCACTGTGCAGGGCAAGAGGTGTAAAAATAGCAATAAAGTCCTTATCAGTCACAGAGCTCTTTCAAAACGCGGCTGCTTGCCTTCACAGTTAGCTCCGCCCCCAAAACCAGAATATTTTTAACATTGAAGCCTATGGGATTCGCCTGAATAAACCTGTCAAATGAAACCACTGAACGGCAGGGCATTTCACTGACATTCCTCAGCTGTTCGGTGTTCTCTGAACAGACGGACCATTGCTTCTCTATGGGGGATTTCACTGCCCTCCAACAGGCACCGTATATGCTGGCAATACGCCAAGAATTGGCAAATTGCCAGCTCTCTGAATAGCCAAATGGCCCCGAAATGTACCTGTTCGCTGAAATTCAGTGTCCAGTTACATTTCAGGGCCAGATCGGCTCTCTCTGAATATCCCTGTATGTCTATGTTGCGACTCAATAAGGTCCTTTCCTACACAATTTCAGATTTCCCATATCTAGATAAAGAGCACGAAAGCCAACTGTACCTCAATATACTTAAATATTCAATGCTTCAAGCACACCTTGAAATTGCACACTTCGCTGGCATGAAAATTATCAAATGCAATCTATAAAAGATTCTTTTAGATATATCTATATACATCCACCACTTGCTTTTGGAATGGAACATATGGAAGATAATACGTTTCATTTCAAGGAAAGCCACAAAGACAGCCATTGAGTGGGTTAAATTAAAAAAGATGACTTCCATTTTGCATTGAAAGAGCAAAGAGTAGTTTACTGAAGCAGGATCATTCAGTACTGTCTGAGCGGTGAGCAGATGGGAGCCACAGTGTGGGAGAGAGACATCTTGGTAATCACTAAATAGGAGGGAGATACAGAGTTCTGTGCATTGTAAAAATAGCTCTAATATATGTAGATGTTTGACTGTGGAAAGCATGCAGAAACACAACGAATGAACCGGGCTATAAAAGGTGGATATGGAAAGCAAACGTTAGCCTATACAATTTATTGTAGGATCAACTGGACAAAAGCAAAAATGCTTTGCAACAACAAATATCATATATTCAGACAAAAGCTGGCTTATGGCTGACCTAAGTACAGATCACAAACTGTAATCCTTAAGGGGTCATCCCTGTGTTTAAGTAAGTCGTTATAAATTTAGTATGGTAAAAGAAGCATTTTAGCAACTGTAATAATCCACTTCTTTTCTACCTGCACAAAATTAAAGCCACCTACAGGGTTATTCAAAGACATCCGAATTGCTTGAGAAAGGTAACCGAACGCTGAAAATCAGCGTTCGGTTACCTTTCTTGGCGATTCGGCTATCCAGAGAGCAGGCAATTACGGTGCCTGTTCAGTGCCTGTTCGAGGGCAGTGAAGACCCCATGAAAAAGCACTGCTTCGGCTATTCAGAGAACACAAACCAGCAGTGAAAGGTTCCCAAAATGCCCTGCC
The DNA here is from genome assembly GCA_009667805.1 of Leptobrachium leishanense. NCBI lineage: Eukaryota > Metazoa > Chordata > Amphibia > Anura > Megophryidae > Leptobrachium > Leptobrachium leishanense. The sequence goes on along the minus strand of CM019070.1, from coordinate 89,344,827 downwards.
ATTCGGTGGTTTAATTCGGCAAGTTTATTCAGGAGAATCCCATAGGCTTCAATGTTAAAAAATTTCCGGTTCTAATTCAATATCTAATAAACCATTCATTATAAAATTCTGCAGTAAAGAGTCTCTTTATTTATAGATTTTTTAGGATATTTTAAGCATTTTTCTGAAATTTTTTTTTTTTTTTTTTTAAGTTTACTTCTTTTTTCTGTAACAGCCCTCTTTATTATCATTCCCTGGACCTCATATGTAAATTTCAGACATTTTCGCTCAGTAGTTTCTTTGCAAACAGTGTTTCACTTTTCAATCATTCATGCAAACTGTTTTCCTAATTTATTCACTTCACTCTGTCGGCTTTCTCGGCTTTTTCCGGAGGCTTCGCTGCGTGTGATCGGCTCCTGCTTAGGTTTTTCCGTGGTTTTCGGCAGGTTAATCCAGATGTTTCTGTGGGTTTTCGGCGTGCATTCGCTGGGTTTTGCGGTTCGTTTTCGTCGGGTTTGCGGTAGCTTTTCCCTGCAATTCGGGGACCCTGTGGTGTATGCTCAATACACCACAGGGTCACCGAAATGGGATCGGCAAAAGGAACTGAATTGATGAGAGCGAAAAGTCACCGAACGTGCAGTGACTTTTTCGAATCTCTTTGAATTACTCTAATAGTCAACTGTCTTCATAATACCTGGCTTTTTGCTTTTTATTTTCCTTGCTGACAGTACGGGATAAGAATTTCTGCAATCCTTTGCATGGAAAATACAAATGATATCAGGTTACAGAGTAATGAGACAGAATGCTTAGCTGTTAAAAACAAAAGAAGAATTAAAGTTTCTCTTATTTTGAGAAAACAATACACCAAGGAATTATTTGGCAAGCCTTTTCCATCATTTAAACATGTATTATTATTATTGTCATCATTTATATAGCGCCAACAGTTTCCGCAGCGCTTTACAATAACCAAAGGGAACCAAATACAAATAAACGGACGTAAGATGGAAACAAGAGGTGTAGAGGGCCCTGCTCATAGGGATTGGGGGTTGAGGAAGACAAGAGGAATTTCACTAGATAGCAGGATCATTAGTGCCAGTGGTTTGGGAATGGTGGGCCATAAGAGTGGCTTCAATCAAGTGTGAGTAGGTGAGCAGCGGGATGAGTTGCATCAGTGATGTGGTACGCTAATCTGAAGAGGTGGGTTTTGAGGGATTTCTTGAAGGCCTGAAGATCAGGGGAGAGTTTGATAGGGCGAGGCAAGTCATTCCAGAGGACTGGTGCCGCCCTTGAGAAGTCCTGGAGGCGAGAGTTGGCTGTGCATATGTAGACCGATGACAGGTTGAGATCAGCTGCTGAACGGAGTTGCCTAGATGGGACGTGCTTGCGGAGTAAAAAAGACATGTAGGGAGGGGTTGAGTTATTGAGTGATTTGAATGTGAGCATCAGTATTTTAAACTGTATCCTGAAACGTACAGGAAGCCAATGGGGGGACCGGCAGAGTGGGGACGTATGTGAGGTGCGTTTAGTGAGAAAAATAAGCCTTGCCCCTACACTCATTACAGATTGCAAAGGGGCGATACGGGAGATGGGGAGGCCAATAAGGAGCGAGTTGCAGTAGTCAAGTCGTGAAATGACAAGAGCATGAACCAGCACTTTTGCGGTATCTTGTATGAGAAAGGGGCGGACACGGGCAATGTTTTTGAGTTGAAAATAACAGGATTTGGTCACTGTCTGGATGTGGGAAGAGAATGTTAGGTCAGAGTCAAAAGTGACACCAAGGCAGTGAGCTTGGGGTGTTGGGCTAATGGGTGTTCCATTTACTCGTAGAGAGATGGATGATATTGGGATCTTCTTGGAGGGAGGGATGACGAGAATTTCAGTTTTGGCAAGATTGAGTTTAAGGAAGCGGGAAGCCATCCAATTTGAGACAGCAGAGAGACAGTCAGTGACTCGATCCAGGAGACCTGGAGAGAGGTCAGGGGAGGAGAGGTAAATTTGGGTGTCATCAGCGTATAGGTGGTACTGGAATCCAAAGGAGCTGATCAGTTTGCCTAGAGAGGCTGTGTAGACTGAGAAAAGTAGAGGGCCCAGTACTGAACCTTGGGGCACCCCAACAGAGACAGGCTGCCAGGAGGAGGTACTTCCAGCAAATGAGACACTAAACGATCGTTGGGACAGGTAGGAAGTGAACCATGAAAGAACAGCACCTTGAAGGCCTATATCACTAAGAGTTTGAAGGAGGATTGAGTGGTCAACTGTATCAAAGGCGGCAGAGAGATCAAGAAGGATCAGCAGTGAGTAGCACCCATTGGATTTAGCAGTTGCAAGGTCATTGGTCAGTTTCACAAGAGCCGTTTGTGTTGAGTGCAGTGAGCGAAAGCCAGATTGCAGAGGGTCAAGGTGAGAGTGGGTGTTGAGGAAGTCAATCAGACGGGCGTACACAAGCTTTTCGAGGAGTTTTGAAGCGAAAGGGAGCAGGGAAACGGGGCGGTAGTTGGAGGGAGCAGTCGGATCCAGAGATGGTTTTTTTAGGATTGGGACTACTGTGGCATGTTTGAGGGGAGCAGGAAAGACCCCAGATGTTAAAGACAGATTAAAGGTATGGGTCAAGGATGGTACAAGAGAAACAGAAAAGTGTTTTGGCAAGATGTGAGGGAACGGGGTTGAGGGGCAAGGTAGTGGGATGAGAGGATCGTAGTAGTTTAAGGACCTCTTGTTCAGTAGCTGAAGGGAACGAGTTAATCATGTGAGGATAGACATGGTTAGCATCTTCCTGCATGGGTGAAGATGGCATTGTGGAGATTTCAGTTCTTATCTGTTCAATGTATTTTATAGTATGTAAAAGAAATGTACGATTGACAACTACAAGAGTATTGATTTAACTTTATGTGTTTATGGAACACATACAGGGTTATTCACAAAGAGCCGATCTGGCCCCGAAATGGCACGAACATGGGAATTTCCCCATACAGTGACATTTCGAGGCCATTCAGCTATTCACAGTGCAGGCAGTTTACCAAATTTTGGCAAATTGCCAGCAAATACGGTGCCTGTTCGACAGCAGTGAAATTCCCCACAGAGAAGCAATTGTTAATCTATTCACAGAACACCAAACAGCAGTGAAATGTCAGAGAAATGCCTTTAGGTTCGGTGGTTTCATTCGGCAGGTTTATTCAGTCGAATCCCATAGGCTTCAATGCTAAAAATATTCCCGTTTTTATCCAATGTATAATATACCATTTATTCTTTTAATCTGCAGTAAAAAGTCTCTTTATTTATTTTTGTTTTAGGATCTTTTAGGCATTTTTGGGATTTTTTGGGGAAAATTAGTGTAGCGCTGTGTTTAAATTTGTCCTTCTGAAATTAAACAATATTGCCACTAGGGGTAGCCAGTGTATAACATATGAAAGAGACTATGCTGGACTTAAGAACTACACCTCCCAGAGACCTTTGCAAGGAGGACAGGAAGTAGGCGTGTTGGAAAAAGGAAAGACATCAGGAGTCTCGTGCAGGGCATGGGCAGAGCGAGCAGAGCAGCGGAAAGAGTAAGACGCATGCAGCACATCGTCCGGGATCACAACCAGGCCGGAGCGTGGATCGAGGCGTATCCAGTGCTGTAGATCAGGGATGGAGTGTGCCCGATTGCATACCACATTCCACTGAGCAGCTCGGAGGACAACCAGGTTCCAGAAGGACCTTGAGTAAGGAGAACCGCAGATCGAACAGGAGTGCAGGCGGCGGATCGGTTCCTGTTGCGGAGATTCGGCATCGGAGGAGCAGATTCGCTGGCACCGGGTTCCAGTTGCGGAGAGAGATCCTTTGGTCGAGTCATCGGTTCTGGACACTTTGTTCACCGGATGGGTGAGAGGCCTCAAGGCCTACGGTTCCAAAACGTGCGCACTTGGTTAATTGCTTCAATTCACAGGGCCTCTATGTTGACTAGTTGAAGATAATTTTGCTCATTCACTGGCCAGTTGAATCTAGTACTCGGGTACCCTAAGACACCAATATACGAGCCTTTTTGAACGGGACTTAAACTCACTAACTGAGGGGTATTAACTGTTTCTTTTCCGCCACGTGTTTTTCCCACGTTGCAGTTTACGTCATTTACCTCAGTTAAATCATTATGTTCAAAGTATATGTGTATTCAATGCCATTTTATTGCTCCAGTAAAGTATATAACTTAGAAAATCCACAACAGTGTGCTGGTATATAGTGATTCTTAGTGCAGTGAGACTATCCTGGGTATATTCAGCGGCTCCTCCGGGGGTGAGCGCTACATTAGTTTGATGTGTGTTTTTTTTTAATAATGCTTTTTCTTTTTTCTGTAACAGACCTTTTTATTATTATTCATAGGACCGTATATGTTAATTCCAGACATTTTCTTTCAGTAGTTTTTTTTGCAAACAGCGTTTCAATTTTTACATTTTAAATCAAATAGTTTTTTGTCTTTTTTACCCGTCCGGCGGCTTGTCGGCTTTCTTCTGCGGCTGGTCGACTCTGTGCTTGGCAGCTTGTCGGCTGCATTTGGCAACTGTCCGGTGTGTTTGCGCCAGATGTCCAATGGGCTTGCGGTGGTGGGCGATGGGTTTGCGGTGGTGGGCAACGGGTTTGCGGCAGCATTCGGCAGCTGATTCGCTGCCCTTCAGGTACCCTGTAGTGAATGCAGAATTCACCGCAGGGTGGGGAAATTTGACTCCCTGAAGTGCGGGGAACAACAAAGCACTGAAATGTCGGTGACATTTCAGTGCTCTGTGAATAACCCTTGTAGATCGTCTCTAAGACTGGCCTCAAGATTCCAGGTTTTTCCCATGTGTATAACAGCCATATTTACATTATTTCTAAATTCTGGTCGCCAGTGCCACTGCAATCCCAAAAGAGGGTTCACATTCCCTCTGACATATCGAGTCTGACACACATCATTTGTTTTCTCCCTTCCCAGTGTCCTTTGACACATCAACAAAAGTTTTATTGCCATACATCTCCTCTTCATATGAGAAAAACTTTCATTGATTGCCTAAAGCAGGGATGTCATACCCCCCCATGTTGACTGCATACAAGCTCCAGAATTCTTTGAATACAATAGATGTCTAGAGAATCAGGGGAGCTATAGTGCTGCAGCATCTCGGAGGCCAGAGTTTGACAACCCTGGTCCGAAGGTGTCATCCTGCTCCTCTCCTGTCATCCCATCTTCAGCACTCAGTCCAGAGTAATGGGTGTGAAAGTGACATTTTTATATATATTTTTTAGACATTACATACATATATATTCTTCCTACCCAGAATATGAAAGAAAGTTATGCTGTTTAAGTTAGCATACTTGTTCGCACTACGCACTAGAGTTTTTAAAAGCTGGACAACATTGCTGTAGAGCTGATACTTTCATCCATAGAAAAAAAGAACGTTTCTGTAGTCTGTACACAATGTTCCACAGAGTCTGACACAGAAACGAGATGTTCATCCACAAAGCTTTGTATCAGGAATTTCTCCCCATGTCATTCCCTTCTGATGGATATGGTAAAAAAGCTTCCACACAGGGTCTACATCCTACACACACACACTGACCGGTTTGTTAAGCACAGTGGAGAAGCTGATGTGTAATAACAGCAATCAAAGAACACAATAGGGGGACAGCAGCTGTTCTAAATCTATATGCTGGGAGAAGTGATAGACAATGGCAGAGATGGAGTCAAATTGAGCTTCTATTCATTTCCCTTGTATTGTATGCGAAACGCTGAGTGTGTTTACTGCTTACAAGAAGCAAGAAAGCAGCTGCAAATCTATTTGTAGGACTCTTGGATTTTATTTGCTTGTTTTTATAATGTGTCCAAGCAAAGAAAGTGTTAATTAAAAGGATAGTCTATATACTGTGAACACTCAATGTAATTTGGGTGGACAGAGTGACCTGATGCTATCGTCCCTCTCTGGTCTATGAAGGCTGATTCAGCCCTCCAATTGCAGGGGATTAGTCAGGGGCTACAGTTGTATTGTTTGGCCTCTATCGTGGATGGATGCGTGAGAACGGAGCACTGAGCCTGGGCAGCAGTCAACACGCTCTCACAGTGATGCCACGGAGCAGAATGAGGCAAAAAAGAAAATCGCAATGCCCCAGAGCAAACAGCACCCTCCTGCTATATCTGACTTCATGCCTATGCGCCAGTACCTCAACAGCGTTGGGTCTTCTCAGATACAATTCTGTGTCGCCAAGATGTTGGCGATCAGCACAAAGCCAGTGATCTCTCCAAGCAGCCCAGCGATCTTGAATGACTCCCGCGAGAGCATGGAGTTGTGAAACGTCCTGCACTTGCTGCCCACAAAATCAGATCTCACCACCATGTTTACTCATATGGAAGACAAATTTGACGCTAAGTATACAGCACTTTACAGAGCTGAACGATGGCGCAGAGTTATCTCCAGGCCATTCTTCAGTCCTTATTTAATGAGCTACTGGGTCACTCACTGGATACCCCTATAGAATTTGACCGCGTTCACCGTGCATTCCGCCAACCTACTCAGTCAGCCCCATGGGATATCGTTTGCAGGGAGCAATATTTCACATTCCCAAGTTAGGGAAATCAAAGCAGGAGAAGGATTTGGGAATATTCATAGACTTCAAAATAAGTAACAATGTGCAATGTCAAACAGCAGCCACCAAGGCCAGCAAGGTATTGGCATGCATTAAAGGGGAATTTACTCTCGGGATGAAAACATAATTATGCCTCTATAAATCAATCGTCAGATGCACCTTGAATATGCTGTGCAATCTTGGGCACGGTTTTAAAACTAGCCATAACGACAACTAAATGGGCAACTAAATTAATAAGGGGAATGGAAGATTTAAGTTATGAGGAAAGGCTAACAAGCTTTAACCTGTCTAGTTTAGAAAAATGGCGCCTTAGAAGGGATGTGATAAATTTATAGGATTATATATGGGACCATTTATAAACCATTGTCTGGAAACCTATTCATTAATAGGACTATACAAAGGACACAAGGTCACCCAAATTCAGCCTAAAGCATAGGAAGTGTCATTTTACAGTGAGAACAATAAAGAAAGAATTATTTTCCCAGCATGTTGAATATTTGGCGAGTACTTCAGACTCATTTTTTTTGCCTTCTTTTGGATCAACAGCAGTAGGTGATGTGTGAAAGGCTGAATTTGATAGACACATGTCTTTTTTTTTCGGTCTGGGTAACTATGCAACATTGAAGGAACAGATCCTGAGGGCAGCTAGGGGCCTGTGACCCTTGATCCTGGGAGGTCGCACTGAAGAAATTTTCCAGGATGTCATGTGAGCAACCCTACAGGCCAGACAATGCTTGAAAACAATCACAGATGTGTTCCGGGAAAGGGATATGAGATATTGCTGAGACTATCCCATGGCATTACACGCACTTGTCGTAACCGCCCATTTAAAATTATGGATTCGGAGGATGTGCCTAATTTTCTGTTGGCCCTAGACCTGCCCTTAATGGAAATCCCTGAATGGTAAGCTATGGATCCTCATCCCCCTTTGTCATAGTGTGAGAAGTGGGATGTGGTCAAGAGACGACGCAAACCTGGAGACCACCAGGATGGATCGTGCCCTGGACACCCAAAAAGCCGGTTTGCTCTCCCTTGCCTTACTGAGCCTGTCCCTAATACATTGTGATGGCAAGATGCTCCTTGGCATGGATATGGCATATGTGAGCATTCACCATGTACTCCAACAGTAATTGACTAAGACTGTGCTTTCATCATTTTAGTCTCTCCATGGACGCGCTATCGGATTATGCTATGTAGCCTGCTATGGACAAAGAGGATTCTCTCGGCTTCCTTGGTGGGTTGAGACTGGCTTCATTGTGGGGCCTTGGGGAGTGATCAGGGCACGCCTACGACCTGCTACTCTCCGTACTGATGGTCACCTATTAGTATTACCATTAGTTAGCCTTGCTGGGGTTTATGCCAACCTCACTCATCGAGGCACTTGTTACAAGAGTCACACCTCCCTGTGGTGTCCCTTTCTTGCTCACCTGTCTCTTAATTGCATGTTCTGCACCATGTATTCGCTTCATGACCCCGTTTGAGTCTTTGCCCCACTGGGGCTACATGTCACGGGGCAAGGGCTGACTGGCAACTTTTGGCCCAGGGGGCAAGTACAACCCATAGGCCCATGGTGCAGCAACCCGGTCCCCCGTTTAAATTAAGCCCCCCCATTTTCAGCTTCTCTCCCCCTTGTCTCAGCTTCTCTCTCTCCCCTTGTTTCAGTTTCTCTCCCCCTTGTCTCAGCTTCTCTCTCCCCCTTGTCTCAGCTTCTCTCCTCCCTTGTCTCAGCTTCTCTCCTCCCTTGTCTCAGCGTCTCTCTCCCCCCCTTGTCTCAGCTTATCTCCCTCTTACTTATTTTCCCCACATACAGGGTTATTCAAAGAGAATTGAAAAATCACTGCATGTTCGGTGACTTTCGCCCTCTTCAATTCGGTTCGATTTGGCGATGCCATTTCGGCGACCCTGCGGTGTATTCAGCAAGCACCACAGGGTCCCCGAATTGCAGGGAAAAGTCACAGAAAACCCGCCGAACATTCACCGGAAAACCCAGCAAAGGCACACCGAAAACCCACAAAAACATCTGGATTAAGGCTAGGGTCAGACGAACGCATTTTTATGTTGTCTGTGAAAAAGTGCGTTCGAACGAATGGACGCATTTTTTCACAGAATACGCGATAGTGGTCATACTATGCGCATTTTCGTCCGTGATTTTGTACGGATCATCAATAAAACACTTTTTGTGTCTGGACGTTATGTTGGCCGGACATTAGCAGCGTCTGACGTCTCCTAATCACGCACACACGCCGCTAGCGGACGCAGCGCACTCTGTACGTCGGTACCTGCGGTTTCACGTTCTCGAAAAAATGCGTTCATTTTCCACTCGCGTTGCGCAGCCGGACTTTTGTGCGACCGTACTTCGTATATTGGCCGTCATTGCCCGGCATCTGCTGCTAGTGCGGCCGTGATTAAGTGCGGCTGCACGCGCGTTCGCACTGCCTCAGTCTGACCCTAGCCTAACCCCGCCGAAAACGCCGGAAAAACCCGAGCAGGAGCCGATCACACGCAGCGCTGCCGCCGGAAAAACCCGACACCGCAGACGAATGGAGTGAATAAATTAAAAAAAGTTTGTTTGAAAAGTGAAACGCTGTTTGCAAAGAATCTACTGAGCGAGAATGTTTGAAATTTACATATGAGGTCCAATGAATGATAATAAAAAGGGCTGTTACAGAAAAAATAAAGTTAAAAAAAAAAACGGATTTTTTTTTACATTTTTCTTCAAGAAAAATGCTTACAATATCCTAAAAAATCTATAAATAAAGAGACTCTTTACTGCAGAATTTTATAATGAACGGTTTATTAGATATTGAATTAAAACGAGAATATATTAAACATTGAAGCCTATGGGATTCGCCTGAATAAATCTGCCGCATGAAACCACCGAATGGCAGGGCAATTTGGCAAATTTTCACCGCTGGCTTTTGCTCTCTGAATAGCCGAAGCATTGCTTCTCTATGGGGATTCACTGCTCTCGAACAGGCACCGAACAGGCACCATATGTGCAGGCAATTCAGCAGGATTTGACGAATTGCCTGCTCTCTGGATAGCCGAATGGCCAAGAAAGGTAACTGAATGCTGATTTTCAGCGTTCGGTTCCCTTTCGGTAGCCATTCGGATCTCTTTGAATAACCCTGATAGTCTTCTCCTCCCTTACCTGTGGCCAGTGCTCTACTTCCCTCCTGTGGGACTGAGGGAAGTGATGTGTTAAAAGGTAATTTCCTCCCAGCTCTGCTGCTGCAGAGGAGGGACGCAGAGCGATATTAGGGAACCTCCCTTAGGCAACCACAGCACTTTGCTCCTGGGGCAGGGAACCCTCTTTAGGCTGCTATTGTGAAAGTTTTTTGTCATGCCACTGTAGCCCAAATGGTAGCAGTGTCTGTTTAATAAGCAGGGAGGTCATGAGTTTGATTCTCAGCTGGTTATTCATTTTTTTCTATCTCTGCAAGCAGAACAATAATATTGTTAAAATGCTGCTGCTATTATTGTTCTATTATTAATAATAGCAGCATTATAAAAATTGTGCAGAGGTAGATGTTTAAAAAAAACCAAAACCAAAAATAATCATAGATAACCAGCTGGGAATCAAACTCAGAGCCTCCCTTCTCTCTAAGCAGGCGCTGCTACCGTTTGAGCCACAGAGGCAAGACCTTAAACAATCCAAAAATCTGCCTAATGAGGGATCTCTGGCCTGGGAGTAATGTTCTATGATTGGCTAAGGAGGGCTGTCCCTGGCCCTGCAGTTCCTGGTAATGAGACTGGCTGGCCGCGGTGTGTAGAAGCCAGTAGACATGTGCATTCGTTTTAGTACTAAAACGATTTAGTCCGAATTTTGGGATAATTTAGTTTTAGTATGACTCAAGAGAAACGAAACTGCTCAGTACAAAAAACGAAAGAAACTAAAATAAAATGCACTACATTTTAGTTTCAGTCCTTTTTGTGATATTACATTGATGAGTGAAGGAGACCAGCAATGAAGATCGCAACATCCGAAGTTCTGCACCCTCCACATGCCAATGCAGTAGGATGTTCTATACAGAGAGGGGTATTAATTAATGCAGGAGTATGTTCTATACATTATACAGAGAGGGGTATTAATGCAGGAGGATGTTATATACATTATACAGAGAAAGGTATAAATTGAGGAGAATGTTCTATACAGAGAGGGACATTAATGCAGGAGGATGTTATCTACATTATACAAAGAGGGGCATTAATTAATGCAGGAGGATGTTCTAAACATTATACAGAGAGGAGCCTTTTTTTTTAGCCCTTTAAATCCAGTGGCTGTGAGATCGGCTGCTTGTTACATTATCTCTCAGTACAATGTATCAGGCTCAGTTGTTACAGTAACTGACTGTAACAGCGCTCAGAGTTTCAGTAAAACAAGGAAATAATATTGTTCTAACCTCTTATATATAAAAATATTATTTACTAGTTTTACAGAAACTCTGAGCGCTGTGATGAGCAGCAGTCAGTTACTGTAACAGCTTTGCCTGACACGGGGCAGTATTACAATGTTGGTGCTAACTTAACCAGAGCTGTTGTAAACTGAAAACCTCCATAGGCTATAATGGCTCTGGGAAGTTTACAACAGCTCTGGTTAAGTTAGCACCAACTATGTAATATGGCCCACATTGTGCTGAGAGTGAGAGATACTGTAACAAGCAGCGATCTCAGCCCTCTGAGGAGCCACCACTACAATAGTAATTGTATCCACTGGTTTTCGGATGAACGAAATTAGTTTTCATACTAAAGAACTGAAAACGAATTTTTTTAGCAACTAAATAAATTGCATTTTAGGACTAATCCATTAGTTCAAAACGAAATTTTGTGCTGTGCACATGTCTAGAAGCCAGCTGGTCTCATTACAAAGAAACAAAGCAGCTGCCGCAATGGCCATTTTAATGGGTTGAGGACCGGCCCAGGGGGGCATTTGCCCCCTGCCCTGCCCCAGTCCACCCCTGTCACGGGGGCACCTGGCCTGAGCCAAGATGGAGCCCATATTTGGGGTTGATAGCCCAATAGGCAGGAGTGCCGCTGGCTGCATAACCAGCACTTATTGAAGTGCACCACACAGCCACACAAGGAAAACACAAAAAGGAAGGGCAAGGGTTAAGGATAAAATCAATACACAGGCACCCAGCAACATACAAGGAAACCCTAATTTTAACACGGGTCCTTAGATGGTCGTCTCTAAACTAAGGGAACAAGAACGGTTGTGTGAAACAAAATAGAACACAGCGAAGTTACCCTAGCCAACTTCTATTTACCAATACGCACCAAGGCACAACTCTCCGTTGGAATGTTGTCCACCTTAGGGCAATTTGCAGAGGGACTCCCCGAGAGATGGAGTGACGGGAGTGCAAGTGCCAGATCCATCCAAATGCCATAGATGCCACCAGTTGTTACACAAAAACCAGCTGGTGGACTGCTAGTGGGCTCTTCAACCCTACGATAAAGTTTTCACGTACTATTCAGGTACATTTGAGAACCAAAAGTATATTTGAGAATTGAATGTTTGTGCTAAAAAAAATATGATGCAGATCCTTTAAATGTGTCACCCATACAAAATGATTGCTGCGGTTATACTCTATGCTTATTTTAGAAATAGAGAGGTTTCAGGTCTACCTATATTTATTAACTACCTTACTATATTATAAGGAATATTTATTTAGAATTTCTAAAATTGAAGCTGAATAATTTGTTAATCATTGTAAACATCTCCCATGATCTACTCGAACCTATTATTATTATTATTATTCTTTATTTATAAAGCGCCAGCATATTCCGCAGCGCTGTACAATAAGCACAGTATAGACAGGGTTACAATACATTGAACAACATTTGACAAACAGTACAGGAGGAGATGAGGGCCCTATTCCCGTAGGAACTCACAATCTGGGAGGGTTGGGGTTGGAAACAGGAGGAGAGGACTGTAAGGTGAGAGTGATTGATGGTTGCGTCAGTGAGTTGGGTGGTAGGCTTCCCTAAATAGGAATGTTTTAAGGGAGCGTTTGAAGGAAGAGAAGTTAGGGGAAAGTCTGACAGTACGAGGGAGAGCGTTCCAGAGAGTGGGGGCTGCGCGTGAGAAATCCTGCAGTCTATCATGGGAAGAGGTGATGCGGGGAGAAGCTAGGCGCAGGTCACTGTTTGACCTTAGGGAGCGGGCTGGGGTGTATTTGGTGATTAGTGAGGACAGGTAGTGGGGAGCTGAGTTAGTGAGGCTTTTGTAGGTAAGGATAAGGATTTTGAACTTAATTCTGCAGTGGATGGGGAGCCAGTGAAGGGACTCGCAGAGGGGAGCGGCAGAGACAGAGCGGCGGGTGAGGTGAATTAGCCTGGCGGAGGCGTTCAGGATGGATTGTAGGGGGGAGAGGTGGGACAGAGGGAGGCCAGATAAGAGATTATTGCAATAGTCGAGTCGGGAGATTACCAGGGCGTGTATGAGTTGTTTTGTGGCGACAGCGGTAAGAAATGGCCGAATTCTGTAAATATTACGCAGTTGGTATCGGCAGGAGGAGGAAAGAGACTTGATGTGGGGGATGAAGGAAAGAGCAGAGTCAAGTGTAACTCCAAGACAGCGAACTTGGTTTGATGGGGAGATGGTGATACCCTCCACCGTGATCGAGAAGTCAGGAGGTGGGGCGGCATTAGAGGGAGGAATAAGTAGGAGCTCAGTCTTTGACATGTTGATCTTTAGGTGGTGGGAGGCCATCCAGGAGGAGATGCCAGATAAACAGTCACTGACTTTGGAAAGGACAGGGGGAGAGAGATCAGGGGTAGAGAGGTAGATCTGAGTGTCATCAGCGTAGAGGTGGTAATTAAAGCCAAAGCTGTTGATGATTTTGCCCAGGGAGGAGGTGTAGATGGAAAAGAGCAGAGGACCAAGGACAGAGCCTTGAGGTACACCAACAGATAGAGGCAATGAGGAGGAGGAGTTACCAGCAAAGGACACACAGAAGGACCTGTTGGATAAATAGGAGTCAATCCAAGCAAGTGCAGTGTCACCGAGACCCAGAGAGTTGAGGGTCAGTAGAAGGAGGGGGTGGTCAACAGTGTCAAAAGCAGCCGAGAGGTCAAGCAGGATGAGAATAGAATAGTGGCCGTGTTTTTTAGCAGTTAGGAGGTCGTTGGTGACTTTGGTGAGGGCAGTTTCAGTTGAGTGTAGGGGACGGAAGCCAGATTGCAGGGGGTCAAGTAGGGAATTGGAGGACAGGAAGATGGAGAACCTTTTGTCGCATTTTGAACAAAGTTCCTGGCCTTCCAAGAAACGGAAATGTGAGAATATTTTCCCACTAATAGCAAACTAAGGGAAATGTATGAACTATTAGATGATGATTTGACATAAATAAGACTGCAATCTGTAGAAGAGGAATTATTTCTCAGTTCTGGACATATCAAGGGACGCATTATTACATTAACATTTAGGGTGTCCTATTTTAAATAATCTTTCACAATGAAGTTACACTTATGATGATCAAACTAAGTTACAAACTCTTAGTTTCTCAAAACTCAGTATTTGTTTTAATGGAGGCAGAACAGGAGGCAGAGATGATTTTTATAAGGCTGCCATGGAAACAGTCCTTTGTCAATCCTCTGCTTCCATTTCTCCTGCCAACTCCACTTCCAGGAAGATCCTATTACATCCTGCTTGATCATGTCTCCATAGAGACTGATCCTGCTTTTTCTGGAGCACTAGAAGAATTAAAACATTAAGTTATAAAAGGATATCTCAATGCCCCGCAGTGCCCAACATAAAACATAATTTAAAGAACTAAACTATAAATATAGGCATTTGAAAAGTCCAAAGTACACAAATATGGGTTTATAAAATGCGTGACTTTTAGTGATGTTGATTTCCATATAAACACTCTTAACACTGGAATAGATATACTGTGGTGTATTACAATTACATCCCAAGTCTTATATGGGTATAATTGCAAAACAAATTCCATTATCTGAAACTATGGAACTAATCAATGTCAATATAACCATGTGGAAAGCTAAAAGGCCTGACATGAAAATAAAAAAACCTGAGAATTTATGTAAAAAAATTTTTTCTAATGTCACAAACCTTGTTGTAATGCTTGACGAATGCATCTAAATAAGATCCAGCTGTCAAGTCGAGGAGAAACGCGTGGGAACAGATCCCACCTATGAAAAACAGATTTCACTTTGGTCCCACAAACTTTAAAATTGTATTTAGGTGTTCAATCATATGATCCTTTGTTTATTCACAAAAACATATTTTTTTATCATAAATTTTTCCTAAAACTCTGCCTTTTAAATATATAAATATCACTAATATCTTAATAACAAACTTGAGTGTGGGTGTAGGGTTTAAGCGATGGATATCAATGGTTAATAAGGGGTGCAGAAATATTAATTCCCAGACTTATTTTTTTGGCACTTGACCCCTGATAAAAGCCATATTTAGCAGTCCTTGATTTAGTTAATTTATGATTGTTTTGAATAGCTGAGATCTTACGTATTGATGTGTGTTATGTTATGTATGATATGTAGCTGCCAATATGTAAGTATTAATAGCTGTATTTAAATGAGGCTATTTGCATTTGAAGTTATTTAACAATCAATATTGCAAAAAAAGTTTCTTTTTTATTCATGAAGTAAAATTTTAATTGCATACACGGTATAAAACCCCAAATAAATATTGCAAAAAAGAAACAACAAAAAATATTCCTATTGTGTACCAATATAAGAAAGATTCAAGGAGATGGTGATAATGGCTAGCCACGAAAAAAAATAATTAAATATGCAAAGTGGTTGGTTCCATCCACAGATTTCCTTCTCTTTCACACTGACTGCTAATATGAAATCAGGAACTTATATTCACAAATGCTGCAAAAGCATGAAGAAGATACACTATATTGCCAAAAGTATTCACTCACCTATCCATATGCGAGTCAAGGCAGGTGAGCGAATACTTTTGGCAATATAGTGTATGAGCACCATTGACAGTCCCTCTGCAAATATACAGGGCTACATTACATTCTATGTGCTAACGTTAACGCTCAACTGCGTGAGCATTAACGTTAGCCGTGGTGTCTATCGCATATTACAATCCGAACGCAAACGGGTTAAGTAACCCGTTTGCGTTTGGTACCTTGTGCTTTTCAGCATGAGGTTACTGTACTTTGCGCTCCCTATACTTAACATGGGGAGCGCAAAGTGTTAATCAGCGTTAGGATTACAAAGTACTAACGCTGATTAATGTCGGGCTCTGGTTAGCGGAACGTTAACCAGAGCTAGGACTTGGTGTTAATTGATTCTGCAGAAGCGGAATCCGTTAACACCAGCCAAAAAAATAAAAAAAAGAATCATATACTCACCTCCTATCCCGCGGCTGCCACGAGCATCTCGGGGCGTAGCGCCCGCTACAAATGCAGGCAGCATTTTTTGCGCCTGCATTGCATTCCCCCGTTAAAACGGGGCGGTAGGGGGAAAACTGCAGGCGCAGTTTTTTCTCCCTACTGCCCCCGTTTTAACATGGGGATTGTAATCTAGCCCACAGAGTGGCTAAGAAATCAAGTGAAGAACAGAGCTGGTAAAGACAGCAAGGTAATTTAGAAGTTATTGATTAAAAGGGACATGCATGCTTTGCTAGTGTGCTTTAAAAAACATGCAATGCCTTTTGAATGAGTCAGTAGTCTCATTCAGCAGACATAAAAACAAGTATATATGATATTTTTGCATATTTTCCTGCTTTTCTTTCTTGGTGTTTTCCACACCGACCTTAGGAGGCATTTTAAGCTAACAAATCAATGTGCATACTTTGGTATACATGAAAAATTGCACTGAGCATGTGCGACTGAGTTGCTCCACCTCCCTCCTGCACTGTGAGCTGAGGGGAGGGCGGAGCAAAACTTTCACCCCAGCTATTGCAGAGACAGGGAAGGAAAGAAATCCATACACACAGGGAGAAAACCAGACAGCAGAGAGAGGGACAACAAAGAAAAGCAGAGACACAGAAGAAAAGGTAAAGAGGGAAAGACAGTGAGATAAGCAGAGAAAGCACAAGAAAAGGTGCAGTGAGAAAGAGCCCGCACAAGAGACAGCACAAGAAAGAGCGTGAGAGGGAATGACTGTGTGAGTGAGTTTGAGTGAGACAGGGAGTATGTAAACCATGAAAGAGCGCAAGTGACCGTGTCAGTAGGTGAGTGTGACTGTGTATGAGAGAGCTCAAGCGAGTGTGTGAGTGAGTCAGCGGGTGAGTGTATTTTGCTTTCACAGTTGCAGAGATGCTAATATTCAGTTCCTCGGTTTCCCCAGTCTGTGGTCCTGAACATTCACAGCTTGTGTTAGTTCATACAGTCACAGGTATTTATAAAGCGCTAGCAAGTTCTGTAGCACTGTACAATGGGAGAGGCAGAATAACAAATGTCCATACAAGTTAAACACACAGAACAGTAGGAGAGAGGACCCTGCCCAAGAGCTTACAATCTAAGAGGAGAGGGGTGACAAACTAGGTGAGGGTAATAGCTGAGTATGTGAAGTAGTAGGTGCATGGGGGCTGTGGGCAAGATGGAGCAAGAAATGTAGTTCATTTGAAGCTTTGATGGGTGGAGTAGTGGGCGGGGAGGAGGTGGGGAATATTCAGGAAGTAGAAACTGAAGAAACACCCCTAGTTGAGGGGCGTCACTGGAAAAAATGAACTGACAGATTTTAGAGCAGAGAAATAAAAAAAAATTACCAATTTTTAAACTTTTACAGATTTATCCTAGTTTGTCTATAGGTATAAAAATGTTTAACCCCTTAATGACCGCTGACATACTATGTACGTCCTGCCCACGGGTCTCCCTTAGACCCGCGGACATACATAGTACGTCAGTGGACTCCTATCCTCCGACCTCCCGCCGATACTTACCTCCCTTGCTGGCTCCCTCGGAGTTCTGGCAGGGAGGAAGCCACTGCATGGTGATGTCATCGTCAGGCGACCCCAAGCGCCTGCATTGAAAAGAATGAAGGGGAAGGGGGCTCCTTTGGAGCTCTATCTCCCCAACCAACCGTTTAGGTTACAGTGATACTTTTTACACTGCTGGAAAGAGGAGAGTCTCCCCTTTTCAGCGGTGTATAACGTTAACTGTTTCACTGCTGGATCACGATTCAGCACTAATCGGCGCTGAATCGCGATTTAAACCTGGAGGTGGCTGACATCTTGGATGTCAGCCAAGACTTCAGGACATCCCCCACCCACTGACATCCCCACCATATGTGTGAGGATGTCAGCGGGCCAGTTAACCCCCTAGCTGCCAAGGGGAGATCCGTGGCAGCTAGAGGGTCTGATCATGGCCTTTCCAATGATTCCAAACATGACTAAGTTTGTTGTAAAAAAAGCTAAAAAAATAAATAATAATAAACAAAAAAACAAAAAAATTGTCTGGGGGGGGTTAGTTAAATAGGACCTAGGCTGTCATCTAAAAATAATGAGCATAAAACAGTCAGAATGAGCTCAGCACACATAGGTGAACTGGCTCAGCAGTGGAGGGGTTAAAAAGCAAAAACATGTAAAGATTGGGTATTTCTATTCTCGGGACAAAATTTTGAAACTATTTAGCTGGGGTCTTTTTTGGTGGTTGTAGATTTTGGGGATTAAACTACAAAAAGTGTTTTTACAATTTTTTCATCATATTTCATATTTGTTTTATAGCAAATTATAGGAATTGATGGAAATAATGGTATTTTTAGAAAGTCCATTTAAAGGTGTATAATATGTGTGGGTTGCATAAACGAGTGAGAGGAAAATTTGACCTAAACATGAACAGCGCAGAAACGTAAAAACAGCAGCGGGCACTAAAGAACGGATTTGTGTAAAACCACCCGGTCACTAAGGGGTTAAATGTCAATTTTAAAAATATATATTTCTAGACTTGCATTTCCCTTTAAATTTAATTTTGAATTGCAGTGCAATGTATCAGGTCACCAGTCACCCCCCCCCCATATTTTTCAAAGGAAATACCTTCTTCAGGCATTTTGGAGTCTCAGTAACAAGGGATAAACACTACGTCCCTATAAATTCTCTATTTTGGAAAAGTCCAGAAATGAATGAGTTGTTTATTGGGGTTTATGGTCATTCATATTTGTACATGTGTTTTTTTAAAACATACAATCTTCGTTAATAAACATATAAAGCAAACACTGGCAAAAAAAATGGTTAATTTCACTCTCTGGCCATCCTAAGGCCCATGGCCAAGCAAAACCTTGTATTCGATCCATGGTCTCCACAGTTGAAGCTGAAATTAATCAGATTTATGATACTTAACATCACTCCTCACTTGCCTGCCTTCTGAGGCAAAAAAACATAGGTTATAATATACTTTATATATTTATGCCATTACCTATGATAGAACATTGATTAATACTGAACTGAGCCGTACAAACCTGCTTATTCCTCGCCTTACAGATCCTCATCAAAGCAGGGAACTGTCTGAAGATCACAGAATAATAGCCGAACTAAATTCTGACATTGCCAAGCTTGTTTTATTATAGTTATAAGAAGCTAGATTAAATAAAGACACGTGGGAAAGTAGCAGCTGAGAAAAATACTATTTTAATGAAACTGATCCATTGGAAAGAAGGGAAAGGGTAATGGAATCATTTTTTTTTTTCATGAGATTAACCTTGTTCTTTGCTGTCCTGAAAATCTTTTTTTCTCTCTCTCTCTCTTTCTCTCTTAATGATCATTTTGCAAAATGTAATATCTTTCTCTCTTTGTAATGATTGGAAGCAATTATATAGATCTGTCATTGATGAATACGTAGAACTCATCATGCTGATAATAATTGTATCTGTTTAAAGATATTGATATGAAATATCAAGTATTGTAATGCATTTTTATTTTATCCCCTTCATCCAAAGGTAAAAAGTCATTGAGGTGCAGAGTATCTAGGTCTCTATTCGTCCTTTATAACCTCTATGCCGTTTTCCTATTAAACATGATGACAATATGGTAACCAGAAACCAACTGTGGATTCAAAGCAGGGTAATTGATAAAAAAGAACACTTGAAAAATTGTATTTTCTGCAAGAATGAGACCTACAGAGTTATTCAGAGAGCACCAAAATGTCACCAACATTTTGGTGCACTCTGATTTGCCGCACTTTGGCGAGTCCACATTCACTGCAGGGTCCCCGAAGTGCAGAGAATCAGCCGCCGAACGCTGCCGCTAACCCTTCGCAAACCTTACGGCTGCTGCTGCCGCCAACCTGGCGGACAGACGCCAAACGCAGCCGCCGAGCACAGTGCAAACCAGTCACAGAAAAAAGCTGCTCACCGGGTAAAAAAGAAAAAACGGTTGAAAGTGCCAAATTTGAAACGCTGTTTGCAAAAAAACAGCTCAATGATAGTGTCTAGAATTAACATATAAGGTGCTATGAATAATAATAAAAAGGTCTGTTATAAAAAAAACTCTTGGCGAAAAAATCCTGAAAAATCCCTAAAAAATCTTAAAAAAAACAATAGAGACCGTATTTTGATGGCAAATTGCCAAAATTTGGCCAACTTCCCACTTTGTGAATAGCCAAATGGCCACAAAAATGCACCGTACGGGGAAATTCACTGTTCGGTGCATTTTCAGGGCAACTTCGGATCTCTGTGAATAACCCTATAGAGTATTTTCACAAAAATATCTGATCACCATTATGCATTCACTGTGTGTTTCAATTAGATTTATCATAGATTGTTCCAGATGCAATGTTCCATATACATGCTACTATAGGGGTTATTTAAAGAGAATTGTCTCTGGGGGCGTGGCCTGGCTGAGCACGTGAGCGTTCGCCTGTGGATGGAGCTCCCGCTAATCCCTAGCATTTAGAGCGCTTCCCGCTGAAATTTTCCCCACCAGTGGTATTTTTATTGATCCCCAGGGCCCTCTATCTCTCGGCGACATGAAGACCCCGAAGAAAAAGGGGAAGGAGGCTGAGATTCGCCCAGCGCCGCTCTTTGCTCCGCGGCACTGGACCGAGTCCCAAGATGGTGGTGGTCAGGAGGTACAGGAGCAGCCGGACCAGCACGAGTCCCTGGCAGCGCCGCCAGCCTCTAAAACGGATGTGGCCACCGTGGTGGGAAAGATCACGGACGTGCAGGAGTTCCTAGCCGCCGAGATTGCCCAAAGCTCCCAAACTGTGGTGGTGAAGATACAGGCCTTGGGAGGCTGCACGGCTGCTCTTGAAGAGAGAGTGGAGGAGGTGGTGGATAGCCACAATATGGTGGCGGCCTGCATCTTGGACCTCACCGAACGGGTGCATAGGCTGGAAATAGCGCTGGAGGATGTGTCAAATAGATCTCGGCGCAACAATCTGCAGCTCAGAGGACTCAGAGGAAGTGACCCCCGTTATGCTGGACGGTACGGTGCGAGGTATTTTCGCCAAATTACTTATGATGAGAATCCCCTCCAAATTTACCAGGATCTGGCACCAGCCACTCTCCTTAAACGTAAAGAATGGAAATCTGTTACTAACGTGCTACGGTCCAACGATATTAAATATGCTTGGGGATTCCCATTCAAGTTAATTGTTTCCCGTGGAGACTCGGTACGCACATGTTCCACATTGGTGGATGCGCCAAAATTTTGGGCTTATTTCAATCTTGAGCTGCCAGAGGACACACAACTGCCACCTGCCCCGGCTGCGCTTCCTTTGTTAACCAGGGAATGGCAGACCTCAAACAGATGACTTGGGACACTGCTGCATGGGATATACTCCCAGAGATTTGTTCACTTTTATATGTCCTGGCCCTGGGATGGAATTCTCTAGTTTAACACGGAAAGAGTTTATAGTTAATGTTTTCATCACTGTTGTTTTTGGTGTGTTTTCGTGAGTTTGACTCGCTATGTGGGGGGGCTCATGTGGGGTTCATGCTGAATAGATGATATAGCACCTGGTGAACGCGGGGGTCAATCATATGGGTTTTCTCATGTTGGTTGTGTTCCTGCTCACTGCCCCTTTTCCTGATTTTCTGGGTACACCACTCAATCGGGTACTTTATGTGTTTTGTGTTGTTGGGGTGCATGTGAATCTGATGTCTCACCTTTTCTTTCTTCTTCCTGTTCCTCTCTTTTCCTTCTACATTCCCTCTGTCCTTCCTCCCTGCCTACTATTGCCTCTGGGTATGCTCTTTGATCTCTCACTCATGCCGCCATGATAGCCACTGTGAGGATTTGGTCTCTTAATGTTAGGGGTCTGAACTCCCCACAGAAGCGCCGCATTCTCTTTAGGGACTTACGCCGCCGTAAAATCGATGTAGCTTGTATTCAGGAGAGCAGAATCCCCCAGTCTGCCACCTTCCAACTCAGAGATAGTCAATATAACAGGGTGTATACCGTGTGTGCGATGCGTAAACAGTTGGGAGTGGCGGTACTACTTCGCAAGTCGTGTCCCTTCAGGGTTGAGTTGGTTCATAGGGATGATGCGGGTCATTATGTGCTGGTGGTTGGGTGGCTGGCCACTAAACGGTACTCATTTGCTTCGGTATACTCTCCTAACATGCCGTGCACCCTATTTTGGGACGGGCTACAGGATTTTTTGCACCCTTATGTCAGGGGTGAACTGGTGATAGCGGGGGAACCAAATGCTACGATGTTCCCTACCTGTAAGGAGCGTCGCCGATGGCGTAAGAAAAAGCCTAGCGCTGCCTCATAGTGATGAGACTCTCAAAAGTATCGCCAGTATTCACCTCCTACCATGCAGCGTTTCTCAAATCTGGATCTCTCAAATTTACCTTCTGGATTACAAGGATTTGCCTATAACTCTAAGGACTCAGATATATTCATATATATAACTTAAGTATTCTCTGCTTCTGTTTTCCCATTGTTATGATCTGCAGTTTCTCCCTATATTTAGTATGTTCTGCTTTAGTCTGTTTATCCCTCTTATGTATAGTTTAATGTTCCTTATCCATTAATATTATTCTCTGATTTAGTTCTGACTCTAGGCCGGGAACCTGTGTATACATATATAATATATATATATATATATATATATATATATACAATCTCTCCTTCCCTATTCATTAGCTTTCCTTCTCTCCTGGAGATACATATATCTATTTCTCCTCTATTCAGTATCTGTGTCTGTATCGCTCTTATTTTGCCTTTCTAACTTTTGTTCTAGTTTATATCCTTATCTATTGTTATTACTTATTCAGTATTCTCCTACTTCTCTCGATTACCCCTCCTAGATTCTGTTGTTGCCTCTGCCTATTTCTTTTGTGCCTTTACAATAAATCATTATATATATATATAGATATATCTGGTTTGCTAGTCTTATTCATTGCACATTGGCTCACACCTACCGCCCGGAACCTGTATCCTGACACTACCCTTGACAGGTCACGAGGAGGAGGGGGGGAACCCTGGGCTCCCCGACTGCCTCCAGACAGGATAAGCTTCTTTCCCGTTTTGTTGACCGTATGGGCCTCATTGATATGTGGAGGGTACTCCAACCGGCCGAACGGGATTATACATACTATTCGAACCCTCATTCCTCTTATTCACGCCTGGACTACTTTCTGCTGTCTTTCTCCTGCACTCCCATGGTGCTGACCGCGGAGATCGGCTCTATCACGTGGTCTGACCATGCAGAAGTCGTGCAGACTCTGACATTGCCTTCCCGCAATCCGTCCGATAGATGGTGCCTAGATCCGACCCTATTAAATAACAGGGAAGTGGTGGGGATGGTGTGGGAGGAACTTAAAGCCTAGTTCAAAGATAATCTCACAGACGATGTTCCATTGCGGGTGGTGTGGGCTGCCCATAATTTCAAAGCGATGGTACGCAGAATTTTTATAAGTCAGGCAGCGTACTATCGAAAGCAAAAGGTAGCCTCACTATCGGACTTACAAGCTCAATTACACAAGTTGGAACACAAAAATAAGGTGACTCCTGCGGCTCTCTTTGACAGTCTACAGTCCACTCGCAGAGCCCTGTCCCAGCTCATGATAGAGGATGTTAGCAAGGCGATGATGTGGTCTAAGCAATTCTTTTATGAGAAATCAAATAAAATGAATACACTTTTAACGAGGCAGATACGCCCGCGACAGGCTACATCTCCTTTGACGTCCCTGCTGGATGCGCACGACGGTTCACCATCCATGTCTTGGAACTGCACAAGTCCATGCCCTCAATGCCCCTATCACAACTGAGGAGATGGGAGAGGCCATCTGCTCCCTTACGACCTCATAAGGCTTTTGGGCTGGACGGTCTCCCCAATCAGTATTATAAAGAATTCCTCCCCATTCTACTTCCACATTTGGTGACCATGTGTAATTCCGCTATGGAGGGTGATGGTTTTTCACCGGACTCCTCCTTGGCAGATATAATACTCTTACCCAAGTCAGGGAAGAACACATTGTTGGTTGATAGTTATCGCCCAATCTCGCTTATAAACTCGGACATAAAAATATTCGCAAAAGTCCTAGCCCTAAGACTTAGCCCTCTCCTACCGGGACTTGTCCATCCCGACCATGTGGGATTTATCCCAGGCCTGCAGGCATATGAGAATACTAGGCGGGCATGTAATCTGGCATGGCTGGTGAGGAAGCGGGGTACACCTTCTCTGCTGCTCTCACTAGACGCGGAGAAGGCATTCTACTGGGTGGAGTGGCCTTTTCTATTCCTCCTTTTGGAGCGGCAGGGGTTCCCAAGTGGATTTATGGCAGCTCTGCTGGCTCTGTATAACGACCCCATGGCTCGAATCCTTGTCCCCGGCACAGCCCCCCTCCCCTTTAAACTTTCCAATGGCACAAGACTGGGCTGCCCATCGTCCCCTTTACTATTTGCCCTGGTGTTAGAACCTCTCCTGGCCCTGATTAGATCTGATGCAGCGGTGGAGGGTATAGCAGTGGGTGGTGAGACGTATAAACTGTCGGCGTACGCAGACGATGTCCTGTTGACCTTGACGAAGCCTGAGACGTTGGTACCACGGCTTCTTGACCACTTGACTGCCTACTCAGCGGTGGTAGGCTATAAAATTAATGTATCAAAGTCGGTAGCTCTGCTGTTTCACGTCTCTCCTGACACTGCACACTATCTCTCTTCCACACTGGGATTTTCTGTCACTAGGGAGTCTTTTCTTTATCTGGGCACGCACATTACGGCCGCTCCTGAGGCACTGTACGGTAGCAACTATACCCCCTTACTCACACGCATTAGAAGAGACCTGACGGCATGGCGCAAGGTTCACACGTCATGGCTGAGGCGGGTGTACTGTATTAAAATGAATGTTCTCCCGTGGCTGCTTTATGTTTTCCAAGCCCTTCCGATTGCATTAAATGGGGTGGATTTTTGCCTTTTACAATCACTTATAGATGACTATGTCTGTGGAGGCAGGAGACATAGAGTGGCACGCCAGGTGCTATATCGCCCTCGTGAGAGGGGGGAGTGGGATTGCCTTCGCTAATGTCCTATTATAATGCTGCACAGTTAGCACAGATAGTGTACTGGCACTCACCGGTGGGGGCTAGGCGCTGGGTCGACCTTGACCTCACTGCCCTCACTGCCCCGGACTTGCCGCAGTTCTGGATTTGGACACCAAGGGCGCATCGCCCAGCCTTGCGCACCTCTTGTCCGACTATATTGAACACGATAAGGATTAGGAATGCATTGCCGACTAAGTGTGGCCTTACCAGTTTTCCCTCTCCTCTCACTTCCTTACTTCGCAACCGTGAGTTTGCCCCTGGTCTCCAACCTTGTCCCTTCAACCCCCTGGAAGATGCGGGCGTCCAACGATTATGTCATCTCTATGACGGACCATCCTTCGTCACTTTTGACACACTAAGGAGCCGGACTGCTTTATCTTCTAAGGATTATTTTCGCTGTTTACAAATTCGACACTTTGCTTCTCTACCACACGTAAAGACCTCAGCACTCGCCAAGCGCTCCTGGTTTGAGCAGTTATGCTACACAGAATCCTCCCCCGAGGCCTGTTTTCTAGGATATACTCCACGATCTCCTCATTGCTTGACTGAAAAGACCTTACATTTGTGAGGGCCTGGGAATCAGACATTGGGGAATCTCTTCCAGCGGATAATTGAGTCAACGTCTGGGAAAATTCCAAAAAAGCTTCCATTTGCACTCAATATCAGGAACAATATCTCAAAATAATCCTCCAATGGTATACTACGCCAGTCCAGCTTCTAAAAATGGGGGCTACGATGACGGATACATGTTGGCAGTTATGTGGGCAGAAGGGAACTTATTTTCACATGTGGTGGATATGCCTGGTCATCGTGAAATTCTGGAAGCAAGTTCACTCACTACTACAGGCAGTTTTTCAATTTCAAATCCCTCGTGTCCCTGACTTGTTTTTGCTCTCCAATTCCCTAGCGGATCTGTCTCAACATCATAACAAGTTACTCAGCAGCCCGGAGAACAAGTCAGCAGCCCGGAGAACGGTTGCAGAAAAGTGGAGCTCTACAGAAGCCCCTACTATGAGCAGGGTATTACATAAAATAAGGGACTTTCAACTCATGGATGAGCTAACAGCTTCTCTGTCGCATACTTCTGAGGCACATGACAAACTGTGGGCTCTGTGGGATGATTATGATGCTTAAGGATTTAGAGGTTTCTCTTTTCCCCCCCCCCCTCTTTTTCTCTTTTTTTCTGTCTTTAATGTTGTTGGTGTGACTGGTGTCTTTGTCTGTGGTTTCTACGTTCAATGGAAAATTGCCGTCTGCACTGATCTTTTCATTCGGCTATTCATAAAGCAGGCAGTTCGCCAAATATTGGCGAATAGCCAGCAAAATATGGTGCTGTTTGACGGCAGTTTAATCCCTATAGAGAAGCAATGATTAATCTATTCAGAGAACACCAAACAGCAGAGAAATGTCAGTGAAATGCCCTGATTTTTGGTGGTTTCAATCAACAGGTTTGATTAGGCAAATCCCATAGGTTTAAATGTAAAAAATATTCCCGTTCTTATTAAATATTTATTAAATGGTTTTTTTCTTTTAATTGGCAGCAAAAGGTCTCTTTATTCATTTATTTCGGATTTTTTTGGAAAAAAAATTTCCGATTAGTCTTTATTTTTTTTAATAGCTTTTTTCTGTAACAGACCTTTTTGTTAATATTTATAGGACCTTATATGTAATTTACGTGCAGTAGTTTTTTTGCAAACAGCTTTTAAAATTTGCAGTGTTTATTTATTATTATTTTTTTACCCCGTTCGTTGGCTTGTCAGCTTTTGGCAGAGACTGGTCAGCGCTCTGGTCGGCGGATTGTCAGCTTTTTTGCGATCGGGGGTTTTGCAGCAGATCGTCAGGTGTGTTCAGCATTTTTTACATGGTTTTGCGGCGTTTTTTCCGCTCGAATCAGCGACTTTGGCGGCTGGTTTTTGTATGCGATCAGTGACATTTTGCTGCCCTTCTGGGACCCTGCGGTGAATGCTGAATTCACTGCAGGGTCTGGGATGTAATTCTCCAAAGTGTGGGAAACGAAAGAGCAATGAAATTCCTGTGGAATTTTGGTGCTCTTTTAAAAACCCTGTAATGGAATGGAATGGAAAAAAAAAAAAAAAATACCAAATTGATAAGTTTGGCAAGTTTAAGAAAGCTATGGTTAAATTGAGATGTCACATGGAATCTAGCACCTTGTGTGTTGTCTTGTGGCTGTGGGGAGACTTTTATGGTGTTAGCTAGGTCTCAAAGGTCTCGATAGCCAGGAACATGAGCTTAGTGCTTAGGTTCTGGTTGAGACTAATCCCTGTACTCTGAGGACTGAAATAGCCGAGCTTGTGTCTCAGATGGAATAAGCCATGAAAAAAGTGCTCAAATCATTATGCTGTACGGCTATAGCGCTCCGCTTAATAGAAACCATGGAATAGTGCCCCAGAGTTCCCCTCCCTCCTTCCCCTTCCAAGTCAATTATAATGTATCAGTAAGCATTGATGAAAATCATTTTACAGTAAATTATTTCTAAGTTACAATGACATTTTTCATTGATTTGTAATACAGTCATTGGTATTTGTCCTATCTGGAGAGAATGGGATAAAGTGTCTGTCATAGGCAATACATGTTTTGCCTATTTCACAGGGCACCTCTCCCTTTATATAGGTAAGGGTGTTTTTTTGATGACTTGTATAACTGAAAAAAAGTGATATATTAGTTTAGTTTGCCAGTCCCCACATGATCTGTAGGCATGCCTGAGGAGGGAGGGTCTGCTGTGAGCTGTCCTTCCTACAGGATGTCCCACCACTTATTGTGCTATGTTAGTTATCAGTCATGACCTGACTGACAGACAACCCAGAACACTGACAAAGCAGACCTGTAGGATGCTCATTATAGCGACCAATTCCACCCCACAACATGGTTCCGGTCTGTAGGCCTGTAGGAACTGTAAACTTGAATATCTCTGTTTTCTCAATTATAAAAGTCAGCATAAAACACTGACAATTATAATGGAAGAGGTGCCGAGTCAAATAGGCAAAACTAGTTTTGCCCATGACTGATACAATTTAATTTATTAGAAAAGCAATACCAGTGGGGTTAATAAATCACTACTAGAGCAAATGCCCTGCAAAAATACTGAATTTGAGGCAGAAGAAATAGTTTATTAGAACATTAGATCGGAAGGAATGCTGAAGTTATTCTAAAAACTAGCTCATATGAAATAAAATTCCATTTCTGAATCCAACAGAACTGTCATTTTTAGCAGAAGGGCAGCCTAGCGGTGATCCACGTGGGTTGGTTTACTGAATATCAGAATCATCATTTGTAATCATTTTCTACATGATTCCTTATTTAGCCCTATCACTTGTATTATCGACTTGGTTCTAAAGCGTGCACTTTTTATGCTACACAAATAGAGGATTAATTGCAGCACTGTGAATATCTCTCATTATATATTTGACTTTGGAGAGGAGGTTTGTGTGGCTTCAGAGACGTCATTTCTTTGTGTATGTGGGAGCAAACCTCATGGATTGCTAGGCAACTGGTTCTCATTCTTTGTAATGTTTAGGAACACAGAACAGCCCATGTGTTCACAGTTGGACACACATTCTGCTTTTAAAGCAAGGAAATAATAAGTGGATGAGTATGGTTTGCTCTATATATGCTATCCTATTACTATACTGAGTTCCTTTGAGTACACCTTCAGTATGATTGTGTGGAGATAATAATGTTCAGCAATATACACAAAGGTAGTCCATTTGCTTATAAATGATGAGCAATATTTATATATCTAGAAAATGATGTAATCTAAATCTACATGCCAGAAATTTGAGTAACACGTAGCAAAAAAAGCCTCTGTTGCTAACACACAGATATTCCAGATATTCAGTGTTCACTATGAAAAGGATGGTGGTCATACCACCATTATATTAATTAACTGGTCTTGCTGTGACAAGTGTCCCATTGAAGCTGTCCCTAGGGGCTCTGAGAGCCCTTCAAAATGGGTGTCTCTCCTCCTCCTTCTCCTTCTCCCAGAAAGCTGATATTCAACCCAAATAACCCTCCAATGCACCACAGCGCTTCTACATTGGGAGGTATCAAGCGTTGTGCATGCAAGTCACATATGTGCCTATCATCACTGGGATGTCATCTACAACTTCCTGCAGCAGGTACTGTCCATATAGAGGAGGAGATGACATGGGAGAATGAGAGAAAAGGTTCATTTTTAAGAAATGTAAGTTTAAACAGGAGACTCAAGTAGGAATAACAGTTTTTCTCCTCCCCTATTTATCCTAAGATGTCCCTTTAATTAGAAAATAAATAATTTGTAAAAATCAGATACAGGAAAGGACTTGATAGGTTTTGACATTGGGGGAAAGTAAAAGTGGTCTACTGTCTGCCAAATGATTGATGTAAGACCACCATGAACTAAGACTGATGCTGAGAAGAAAGTAATGTGAACTATGAAACTGAATACATGTCTTTGAACCAACCGACACTGAGTGAGTATAGTTATTTGGCCAAGTCCCAGAACATGCCCATGCCACACACAAACAATCCAAAGGACTTTATCCTGTCTGGTCTGAAAATTGTTGCCATTCTGGCCCAACTAACCCTAGGTCAGCACATCACTCTCTTTCTCTGTTTGTTGTCTCAGATCAGGGGTCTAGTCCTGAAAAAGGAAGGGTATGAACGCTCCAAGATTTGTGCTCCCCAATTAACTATTGTCAAATCAAACTTAACTCACGATCCCACATGCAAATTTGATATCTATTTTTAAATATAATGATAAACTGGGTTTTAGTGAAACATTCTGATAAGTGTAATAAATTTCCTTTTTCTGGTGACTTAATAATAAAACATATGTTTGAAAACTAATAAAAATATTTCAGTGTGTGGGTTAAAATGTTTCTCCGTTCCTCCTGAAAAAATAATGGAGGAACTGCTTTCTCGAGTGTTCCTGCTCAACTTAGTCCTGCCTAGGATTATGGTCTATCTACATACTCAACAAACAACAAAAATGGAAACAAAATATATATGTGCTCATTAGGCACTGATGGCTTAACCCTTCAAATTCTACTTGTAATATAAATCTTTATTAGTATAGACAATGACATCTTAATAGAATAGGACAGTTAAAAATACAATGAGAATCAGTATACTAGAGGGACTGATGTGGATCACCAATAGGCAGTGTTTATGATCTAATCAATCAAACACAATACACTCAAAAAGGTATCCTAGTTAATCATTATCTTACTCATTTAAACAATCGTTATTCAGAAGAATATAGTGTGAGCACTAATTCAGATATATAGTTAAAGAGTTGCGCATAGTCATATACTATCCCCTAAAGTCACCCTAATCACTAGTTTACAATAGGACTGAATGAATAAATCCATAAGCGGCCCTCATTGAATAGGAGCCCAGGCATACCCAGAAGGGGTCTTAAATAGAAAGAACCTAAATTATGATCTGAGTATCCCTCTGATATCCTATATAGCAGGAGAAGAAAGTAAAAATAAAACATGCATGCGTATCAGCTCTCCTTTAATTGGGAGCCACCATATTGTCACGTGAATAAGCAAGAATATTTTACTTATTTATTTATAAAGTATTTTACCCAGGAAAGATACATTGAGATTTCTCTTGTTTTCAAGTATGTCCTGGGTTCAAGAACATTCAATTTTACAGTAGGGTACAGAAATAAAAAGTAATAAAATGCAAGAAATTAAAAATAACACATATATACAGATTTACCCTCTACAAATGCCTATCTAGATCTAATCCTCTAGATATTCAGAGGCTCAATAGCCAATCTCACAATAGGTCACCATCTCTGCAGAATATGGAAGATGGAATAAGTATACCTCCTACCACACTTGGAAAAAACAAATAACTGTTAAAAAACTTAAATTAAATGGCAAATGCGTCTCTATGTTAACACGTTTCACCGCTAACAGGTGGCCTTATCAAGAGATGCTGACCCATCATAGTCGATTAAGTTGTAATTGTTTATACTAATAAAGAGTTACATTATGTCTAATTACTAACTAGTAGTCACTGTTTAAATTTGACCCATCATCCACAGATATAGCTATTACTAAATTAATTTAATCTTAATTCAGATATATTTTATAGGCATTCTACTTGTTTCATAGAATACAAAATATATACTTGAGATTTTTTAATGGGTAAATTATGTGAGAATTGTATGAACTCACAAATTCTATAAGCCCACTGTCAAATATAACTCTCTAAGAGAGAGGGTTGCTTTTTTGGATCTGAATATTCTGATATCAAAAGAATTCAGTATATTTGGCAGTGGAGGTTTTATTAATGTAATAAAATGGTGTAAGTAATTGCATAATAATATCAACTAAAATCTTCCTTCTGAAGCACATAAGTTCCATAGGTTTATACATTTATTGTAGAGTATAATGGACAGATGTAACATATGGGCATGGAGAGATTTCAGTTGTGGGCAATTACTTTTTATTGTAAAGCACATGACACCGAACAGTGTCTGCTACATTTGTACAGAAGAAAAGCTAAGCAGTTATTTGGGAAATCTTTCATCTTTATAGCCTAATTCAGGACTCTTTACTATTGATTGCAGGAGTTTTGAGAAGCTGTACATTCATTAGTTTGACCCATTTTTCCTCAAAACAAGTAATTTATCAAGATCCATACAAAATCACATATCAGTATGTGATAACCTCCACTGATGGGAATTTTAACCCTTTTATCTTTAAGGCACATTGGTCTCACTATGGCTAAATCTCCTGCAAAGAATATTAATGTAAACAGCTTTTGTGCCCTTGATGCCTGATAAGCGTTTGTAAGCTAAATCATTTGAAACCACTTTAATATGTTTGTATGGCTAATTTTTCAGTCATTAAACTACCAAGATGGCCGAGCTAGATACTGTACCAACTGGCCCCTTAGGGTGACATGAGGGGAATAAAAATAATAATAAAATCTATGCTACAGACAGTATATTTTTTAAATATATACATGTAAAGAAAGCAATTACAAAGTATCCTTAATGGTTAATTATTTTTACAATAAAAATTATAAATCTATAGAATAAATCTTGGATTTTTTCATTTTGTGTGAGCATGGCACGTCATCGATATGATTTGGACCATTTATACAAATAAACTCTTCAGTGTCTGTGTATTTCACCCGGTACGGTGTCCTATTATAGAAACTCCCCTCAGGCTGCCGTTTCTTGGAACTACTGCAGGAAAACTCAATGACCAAAGAAAAAGGAGCAGCTCGATGAGGTCCTATAAAGGACTTTGCATTACCATTTGTCCTGCTTTTAGTTCCCCAGCGAATTGTTCTCTTTTGCCATTCGTCTCAACGACCTAAAAAAATTAAATCTTGACAAGATTGCACTAGAGAAAAAGAAAATGCATCAGAAACATCTCCTGTGAGATATAAACTGTAATTTTAATGAAGGCTACAAAAAAATGACAATGTCTCAATTCTACATAAGAGCACAATTGTCAAGGAGGCTGTAAGAACACATAATCATCTAAGGAAAAGAGATACTTGTATATTAGATTTCTTGTACTGCTTTTCTCTAAGTATTTGATGACCTATCACGTGGAAATATTTCAATGTAGGGATCATTACAGCAGTTAGAGGGACATTCTTAGTACGATAAGCTTGATTTTATTTTTCAAGCCAGTCCTAGGAAGGGTAATGACTAATGATATAAAAAATCCGGATTGTTTTGGTTTAAATAAATGTGTAATGGAGCTCAGTACTCAGATCTGAGTATTTCTGTTATTTAGCTTCCCTTATAGCTCCTAAAAACGTGCCCACTGTCATGGTCCATGCCAAGCCCTGCAGACAGCCAGATGTGACCACCCTTTTAGGGACCCTTCCATGACTTTTGGCATGCCAGGTTTGTTATCCATGCAAACACCTTCTTTTTCCATTTTAACAGTCAAGAAATAAGTAGCAAACATAATTGCAGTTAACCAAATAAAAGGAAGAGAAGAAATAAATTGATTGTAACCGGCCCAGACAACCGTATCTCAAGAAAGATAACAAAAGAGAATTGTAAAGGGGAGGATGGGGTTTGCACTCAGTCAACAGCATCACATAAACAACTTACGGTAGATTTATTTCACTTTAAAAATGTCATGTCCCTACATTACACCACACAGTATTCCTGATCATATCCAACCAAATGTTCTCAAAAAGAAACACTAACAAGAGTATGAAGTTAAGTAAACACAAAAACCACACAATTATATATTTATATATATACATATATATATACGTATATAGTGTATATATATATGTGTGCGTGTTTATTATTGCAGAAGCCATTTACACATATGGGGAATGTAGCACATGAGCTCTGTGATGCTGTTTTTGAATTGCTGTCATGTGTAAATGGCTTCTGCAATAATAAACTTCATTATTTGCAGTGTGAAGTCTTTAAATCAAATTTTTTCCCTCCACCACAACTTAAATAAGTACTGATTTACTCTACGGGCCAAGCATCAAACTGCAACTGGTCATGGCTAGCTCCTGCTGAAGAGGGTCCAATATACCCGAAAGAGCGCTGTCCAGGAGTGGCTTTGACCAGTTGCATAAACCTGATCTCTGCTAAATAAGCCTTCTAGTATGGCATGTCATTGATTGAAGGGTTATGTGTAAAGATAGACCCAGGATGCAAAGAAAATGGGAAATTGCAGATGTCATTTGCATGTCTTACCCAGAGTTCTGTGCTGCATATATGATGCAGTTCTTTGAATTGCTGTGATGTGTAATTGGCCTCTACAATAAAAAGCTTTATTATTTGCAGTGTGGAGACTTTGAATCAAATTTTTTG
Source organism: Leptobrachium leishanense (assembly GCA_009667805.1). Taxonomy (NCBI): domain Eukaryota; kingdom Metazoa; phylum Chordata; class Amphibia; order Anura; family Megophryidae; genus Leptobrachium; species Leptobrachium leishanense. The sequence continues at coordinate 89,311,010 of CM019070.1, read as the reverse complement.
CCCTCCACCACAACTAAATGAGTGTGTGTATATACAGTATATATATATATATTATCCCTTCAGTGCTAAGGACACGTGGTAAATGTCCTGTTATATCCTCCCTGCAGACTTTAACCCCTTAAGGACGGGAGTAATTTTACGACTTTGGCGCTCTTTCGGAAGTGAAGTTTGCTGAAGTTTTTGCTCATCATGTTTAAACGCGGTTTTAAGTAACGTATTATTATACCACCCAGACAAATTATATATCGTTCTTTCCGGCAGACTCGGCAGATTAATAATATATCATAATTATATATATACGTCATGTCCTGCCAAAATGCTATAACAAAAAATGTAAAAAAATGTGAATTTTCAATAAAATTTCAATCATCCACAGTGTGTAAAGTGTTTTTTTTTCACATTTTATTATCCGATCCTTTGCGGTTATATTCTATGGGGTAGACTTGGGAACCCATTTTTTTTTTGGGGGGGGGGGGAATTACGTGATTTTAGCTAAACCTCCCCCCCCAAAAAAAATCATTGGTGAAGCATCATTGTTCACATTATAATTGAAATGTGAACAATAATGCTGCATCAAAAAAAAAAAAAAGCACTTTTTTATTTTTTTATTAATTAATTAAATGTTTTTTAATTTTTATTTTTTACACTTTTATTTTACTTTTTTCATTGTCATGTTTGATATCGTTGGAAAGGCCATGCTCAGACCTTTCCATCGATATCAGGCATGACCCCCTAGCTGCCACCGATCAGGAGATAAAGGGGTTCAAAGAACCCCCCTATCTCCTGCAAGGGATTTCCATAGGAAATCCTTTTGCAGCTAGGGGCTTCCCCAGTTAACTGACATCATCGCGCATGGCGCGATGAGTCAGTTGACGCGGGGGGGGGGACCCAGAGGTGGGGGCTGCCATCCAAGATGGCGGCCCCCACCTGAAATAGGCCGCGATCGGGCACAAATTAGTGCCCGGTCGTGACCTGGCAACTCATGGGTTAACCCCCATACATCGCTGGAAAGGTCAGGCTGTGACCGTTCCAGCGATGCTGGCCACAGCCTTGTAGCACCCGGCGATGTAGCACCCCTCCAGGCGCTTCCCCATGCTCCGGCGGGGGGGGGGGCGCCTGAAACTGACGTCATCGCGCCAGCGCGATGACGTCAGTGCGCCGGGAGGCTTGAAAATACGCAGATCAGGCTTCATCGAAGCCAGATCAGCGTGGGAGCCGCCGGGGAGGTAAGTATTACCGCCGGCTGGGCTCCTAATGCCGAGGACGTTCCATGCCGTCCTGCGGCATTAAAGCCCACCAAATGCAGGACGGCATGGAATGCCCTGCGGCGTTAAGGGGTTAAAGTGAAGGTATTTAGCTAAATATGCTTGTTTGCTTTGACTCATTTTAAACATACTGGGCTCTATTACATTCTTCACGTAAACGTTAACGCGTGCACAAAAACGCATTAACGCGAGGGCCAAAACCATTTGCGCTGAACGTCGTATTACAAAGTCAACGCAACAAACGCGTGCATTCGTCTAATGCGGGTAGACCTGCGGGAAACCTTTGCGAGCGTACTGTCCTGCGCGTGTCCTATACTTAACATTGTGAGCGCAAATGCGTTTGTGCGCTGTACGCGGATGGTATTACAATCTATGCGCACTTTTTAAAGCACAGCGTTTGCGCGCATAGTTTTAACGACTCCTAAAAGCTGGTGTTAATGGCAAATCTGAACGTCCTGGCCGAAACCAAATATACCAGCCCAAAAATAAAAATACAGCAAAAGTATAGTTACACATTCTACGCATATCCAAACAATAAAATTGAGAAGTTGTGCGTTTTTTTTTTATTATTGCTGCAGCATATATACTCAGATTGATTTTGGCAGGCGCATAAACTTAACGGGAGACAATTGTGGCTCTTAATTCTGATTGGCTGAATCACGTGAAAAAACAGTCCGCATACCGATTTCTGCGCGCAACGTTATTTAATGCATGCAGAATTTTTGCGCGTCCGTTTTACGCGCGCAATTTTTCAACGGATGAAAAAATGTGCGCGGATTGTAATTCCAGCGTTAATTTACGCGTGTTAATGTTTAACGCTTCGCGCACAAATTAACACGCTGCGCGAGCGTTTTTGCGCAAAGATTGTAATAGGGCCCACTGTGTACACTGTAAAATCCCGCTTCTTACATTTTAAGCATAAGGTCATTGTAAAGTGTATATTTCAAGTTCCTTAAGATTAACATAACCAACAGAACCCGTTTTTGGAAAAAAGAGAATCTCATCTTTATAATGAGATGTCACTAGTTCTTATAGAATGCGCAGTATTTTATAGAATGGCAAATTAGCTTCCAGGAGCAGCTAACCAACTGTTTAACTGGGTCATGTCCATAACATAGGAATGTAAGTTAGCTTCTGTCTTCCTCACTGATTTACTTACCAAGATGGCTTTCTCCAAAATAATAAGTACTGAACCTCTGCTATAAAATAAGGGGCCACTTCCCACCTATGATGTAGATGATCACTATACATGCCCACTATGGATGGCGTTTGATATTTTACTTTGATGGGATGTGCAATTATGCATCTTATATCTAATATTGCACTTTCTTTAAAGGTGAGTGAGATCCCTTCATTGAAAGTAGAAAATTGCCTCTTTTGAATGAAGGATCACATCACACTCAAACTAACTTTATTATTGTTGTTGTCTGTAATCGCGATATTCTTGGATGTGATTTCTTTAAAGGAGAGGATGACATTTAGCACTCCTCTCCCCAACAGAGAGCATTCAGAATTATTTTGGAAACCGTTTTGGAAAATGGAGAACGACCTCGTTCTATTGAGTGGTCACACTTGAAGGTAACTGTCAGGAGAGCACAGCAGCAACACTTGGGGGAAAAAAAACACCATGTAGGAGCTGAAACCTTCAGAGTTATTCAGAGAGGTGAAAAGCTGGAGAATGGATAATTCTAGGTCAAAATAGCTAATTTGGAAAGTGAGATAAATGGGCGAATTTTTCTGGTTTGGCCATATTGACCTAGAATTTCCAGTCATTCTCCTGCTTTTCACCTCTCTTTGAATAACCCTGCTTGTGACTGCCCCAACAAAGGCTCTTTAACCTGCATGAGTATCCGGGTCTTCTGCTTCTTGCAACTGTCTTGGGAAACTCACCACCCCAACCTGCGGTGCACCCAGCCAAGGATTTTACAAAGTGTGCACATTTAATTTTTCACACAGCAGTAACAGTGATCTCGTAATAGCAACAAGAATATATGAATCAAACTCAAGTGGATGGGTATATCCTCTGCTACCCTCCATTTTAAACGAGGGGGGCATGAGACCCCATATTTGAAAAATGTTTTCCTGCTCTTTTAAACAAGCATCTCTGTTTCAGTCCAGCTGCCACATGATTTTGCATAAGACAAATTATTTGCAAAATTAGAACTGTTATAGGATTCTAGGAATCTTGACCACATCCCGCCGCAGAGCATGCTATGCCGTGCTCACCGCAGGTGGGTCCAAATGCCACGGTCGGCATAGCACACCCTGGTGGCTCCCTATGAATGCCTTTGCCCCGCCTACGCTGTGTGTGCGCCAAGAACTTCAGTGGCTGCCACGGGACTGGATGAACTCAATGATGCACTCATCCCTGTGAGTTAGGAGGCGGGCTGAAGCAGGGCTTCAGAGCCACTTTGCCACCCCAAGGGTCCCCAGGTGTAAGGGGTCCCCAACTCAGCTGTAAGGGATTAAAAGTTTACATATCACATCCACCTTAGAAATGTATAACATGATCTTTTATTTGAAAGAGGGTTTTCCCACTCTTCAAATTTCTTGTTTCTTTCTTGTCTAGGTCTCAAGCAACCATCAAAGTTATAGTGATCACCTGTCAGTAGCAACCCATATTTTTTTATAGTGATTGTGTGTTTGGGCTCAGATCTAGGGCCACTTTTACAACCTTGACGCAAACGTTTGCGCTGGCATAAGTAATTTTTAACGCGTGGGGTAAAACCATTTGCGAATTAGATACTCAGCAATACAACCGTGTGGAATCGAGTACCACGTGTGAAGCTGCGCGAACCTTGCGTGAGCTTACTGTAGTTTGCGCTCCCTATACTTAACATAGTGAGCGCAAAGTGTTAATCAGCTTTAGGATTACAAAGTCCTAAAGCTGATTAACGTCCGGCCGCGGTTAACAAAAAATTAACCCGAGCCAGGACTTGGTGCTAACGGATTCCGCTTCTGCAGAATCCGTTATCACCAGCCAAAAAATAAAAAAATAAATCGTATACTCACCTCCTGTCCTGCAGCGAGAACTGCGGCTCTATCCGCCTCCTCAGTCTGGCGGAAACAGGGAAAGACTGGGTGAAAAAGTCCCCCCAGTCTCCCCCTGTGTATCACTACGCTGACCACGGCAAGGCGAGATCCGGCTGGTCATGTGACCGCCTGCATCTGCTTCAATGGATTCCAATGGACTCCATTGAGAGAATGCGCGCGGCTGCGCTGAAAGCTGACACGCGTATCCCGCGCGGTATTTTTTGCGCCTGCATTGTAATCTAGTGGTAAAACGGGCGCGCTAGGGGAAAACTGCAAGCGCAGTTTTTCCTCTGTAGCGCCCCCGTTTTACCGCTAGGAATGTAATTTAGCTCCTAATGTTTTAATGGGATAAATAAATTGCAGATGTCAAAAATTATAGAAGAACTTGGTGAGTGTAAAAATGTAGAATGTTGTATGAATTTCTGTCTAGGATGACTTTAGTACATGGAGTTGATTGGTGTTCCTTTTATCAATATTTATTGAGTTAGTTTTGACAGGTATATGATGTCCCATACAGTGTCTAAATGACACACCTCTGGTATGGTTTTTGTCATTTAAAATGAACCTACAATTTTTAGATTTTAACCCTAAATGTGATACAATTTGATCTTCAAAATAAAAGTTACTATTTTTTTTAATCAAATTTTCATTTATTATGAAGACAAGTTTAAATACAATAAGAAAAGTAAAACAGTGGTAAGTACATACAAGAATGACACTACGCAGAGAACAATGTAACAACACAGGTCAATTAGCAGGTACTTGCGAACGATTTCCAAGGCTCTATCCAGTCAAACCAGAGCCACAGGACCCAAACAAGGACAGGCCGGTAATGGTTAATCCGCAAAGGAAAAGCCCATCTCAAAATAAAACAACTCACGTAGTTAGTACCGTTCTGTAGGTAGTCATATAGGCTATTTAGCAAAAGAATATTGTTCCCATAGGGGGAGGTTAAAGCGAAACAAACAACACTAGAGAAGCCATCAATAGGGACAACATACAAGACAAGACAGACAACAAACAACAAAAAAGGAACGCACACACAACCATAAAATCAAACCAAAGGGGGGGCACCAGACAGAGATAACGGTCGAGGCAATTCGTCATTAGGGTACAGGTACCAGCCCGCGCAACCGTCAAGCAAAGTCGGGATCGCAAACATCGCCAAGGCGTGGAAGGGAGGGAAATGATCCAAGACCCATGACACAGCCTGCCAATGCAGAATGGCCATACAGAAGCCCAACAAAGCCAGAACACCGCAGAACAGGACATGAACTGGTCACTTAGTAGTGCCACAGCAATAGTCCTCTCGGGGGCTGAACCAAGATAATGGTCCCAGTCATACCAGGATCACACAAATTGTTCAAGCCTATCCTTTTCCATAGCAACCAGATTATCCATTGCTCGTAAGGATTCCACCTTGGCCACCCATTCATGCCAGGAAGGGATCGTCGATTTACCCCAATGGAGAGGGATCATTAACTTGGCCGCCATCACAAGTTGCAACACCACTGACTTACCCATAGCCTTAATTGGTGCAGGAAACTGCAATAAGAGATAATTTCAAGGCAAAAAAATAAAAGTCAGAATCTGTGAGTTACTATTTTTCAAATAAGTATGATCACAGAATCCTAGTTTTTACTTTCCTATGAAGATGAAAGGGAACTAAATGTGGAGCCATAATATATATACATATATATATATATTGTGACACAGTCCAGTTTTAACCACGTCTTCTAGGGCAACATAAATATGCAGAGCCACAGTCTTTTTTTTTTCTTAAGCAAGACTTTTATTTACCTCCACCTTTCACAGGCAATCAGTGGGAGAATCAGTGGATCACAGCAAACATTTCTTTCAGCAACAGAGGAATAACTTGGTTCTTTTTCCCTGTCTCTCCAGCTCTCTCTCCTGGAAGGACAGACACCCACACTCCTCAGCTACAAAAGAAAACCTTCCCTTAATAAAGCCCAACTAAATGGGACCACACCTGTATGCCATCGTTGGCTTTATTCTCCAAAACCTGGCCTGGCTAGTGAGCCGGGCTGCTGGGCCCGCCCTTCTCTCCACTATCCCGACCCCAGGGACCCATAACACATTTTACTGGACGCTCTCCATTGCACCAGCGAAACACAAAATATATTTTAACCATCTCCCTGGGTTATTTTTAAACACAGTGCACAAGGTCTGGTCTCACATATCGCCCATTCAGGACCATACCCTGCTTCCTGTCACACACCCTCCCCCTCAGCTCAAGACCATCGGGACGAGCGACCACGGACATCAGCGAATGCACCCGAGACAGCCCGTCGACATTTCCCTGTAGAAGACCGGCCCTGTGCTCCACCGAAAAACTAAATGGCTGTAGGCTAAGGAACCACCTCGTGACCCTCGCATTAGTCTCCTTATTGCGATACATCCATATGAGAGGAGCGTGGTCAGTTATCAGCCTGAATCTCCTACCCAATAGATAATACCTAAGGGTTTCCAATGCCCATTTGATGGCAAGGCATTCCTTCTCCACAACAGAATAGTTCTTTTCCCGCGGCAACAGCTTCCTGCTGAGAAAAAGAACAGGGTGTTCCTCTCCCTGACACTCCTGGGAGAGGACGGCCCCCAAACCAGCCTCAGAGGCATCAGTCTGGACTATGAAGTCCTTCGCAAAATCAGGGGACACCAAAACGGGATATACACACAGGGCCTCCTTCAGACCTATAAAAGCCTTCTCGGCTTCGGGAGACCACTTCACCATCACAGGGGATCTCGCCTTTGTGAGATCAGTGAGGGGAGCGGCTATCGCAGCAAAATTCGGGATGAACCGCCTATAGTATCCAGTTAACCGAGAAAAGCCCTCACCTGTTTTTTTGTCAAAGGTTGTGGCCAACTCTGTATAGCCTCAACCTTCGTTGTCTGAGGCTTGACCAAACCTTTGCCAATAGTGTAGCCTAAGTACTTGGCTTCCGCTAGCCCAATGGTACTTTTTGTGGGGTTGGCCACTAGGCCCGCAGACCGAATTGCAGTGAGCACCCGCTGAACTTTAGGAAGGTGCGATTCCCAATCTGGACTATATATAACCACATCATCCAAGTATGCCGCCGCATATTGAGCGTGGGGTTGTAAAATCCTATCCATCATCCTCTGGAACGTGGCAGGGGCCCCGTGCAAACCAAATGGCAACACTGTGTATTGGAACAAGCCATCTGGGGTTGAAAAGGCCGTTTTCTCCCTCGCTTGGTCAGTGAGTGGCACCTGCCAATACCCCTTAGTCAGATCAAGGGTTGTGAGAGATAGCGTGCTTTCCCAAGCCTCTCAATCAGCTCGTCAACCCTAGGCATGGGGTAGGTGTCAAATTTAGAAATGCAATTCAATTTACGGAAGTCATTACAAAATCTAAGGCTAGGGTCAGACTGAGGCAGTGCGAACGCGCGTGCAGCCGCACTTAATCACGGCCGCACTAGCAGCAGATGCCGGGCAATGACGGCCAATATACGAAGTACGGTCGCACAAAAGTCCGGCTGCGCAACGCAAGTGGAAAATGAACGCATTTTTTCGAGAACGTGAAACCGCAGGTACTGACGTACAGAGTGCGCTGCGTCCGCTAGCGGCGTGTGTGCGTGATTAGGAGACGTCAGACGCTGCACACGTCCGGCCAACATAACGTCCAGACACAAAAAGAGTTTTATTGATGATCCGTACAAAATCACGGACGAAAATGCGCATCGTATGACCACTATCACGTATTCTGTGAAAAAATGCGTCCATTCGTTCGAACGCACTTTTTCACAGACAACATAAAAATGCGTTAGTCTGACCCTAGCCTAATGGACCCATCCGGTTTAGGGACAAGCACAATGGGACTGTTCCACTCACTGTGCGATTCCTCAATCACCCCAAGTTTTAGCATTTTCTCTACTTCAGTCTTTATAGCTTGCCTACGGGCCTCAGGTACTCTGTACGGCTTCAGACAGACCTTTTTCCCTGGCTCGGTTATTATGTCATGTCTGATTATTTGTGTCCTCCCAGGTATCGCTGAGAACACTTCTCTGTTTTGCCTAAGAAACACCTTAACCTCCGCTTTCTGGTGTACAGAGAGGGTGTCAGAGATGTTTACCTCGGGGTCCGTGATAGGGAGGTCCGTAGGCTTCAGGGCCACTAAGACCTCTCTATCCTTCCATGGCTTTAACAGGTTTATATGGTAGGTTTGCTCAGGTTTCCTCCTTCCCGGCTGGCTTACCTTATAATTTACCTCTCCTATTTTTCCCATCACCTCATAGGGACCCTGCCAGGTAGCCAAAAATTTATTTTCCACCGTGGGGACTAGAACCAATACCCTATCTCCCGGTTGAAACACTCTGACCCGGGCATTCTTATTGTAGCTATACCTTTGGGCCTCCTGGGCTTTCCTCATATAGTCTCTAACGAGGGGCATGACCGCCTCCATGCGGTCCTGCATTTGGGATATGTGCTCCACGACACTATGGTAAGGTGTCGTTTCCTGTTCCCATGTCTCCTTAACGACATCCAGCAGTCCCCTGGGATGCCGGCCATATAACAGCTCAAACGGGGAAAAACCTGTAGAGGCCTGAGGGACCTCTCGGATGGAGAACATTAAGTAGGGCAAAAGAAGGTCCCAATTCCTGCCATCTTTATCAATAGCCTTCCTTAGCATACTCTTAAGCGTTTTGTTAAACCGCTCTACTAAGCCATCGGTTTGCGGGTGATATACTGAGGTTTTTAGCTGCTTGATGCCTAGCAATTTACACAACTCTTTCATAACCCTGGACATGAATGGAGTCCCCTGGTCTGTTAGGACCTCTTTTGGTATTCCCACCCTGCTAAACATCAGCATGAGTTCTTTTGCTATGGACTTGGCAGTGCCATTGCGGAGGGGAATCGCTTCAGGGTACCGTGTTGCATAATCGAGGACAACGAGTATGTACTGGTGCCCCCTCGCAGATTTAACCAGGGGACCCACCAGGTCCATAGCAATCCTTTCGAACGGGACATCGAGTATGGGCAAGGGCACTAACGGGCTCCGGAATCCTGGAGCCGGTGCAGTAAGCTGACATTTAGGGCAAGAAGTACAATATCTATTGATGGCAGCAAACACCCCTGGCCAATAGAACCTCCTGAGGATCCTCTCCTTTGTTTTATCGATTCCTAAATGTCCCCCCAGGATATGGTTATGGGCAAGGTTTAACACCGTATTCCTAAAGTTTTGCGGTACCAATAACTGTTTGACAATGTCCGTCCCTTTCTTTTCCACACGATACAACAGATTGTCAGACATTTCAAAGTGGGGGTACAGCAACAACCTCCCAGGCTGGGTCACATTTCCATCCACAACCTGGATATCATTTCTCACTGCCCCTAGGGTGGGGTCCTCCCATTGGGCCCCTTTAAAGTTTACCGGGCCACCCGCTGAACAGTCTTACCAGTTCGTGTGGCGTTCTGGGATTTAGGGCTGCGGGACTGAGTCGCTGAAGGCGGTTGCACAGCTTCTCCCGAAGCTATAAATCTTTCTACCAAGGTGATCAACTGGTCTGCGGTTTGGGGGTCTCCTTGGTTTACCCAGCGGCGCAGAGAAGCAGGTAATCCACGCTGATAGCGATCCATAACTAGGGTCTCCACTATTTTAGTAGCGGAGTTGATTTCCGGCTGTAGCCACTTCCTGGCAAGATGAATTAAGTCAAACATCTGGGAGCGTGCAGCCTTGTTAGAAGAGTACGCCCAGGATTGGAATCTTTGCGCCCGCACTGCGGTGGTCACCCCCAGGCGCGCCATGATCTCTGTTTTTAATTTCACATAATCACTGGCCTGGGTTGGCTCCAGATCGTAGTAGGCCTTCTGAGGTTCCCCACTCAAAAAAGGGGCAAGTATGCTCGCCCACTCAGCCGCCGGCCATTCTTCCCTTGCTGCAGTTCGCTCAAAGGCCAACAGGTACGCCTCCACATCATCTGCTGCGGTCATTTTTTGCAGGTAATGGTTGGCCCGGATCACCTTGGTACCCTGGTAGCCATTTGCAGAATCAGACTCCAGTTTGTCTGATATGGCACGAATCTCCTTGCGTAGAGTACTGGTGGTAGTTCGCTGTTCCTCCTGGACCATGCCGATCGCCTCCACTTGGGATGTCATAAGCTGTCGCACTAGGACCTCTGTGCTTTCCTTCTGAGCTCTAGCCATAGCCAAAGCATTCTCCGCCTGGGCCAAAATTAGTCGCTGCAGGGTTTCCTGGGTCTCAGCAGTTCTCCTGTTTGCCTCCTGCTGTGCCGCAGTAGACTGAACCAGGGCTTTTACGACGTCGTCCATGCTGCTCGTGGTTTATATTGCCCTCAGACTTGGTGTGGTTATCCTCACACAGGGCACCATATGTGACACAGTCCAGTTTTAACCACGTCTTCTAGGGCAACATAAATATGCAGAGCCACAGTCTTTTTTTTTTCTTAAGCAAGACTTTTATTTACCTCCACCTTTCACAGGCAATCAGTGGGAGAATCAGTGGATCACAGCAAACATTTCTTTCAGCAACAGAGGAATAACTTGGTTCTTTTTCCCTGTCTCTCCAGCTCTCTCTCCTGGAAGGACAGACACCCACACTCCTCAGCTACAAAAGAAAACCTTCCCTTAATAAAGCCCAACTAAATGGGACCACACCTGTATGCCATCGTTGGCTTTATTCTCCAAAACCTGGCCTGGCTAGTGAGCCGGGCTGCTGGGATAGTGGCCCGCCCTTCTCTCCACTATCCCGACCCCAGGGACCCATAACACATTTTACTGGACGCTCTCCATTGCACCAGCGAAACACAAAATATATTTTAACCATCTCCCTGGGGTTATTTTTAAACACAGTGCACAAGGTCTGGTCTCACATATCGCCCATTCAGGACCATACCCTGCTTCCTGTCACAATATATATACATGCAATATTTAGTGAATCTCCTATCCTGTTGTTCAGGATGCATGCTATCAAAATAACCCAAAATTTTAAAAAATTACCTATAATATGATGACATTTTTCGATATTTCCATATTTGTTATAAATTGTAACGAACGTTACTTTCTAAAAAGAGGAGATTCTGCTGGGGAAAAAACATGATTTGTGTAGGTGTATCAGAGATAAATGGTTGAAATTGGTGACTATATATATAAAACATATTGCTCAGCACTAAAGGGGTTAAATATAATATTTTGTATAGGTATTACGAGAGAACTTTCCTTTCTTGGTAAAGGTTTTCATTACATGTGAAGTCTATAATTATCTGTTCACTTGTATAAACTTAGGAAATGCACAAGGGGGTCTGGGATTTCAATATTGCATTATTTGGTACATTGGCAAAAAAGGGTTAAATGTCTGCCTAATCAAGTGTATAACTCTACCTTGCAGATGCATCCCAGCTGTTCTCCCTATGGAGATCTCCATTACAGCACTGCTTATCTTAAAGACCTGCAGACAATACTGGGGTCAGCAGGTTAAAATACCAAATGCTAGTGATAACAGCTCCCTGTAGCCTCCCATTGGTGTGGTAACTGTCCTGGCAGTAATATGATGTAAAGAGACAAGACTGTAAGCCTAACTCTGGCCGCAGAAAATAAAGCCACGAAAAATCACACATGGGGCTATCCTGTTTCATAAAAGAAGAAACAAGCCTTGATATTAAATGTTGTTTATTCTTGTAGCAAACATTTGCAGTAGTGGTGATCTCACTGGAAGGCTACGTAGAAAAGATTTACATTTGTGTTTTTTATTCTTTACTGTTTTTGCTAATGGCTGTATTCAAAAATTTAAATTGCATTAGGTTTATTTTTAGAGTTTTCATTTAAAAAAAAAATTGTACTTGTTTGAGAAAAATAAATAAACATAGAGAGATACATGAAACAGCCGCTCAATGGAAGGGTTACTAATTTTTGGACTGTTTGCGGTTATACACACTGAAATCATGTAGGACAGATAAAAAGAGCTGTATATGACAACATTGAAATGATGACACTGACTGGTACTAAACATAGAAACATAGAAAAATGTCGGCAGATAAGAACCTTTCGGCCCATCTAGTCTGCCCAATTACATGGATACTTTACGTGGATTTATCTTTTGTTTAGGATAGCCTTATGCCTATCCCATGCTTGCTTAAATTCAATCACTGTTTTGACCTCTACCACTTCAACTGGAAGGCTGTTCCATGTATCCACCACCCTCTCAGTAAAATAATGCTTTCTGATGTTACTTTTAAACCTTTGCCCCTCTAATCTAAGACTATGTCCTCTTGTTTTACTACTTTGTTTCCTTTTAAATATACTCCCTTCCTCTACCTTGTGGATTCCCTTTACGTATTTAAATGTTTCTATCATATCTCCTCTGTCTCGTCTTTTTTCCAAGCTGTACATGTTAAGATCATTAAGCCTTTCCTGGTAACTTTTCTCCTTCAAGCCGTACACCATTTTAGTAGCCCTTCTCTGAACTCTCTCTAAGATGTCTATATCCTTCTGGAGATACGGTCTCCAGTACTGCACACAGTACTCCAAGTGAGGTCTCACCAGTGCTCTGTACAGTGGCATGAGCACTTCCCTTTTCCTACTGCTAATACCTCTCCCTACACAACCAAGCATTCTGCTAGCATTTCCTGCTGCTCTATTACATTGACTACTTACCCTTAGATCCTCTGAAATAATGACCCCTAAATCCCTTTCCTCAGATGTTGAGGTTAGGACTGTATCAAATATTCTATATTCAGCCCTTGGGTTTTTACGTCCCAGGTGCATTATCTTGCACTTATCCACATTAAAACTCAATTGCCACAGCTCCGACCATTTTTTTAGTTTACCTAAATCATTTGTCATTTGGCTGATCCCTCCAGGAACGTCAACCCTGTTGCAAATCTTTGTGTCATCAGCAAAAAGACATACTTTTCCATTAATACCTTCTGCAATATCACTAATAAAAATATTAAAGAGAATGGGTCCAAGTACTGACCCCTGAGGTACCCCACTGGTAACAAGACCTTGCGCCGAATAAACTCCATTTACCACAACCCTCTGTTGCCTGTCACTCAGCCACTGCCTAATCCATTCAACAATATTGGAATCCAAGCTCAAAGATTGCAATTTATTGATAAGCCTTCTATGCGGAACAGTATCAAAAGCCTTACTGAAATCTAAATAAGCAATGTCTACTGCACCACCTGTGTCTATTATTTTTGTGTCTAAACATTTCTAAAACTAAATTATCTACAAAAGTTAAATATTATTCCTCGGATAGAGATCAGCTTTTCTTTCACAAGTTTTTTGTTACAGAAGGTACATTGAGGCATGTGTTGAACAACCACTGAAAACACACTCAATACAATACTAGTGTCAATAGATATACAGCAAAATGTATCCGTCAATCATCCCTCTGCAGTCATTAGTATTTCAAGCATACAAGTCAATAAATATAGTCAATAAATATCATGGTCGTACTACCTAATGGCTCAAGTCACTATTCCAACTGAGCAGCAAGCGTTAACAGCTCCTTACTGTATATTAATGGCTTCTTTACTTTGCATAAGAGTCGTGTTAATGGCTCAGTGAACAGCAAGCTAATACATGATATTCTGCAAACAATACCAGCTTTCAGAGCCTGATGTTAAGTGATTTCTTTGCAAAATCACTTAACACTGAAAGGTAAGTAAATCAAAGAATACTATACTTGCCCCCGATCCCACGATGCAGTGGGTTGTGCAACCTTCCATTTTGTTTCGCTGCACGCATTGGACCACTGCGAACAAATGGTTCCCAGGGCCTTTCCGTGGCTATTTTATAACCCCACATACACTCACGCTTGCTTCCCTTGGAATCTATGAAATCGGGACAACATCAGTGTTGGAGTGTAGCATCTCTGCTATTATTTATGAGTGGCTCCAAAGTATTCCGATTTTTATGTGCTAATGCTATGTTGATGCTGTGTCGAGATAGAGCTGTTAAGCAGCAAATGGATAATGGCTCACATACAGTTTATCTATTTGCGAGCCACTATTAATCGCGGGGTGAGAATTATCATCTAAGAATTTGTGGTTATATATTCTATAGAGTACTCTTATAAGAAAAAAACAAACATAATTTGTTATTTCATTTTTCAAAGAAAATACGCAATTTTAACCGAAACTGAAAAAAACAAGATTTTTTGCTTGCATTTTTGGAGAATTGTGTTTTATGAATAATATGACTATGTATAAAACGCTGAACTTGCTGCCTGCATGTGAAATTAGAAGAGTGATGGCAGCGGTATTGTTCACTCTATACGTGACAAATAGACACTGCCATTGCTTTGGAATAACAGCATGTTTTTCTGATGTATCCAATGACACCTAACATATCCTTGTGGGGTGCAAAAAACAGATACAGGGGTACAAAGGATCCGCCCCCTGTTTTCACAGCAGTGAGATGACTTGTGTATTGGATGAACTGATGCGCAATAGCACATTGCGTCATCACCTCCACTTTTGCTCCAAGCGTAGGAAATGAGAAGATAAGTTAGCACACTGACATTGTTTGCTTTATAAGAAAAAGCATATAATGCCACTGCCATAGGAAAGAGAAGAAAAAAAAGTACATTTTGCATGATTTTTTTTTTTTTAATTTCGTGTTTTTGGATATATGAGGCCTACAGCAGGGCTGTCAAACTCCACCCCTGATGTTCTGAACTACAACTCCTTTGATTCTCTGGCCACTTATCAAATTCAAAGGATTCTGGGTATTGTAGGCAATCATATTTGGGGGAGTTTGATACTCCTGGTCTACAGGCTCCCCAATGGTCCTGAAGAATTTGGATTGACTCCTCCTAGGCAGAACATGGTAAAATAATTACTTTCAATTTGTCAAAAAGCTTATATTACTAACATACTAACATGGTTTTATTAAGGCTTAATTTAGAAACCACTAGAATGACCCTTCAATACTATACTTTTTGCTTTTTTAATTGGTTATTGAAAATATGGATATATATATAATTTAAGTGTGAAAAGTGTATAGAAAAATAAAAACAGTACAAGCATTAAGTAGCTTGCAGTCCCATTAAGTGTACATTAGCTTTCTTTTAAGAAATCATAATATTCTGCAAAGGCATAACCAGTGATTTGTGACATTGTTTCTGCCTACCATACTTCGTTTCCTCTTCATGGTAAACAGTCTTGTCCTGTGGTTCCAATTATACCTCTGCTGTGCTGACCGTGTTTCTCTCCTGACTCCCATCGCTTAAGGCTAGACTTGCAACGGACTTCTAGCAGTTATTCTCCATATAGTCCATGATGTATCCCCCTCGTTGTGTATTTGACCACTTGTCCCCTAACTGGAAAGGCAGTATCCAGTTCTCTACTATGTTCTGGTGAATTGTTCTCCAGACTGAGGAACAGTAAAAACCTGGTGGTTATAGGCAGTTACATTCCCTGATTCTGTGTACTATTTGCCAAGAGCTGAGTACTTAGGCACCAAGGTTGACCTGGCTGTAATCAGCAAGTTTTGCTTGTTAGACATATAGGATTTGTTTCGTTATGAGTAGCAACTTCTCAGAAATTTAGGCTATTCATATTTGCAGCAAATAATTTGATGCGTTTCTGCGGCACCAAAATTTTCCCATTGAGAACTAATGAATGATTCATCTATATACAGGCCGCCGTATAGCACCGAAATTGAGGCAAAATGACCTGATTTCACTGTTTCATTTTGACAGGTTTCAACGGGTGAATTAAATAGGTTTTAATTTAATAAATGTAAGATCTTTTTTTATTTTTTACAAAACCTGTTTTTTTTAAACCCCTAGCTTCTGACCCTAATTTCTAATTCTAGCTTCTGACCCTAATTTCTAATTCTAAATTCTGACCCTAATTTCGTACAGTAATTCCTAACCCTAATTTCTACTTCCTAACTCTAGCTTCTATCCATAATTTCTAACTCTAGCTTTTACGGTCTAACCCTAAGTTTATTACATGACATGGAGGCTTCGTATTATATGCCAGACTCTCTTTATTGCAACTCCGAGCAGCAAGAGAGACTAACAAAAGAAATATAACAACTGTATTCCCCGTATCTAGGTAACCATGAATATAAAAGGCTCTCAAAATGGAACACTTTCTTGCTGCTCCCAAGGCAAGATAACTATATCACCCTTTTTACCTTTGTGTTTATACTAAGGTATAGTTTTCATACGTTTTTAGCTGTGTTTCCTAGTTCGTTTTCAGCAGTCAAGAGCACCTATCACAGCTGCCACCTTGGTGAGCTGCGCACATCCCGTATTAGGCATGGCCCCGGTCATCACTGGTAGGTGGTGCATGCCCTCTCCCTGTTTTGCATGGAAACAGGCTGATTTTCTTTTCCAGCTGCTCTTGTGAGCGTCAAACAGGTGGAGAATCAAACTTTTTTCCTTTCCTCTGATGCTGCAGAGTTACTCGTGGATGATGCCTTGATTCCTGTGGTCCCGATTCCGGGAATTTGGTCTGGTGGGTCGATCAGAACCCTTCAGAGTCCTCTGAGCCCCATAGGCAGCCCTCTCCTCCTAAACCTGCTCCAATGGCCCAGTCTCTGGCTAATTTCGCTCCATGGGGAGACCCTAATTGTGGGGCTCCTAGTGAAGTCTGGGTCTCAACCATGATGTGGTCCTTTATAGACTTCATGGCCTAGCAACAAGGCCTAGCAACCTTTGCCCACGATGCTGCAGAATGCACCTGTGAAGATTATTGTGTCAACAGGGATCGGCCCTTCTGCTGCTGCCCGTACTAAGTCTCCTGTGCGGTCTGGTAAAGCCACCACCAAAACCAAGCAGTGCACGGCCACTTCATTAAATGCTGCCGATGATGGGCACTATTACAAAATTAACATTAGCATTAGCGCTCAGATATGTGAGCATTAACACTAGTTTAAGTAAGTCTAGACCATGCCCCCATATAGCATTCCAAATGCTAACCGGTTAAAAAACCCATTAGCGCATCGGGGATTGTGCTAGCTTCCGCGAGTTTACTGTATTTTACGCTCACTGCACTTAACATGGGAGCGAAAAGGGTAATTGGTGTTAGGATTACAAAATCCTAACGCTAATTACGCACCGCTGCAGCTAACTCAAAAGTTAACCATAGTTACAAGCTGGTGCCAACTAATACTACGTCTGCAGAATCATTTAGCACCAGCTGTAAACTTCCCAAAAATCAGATACTCACCTCTCAACCCCTGGCGAGAACACTGGCCCGATCCACTACTTCTGGCAGCCGGGAGCAGAATGAGACCACGGACAAAAACTTTGGAATTGTTAGGTAGGGTTAGGAATTGGGGTTCGGGATTAGGGTTAGGAATCAGGGTTAGAAGCTAAATTCTGGGATTAGGGTTAGGAATTAGGGTTTGGGTTTAGGGTTAGAAATTTGAGTTAGAAGCCAAGGTTAAAAATTTGTGTTAGGAATCAGGGTTAGATGCTACGTTTTGGGATTAGGGTTAAGAATTTGGGTTTGGGATTAGGGTTAGAAACTAGGATTAGGAATTATGCTATAGCTAGAGTTAGAAATTAGTGTTTAAAGATAGGGTTAGATATTTTAGGGGTTTAAAAATGAAAGTTTTTTGTATAAAATTAAAATAATATAAATAAAATTAATATTACATTATTAGATTAAAACCTATTTGATTCACCTGTTTAACCCTTTCGCTGCTGAGGCTTTTCCCGCCCCTATGCTGAGGTCATTTTTACCTGTTTTGCGCATCATGTTTAAACGTGTTTTGAAGGCTTATTTTAGTATATGACCCAGACATATTATATATCGTTCTTTCCGTCAGACTCAGTAGATTCATAATATGTCATTATTATATGTATACGTTATGTCATGTCTGTATATTATAACAAAAAATGCAATAAAATATGTATTTTCAATAATTTACAATGTGTAAAGTGTTTTTTTCCACATTTTAACATGCGAGCAATTGCGGTTATATTTTGTATGGGGTGCGCTTGTTAAAAAAATTAGAGATGGGGTCTCGTTACATTTTTTTTTGGGGAAAATGACACTATTTTTAACAAACGCACCGCATACAAAAATCGTTAGTGCAGCATCATTGTTCACATTATAATTGAAATGGGAACAATATTGCTGCATTAACAAACCAAAAAAATAAAAAAAAAGTGTTTATTTTTTTTTTTTTAATTTTTTTTTTAATTTTTTTTTTAATTTTTTTTTAATTTTTATTTTTCATTTTTTTTTTTACAAAATTTTTCACTTTCATGTTTGGTATCGTTGGAACGGCCATGCTCTGGCCGATCCAACGATACCAAAATTTAACCCCTAGCTGCCACGCATCGGGAGATAGGGAGTTCATTGGAACTCCCTATCTCCACAGTTGGTGGCAGTTAGGGGTTAAGTCTAGGACTGGCGTCATCGTGCTACGCACGATGACGCCAGTCCTCTGGGGGAGTTCCCGGAGGCTTGGCCGACATCCAAGATGTCGGCCAGCTCCGGGAAAGGATCGCGAACCGGCGCTTTTCAGCGCCGATTCGCGATCCAGCTCCCCAGGGGTTAATGCCAGGCATCATTTGGAAGGGCAGGCTGTGCCCTTCCAAATGATGCCTGGGTTAACCCCCTGTGCGCCGCCGATCGGGAGGAGAGAGGTCCGAAGGACCTCCCCCCCTCCCTTTCAGGCGCCTCCTCCGCACATGCGGGGGGGCGCCTGAATTAGGTGTCATCGCGCCCCCGCGATGACACCTAATTCTGGCGGCTGCTGGTCCGGATGCCGGGCTGACATCCAGGATGTCAGCCCGCACCGGAGGGGCCAGCGATCGGCCGGAACCCGGCCGAACGCTGACCCCGATGGGAGGACGCGCTCAGCGCGTCCTCCGCATACCAGCGGGACTGCTGAGGACCCGCTGAGCGCGTCCTCAGCAGTGAAGTGGTTAAACCTGTCGCATTGAGACACCAAAATCAGGTAATTACGCCTCAATTTTGGTGCAATTTGGCGGCCTGTATATAGATGAATAATTCCTTAGATCTGAGATGATTTCGGTGTCGCTGAATCTCATCAATTTGCAGTAAAATGCTCGGTAGTTCACTGTTCACTGGCCTGTGATGCTGGAACAATCCAAAACGAAAATTTCAGATGAACCGAATCCATCTACAAGGAAATTTCGGTTTGGATGAAAAAATAAAAAAGTTTGTCCTAAACTAATTTTTCCAGGCTGCACATGTCTAGTGCTTGTACGAAATGGTTCAGCTAATTACACAAGGATATCTCAGATAACAATCTCGATTTACCCGAGTTTTACCTGCGTGATTAGTGCTACTGATGCATAAAATTACACCTTAGTAGAGCTTAGTGAATGGAGCTGTTTGTGTGACATACCCTTACATTTCAGAGTCATGGTATATCCTAATACGGTATCTACACATTTCATGAGCTGATATATTATTAATGGAAAAGCGTGTATATGTGAAGGCAGCGCTTCCGTGCAAAATAAATAGATATTAATTAGGGTAGGTGCTGCCGTAGTGGAATGTGCAGTGTCCACACACCTCCAAGGACACAAATAATATTAAAGGAACAAAACATAAATTCCTGGCGCACCTTTTATATTAGAACATTGTTTTAGAATACAATATGTATGATATAATTGTAAGTGAACAGTGGGTGAAAAATATTGAGTATGGTTTTTTTTATTTTGTTTTTTGTTTTTTGTGTTTTTTTTTCCTCTTAACACTGAAAACACTCAAAAAATTCAAACAAATTCAAAAAAATAGAGAAATCAGAATACTTATATTAGTAATGATGGTATCTTTATCTTCCTCCTTTCCTCCTTGGCAAATCCTCTGCAGTTAGCTTTTTTTTTCCCCCAATGTTGACTCGTTTATTCATTAGCTCATTCGATGGTATATGGAGGTGCTATATAAATTTCAGGGAGGGGAGGGAGCAAACCTTATATAGACAGGTGCTAAAGTAATAAATATGCAGCAGGACGATATGCTACTATATTCAAAAATTTATTCCTATAAATTCATATAAAAATAGACCATATGGTATGCATAATTAAAAAAGTTATTTAAAAAGTAATCGTAAAAGGGGATCACTTAAAACACGTTTTCGCCTACCGGCTTCCTCAGTAAGTGTCCTCAGATAGTCTCTGGTGAAAAATATCAGTGAAATTATATAAAAATTGAGTGTTTTCAGTGTTAAGAGGAAAAAAAAAAAAACATACTCAATATTTTTTACCCACTGTTCACTTACAATTGTATCATACATATTGTATTCTAAAACAATGTTCTAATATACAAGGTGCGCCAGGAATTTATGTTTTGTTCCTCTGATATATTATTAAACTGAAAAATGATGATGAATAGTATAATGTTTATTATTATTTGTTTCTATAGGGTGTCTGCAACTCTGTATGATGACCTTCTACAACTGCAATCTGTGCATTTCCTACCAGAACAGTAGCACCTCTGAGCTCTGTACAATATATTCAGGTTTAGGGAATCCATTTGTAAGGGTTCTAATCTTTTTTCTATTACTCTTTATACTCTTCTTTCTTATTTCCTAAATAAATAATTACATTTAATGTGCACTTTTTAGCTATAGATATTAAGCAACAAAATTAATGACTGTATATGATTCTTTGGTGTTTCTTCACACAGAAATATGTCAAGAGTTTTTATTTTAAAATGTATATGCAAAGGCTCATCCTTTTCTTAAAAAAAAAAACAACTTGCTCAAGGCCAAGTTTAAAATTGCTCAATGCATAAATTGACTGAAAAATCATTTGCGTTAATTGCTGACCTAAAATATCACTCAACACAGACCCATATTATTTCAAATAAAAACCTGTTTTAATGGATATATTAATGATCACCCATTAACACAAAGAATATCCCTGTAGTATGACTTCTCAATGATCAGGAATACAGGCTGACGTATTTAAAGTAATATGGAAGCCCAGATAGTCTTGGAAATTCTTATTTACAATACAATTGCTTTGATTTGAAATTTTAGCTATTTTTTTTTTCTTTTAATTTACTTGTAAACCTAAAGTTAAAAATACCCCAACTATTAATCAAGATTCTGAACTAACCTTCTAATGCAGATATTGCTACATTAGTTATATAGTTGGAGTTAATCATAATTTAACATTTCCATATTCGATCAACTGTGCACGTTCGATAAAAAAATAAAAATATAAAATACATAAAATAAAAAATCTCTAGACATACAGGGTTATTCAAAGAGCTCCGAATTGCTGGAGAAAGGTAACCGAACGCTGAAATTCAGCGTACGGTTACCTTTCCTGGAAATTCGTCTATCCAGAGAGCAGGTAATTCGCCAAATCCTGGCGAATTGCCTGCACATACAGTGCCTGTTTGGTGCCTGTTCGAGGGCAATGAAATCCCCATAAAAAAGCACTGCTTCGGCTATTCAGAGAACACAAACCAGCAGTGCAAGGTTCCCGAAATGCCCTGCCATTCGGTGGCTTAATTCGGCAGGTTTATTCAGGCGAATCCCATAGGCTTCAATGTTAAAAATATTCCCGTTTTAATCCAATATCTAATAAACCGTTGATTATAATATTCTGCTGTAAAAAGTCTCTTTATTTATAGAGTTTTTAGGACCTTTTAGGCATTTTTTGTGATTTTTCTGCAAACATTTTTTTCAGTTTTTTCTTTAAAATCGTTTTTTCTGTAACAGCCCTTTTTATTATCATTCATTGGACCTCATATGTAAATTTCAGACATTTTCGCTCAGTAGTTTGTTTGCAAACAGCGTTTCACTTTTCAAACATTCAAGCGCACTGTTTTTTTTTTCTTCACCTCCTTCGTCCGCAGTGTCGGGTTTTTCCGGCAGCTGCGCTGCGTGTGATCGGCTCCTGCTCTGGTTTCTCCGGCATCTTCGGCGGGTTAATCCAGATGTTTTTGCGGGTTTCGGTGTGTGTTCGCACCCCTTTTTTCGGTGAGTTTTCGGCAGGTTTGCGGCAACTTTTCCCTGCATTACGATGGTCCTGTGGTGCTTGCTGAATACACCGCAGGGTCGCCGAAATGGGATCGCCAAATTGTGCCGAATTTAAGAGAACGAAAAGTCACCGAACGTGCGGTGACTTTTCGATTCTCTTTGAATAACCCTGACAGTGTAATAAAAGAAAAAACAATGGAGGATGACCACTAGTGAAATAGGTGCCTCGTTGTCTTTTGACTATTTTATAAATGGAGAGTATAAAATATTATTTATATATTATATATAGACATATACAAAAATCGATGTTCCGTTTATGACCAGTTAGGAAGATTAAGGTTGCAGTAGAATTTTTTTGGGGGAAAAAATTATAGGATTAAAGATCTGGAATTGTTATCCTGTTTGACTGTTTTCAATCAAGTCAGTAGATGGCATAGAGAATAAGTCCTAGCATTGAGCATTTCACTGGCTTAGAATATGTTTGTAACATCTGTGGGCAGTAAGTTTATTGACATATACGTAAAGCAATGCCACAGTATGAAGGCTTGAGTAGAGATACATGTACGTAAAACCTAATATAGATCAGGAAATAAATTGGTAAAATGCAAATAATTCTAACTTATTTAATAAACTGAATATTTCTATGTTTTTTTTTACATTTTGGAATGATATCAGCTTTACATTTAAAAATGACTAGATCATTATTAAAATTTTAGACTAAATTAAAATGTAATAAAACAAGTGAGTAACAGAATCTTTATTTAGTACCATTCCAGTACAAATTTAAGGGATTATTCACTAAACTGCAAATTATTGAAGGAATACTTGGTGATTTGCATGACTATGGCCAAATCCAGTGGTTTTTTTTTTATACTAGGAAAAAAGGTGAGGGTACTCATCATGAAGCATCACAAAGCGCCAGGCAGCTAGCAGCCAATGAGAAGATGGTGTACACTCACATGCAGCCAATGAACAGAGGACGCACAGCATCGTGCAGCCAATAAATAGAACAAGGACCAAGCCATGACACTGTTGCCTGGGTCCAAGGATGAAATGCCAGCTCTCCCCTCAAAATATCCCCACCAAAATATATCCATGCTTACCACTGAGCTGCAAAGCAGTAAAACTCACAGTAATGTGTGCTGTGTATGAGGGTATTACACAGCTCCACAGTGTAGCATTATTGTGGTTTATAATTGAAAAGGGATCAATAGTGCTATGTTAGAAAAAAAAGAACAGGGGGGTCTACTTTTTAATTTTAACATAAAACCTGATCATGTTTTGGCATCATTGGAAAAGCAATGCTCTGGCCCTTCCAATGATATCTCACATGACCCTCTATCTTCTATGGTTCCAAAGAGCTCCTCCATAGGCAATTCCCTGCCTGCTTTGACAGTCCCATCTCTGATGTCATCACGCCCCTGAACAAGTGGGCGGGGGAGGTCCTGCAGGTAGGGCTGTCATCAATAGAGGAAGGGTGACTTTGATTTGAAATTGAGACGCCGTGAGTGCTTCAGGATTTACACGCTACCTGATTCACTTTTTCTCCCTTCATATAACTTGATTCTGCTGTTTCTATCTTGCCCCAAACCATTGCGATATATTTGAGAGTTTTTAATGAGTCTGCATAGTTCTATATTCTTCAGTTATCTTGTCTTTGTGTTCTTTTTTGCCCCTTATATGCCTCTAGATGCTACCCCTATCCACTCTAATAGGAGAGTAACCTGCCTGCCATCTTATGCTAGATACCTGGTGTCCAGTTCTTGTTCTCATGCGGTATACTGAATCTTTGATGCCTGCACAAATGAGCATCAGTCTCCCGAGCTGTTTCCTTCTCCCCCGTTTTAAGTAGTTCCTTTAATTATTCCCTCTGGAATCTACAACTGCATGCTGAGCAGTCTTTATTTTGGTGCCCTTTAGCTGCTTCAGCAATTACTGTCTGAGCGTTTTTATCTGCCAGCAGTTATTTTGCTTTAAATTTGCAGTGTTTCCGCACTGATTATGCGCTAGGCGGTCATATGGTCCAGCGCACCAGCAGTGATCGATTGTAGTGGCTGGGTATATTGTTTATTGTTACTCAGCTATGGGCATCCAAGTAAGGTCAATGGACACGTCAGAGACTTTTATAAAAGTGTATTCAAACAAGAGACTGGCTGCCCAGTAGCTGCCCCAATAACCACAGATTGAACGGATACATACTCTAGTAGCTGTGCTACCAGAAGTTAACAATATCTTCCATGCAGACTAGATGCCAGGGAGTCACATGGTCTGTTCAGCCAACTGCAGTCGACCACAAGGGCTGGATATGTCGCCGTCTGTTGATCTCGAGATCATTTCTTGATATCCACAACATGGGGGAAACCATTATTGAATGGATCTTTATCATAGGGAATGGTGATCCATTGGGATTTAAACAGATTAACCCAGGACAGCATCGGATAGGTGATTATGGACCTGCCCCCAACATACAATTAAATGTAGATGAATTACAGGTGAGGATCCTAATTGCTTTGGACCTATGGGGAAAGAGGCATATATTGAGCATCTTTTTCTTTGGGATGTCATTAGCTCTTGAGGAAGTCGTGTGTCATGATGGCAAAACGCGCGTTGAGCGTGTCCTAGAGATGTTTCTTTAATTTTGCTTTTACCAGCTGGGTGACTTCTACAGGTGGTCATTTTTTGTGTGTTTCTGTGTGAAAAGGAAATTAGTACAGGTAGGTGTCTAGGTGTCAGAGGCCTTTGTAATGGGGGGAGGGGCACTGGTGAAATACTGTCTACATAGTCTATCTATCTAAAAATGCGGGATTTTAGAGGATAATCAGCCAGAAATTAATAAATGCAGACACAAAATACAATAGCGATGATAGAATATTGCAGAATGTGATGGTGGCCATTGTGTTGAGATCTGGATACCTGGGCTGTGATTGCAGGGATGTTGCTTGCAGGAAGATTGTGTGGAAATGTAGTTTGGTCTGTGTGTTTCTGGGCTGTGATTGCAGGGATGTTGCTTGCAGGAAGAGATTTATGTAGTATTATACACTTATTATTTCCTCACGCTGCTCTGTTAGCATCTGTGGTTTACTTGGTCAGCCCCTGCTGTCTTGCCTATTCTACCAATATTCTTGTTTGTGGCCAACATGTGTCTTAGGCAGACTACCCATGGGAATAGGATTGCCTATTAGTGCAATACAACCTTTATATTCATATACATACACCTTTATATACATCAGGGCTCAAAATTTCCACTCGCCTACTCGCATTTGGCGAGTGAAAATTAAGTGAGGGCGAGTGGAAATGCACACGCAGGCAGCACAATAAATCATTTTGTGCTGCGTATTCCATCAGTGCCACCGTGCAGCCCCCCTTCCCCAGGCTGCACGGTGGCAGGGATCAGCTGCCTAACCTGACCCAGCTCGTCTCGGTCACTGGCAGGGGGGTGGAGAGGAGCTTCCCTGCCACCGCGCTCTGCTCACACTGGGCTCTGATGACTAGGTATACATGTATCTGGGGTCTGATGTCTGGATATTATTGATATTTTTGTAACTTTATTCTAAATAAAACCTTTAACAGTGTAATTTCTTAAGATGATTTAAGTGGGTGTGTTTAGGGGCAGAGTTAAGGTGTGGGTAGGGGTTAGGTGGAGCAACTGGTGACGAGTAACTCTTATGGCCTGGTTAGTAGCTTGGGGCTTGAAATTTTGAGCCCTGATATACATAGCAGCCTGCTAATTGTATAACCTCTTGGAAGTCCCCCTTCCTTCCTGTATCATATTTTTGCAGACTCATTTTCCACATTCATGTGTTTTATTGTGGCTTAAATATGTTCACTATAATTTTTTATTTTTTTAAAATTTTGCATTTGACAATAAAATTATACTTTTAATCAATAATTTTTCTTGGGTACCCACACCTTTGTAGGGGGATCTAATGGTTTACTTCCCTCCCACTTCTTTTTCTTTGTATTTATATTTCTGGATTTAATCCCTTCCTTTCATGTTGGGCACCCTGACTCCCTCAGTTTAGGTATCACTGTCGGCATTTGCTTTTGTAGGGCTGTCATCCAAGATGTCAGCCAGCTGCAGTAGAAGTCCATAATTGGAGCTGAGCCACAGAACTTCGAGGATGTGCTGGAGATATCCTCTGCATCCTAAAGAAGGGGGGGTCGGCCCTGCCGACAGGTGCCAGTACTGAATATCGGCCGAAAAAACCCCTGTCCTAATCAATCAGTTGTAAGAAATATTGAAGGTGGAAGAAATTGAAATTCAGGTGTTGTGGCTAAAAATTGCAGTTCCATTAAATGGTTCAACAGTTTACCACTTTAAAAAATAATTAAAAGCTCCTTTTCAGCTATGTTGCACAATTTTTGGTGTTGCTAAAATGTTGAAGTTCTGGTCATTTTAACAGCAATTTTACCGATGGATGACATATAAGGCATTACACCTGTGCTTTAGCTCTGTATGTAAATCAATATGCTAATAGCTGGAGGCCCTCTCTGAAGTTGATGTTAATGGAGAGAATAGGAAATCATTGGTGCACTACAGGGCACACAAACTCCGCTTTCTAAATACACTTGGGAGTCAATTCAATAGTAACACAGGCTCTCCCACTGTGCACTGAGATATATATAGACAGGGAGAATGAGAGAGAAAGAAGTAAGAAATGTGATCAACCTCATTTATAGAAGTTGCTTAGAGGACTTTGAGTTGATATTAAAACAAGTAGAAGGATTAAATAAAAAGAAAACATATACCCTTCTTTATTACATTTTGCAGTGCAAATCTACATGAACTGCTTAATAGTATAGCTTTAGTTATGTCAACTTTGCTGTATTAAAGTAAGGCAATGTATACCAAAGCATGCAGGTATTTCATTTCTGGAAATATATCCTTGGTGAATAGGTTTTGTCCGGACTGAGTGTTGTGCTCAGGTTACAGGATCTTTGGGACTTAGCTAGCACCAAAGGTTCTTCTCATGCATGCGTTTCGACTTTGAAATCCATTGGACTAGCTGTCTCCCCACAGTCATGTGATAGCTGCGTTTTACAGGAGGCAGCAGCATGTCACATCCATCCAGCGTTAGGTCCCAGGACAGTATAAAATGAAACTAAAGGGTTAAAATTGAAGGGGCCAGGAGGTTAATATTTAACCTCCCCAATTCAAAGCCACATTACCCCTTTAAAAAGCTATGCAACCAAGACAACCCAGACATATTGATGAACATAAACAGATTGATAGGTAGGAATAATCTGAAATTAATCCTCAGAGTTGTGTAAGTCAGTGGTTCTCAACCCTGTCCTCAAGTTCCCCTAACAGGCCAGGTTTGCCAGATTTCTGAAGCACAGTACAGGTGATATGATTTGCTGCTCAGTGATTGCAAGATTCAATCTGCACTTCCCCTATGGGATCTTTAAAATATGGCCTGTTAGGGGTACTTGAGGACAGGGTTGAGAACCACTGGTGTAAGTCATACAACAGCTTCTGGAAATGCCTTGTGGAGGTACAGTAGTTGATACCTAAACTGTGATGTAATGAGGCAAAGGGGAGCTTGATGCTCACTCAAGTCTCCTGTCAATCCAATGGTTCCCAATAAAAGTGCAGTGAGAGCCATTAGCATGTATAGCTGTATATTCCTAGGCTAAATATTTATCAACACAATCTAATTGTCAATTTCCTAGACAGAAAATATTCCTATACGGAGTGATGAATCAGAACGAAGTATGTTGGCATTCCGGTCACCAAGACCAGTTATATTACATTGAATTGTCAGGGTGCATTGAGTGTCCCTTTAAGAGGACATTGATGTTTTTAACAAGAGGAAAATGTTTATTTATAAGAAAGTACATTAAGTGGCAGTCAACGTAATGTTTTGTGAGTTTGGATTTATTTAATGGGACAAGACCAGTCCAAAGTGGCTTTCCTTAATCTGGGATGCTGCAATATGAATTGTAATATACTTTCAGGTGGTTCACACGTAGGAATTGTATGAAATCCTGACACACTGAATTGTGTAAATTGTGAGGGCTTTAGAAAAAGCAGAGGAAGAGAGTTTATTTGGACAAATAATAGCAAAAGAGTTTGTTGCCAGAGCTAAATTCCTCAGATCAAAACATAAGATTGTATTAATTACAAAATGTTTTTCAACAGCCTTCATTAGTTCATTTAATCCCACATTGTCAAACAGAAAATGGTGCAGACTATAGACTGGGTATATAATGGCACACATATACTGTAGGAAAGACAAGACAGATACGGCCTGCTATTAACAGCAACACTAATATTTATGGGAAATGAAGAATAAACTATATCCTGTCCTTCCAACACAGGCAAGCCGGATAAAGGTACAGACAAACTATATTATGAGTGTTACTTGCAATTTACACAATGGTGAGTGATCCTAAATCATTGTTTCAATAAACCTAGAATAAGATATAGACATCTATCAATTAATGTGCTTAAAGGTAACAGAGTAATCTGAAAAGAAAAATCATGCTTTATTAGGCTCATTGGGAGACTAAAAGGGTTATTCAACAAGCGCCTATCTTGCCATCGAATTGCACCGAACGGTGAATTTCACCATACAGTGCAATATCGTTGCAGTTCAGCTATTCAGAAAGATGTCGATTTGCCAAATATTGGTGAATTGCCAGTTATATACGGTGCAGTTTGCCACAATTCGGCAACTTTCCGCAGCAGTGAAGTTGTCCCATAGAGAAGTAATGTTTAATCTATTCAGCGAGTGCTGAATTGCACCGAAATGTTGGTGAAATACCCAGATTTTGGGTAGTTCAGTTCGACAGGTTTAAGGCTGGGGTCAGACGAGCGCACTTTTAACGTGCGTTCTGGCGCACATAATTACGGCCGCACTAGCAGCAAATGACGGGCAATGACGGCCAATATACGAAGTACGGTCGCACGAAAGTCCGGCCGCGCAACGCAAGTGGAAAACGAACGCATTTTTTCGAGAACGCTGAACCGCTAGTACGGACGTACAGAGTGCACAGCTGCGGCATAGCGGCGTGTTTGCGTGATTAGGAGACGTCAGACGCTGCTCATGTCCGGCCAACATAACGTCCAGACACCCAAAGTTTCCTGGTTTGGATCTGTAAAAAATCACGCACGAAAATGCGCATCGTATGACCGTTTTCGCGAATTCCGTGAAAAAATACGTCAATTCGTTCGGACGCACTTTTTTACGTTCGCGTGTAAAAATGCTTTCGTCTGACCCTAGCCTAAACAGGCGAATCCCATGGGATTCAATGTTAAACTTTATACTGTTTTTATTATTTTTTTATTCAACCCTTTATTATTTTCAGTTTTAGCACAAAGCCTTTTTATTTATATTTTAGAATTTTTTTAGTTATTCTCCTGGATTTTTAATTTGAAATTTTTGAGTCGCATAATTTTTTTCTATTTTGTAACAAATCTTTTTATTATTTTCTAAAGGACTTCTTTTATTATTTCCACGCATTTTGATGCATTGTTATTTGTTTTGAACACCTTTTTAAACATTGCAGAGTAGTTTTTTTTTTCTTCAGTTTGGCGGTCTATTTGTCAGCTCATCGGCTGTGTTCGGTGGCGTGCATGTGTCAGTTCAACGTGGTTTGGTAGCTCGGTGGCAGGCTTTGGCGACTCCTTATTCGGCATACTTCAGGGACCCGGGGGTGAATAGGGAATTCACCTCAGGGTCAGCAATCTGAAATCTCTGAAGTGTGCCGAATGAAAGAACACAGTAAAATTTCGCTGAAGTTTTAGTGCTCTCTGTATAACCCCTAAAGTTCAAATTTGTATTCAATAAAAGAATAATGGTACGCCTAGCTGAGTATTTTGTTTCTCCTCAATGGACATACTAATCTTTCATTAAAAAATGTATGCAAAAGGGATATTATATGCAATTATTTGATTTTTATCTCATTATAATGCAAAATCGAGTATATACCTTTTTGCTAAAGTAGGAGTTAACCTGCACATTTTGAACTTTATATCACACCCATCCAGGGGTTAGGTTGAGGGGAACGCATGTGTCAGGGTGGCACCTGGCATACGTCGTGGTGGGACCCAATGTCAGGTGGTTTGAGCCTTTAACACAGGGTTTTGCTGAAGGTACCTTGGAGTAGGCTGACTGAGGCAGGAAGGAATCTCTGGCGCAGTACAAAAGGGTGTAGCGAGAGCGTGGTCAGGATGGTCCGTAGATCAAAGGGCGAGCGGCAAGGTCGGTGGGTAAAGCAGGGTCTGGTTCACAGTATCAGCAGGATCATAGAAAATATGTCAGAACACTACAGGATATGACTTTCAATGCAAAGCCATCTTGCTTTTTTTTTTGAGAAAGGATTTTACCAGGAAGGATACATTGAGATTTCTCTCGTTTTCAAGTATGTCCTGGGTGGCGAGTATTTACCGTTAGGCTTTGGGGGAGTTGATCTTTTATTGACAGACAGGAGGGTGTGGTGTGTGTGTTTGGTGTTTCACTTTGGATTAACCCCTATCAGTGCTGGACAGGAATGATGGCAGCACTTTTCATGTATAGCACCGGTGCAGGCACTGACAATAGCACCGGTGCGGGCACTAATCCCTGACAGCATGGGAACACAGTTCCCACTGATCCCAAGAACACCTGAAAACAAGGTTTAATCATGTTTCCCTGTAAAGTCACAAGGAATTAGCATATATTTTTGCTATAATTCACATGAACATAGATCATATTTGAATGAGTGTTTATGTTAAATGCGAGTTGACAATTCTAGCTGGGGGACAAATCTTGGTGAATTCTCTCACTTCATTTTTTAGGTCTTGATCCCTGCACCCACCCTCAATTTACCTAGAGGAAATTTTATTACATCACACATTAAGTCAAGTGAGAAAGTGGATTTGTTCAGGGTACACTGTACAGTTTAGTAGAGTTAAAACAATTTTTCTTATGATCTTCATCTATGTTGTTCCACTCCAGATTCCTTAAAAACTCTTTTGGAAGCCAACTGCAAGAAGCATTAATCATACAATGATTGGATAAAGGGTGGCTTACAACACAAAGCAGAGATTCTTTTATGTTTCACTGTGTCCTGTGTCTCTGTATAGCTAGCTGCCTGTACGTAGTCAAGTCTCCTGGGAGGGTGAGAAGGCAAGCTTGTGCACGGCAGGCACTTACTAATTAAGAAGGAGCTGATAGTCCCTGCCTATTTCACACGGCGAGAGTTTCCGCCTTCTGGGATCACAGTTGCCATAATTAATACGCTCCAATTTGGAGAAATGAGTATGTTTAAGCAAAGCCTCTAGCATCCCTCGGCAGTCTGAGCATGGTGCAGAAATCAAGAGAGCCGGAGTACAAAAAAATAATATTAACTCCTTTAGGGTCCGGAGGATACTTGCTACAGAGAGGATCAGTTACAGGTATTTATAAAGCGCTAACAAGTTCTGTAGCGCTGTGCAATGGGTGATACTGAATAACAAATATACATACAAGTTAAACACACGAACAGTAAGAGAGAAGACCCTGCTTGAGAGATTACTATTTAAGAGGAGAGGGGTGGCACATTAGGTGGAGGGTAAATAGAGGATCTGAAGTAGCACGGAGCATGTGGGCTGGGTGGGAAAGTGGTGCAAGAAATGTACAGTGGGGGAATCCTGGAGTGAGCCAATAGGCTTCTCTAGAATAATGTGTTCTCAGAGACTTCTTGAAGGACTGGAGACGCGGGGCAAGTCTAATGTTGGCTCTCCGTTAATTCCGCAATAAGAGACGTGATGATGTTGAACTGATTTTTTTTTAACTTTCCCAGATATTTAGTAATGACTGCATTTAAGTATAAATGTTTCTTCCATTTTTTTTGATGTTCATCTAAGTCCCAGTAATAAACAAACACAGTCTGTGAACGAATAAGACACAAATAATTTTATTGGTTTTGCACAAATTGAATATATCATTCAAATATGCACTGTACCAACAACACACAAACCAGCGACAGAGATACCCCAAAAAAGGGAATAAACCCTGAAACTATAACAGGAAGGAAAATGGTAACAAAAGTTACCACACAGGGTGCTCAAACACAAAATCTTTATTGGATAGTGCACCACATATATACAAAACATATGATAATGAAAAGTGAACCATTCAGTCTTGGCAGGACATAAGACTCAAGGGAACTAAGTATACTAGGCTATAGTTCAGAAGGACAATTCACCACCGACTGAACAAAGTGTGCTGACACAGAAAAACCCTATGTCCTGCCAAGACTGAGTGGTTCACTTTTCATTATCATATGTTTTGTATATATGTGGTGCACTATCCAATAAAGATTTTGTGTTTGAGCACCCTGTGTGGTAACTTTGTTACCATTTTCCTTCCAAATATGCACTGTACACTGTGTGACAAGGGTCCTCCTTCAACCACGTCTTCTAGGGCAGTAATTGTAGCGAGACAGCAGGTCTTTTGTAAAAACCAAGTTTATTTTTTTACCTTCAGAAAGGTGCACAGCAAACAGTGGCAACTCGTGCTCCACAGCAACACAGCAATTCTGTAATTTAGCATGTTCAGCAGATACAGTGATACGGCAGTTCACTCTGGTGGGTCCTCACCCACCCCCCTTTTTTTCACTCTGCAGGATCAGCTTCCTCTTGTTTCTTTTGAAACCCTTCCTGGCGGACCACACCTACAGTCCTAGCTGACCCTGCTAATACCTGGTCTGGAAGTGATCCAGGTTGTTGGGATAGCGGCCCGCCCTTCACTCCAACCCCAGGGACCCATAACACACTTTCCTGGGAGCCCCGTTGCTCCACACACTCACAAAACCAACAGTCTCCCTGGGGTTCATTTAAACGCAGTGTACCAGGCCTGGTCTCAGGTATCTCCCATTCAATACCAAGTCCTGCTTCCTATCACAACTGTAAGTTGGAAAAAGCTTGAAAACCCTTGGCAAATTACTTCAACAAGAACTCGAGTTGGAAATTGGCAAACCGGTGCCTTGCTTTATTTTGATCAGCAGATTTAAAAAAAAAAAAAAAATCAGTGGATTTTGACTGACATTCTTTCTCTCCATAATATCGGCTGATTCAAATGGAAAAAAAAAATTAAAGCCATAGCCAAATGTCCAATAAATGACCCCAATAGTTAAATTCAGGCTAATTTTAAAAAAAGTGTTTTTTTTTATCATTTGAAATTGTCTCTAATTAACCTGTTAGTAACCCTAACCCCAATAATTACTGTAAAGAAGACATGTGATAAAGAGTTGTATTGCATATAGCTACAAGGGGTTGGAAAGTTATCTCACAGAGCTTAGATATTCACCTGTCTACTGTTAGAGAAATTGACTATACTGTACATGGAGACAATTTAGTGCTGTGGCTACTCTTTCTCAAAGTGGCTGTCCAGTCAACTCGAAGGACACAGAACGCAATTCTCAATCTAGGGTTCCTTCTTAGCTCTTGACAGCTAAAAGACTAGAAGAAATCACTGGACCTGGATGACATCTCAGTTCATGAGTCTACTATATGGAAAACATTTATCAGGCATGTTGTCCATGGTAGGACACCAGGAAGAAAGCTACTGTGGTCCAAAAATACATTGCAGCTTGCCTGTAATTTGCCAAAGACCACCTTGACATTCCACAATGCTTATGGTAAAATGTTTTGTGGACTGATAAACCTAAGGTTGAGTTGTATGGGAAGAATAGACTGCACTATGTATGGTTTCAGCCATGGACCACTTGCCATCAATGAGGGAAAAAATGTATTCCATAGTTTATCAAGGGTGGCTGTGCACCAGCTGAAGCTCAGTAGAAGTTGGTGAATGATGTAGTAGGACAATAATCCTAAACATCAAAGTAAATCCACTATAGAATGGCTTCAAAAACTAATTGGTTTGGACCAGTCAGAGTAAAACCTTAAACCCATAGAGATGCTGTGGAATGGCCTCGAGAGCACGGTTCATGTCAGATATCCTAAGAATATGGCATAGCTGAAGCAGTTCAGTAAGAAAGATTGTGCAAGTCCAATCTAGTGTTACCAGAAATGCTTGGTTGAGGTTATTGCTGCTAAAAGAAGATCAACTAGCTATTAAATCCATATGTTCACTTACTTTTTCCACAGCACTCCAAATGCTTAATGAGATGGGTTCAATAATGACATGAAAGATTATAATCGTTTGTGTGTTTTTAGCTTAAGCACATAGTGTTTGTCTATACAGGGCAGCCATCAGGGGGTGAAAGCTAATGCCATGTTCAGGGGCCCAGTTTCTCCAGGGGGCCCTGACCTTGTCCAACTCTGTGCAGCTTGTCTAAGTTCCACAGATGTAAGGACGTAGATGTAAAATAAGGTAAGTAGAAGAGGGGGCAAAAGGTTTTATTTTTAATTACTTTGTCGAAATGGGATGCTGATGGAAGTGGGCCCCGACCAGTGGTTCAATAAGGTGCCCCATGATTTCTAATGGCAGCCCTGTGTCTATACTTGTGATTTTGATGAAGATGAGAGAACATTTTATAACTAATTTATACAGAAAACAACTAATTCCAAAGGGTTCCCATACTTTTACATGACACTATAAATGGTAGGACTTTTTAGCAAAAAAGTTGCTTGGTAGAGAAAGGGTCACATTAATACATGAGCTCTTATTTCTTATGTTTGTCTTAGATGGTGCTGTTATACACTAATCCAATGAGGGGGTCTGACAGAAATTCACAGATAACAGTTTTATGTGATGATAACTTAAGTTTTTTCATTATAAAGTTCTTGTAAAGACAGTTGCAATACAGCTGTGAACCTGTTATGTGTGAAATGAATATGGAGTAACATTAGTATGTGAAAAGAGCCATGGTGGAGATTGATGTCATTAATGAATTGGAAACAATTCAAAATAAGAAGGTCAGTGGGTCCCTGATTACAGCAACGAGGACATGTTCAGACTAGCGAGGAGTGGGAATTTAATCTATTTATATCATGGTTATCCAGGAATGCAATGGTCTGTTGAACAAGCGGCACACAGGATCCATTAATGTTAGTAGAAAGGTATATTGGGAGTTGAGGCTATACTTCTACTTTCATACATTGCATAATGCAGTAGGACCTTACGTTCTTTGACAAGTTAACCTTGTGCTTTATTAAGGGGAGGACCCTAAATAATGCTCTTATAGAGTCATGTCAGATTTAAAATTGTGTAGGGCTTTGAGTTCGATTACATATAAAGCAACCCTATGCAATACGTTATGGGTATTGTATAATATACAAGTACTTGGCTGTATTTTCTGAAGTAATTATTATTTCCTTTTGGTGATCTATATGTAGTACAATATGTTGTATCAGCTTGTGGATTCATCGAGAAAACGTGCTGCCATTCTGCATGTTATGTTTCCACTGTTATTTGGGACATTTGTATTGGGATGGGGTGAGTTAGAGTGTTTGGGGTGATTCTCACCTTTTTTTAGATTACCAGCAATAACAGAGGAAGGGGAAATCGAATCTGCTCTCATATTTCTGTTAGTAGAGGTTGCTGTAATAATATTTGTTTAACATTAAATTACACTAGAAAGTTAGATTATATTCTATAATGCACAAGGCATGAAGTTATTTTTTTCTTGAAAATATGACTTTTAGAGGCACTTTAAGGTTGGCTGGAGAACAGATGGTAAGGGACTTGAACTATATTGAGCAAATTAATACCTTTCACATGGAGCATACAATCATGATGGATAAAATGGTTCTGATCTTTAATGTAACCACTTTACATTTCTGAGTTAAATTACAGTGTTTAAAAAATCAACAAAGTAGCAGTTAATCCAGGGCCCTATTACCTAGTTTGCGGTTACATGGGGACGCTAACCGGGACTATCTGCACCAGCAGATTTGCCTATAGCGTCCCCATGTTATCGCAATATTACGGAGCAAGTGCTACCACAGCACCTCGCCCCGGATCAAAGCGCTAATCGCTGGGTGTGAGACCCTCTCTCTATATGCCCGCTGGAGGGCCAGCATCTCCCACGATTCACTGGCCTAGTTCCAGCAAGCCTTTCTGTTTTCAACATACATTGCTGCATCCAGGTTCCTGGGTTCCAGTCTGAACTTTTCCTTGCATTCCTCTGAGCACCAGGTGTAGCTCATTCCACCTGAGTGGCCTCCACAAATAGGAGCATCTCCCATGAACCTGTGCTTCTGCATTCATTGTGTGTCTGACTAGCACTTTCATAGAAGTCTCCTAGGAGTGTGGACCTGTCCTGTTTCTGCAGTATTCAAAGTTTGTCTGAAGACCTCCTTTTTCATCACTGTGAATACCGAAAATGCCGGAATGAATGCACAAAACAAACAAAAATGGCTAAAGCCCAATACTTCAATGAAAATTTAAACAATAACATATCAAACCCCAGAAATTTTTGGAAAATCATAAGTAACATACAAGCACCCCCCGTCCACTCCCAACCAGCTGCTATAAAAGTAAACAACCAAACTGTACAACACCCCCTAGATGTAGCAAATGCTTTTAATAATTATTTTGTTGGATGTGCCACCACCCTGATTGCTAAGCTAGGAAATGACACGCAATCAGAAAGGCCGCACGCAGGTCAGGCCCCACCAACAGTGCAAAAACCCCGTAACCCAGAGAAATTCAGTTTTAGACCAGTGCCTGTCAGTGCCATCACTAAACTTCTCCATAACCAAAAAATGAAATACCAGTCTGGACCTGATCAAATCCCAGCAATGCTGCTGAAAATCAGTGCAATTGCAAAACCTGTCGCAACCCTGATTAATGAATCACTGGTTGACTGGATACATACCCAAACTCTGGAAGACTGCAAGGGTGGTACCTATCCATAAAAGTGGAGACAATACTTTGGTTTCCAACTACCGCCCAATATCACTGCTCCCTGTAATGTCAAAAATTCAGGAAAAATGTGTCTACACTCAATTATGTGATTATTATCAGTATCAGAACTATTTAATCCCAGATCAATCAGGCTTTTGTCCAAACCATTCAACTACAACTGCCCTTTTAAAAGTTTGTAATGATATCCAAGCGGGCATGGAACAAGGAAATCTAACTGGAGCCATCTTCCTTGATTTTGCCAAGACTTTTGACACAGTAGACCATGGCATTCTATTACAAAAACTTAAAAACTCTGGTATTGGTGATATCACGTTAAACTGGTTCCAATCATATGTGTCTGATAGGTCTCAATTTGTGTCCATTTCTGACAGCACTTCCCTTCCCCTCCCAGTCACGTGCGGTGTACCCCAAGGCTCGATACTTGGCCCCCTGCTATTCACAATATTCATAAACGATCTGCCCAATGTCTGCAAAGCTTCAACTGTACACATGTACGCAGAAGACACTGTAATCTATACCAGCAAACCAAATCTCCCACAGCTGGAGGCCGTGCTGCAAGAACAATTCACAGGGGTAGAAAAGTGGATCGCAAATAACAAACTTTTTCTAAATACTGACAAAACTGTTACAATGCTCTTTGGAACCGCACCTAAACTACACAAATTGCAAACACCCCATCTATGTGTTGAGACAAAATCAAATGGCACGCTGACCACAGTCAATTCTCTCAAATACCTAGGTATGTGGTTAGACCCAAATCTATCTTTTGGCCCCCACATTGAAAAACTCTCATCTAAACTCTACCCCAAACTAGGTGCCCTGTACAGAAACAAATCCTGCCTGAGTCCCGCGGTAAGAAAGCAGATTGTACAACAAATGCTTATGCCAGGAATTGAATACGGAGATGTAGTGTATGCAGCCGCCCCGCAAACACACCTCCAGAAACTTACTACATTGTATAACTCATTCTGTCGCTTTGTGCTACAATGTAACTACATGACACACCATTGTGACATGTTAAAAGAACTAAACTGGCCATCACTGGACTCTAGACGCACCCTTCACCTTTCCAACCTGGTGTTTAAGAGCTTTTCTGGGAAGCTACCACCCTACCTGAATATGCTGCTTCCCCCGGCAGTTCCCTCATCCTATAACCTCAGATCCAGGACCAGCACCTTACTTGCAATACCACAATACAAAAAGAAAGTGGCTCGATCCTCCTTTTCCTACAGAGCACCTCAAATATGGAATAACCTCCCAGACACCGTCCAGACACCGTCAAATCTTCCCCTAGTCTAAAGTCCCTTAAGACTTCCCTATTAACATACCTCAATACGAAATGCACCTGTAAACATGTAACATAATGACTTTATTTCCTACATATTTATTTTTCTGTTAATCTGTATATTTGGTCTTATGTTAATATCTTGCATTTTACTATTTTGTATTTCTGTAACCAGTCAATGTTCTCGAACCCAGGACATACTTGAAAACGAGAGAAATCTCAATGTATCCTTCCTGGTAAAATCCTTTATAAATAAATAAATAAATTTGTGAGTTCTGGACACTTCCATTCTGTTTTGGCTTACCTGTGTACCGACCCGTGGATTTGAATAACATTTACTCTTTGGATATTCCCATTCATTGGATTACCAGTGTACCGACTCTCTGCTATGGACATGGACTAATCTTTGCCAGCCGCCTGCCACGAACTCTCTGCTTTGTCTCACTATGATACCTGCAAGTTCCATTTAAACCTATTGTTCCTGTATTTTACCCCCTCTGTTTTGTCTTAGTTCTGTTTTCCCTGTGTTCTGTATTTGTTAAATATTTATATATTTCTTCCCTTTGCTCTGGTTTAGTATTTGGCTATTTTTGTGTCTCACCCCTGTTCTTACCGTTCCTTTACTAGGTCTC
This sequence comes from Leptobrachium leishanense, assembly GCA_009667805.1. NCBI lineage: Eukaryota > Metazoa > Chordata > Amphibia > Anura > Megophryidae > Leptobrachium > Leptobrachium leishanense. Next base: position 89,272,060 of record CM019070.1, on the reverse strand, counting down.
CCTAGTATTTAGCTATTTCTGCCTCACTCCTGTTTAGGCTGGCGTCAGATGAGCATGCTATGTGCGCCCGTACTGACGTGCTTACCAGCGCCCGTTGCAGTGTTGTGAAGCTGCAATGGGGCAGGTCACACGCTTTTGCACGCTTGTGCGCGCTACAATTGTCCGTTAACCAAGCCTCTCCGGCAAAGCGCTAGGACGCGCGTTGACAGAGCTGCAAAGCGTGTTTCTCCATAGGAGAATCGCACTTTGCAGCGCTGAGTGCGCTGATTGCGCTCAGTGAGGTGGCCAGACGGGCGTCGAGTGGAAGGAACGTCCACTCTCATGGACATTCCTTCCGCTCTCCAAAGACGCTCATCTGACACTAGCCTGATTGTAGTTCTTGCAGTTTAGTTCACTTTCTCTTAAGCTCCTTTCCAGTCTAGTCCTTCTTCTTAGCGTTTCCTATTAGTCTCCTTCCAGTCTCTCACCTCTACCTAGTTTCTCCCAACACGCTCTCTAGTCTCTTTTCCTTTATTCTGGATTCAGTCTCCTTCTTCTCTAGCCCTGCTCCTGTATTGTTAATACACTTCCTAGTTTCACTTCTGTACCTGTGTTGCAACTTGCCCCTACCCCAGTGTATTTCTATAAATATTCAGTTGCTCTGCAAATTTGTCTGGCCTCTGCTGCGTCGCCGCATACTAGACTCGCTCCTGCTCAGCATCCACACGCCAAGCCTGGCACTGGGATTATTGCGGTAGCACTTCCGCGCCGCCATGAGTATCTTCGCCTGGAGTTCATAGGACTCATTCATTTGAGATCACGCAGCGCTACAGAGGGAGGCTAGGAGCTATTTGTTAAATACACAAAAATGGCACTGTAGCTACTTGGGATAAGCATATTGCTCCCTAGGATGACCACATAATACAATATCTCATACAACGACTGAGGCAGTAAATCAATATATCTATGGATAAATGTGGTGTAATATAAACAAGAGACTTATCTGATGTATGTTCTGCTTTTCCGTATTGCATTTTTTTGTTCCAGTCCAGGTAAGAATCTCAACATTCCTTATTGTTGTTTTCCCACTAATGATCTTGGTTACACTTGCTGTCTGGACTCTCAGCTCCTGCAGGCTTCTAGTATGACCTTTTCCATGCAGTCATTATACGGAGCTCCTTGAGTATATTAGCAGATTTCAGGATAAACACGTGTTGCTCTTAATAAAACAATTTACATTGGTATTGATATGGAAACTATTTGTTACCAGTCTCACTCTGTCCGCGGACAGAAGAAGCCGCGGATCGGGATCAGGGGTGAATTTATTGGGGGGTTCTAGGGGGAGCTACATAACTCTGAAAATGCAGAATCATGTAGCGCCAGCTTTTAGAAATGCTAAAATTTTGACTTGGGCATCCTTAGCACTAGCACTTATAGGTGTAATACCTTGCTTATCGAAACGTTAATGTACGTTCGCTCTCCCCATGTTAAGTGTAGGATACGCAAAGTACAGTAAGTTCGCACAAATCGGTGCACTAACAGGGGTAGCATCCGGAATGCAATATGGGTGGCATGCGTTAAACACACTTATCCTGATGCTTACATATCGTGGTGCTAACGTTGGCACCAACTATGGAATAGAGCTCCCAGATTTTTATACACTGGGTAAATCTGTTGAAAATGTGTCCCAAGTATGAAGAGTTTTCTTTTCTCTAAGGAAATCAAATCTTGTATTTCCATAGCAAGTCATCTCAGTATACTCTCTCTTACTGCTGGAAATGTAAAAGGTGAAAAGTCCATTACTGCCACCCAACTGCCCATATACTGCTGCAAAATAATCATTATTCTGGAATCAGAATGACAATCTGATTTCTCCATGGACCCACCAGCTGTTACAACATGTTTTATGATAGATTCGATACAGTACATGATAGAACTCCAACATGTAATAGGAATACTTTACTTCTTTGGCTCCAATGGGTTTTTTCCAAATAATACTTGTTAAAACCAGTCTTCCAAATACGCATTTTTGCCAACCAAAAATAGTTCCTTATTTGCTGCCTACAAGGAATTAATATTATTTCTTAAGCAACTTACAGCAGTTCAGCTTGGGATCCTAATCTTTCATGTTCACATCAGTGGTGTTGGAAATATCTATTGCTTTGTTCAGTGTTGAGGAGAGTACGGGGACTTTTGTTTACAGGAATTAAGTTGCACGTGTTTTCAAAGATTTGGAAAGAATAAAGATGAAGTTTTAAAGTTTGATAGCAGATAGAATATATATAAAATTCGATCGAACACTAGAAAGTATATTCCTTTAGTGTATAAAGCACTTTTATAAAACAGTGAAACCAAGTTAACCTGACTCTTTCTTTAATACATGGGGCTTTAGGTATGCCTTTCAGTTATCACTATGCTTGTTTAGTAAAGCCCTCTGGGCAAAGACCATGTGAGAGGTTACTATCCTCTGTAACGATTTTGGTTTAACTTCTTCACCCCACGGAGACACTTTAGTGGTTAGATTAGTACATGATCTGTCATTGCTGCCTTGGGCATTTCTGAGATTCACAGAGGTCCCATGGAGCCTGTAATCTCCAGATTTTAAAGATAAAACTGCAAATAGTCTGTCTACAAGCTAAAATACTGCTAATGTCTATCTGTTATGAAACAAAGACTACAACTATGAAAGAAGTGAACTTAAAGCTTGTATTCTACAGTCTTCCATAACTGACACGTGTTCCCTGCTTTCTATATGTAACATATGAAAATGATATTTAAAGGGGCTATGACATTTCCTATGTATATATAGAACAATACCTAACGCTTATTTCATTTTGGGTTTTTTAGACAATTTTTTTTTCAACTTCTGATTAATCCTGACTGCAATGTAGAAAAGAAACAGTAAGGCCCCGTTCACACCTGGGCGTTTTACAGCACGTTCCTGTGCGCTGTAAAACGCCAAAGCACAGAAATCCCATGATTTCCTATGGGGCTCATTCACACCTGGGCGTTTTACAGCACGTAGGAACGCGCTGTAAAACGTCCCACGCTCAAAGAAGTACAGGAGCTTCTTTGGGGCGTATTGCAGTGCGTTCACGCTGCCGTCTATGACTGCGAATGCGCTGCAATGCGCTTCTGCATGTTTTTCACGCTTGCACGATACGCGCGTCAAAAATAGCACAGGTGTGAACCCAGCCTTAGAGCTGAATATTTATAAATTTTGGGTCATGTATATTATGGTTTGGGACATTTTTATCAGATTTCCATGGAAGGGGGTGCATATTTTTTTAGCCAACATGCTTGAAAGGATTAAACATTTAACTATAATACAAACAAGCTCCGAAAACAAGATGAAAATTCTTGCCTGCTTCATCGTTTCTCCAAGAAATAAATCACAAATTCTCATAAGATCATTCTTAAATATACTGTAACTTTTTCTGTATCTTAAATTATTTGATTTGGGGGCACCAACGGGTGCTTTCGAAGATTGAGTCGATCTCTACAGTGAAAGGCTTAAACATGTCTTTTGTGCCACATCATATCCTGTGGCATTCACATGGTGGCGACCTTGCCACTGGATACCCATCATCAAAACTCTTAACTCCAAAAGAACTGAACCGGATATGGAAGTGGAGGGAAAGGTCGTTATCACTTTCATATTTCCTAGAATCTCAGAACATGCATTATTGGAAAGATAATTGCATTTATAGACCAATGATCTGACGCTATCGGTTCCTCGTACCCATACCCCAGACTCCCAGACTTCTCCCGAGCTGCCCCCTTTCTAAGGTACTCCCTCCCCTGCAACATCAGACTCTCCTCATCTCTCCACTCCTCCAAGACGTCTCTGAAAACACATTACGTTAGAGAAGCCTATCGGCTCCCTCTATAATCCCCCATTGGTACATTTCCTGCTCCATCTTCCCACACAGCCCACATGCGCCCCAATACTTCATGCTCGCTACTCACCCTCACCTAGTGTGTCACCCCTCTCCTCTTAGATTGTAAGCTCTCGAGCAGGGTCCTCTCTCCTACTTTTCTGTGTGTAATGTGTATAAAAATGTGTTATTCTGTCTGTCCCATTGTACAGCACTACAGAACTTGTTGGCGCTTTATAAATGCTTGTAGCTGTGACTGTATGTCAGTCTTGCTGGTTTAATTTCTCATTTTTTAACCCTTTCGCTGCTGAGCCTTTTCCCACCTCTGTGCTGAGCTCATTTTTACCGGTTTCGCTCATCATGTTTAAACGCGTTTTGAAGCCTTATTTTAATATATGACCCAGACATATTATATATCGTTGTTTCCGGCAGACTGTGCAGATTCATAATATGTCATTATTATATGTATACGTTATGTCATGTCTGTATATTATAACAAAAAATGCAATAAAATTCGAATTTTCAATAATTTACAATGTGTAAAGTGTTTTTTTTCACATTTTAAAATGCGATCGTTTGCGGTTATATTTTCTATGGGGTGCGCTTGTTAAAAAAATTAGAAATGAGGAATCGTTACTTTTTTTGGGGAAAATTCGTGTTTTTTAGCAAACGCCCCCCCATAGAAAAAATCGTTAGTGCAGCATCATTGTTCACATTATAATTGAAATGAGAACAATATTGTTGCACTAATAAATGTAAAAAAAAAAACAAAAAACTTTTTTTTTTTTTTAATTTAATTTTTTTTTTAATTTTTTTTTTACTTTTTACATGGTCATGTTCGGTATCATTGGAAAGGCCACACTCTGGCCGTTCCAATGATAGTAAACATTAACCCCTAGCTGTCACGGATCGGGAGATATGGGGTTCATTGGAACCCCCTATCTCCACTATAGGTGGCAGCATGGGGTTAATTTAAAAACTGGCGCCATCGGGCTCTGCGCGATGACGCCAGTCATTAGGGGGATATCCCGGAAGCTTGGCCGACAATCCAAGATGTCGGCCAGCTCCGGGAGGGGACCGCGATACGGCGCATGTTGGCGCCATATCGCAATCCAGCTCCCTAGGGGTTAAAGACAGCCGCCACTTGGAAGGGCAGGCTGTGCCCTTCCAGGCGGTGCCTGCCTTTAATCGCTGGCCCGCATGGATGGGGAGGGGGAGAGGTCCGAAGGACCTCCCCTTCAGGCACCTTCCCTGCAATGGCGGGGGGGTGCCTGAAATAGACGTCATCGCGCATGCGCGATGATGCCTATCGTGCCCGCCGGGGTCCCGGAGGTTGGACTGACATCGATGATGTCAGCCCGCACCGGGGGGCCGAGCGATCAGCCGGAATACAGGCTGATCGCGGGCTGCAAAGGGAGGACGCGCTCAGCGCGTCCTCCGCAGCCAAGTACCAATGCGGTTGGACGCGCTGAGCGCGTCCACCGCATTGAAAGGGTTAAATATCACATTTAAAAAAATGACAATGACACTAGTCACTTTCTATATAGAAAGCAGACGTTGGCATCATGCCATTTTCATGCGAGATCACAGCTCCATTCCCCACACCAATTACTGCATTTTACCCCAGCAACACAACCTGTAATATATTTACACCTGCTGGATGGTATGACGATGTCACCAACCCACCAAAACAAAAAGAACTGGGAATATTACTATTTTATTATTCCTATTTTTATTTATTGTATTATTTATTCCTCAGGCTGTTAAATCTTTTTTTTTTTTAATGCAGACATGCCTTCTTTCAAAACAAATGCAGGGTACTGTCTTTTTATATTAAGGTTCTGTGTAAGATGCACATTAGAGCGCCTAACTTTATCTAGGGTAACTCTGCACAATCAAATGATTTTTGTCAGTACAGATAAATCTATATAATATATTTTTTCTTTTAGTTTTTGGAAAAAGTGAACTAAATTTTTGTTTTAAAAAAAAAACTAGCTTTATAATGACCATTTTTTTATTGGAGATATAAAGTAAAAAATAATACAGTCAACCCGTATTAACCACTCTATGGTTTTGGTGGTATTATGTGTACTTTTTAAAAAAATTAATTGTGTTTCCAAATTCAGAAATGTATACTCCTTTTATTTATGAACGCAATGTGCCAAAAGACAACCAAAAAAAAATTATTTCATCAATATTGCTTAAAATGACCAATTATTGTAGTAATGTTCTCCATTTCTGATTAGTTTAAAAAGCATAACTAATAGAATATATAGTTATACCCACAAAGGTTTGGATAGTAAAGGACCCCATTCAAACCAGCTATTAATGACTGGGCCCATTATACTTAACAGTTCCAGCCTTTAACTGCAAAGCTTACAGCGCGACATTAGCGGCTCCTTACTGTAGGTTACCGACTCCTACACTCTGTTTAGGAGCTGTTAACAATGGACTTGTCATGCTACCATTCCTGGAACCCACTGGAAGACCAATCCAGGCCGCTGCTTCCCCCATGCTACTCATTGTCCGGTTTCCTTTGGCTGGCTGCTTTCCAGTCACCTGTGCAGCCAGCTAAAGTAATGTGTTTTCAGAGACTTCTTGAAAGAATGGGGAGAGTCTAATATTGCGGGGGAGAGATTTCTATAGAAAGGGGGCAACTAGGGGGAAGTGCTGAAGGCAAGAGTTCATATTGCGGGTACGAGGAGAGGGTAACATCAGATCATTGGCAGAGCAAAGTGGTCGGGCCGAGATGGACCTGTTAATAAGGGAGGAGATGTAGGCAGGGGTGCGGCTATGGAGAGCTTTGTACATGAGCACCAGTATTTTGAATTGGATTCTAAAGAAAACAGGGAGCCAGTGCAGAGATTGACAGAGGGTCGAAGTGTGAGAGGTGCAGGATGTGAAGTAGATGAGCCTGGCACAGGCATTCATTACAAACTGTAGAGGGAGAATCTGGGATCTCTTAAGGCCAGAGAGAAGGAGGTTACAGTAGTCAAGGCGGGAGATAATGAGAGCTTGGATGAGCATTTTAGCAGAGTCCTAATTAAGAAAGGGGCGGACCCTTGCAATGGTTATTAGGTGGCAGTAGCAGGATTTGATTAGCGATTGAATGTGAGTGAAGGAGAGATCAGAGTCTATGAGGCAGAAGGAATAGTGGCACCATTCACCTGAAGGGAATTGGCAAGACTCCCTGACAGGACTTGTGCATAAATACCTAGTTATTCTGTTACCTCGCTATTCTCAGCTTGAGCTAGTATTTAGAAATAAATACTAACGTGGAGACCCTGGTGTTTGTGCTTTTGTACATTTTGCACTTTCACACATTTTATAAAACAAATTCATAACTCCATTGGTTACCTGGTCCCACACTGCAGAGACACAATCCTCCATCTCCTCTTGCTGTATGTAGCAGGACATTGGGACGAAATGGTTCACACAGAACAGAATGAGCACAGCACACTAGGGGTGAAATGGCTTAGCTTTGTAGAGGCTAAACAATTCATCAGCAGATCTTGCGCACTGCAACAACCGGTTCTGAACCTGGAAAAACCAGCCCCACTACACCAGTAAGGGATGAATCTGCCCTAGTGCTCCTCTTCTCACCACTGTCTTCAGCTCATATCATTTTTAATAATTTATTCCTTCTTTCTCATAGTACTGTAGTTCTGAAACTCCCAATAAGAACACAAATTGAAAATGGAGATAGACAGGGGTTAAAGGATCTTTTGGAAATAAAAGTAAATCTGCAGAGTTGCTGTCCTGAGATCTGGGTTTATGGCGTACAATTAAAGAGTCTATGCAGAGTTACTGTAAGTTCTGATTAGTCTTCAAACGCAGCATAGCAAAACTGTCAACTAAATCTGGAACATACTGACATAATGTCTGGTCTGTTACGCCCTCTGAAAGAGCCTATGCATTTATATTCATAATAATGAAACATTGACTAGTTTTAGAGTATTAGGAAGTACAGCAAGCTACCAAAACCTCTGACATACAGGGTTATTCAGAGAGCACTGAAATGTCACCGACATTTCAGTGCTCTTCCATTCCCAACACTTTTGCCGACCCTACAGTGAATTCAGCATTCACCGCAGGGTCCCTGAAGTGCAGGGAACCAGCTGCCGAACTCATCCAGGGCTATTCAGAAAGAGGTGAAATCCTTGAGAATGACTGGAGAATTCAAAATTCTAGGTCAAAATAGTCAAACCAGAAAAATCGTCCCATTTATCTCACTTTCCAAATTGGCTATTTGGTCTAGATTGTTCATTTTCTTGGCAATTCTCAAGGCTTTCACCTCTCTCTGAATTGCCCTGATCAGAAAAACCAGCTCAAAACTGCCGAATCGATCCGAAAAAAGCAGACAACGCGCTGACAAGCCACTAGAAAAAGCTGGCATGCCGACGAAATGAAACTACTTTTAAAAGGTGTTTGCAAAAAAACTACAGCACGACAATTCCTGGAAATTATATATAAGGTCCTATGAATAATAATAAAAAGGTCTGTTTACAGAAAAATAAGTAATTTAACCTCCCTGCTGGTATTCCCGAGTGTGACTCTGGGTTAAATTTCACTACCGCGAACGGTAACCCCGAGCCACACTCGGGCTGGATGCATACTCACCTCCTCCTGGCTCCCTCGCTGTCCCCCGCAGTGTGATCGTGGTGAGCTGCTTCCTGGAAGGCTCCCTGCGAGTCACACGATGCAGGGGGGGCGGGACTAGTAGCAAACTTAGAAAAATTGGATTCTACAGTGTAAAATGATAAGTGCAATGTTTATGAACGGCCACTAGGTGGCAGTACAGGATACGAAATAGACCATACATCCTCTCACCCTTGTTTTCAAGACAGATTTCAGTGTTTTTTGTTGTATTTTATTGAATATCATTTTATTTGCATTATTTTGGATAATTATTTTCGGGATAATAAATTATTATGTCGTGTTTCAAACTTTATCGGACTCAGTGTATTTACAATTTTTTTATTTATTTATTTATTTATTTATAAAGGATTTTACCAGTAAGGACTCTTGATTTCATGGATTTCAGTGCGTGATTCCTAATTACTACAGGCTAACTATGTACAAAAACACCTTTCCTTTAAAAAAAAATTGAGACGCTTTTAGACACGAAATTTTGAAAAAATTAGACCGCAAGGGAGGTAAAAAAAAAAAAAAGAGGAGGAGGAAATTTAAAATATAATAAAAAAAAAAAAATGAAATATGCCTAAAAAAATTGCACTGTACAAGGAAATTCACTGTTTGGTGCAATTTCGGTGCCAACTCAGCTCTCTTGGAATAACCCTGATAGTCTTAGGCTCGGGTCAGACGAACGCACCGATAACGTCCGTGTTGCCGCACATTCTAACGTCCGTGGTAGCATACAATTATGATCAATAGAGACCCACACACGAAGTACGTCCGCACAGAAGTGCAGACGCACAATGGATGCGGCAAACGGGCGCAAGTTAGGCAAGAATGTAAAACCACTAGAACGGACGTGCGGATTGCACCACATCCGCAACGACCGCATAGCTTTGTGTGTGAGTGATGGAACGTAGTCAGACAGACTGTATTTTTGACGTCCAGCATTTTTGACAGACAAAATGTTTTTTCATAATAATTTTATTTCCCATCTACATCAGTCAAAAAAAACGTCGGTCACAAAAACGGACTGTGTGGCCACTACCTTGTCGTCAGTCAGAAAGTACATCCGTTGTGCACGGACGCACAGTCCGCACAGAATGCATTCGTCTGACCCTAGCCTTAAACCATCTCTTTAGAATCCATTCACCTAAAATTATTCAACGTTGCAGTCTAACCGTATTTATGGTCATAAAGACATTGGATCACTAATATCATTCTGATGCATCCATGATTCCATCCCAGAGTATGAGATATAATAACCTGCTCCGACAAAGGAACAACCTACACCCCATATGGAATACCAGATTATGGTATTCCGTTTTGAAAAGCATACGGTGCTCTCTGTGAGCGTTATATAAAACATTCTAGTGTTCAGTATTGATTTCATACTCGCCTGGGATGAAAGAATATTATTTTACCTGTGATGAAAATTTATTACACAAACGTCCTCTTGTTAAAAAAATAAAATGACCTACTGATATCCTGACAGTTGACACAGACGACCACTGGAGTAATGACTTACAAACAATTTAACACCACAGGAATCAGGTGCCAATGTTTAGCCTAGGATTTTTCACTGCACTAACTGTTAATGCTTGCTGCTGCATTGCTGTTACACTGCAGCATGATAGTACTAGATTTAGCTGCAAAGCATGGTCATCTAAAGTGTGTCTACATGTAACAAGGCATTAGGTGATTGGGTGACAGGCACAATGACCTTGGGTAAATAAGAAGGGTGCCGTGGAAGGCACAGGTTTATTACTAGAGCAAAGCGCAGTATTTGAAAGAGCAGAACAGCAGCTTTAGTACAGTCGCATTGACAATCAGCCGCTATCCAGATCATGGACGGACCAGTGTTTTTTTCTGAGCATTCAGAGCACGTGCTCCTCCGCTGCCCTGGGATTCTGAGTTCTCTCCATTGATTTGTAAATTAAAACATACAGATCTTGAAACGTGGTGTCTGACTGCAGCTCTGAGGACGCTCTGTATGCAGCACCTGACCTGAAGCTGTTGCTGCATCAAGGACACTCCTATTGTTCAAAGCTGGCTGAAAAGTATTTCCTTGGCAAGTATAACAGTCCCTATATACCTACTGCAGTGAAACAATAAAGACGATATTCCGTCTTCACAATTATATTTTGGTGTTAGTTTTACTCTCAATACTAATTATCTTTATGTTACAGAACAATAACTGTTATAATTTGATGACATTTCCTTCTATCCTTATTTTTAATAGCGACTGCATTCTTTCGTTTAAGAGACAGGATAGCTTTACTTAAGAATATGGCACCAATTCCAGCCGAGCTGGCAATAGCGATCCAGAAATGTCAAATGACAGCATGATCTGTTAAGCATTACAGGCCTCTATGTTAGTGCCCCCTATTGTTTGGGAGCTTGTAAGTGATGCCATGTACACAATAGTGTAGGATCATGCAAGGTCAGCTTATGTGCAATCACTTAACGGCTTTTTACAGGCTTTGATTGTTTTTCATTACCACCTGCAAGAGAGAGTTATTCAAGTTTGCGATTCGGTTGAAATAGCTGCTGAGTTGTTAAATATCACGGCCTCGCTTCTTAATGTGAACAGCTTCCTCCTTATATTAATGGCTTCAGTTTAATAATGCCCATAATTTTTGTTTTAGCTTTAGTGATCAAAGGAGATTTACAGGTAAGAAAATCTCTTCTTTGGGACCCAAATCCCTTGGCCTCACTTTTCGTTAACACTGTTCCTTTTTTAAGGATCTGAGGTAAACATCGTCATTGCAATGGGTGATTTTTTTTATCGAAAACATGTTGAGCCAACACACAGACACCCCATAATAATGAGACAAAAAACACTACCTAACTAAATTGTCCCTAAGTGGCACTGGCTGGCCTAGAGCAGGCATAAAAGACCTGAAATAGGTCAGAGGGCAGTACATAACCAAGGACAGGCCAATGGTCTACGGCAGAAGAGGGACAACAACGATAAAGAAAGCCAAAGGTCAAGAATAAAATCACAGCTCAAAGATCAACATGCAGATTAACAAGATGAAAGACAGAGTAATCCATAACATGGACATTCCTTATAAACCCTGAATAGGTACCCTATTACACTGGAGACAATTGGGGGCGGTCTAGGAAACCCACTGGCCAGGAGATGAGAGGCATAACCTCCAGTTTCTGTCCCTATCGGAAAACAGAGAAAGATGTGTATCATGTAGAGTCTCCAGAAGAATCTAATCGCAATGCTCCACATGAACAGATGCAAAACAAATGTCTCCTTGGCCTGTAGAAGAATGGGAGACCTGATATCCTGCAGAGAATTTATGAACCACCAGATGTTGTGACAGTGATAGACTCAGCCTAAGAGGAGGAAATTAAAATAGCTCTAACATGTGTGTTTTTATAGATATACATTTGTAAAAGTGCAGACAAACCAAGATGTTGCATTATTTTATTCAGTTCATGACAGGAGTCAAGATCATAATCATAAGTAACTTCAGCATAGAATATGAATAAACTAAACGCATCTCTCACTCACTATAGGCAGCTGCTCACCAGATCAATAAGCTGTAAAAGGGGAAGCTCAGACAGTTTGATGCAAACATTACAGTTCAAAACTTGTATAAAGCCTTCACTGCCAACTAGTTTTCCATAAAACCACTATCAGAAATCAGTGGGTTTATGTAAAACTACTTTCCAATACCCAAACTGTAACAATGTATGCAACTTCTACACATACATTTTTACAATACAATGCAAAATCGTACGCTCATTTGACAGACAGAGGTCTTCCCTACTGGTCAACTTTTGCTTTTGCTGTATGTGTCTGTGAGACACAGGCAGACAGGAATCTGTGTCAATTACAGACACTGAGAGCAGTTCTGTGAGCTGCAGCACATCGGATTTAATGTCTGGTATGCAGCAATTTTAGGACCATGATCTGGAGACCCTATGTAAATGAATTTGGTTTGTGAGAAACAAAATTCTTTTACATAGCTCTATTAAAGACCAAATTGAAACAGAACATAAAAGTACATGCATACCTTTCCGCAATATAGCAACACCAGACCAAAATTCAAAGTTGGTGTTGTATAGCTTAGCAGAACACTTTTATGCTTCAGGAACTACAAACGAGTGCACTAAGGCTGGCTTCAGACCAGCGCACTTTTAACGTGCGTTCTGGCGCACATAATTATGGCCGCACTAGCAGCAGATGACGGGCAATGACGGCCAATATACGATGTACGGCCGCACAAAAGTCCGGCCGTGCAACGCAAGTGAAATTTGAACGCATTTTTCTGAGAACGCTGAACCGCTAGTACTGACGTACTGAGTGCGCAGCTGCGGCATAGCGGCGTGTTTGCGTGATTAGGAGATGTCAGACACTGCTAATGTCCAGCCTACATAACGTCCAGACGCAAAAAGTGTTTAATTGACGATCCGTACAAAATCACGACCGAAAATGCGCGTCGTCTGACCGAGTGTTTCCTTCCAAAATACATAATTAATGTGTAGCAATCCAGATTGCATAAGTCAGTCAGTTAAATCCCTTTATACATTTTATCTAGTATATAGAGCTGTATATTTTGCTAGCATTAAGCGAATAAGGCTAGGGACAGATGAGCGCATTTTCTGCGGCCACCGTCAAAATGTACGTCGATGCGTGCGCACGCATTTTTTCACGGAATACGCTTAAGTGGTCAGACGATGCGCAATTCTGGACGTATTTCATGACGATGGGGTGAAAAGAAGTCTAGGGAAATCCGGCTGTTTGAACGTTATGTTGGCCGCACACTAGCAGCGTCTGACATCTCCTAATCACGCACACACGCTGCTATGCGGCCGCAGCGCACTCTGTACGTCAGTACCAGCGGTTTAACGTTCTCGAAAAAATGCGTTCATTTTCCACTTGCGTTGCGCGGCCGGACTTTTGTGCGACCGTACTTCGTATATTGGCTGTCATTGCCCGGCATCTGCTGCTAGTGCGGCCGTGATTATGTGCGCCAGAACGCGCGTTCGCACTGCCTCAGTCTGACCCTAGCCTAAATAGAGAAGCAAAATATACTTAAAAAACTCATATATAAAATTTTAATGTTAAAAATATTACAGTTACTAATCCCTTCCTCTAACCCCTTCATTACATAAATTGTTCAGTTAAACGCTTTTCAACAGTACCCTTAAAAAAGTACACTGTTGTGAGATGTAATCAATCCAGATTGCATCCTGCATTAAATTTTATGCAGCACAAAAAATGATTTAATAGTGTATTTCATTCAGATTTCTATTCAACGCACACATTATTTCCCCATCAAAATTGCCAAAAATAACTACATTTGCTTAAATTTTTTTTTATTGGGATAAACCAATATATGTTACAATTATTAGTATTATTATTTGGAAGATACCGAATACATACCTGTGTAGCACACACCCAATGCCTATTTACATCTTCAGACAACCCATTGATGGTGTCGGTGTCCCATAAAGTGCTGCCCTGCTCATATCAAGAACTCATTTTTATAGTGCTTCCCCTTTATTTATTCCCATCTTAATTTATGCTTCCTTCTCTACTGCAACCCTTTAAATTCTAGTGTTCCCTTCCCTTCTGCTTTGTTTCAGCTGTTTCTCCTCTCTTAATTATAGTTCTATAATCCTCAGATCTTAATTACATCTCTCTTTCCATTCAGCTATTTTGTGTGTTATAGTTAGTGTGAAACGCTTTGCTTTTATCCTTTATTTATGTCTTTCCTTATATCATTTTAATACATTTCATATCTACATTTTCATACTTAATTCAAACCCTGCTATCAGTAATAACCGGGCTATATGTTCCAATGCTTCTTCTTCCTATTTAACGGGTACCCTGTTCTTTCTGTAATTGACACCTCCTTATATTTAATTATTCCTTTTTAGTTTCACTATTCACTCCTGTACTCTGATACCCCTTTTTCCTTTCAATCAAGTTTTCATTTCTCCACGGGACCAGTGCAACATGTTTTTGGATACATTTTGTTCCCCCCCCCCCCACTCGTCTGAAACTGCTGTTGCATGACAAGAGATGTTTAGTTTGTTTGCTAGGACTGCATTTCCATGGCGGTAGTTATGTGCATGTGCGTTGCATATGAACAAATGTGTGGTTGGCTGAAAGAGATAAAAGTGAGTATCTGCTAGTTTAGTGACATGGTAATCAGTATGCGGTTGGCTGAGTGGGATGGGAGTGAGCATATTAACGAGGTAACACATAATTGGTCAAATATGTCCATGCACACCCTTAGCCATACATTTCCCAAACTGATGACAGCGAGGTCAGGTGCTCTCTCCGTTATGGGAGCTAGACCCCTTAACCAAGTTGAGGTCTTAGGGTCTTGTCAGACGAACATACTTTACCATAGTGACGTGCTTCCTGGCGTCCGACGCTGCAACAGGGCCAGCCACACGCTGTTGCATGCGCACAAATTGCTTGCACAACAGCGGCCAGGCTGTGCTGTAAGCCTACCGGTTGAAGTGCAACGACGCCCGTTCGGCGAGGCTGCAAAGCGCAATCCTCCATAGGATGATCAAGCCTTGCTAACTCCACTCAGCGAGGTGGCCAGACGGGCGTTAGAGTGGAGGGAATGTCCACTCTCACAGACGTTCCTTCCACTCTCAAAGACGCTTGTCTGACACCAGCCTTAGATCTGAAATACTGGTTATGGTTAGAAATGGAAAACACAGTTGAATAGTATACAAAGATATGGATTTTTTTTTATTTTGAGAAAGGATTTTACCAGTAAGGATACATTGAGATTTCTCTCGTTTTCAAGTATGTCCTGGGTGGCGAGTATGTACCGTTGGGTGTCTTGCCCAAGGACACTTACTGGAGAGGTTGCTTGCTGGGATCGAGCCCATGTCTCCACAGGCTCTCTCCACGCAGAGCAGTGATGTTACCTCGACGCCACCCAGCCGGTGAAGACTTACCCCACCCGAACTGTAAAACAATTGTTACAAAATAATGCTGATACAAAATTAATAAAGTATGATCTAAAATAAATCTAAACGCAATGTGACTTCTTTAAAGGGTAATATAGGGTTAAAACAGGAGGGTGAGGAAGAAGTTATGCATTAGCTCCTCTTGAATACCTATACACTCTGGGCTATATTGCAATCCAAGCGATAAGGCTAGGGTCAGAATAACGCATTTTTTGCGTCTTCCGTCAAAAAGTGTGTCCGGACGCATGGACGCACTTTTTGACGGAAGACGCGACAGTGGTCACACGGTGCACAATTACGGCCGTGATTTTTGACGGAGCTATAAAAAACAAATGGACGTGATGTTGGCCGGACATGTGCAGCGTCTGACGTCTCCTAATCACGCACACACGCCGCTAATCCGACGCAGCGCACTCTGTGCGTCAGTACTAGCGGTTCGACGTTATTAAATAATTGTGTTTGTTTGCCACTTGGGTTGTGTGGCCGCACTTTTGTGCAGCCGTACTTTGCATGTTGGCCGTCATTTGCTGCTACCACGGCCATAATAAAGTGCAGCTAAACGCACGTTTACACCGCGTTTGTCTGAACCCAGCCTATAATGCAGGCGCAAGGGAGGAAAAACTGCGCCCGCAGTTTTCCCCCTTGCGTCCGCGTTTTAACGCTGGATTACAATGCAGGCACAATAAATGCTGCCTCCATGGTAACCGCGTGGTAACCCCGGGGATGCTCGCGGCACACAAACAAATACAAAAAAACACGTTTTTATTTTTATTTATTATTTTATTTATTTATTTTTCTTTATTTTAAACATGGTCATATTTGGTATCAATCGAAAGGCCATGCTCTGACCTTTCGAATGATATGAACATAACCCCTCTAGCTGTGAGCGTTCGGGAGATATGGGTGTTCAAAGGAACCCCCTATCTCCACCAGGGCATTTCCTTAGGAAATCCCCGGGCAGCTAGGGTTTCCCCAGCTAACTGACGTCATCGCGTCATGCGAGATGAAGTCCGGTAGCGAGGGGAGACCCGGATGTGGAGCCGCCATCCAAGATGCCGGCCCCCACCGGAGCTAGATCGTGATCCGGCACTTAATGGGTTAAAAACAGGCATTGCTTTAAAGGGCAGACGCTGCCCTTCAAAGCGATGCCTGTTTTTTTTGTAGACCCACCTCCAAAAGGATGCCCCCTTCCTTTCAGGCAACCCCCCCGGCATTGCCAGGGGGGCGCCTGAAGTTGATATCATCGCGCATGGCATGATGACGCCATTTATGTCGGGAGGGGTATAAAGTCGATGTCTGACTTCCAGGAAGTCAGAACGCCGTGGGACCCCGGACAGAGAGGTGAGTATCTATAGGTGAGAGAGGGGCTCCTGGAAGCGGAGGACGTGTGGGGAATGTCCCCCCGCATATAGCGTGAGTCAATGAGGACGTTCCACACACGTCCTCCACAGGGAAAGGGTTAAAAATGCACCTATATCTCCCTTTGAGCTATGCAGGAAATGCTATGCTGCCAAAAAGCAGCATGTCACATGACCGCAGGAAGGCTGGACATTCCACTCGATTCAGTGCTGGAAGGCATTGAGAGTCATGGGCAGGACTTGGTTATCAAAAGTAATGAAGCCCTGGAACCTGAGTTCAGAGCTTACTGACCTCAGGTTCTGGGCAAGACTACACCTTTTCACTTAGAGGGCTGAATCATTTCACTGAGCTGCCCTTGGTGAGGGAAAAGAAAGCAGAGAGCTCAGAGCAGTGTTACCACTCAGATTGAGTGATCACACTGTGTGTTTAAATTCAGAACCGGAGCCAAGAGACACTTCACAAACATATGATAGAATATGGTTTGAAAGCCTCTCAATTGCTGTGTGATTTAAGCTTGGCATATAATGATGTGGGCATAACTATCTATAGAAAATGTAGACAACTCTAAAATGAGGGTTCCTCTAAAGCAATGTTTCTCAACTCCGGTCCTCAGGAACCCTTAACAGGCCAGGTTTGCCAGATATCTGAAACACAGCCCAGGCAGTGGTGTATTTAGGTTTTCTGCTACCCTAAGCCTGACTAAACTCGTGCACCCCCCTAAATTAAATTGGACACACTCCTTCCTTTCAAAGCTGCTCCTCCTGTTTAAACAGCCAGACACTTTCTGGTTTTAAAGACGGCTGTTGCTATAATGCAGTGGCCATCATCCACTTAGTGCAGTACAGGCTGCATGGAGAGGACTGCCAACAAGTTTAGGAAACTTTTGGGACCCCTCCAAATATACAGATGACTTCTGTATTATACATGATAATACACAGAGAGGACACCTTACAGGGAGTCTGGGATTTACCAATATGTCTGCATCGCACATTATACACAAAGAGGACACAATACAGAGAGTCTGGGATTCACTTTAGTCTGTGTTACACATATTAAGTAAAACCGCAAAAAACAACTAGAATAGTAAAAGGTATGATTGCATAACTCATTGGCAGAGACACGCACACACATTTGGAGGAGCCCCTATAAACATCTACACACCCCGAATATGGAGGAGGGTCTAAAGACATCCAGAAACAACCTACAGAGGATTCCTTAAAGACAACCCAAACCCAGTATATGAAGGAGCCCCTAAAAAGAGGGAGATTAGGGAAAACAGGGACAGAGGGATTTGCTGCCAAAATTGGGGCTGCCCTTAGTATATAGGATACATAAAGTTTAACTAAAACTGAATAACAAGCACCACACTGATATCACCAAAATAATTTTATTTTAATTTTAGTTGAAAAATAAAAAGGAATGATTAAATCAGGACTACATGACATGTATTGTGGACAGTATATATGGAGAGAGGCAGTATGGTGACAGTATATAGAGAGGCAGTATGGTGACAGTATATATGGACGGAAGCAGTATGGTGACAGTATATAGAGAGGCAGTATGGTGACAGTATATATGGAGGGAAGCAGTATGGTGACAATATATATGGAGGGTGTGTGTGATGTGTGTTAGTCACTCACCACTTAGAAGAAATGCCCTCAGCTAAACATTAAAGGAGGCACCTCTTATCAGATCAGGATGCTGCAGAATGCCTGTCAGGTGGCATCATCTGGTGGCAGTGTAATAGATGGGCCATAGGGGCTGGCTGGGCATGCTGGGAGGGGCTGGAAGCCAGCAGTATCTCTGGGGTCCCTGCTTCCCGAGTCCACAGCCTGTCATTGCTGCGCGCAGGCAGTCAGCTCCTCCCTGGCTGATGTCAGCTGACAGGGGTGTGGTGTCAGGCAGTGATTGCTGCTCATCGAAGCCAGCCTGCCCTCAATGAGCCCTGGCACCGCTGCAGGGCTGGTGAGAAGCTTCGTCTCTCCCCTAACAGCTTTACAATCATTGGGCAAGTAGTGCAGTATGCCAGCAGCCAGTGAAGGCCTGGCTGCTGCTTGCTTTTATAGCAGAGGCGTAACTAGAAACCTCAGGGCCCCAGTGCAAGAATCCATGAAGGGGCCCCCGGGGCCCCCGCCCCCCCTCCGTGCGATAGAATTTTGCATTTTTACTAAACGATTTGCAAAAATACCTGTATACGGGTCCTGCACTATCGCCTAGTATCCCTATTATATATCTATAAACTGTGGAATTTAATGCTATAGTAATATTAATATAATAGGATACTAGGCGATAGGTTATATAGTATTATTAGGTTTTG
This sequence comes from Leptobrachium leishanense, assembly GCA_009667805.1. Taxonomy (NCBI): domain Eukaryota; kingdom Metazoa; phylum Chordata; class Amphibia; order Anura; family Megophryidae; genus Leptobrachium; species Leptobrachium leishanense. The sequence goes on along the minus strand of CM019070.1, from coordinate 89,252,932 downwards.
AAACCATCAGTTTTTGGATAGTGCAGGAGACTCGTGTCATATACAGCCACTTTTTGCACTCTTAAAATGGCCATACAATTTGGAAGTATTTTTAAAGAACGGGTTATGGATCCTCACATAGATTTATCTTGTGTTATGTTACCTCATCTAGTGTGTCACCCCTCTCCTCTTAGATTGTAAGCTCTCGAGCAGGGTCTTCACTCCTTCTGTTCAGTGTGTGTAACATGTATGTATATTTGTTATTCTGTCTCTCCCATTGTACAGCGCTAAGGAATTTGTTGGCGCTTTATAAATGCTTGTATCTGTAACTGTTATAAGGTGGAGTATTAATTAAGATCTAGTTTAATAGCCCTCTCCCCCTTCTTTTATAACCCTATTTTATGAAGTTTTTCATTAATGTTTTTAGTAAGAATGAAAAACTCCCTTCCCTTTTATTTTTATTGTTTTTTCGATATGTCGTTGTCCTGTAAAAGTTTGCCTATTTGCTATTCTCTCTGAAGTTTATTTTTTGACGTTGTGTCTTCTGGTGCGACATACATGTGTTGTTATCTTATCTTATTATATTTAAAATAAAGTATTGCAAAAATAAAAAAAATAAAAACTCTCTTCATTTAACTGAATGGGTTAATAAGCTGACCAGACACTGCACTGAGACACCAGGAAGTGTCAGACTCATGATGGATAGCCAGACAGAAGACAACAAGGCCTCTGCTGCCTAATTAACCCTTAAGGACAAATGACAGAACTGTTCCATCATAAATGCATTGACTTTAAAGACCCTAGGTCCTTAAAGGGTTAACGATCCACCAGACTGACACACAGTAGCTGCTTTTTTGCCGCCCCACTGGAAACTGCTGTCCGAGGCCTAGGCCAAGATACAGCACTGAGCCCAGAGCCCAACAAGGGATATGATTTGCTGCTCAGTAATTGCGGGATTCAGTCTGCACTTCCCCAAGGTAACCATTCTGGAATACAGCTAAACCTTGTTTGCTTGCAATTCTAAATGGAGAGGCCCCTTATCTTCCTCTAGAATTTGAATGACTCTAACCCATGAGTCTAGGGTCTATTTTTGCATATACCAATTAGGCACAAGATTGGAGGGACAGAATTTTTTTAACTAATGTTCTATTTTTGAGTAGAGTGGTCCAATATATTTTGGCGGTATGTGGTTGTATGACAGTTGTAAAGCAAAAGAAAACTCCCCTCCCAGTAATACATCTCTAAACTATAACAAATGTTTATAATAGTTGGTGTATATTTTTTTATTATTATTTATTTGATATTGGGCTGACATCAGGTCCTAAAAATAAATGTGGGCATCCACCAAGATTTCTGTGTATCCATGATTCCTCTCATTAAAAAATACTAGAAGTTGTAGCTGCTGCAATACTTCATGTATGAGAATGATGTTTTTCTTCTAAATACAGATAAATTAATTGTCAACATCATGCATTCTGGGGCTGAAAACACCCTTAAATAAAGAAATTTATTGTGAAAGAGTGTCTGACTGGGATGGTATTGGCAAAAAAAAGGTTTAGACAGCAGTTGCTCTCTAAGGCTGGGGTCAGACGAGCGCACTTTTAACGTGCGTTCTGGCGCACATAATTACGGCCGCACTAGCAGCAAATGACGGGCAATGATGGGCAATATACGAAGTACGGTCGCACGAAAGTCCGGCCGCGCAACGCAAGTGGAAAACGAACGCATTTTTTCGAGAACGCCGAACCGCTAGTACGGACGTACAGAGTGCGCTGCTGCGGCATAGCGGCGTGTGTGCGTGATTAGGAGACGTCAGACGCTGCTAATGTCCGGCCAACATAACGTCCAGACGCAAGAAGTGTTTTATTGACGATCCGTAAAAAATCACGCACGAAAATGCGCATCGTATGACCATTTTCGCGAATTCCGTGAAAAAATACGTCCATTCGTTCGGACGCACTTTTTTACGTTCGCGTGTAAAAATGCTTTCGTTTGACCCTAGCCTTAGGCTGGGTTCACACCTGCGTGATTGTTTACGAGCGCAATACGCGCGTTTTTTTACGCACGTATCCCGCAAAGGTAAAAAATGCATGAATGCGCATTGCAGCGCGTTCACGGCCATATAATGCAGAGTGAACATGCTGCAATAAGCCCCAAAGAAGCTCCAGTACTTCTTTGGGCGTAGGACGTTTTACAGCGTGTTCCTGCGCACTGTAAAATGCCCAGGTGTGAACGGGTCCCATAGGAAATAATGGGATTTCCGTGTCTCGGTGTTTTACAGTGCGCAGGAACGCGCTGTAAAACGCTGAGGTGTGAACCCAGCCTTAGGGGCAGATCTTCTTCAAGGTGCACTTGATACTTGAATTTTGCCACATCCAGAATATCAAGCTTGATAAAACCCAGTAGGCTGAAACGTTGCTAGTAATACTGTGTAAAGCATTTAATAAAAAGACACTCTGACAGAGCCCATGAGTGTTGGTACTTTTTTATTTTCTTAGAAAGGTATTGCATCATTCAAGTACATCTGTCAAACTGGAAGTTAAAAACAGTGGGAGAATTCTGTCCCTAAGTGTTCCAGCTCAACTTGACCTTTGATGCCAGAAGAAAGAGGGGAAGGAGAATTTAGAGTGCCTAGGGTAACGCTGAAACTAAATATACCTCTGCCATGAGTTTGGTAAACTCCAACAGCATCCACCTTCACCACATCTTAATCCAATAATGCACCTTTGGCATGAGGAGGAACAGATGATCTCAGTATACAGTAAATACCTTAAGAAACTGTATTATGCCATCATATCAATATGGCAGAACCTGATAGAAAGTTTTTAAGCACCTCTTCAAATATTTTCTGTAACCAAACAAGGTTATCCAATACCTAATAAGTGCCTACTGTGTGCATTTTGATAAATAATAACTTCCCTGTCCTATACATATAATAGGTTATCCGAATACACCACTTAGTTATTAAGCCCTTTTCTTAAATAATTGTAACTGCAGACTATTTTGCTGTAGAAATTCTCTGGAATGTGGGATGATATGACTTAGAAAGTCCTCCCCCCTCCCCTTTCTCTGACCATACTACGATACTTGCTGGGCATTAAGAATGTTTTTGTATACCCCTAAAAGTTGAATGTAAACCATATTTGGTAAAAAAAAAAGTGCTTGAGGGCTGACCGTGCTGGTCAACTCTGACGTGGAAATATATCTGTACACTGATTGGTCACTGTTATACCATTGTATGTATGTTATAAAAGCCAAATTCACGGACCATCAAATTGAAGGCGGTTTTTACTCAACACCTCTGTGTGTGTATCTTTACTGCTTTCCCTAGCTAGCTAGCACTGCGCTGCTCTGCACCACGCCTTGTATGAGGAACAAAGAGAATACAGAAATCTTCTGGGTTGCATGTTTTGGTAAATATGAATATGAAATTAATTTCTTTCATATTTGTCATGGACAGCGAGTAACCCAGGAAACAGACAAGACCCAGTTAACCAAGGAAACCTCGAATCTGACAGGCCGGTCCTTAGAATTGCCAGATCTATGCCGAATACAGAATATGGACGCGCAAGTGGTTCTCCTGTGCTACGGACGCGCTCAGCGCGTCCGAGCACAGGAGGCAGCAATCCGGCGGATTCCGGCGGATTGCTGCGCCCCCCCGGTGCGGGCTGACATCTTGGATGTCAGCCCAGCACTCGGGAGCCCGGCGGGGACATTAGATGTCATCGCGGCTACGCGATGACATCTAATTCAGGCGCCACCCCCGCATGTGCGGAGGAGGCGCCTGAAAGGGAGGGGGGGGGAAGTCCTTCGGACCTCTCTCCCTCCCGATCGCCGGGGAGCAGGGGGTTAAGACAGGCACCGCTTGGAAGGGCGGTGGCTCTCATTATGGTGGTCCCAAATGGTGGCTCTCATTAACCCCTGGGGAGCCGGATCACGAATCGGCGTGAAAAGCGCCGGTTCGTGATCCTTTCCCGGAGCTGGCCGACATCTTGGATGTCGGCCAAGCCTCCGGGAACTCCCCCTGAGGACTGGCGTCATAGCATAGCACGATGACGCCAGTCCTGGAGTTAACCCCTAGCTGCCACCAACGGTGGAGATAGGGGGTTCCAATGAACCCCCTATCTCCCGATCCGTGGCAGCTAGGGGTTAAAGTTTGGTACTGTTGGATCGGCCAGAGCATGGCCGTTCCAACGATACCAAACCCGACTGTGAAAATTTTTTTTTTTTTTAAAAAAAATTAAAAATAAAAATAAAAAAATATTTAAAAAAAAAATGTAAAAAAAAAATCTTTTTTTTTTTTTTTTTTATTGTTCGCATTTCAATTATAATGTGAACAATGATGCTGCACTAACGATTTTTGTATGCGGTGCGTTTGTTAAAAATCGCGTAATTTCCCCCAAAAAAAAATGTAACGAGACCCCATCTCTAATTTTTTTAACAAGCGCACCCCATACAAAATATAACCGCAATTGCTTGCATGTTAAAATGTGAAAAAAATACACTTTACACGTTGTAAATTATTGAAAATTCATATTTTATTGCATTTTTTGTTATAATATACAGACAGGTCATGAGGTATACTTATAATAATGACATATTATTAATCTGCCGAGTCTGACGGAAAGAACGATATATAATATGTCTGGGTCATATACTAAAATAAGCCTTCAAAACGCATTTAAACATGATGAGCAAAACCGGTAAATATGACCTCAGCACAGAGGCGTGAAACGCCTCAGCAGCGAAAGGGTTAAAATAAACACAAGGACAATGTAATCAACACAGAATTGCTGAACCCACAGGGATAAGAGGGAGATCACAGTATTTATTATTAGGATCCTTTATATAGCGCCAACAGTGTCTGCAGCACTTTACAATAACCAAAGCCAGAGGTTGGTACATGGAATAAGTATAATATCTACAGGTCTATTCAAAGAAAGGTGAAACTCTGGAGAGTGACTGTAGAAGTGAAAATTCTAGGTCAAAATAGCCAGACCATTTATCTCACTTTCTAAATCAGCTATTTGGTCGAGATTGTTCTTTTCTCCTGCCAGTTCTCCTGGTTTTCACATTTCTCTGAACAACCCTGATAATCATTCAGGGATAACAGTGCAAACCCACTCTAGATACAATAGCAAGGGTCAATACAAAGCATCAGTATAATAGCCAAACATTGGCAAGAGCAGAAACCAGAACTGAGAATACTTAGCCAGAGGTCAAGCAAGATATCAAGAACATAGGAATATAGGAACGTGCAGAGGGTCACTAGAAACCACAGCAAGGCCCAGAACTCTGTCAGTCACTTCTATTTAAAACTCTCCTAGGTTTTTGACTATGAGCTGTGGTCCCAGTATGATAGATGTCCAGAATGGTGCCCTCTCTGCCCAGGAAGCATAACTGCAGCACGAGCAGGCACAGCACCACCAGCTGGCATGACCGTATAGGTGTGCAATAGAAACTAAAATTCAGAGGTTTTCATGCACGTAAGCGTTATGATACATAGTATAAAAAATACTTAAAATACGTCCATAAGCCCCATTAGAATGGATAAAATGGACATTCTAGTTTCAAACTTTTTTTGTGGATGTTATATATGTTTTGTGATCAATGGAAAATTGCGTATATTGCATTTACACAACCACCTTTGCAATACAAAGCTTTCTTTATCAATCCCAAAACACTATGTTACTGAACCCTGTGATTCCACATTTTGTGTATTTTGCTAAGTGGGACTCCATTTTTAACAAATGTTCCATTTATCAATGTGGTAGCAGCCTTCAATTTATCTCCTGTGGAGTATCTGCAGGATAAAGTGCCCTCTGGATTGTGGCAGACAAGCGAGATATTGACCTTGTTCAGCAGTGTTAAATCCTTTTTTTTTCTGAGTGCTATCAAACAGATGAGTGTTCATACCAGAGCACCAATGTGGAATCATATAAAAACAAAAACAAAAAAAGAGAAAAAAAATCAGGCTAATGTACTGGAAAGTACCTGTCTTTTTTTTATTTTAGTATTATTATAAATTCTCCAAATTTTCAACTATATATTATAACACATATCCATTCATTCCATGGATATTTTAGGTACTAAAAGTTGAGATTAACTCTTAAAACAGTATTCAAAGTTTGTTGAAAAATATTACAAAAAGGAACAAATTTAAACCGTGAAAACACTATCGCCTACTGTGCCCTAAAACGGGGCTTCTAAGGCTGGGGTCAGACAAGCGGTAGTAAGAGCGGAAAGAACGTCCGTGAGAGTGGACGTTCCTTCCTCTCAACGCCCGTCTGAAGCCCGTCTGGCCGACTTGCTGACCGCAGTTAGTGCGCTCAGTGCTGCAAGGTTCGATCTTCCTATGGAGTATCACGCTTTGCAGCCCTGTCAACGCGCATCCTAGCGCTTTGATGGGGAGGCCTGCTGCACTGACGCAGCATGGCCACTGTTGCGCGCGCAATTCATGCTCGCGCAACAGCGTGCGGCCGACCCTGTCGCAGTGTTTTGACGCCGGAAGGCACCTCAGTACGGGCGCTCATAGTGCACTCGTCTGACCCCAGCCTAATGGGGAAAATCTGCACCTGCGTCGCCTTTTTAGCACAGCATTCCGGGGCACCTTGCCCTGGAACCCAACGCTAATGACTGGGTTACTCAAGGTAGATTGCCACGAATATCACCTCCTGGAGTACATTGGACTCCATAAAGGTTTGCACTTCCGGGTCGCGAGCCCTGTGCGATCTCATTAGCAAAATCATGCAGGGCCACGGAGCCAGACTGGTAACTGTTTCCTCCCAGTCTGACTCTGCTCATGGCCAGGAGAAGTGGCATATCAGGCCACCGTTCTCACCGCAGGATGAGAGGTGAGTATTGGATTTATTGGGGGGGTTTAGGGGGTGCTAATTAAGTTTGCAAATGCAGAATCATTTAGCACCAGATTTAATGTGTTGTTAAAAAATTTCCTTGCATGTCCCAACTGTAATTACCGCTAGGACTTTGGAATACCTTACGTATCTTAACGCTAATTAATGATTGCGCTCCCCATGTTAAAGTGAAGGATGTGAAAAGTAGCTAGCGGAAACTAGCACAATCACAGATGCACTAAGTGATTATTTTTTTTACGAGTTTAGCGTCAGGAAGGTAATATGGGGACTGGGTTAATGTCATTTATCTTAGCGATAACCCTTACACAACTGGCCACTAACGTTAGCGTTCACAAGGGAATAGTGCCCTAGGTCTGCCTAATATCTGAGTTTGATTTTTTTTTTTAACAAGTTTTATTTTCAACCATTTAACTGTCGAGGGACACTCTCTGGTGTCAGATCAGCTATGTCAGAACATGACAGCAACACCATGGAGGTTTTGAATGGTGCATTCAAATGACTGGTGGAAAACATTTATCTTTTATCAGACTCTGAAGTGATGGCAAGGGCGAAATAAATATGAAGCAATTTTTGCTAGTAAATTTCTATGGGGATTTGTGTAAGGGTCTGGCTATTTGCAATCTGGTGCATTAAATTCCAAAGCGATCGACTTGACTGATAATTTCCGAATATTCTGTGCAGACACCAATTACAAGCATAATGGGCTTAATGGGTGAATCTAAATTCAGGTTGGAAAGACATGTTGCACCAGTAGTATTTATTCAATCCCATCTGGTTCTAAGCATAGAAAGTGCATGGGTCTCAATAAAAGATGTTTGGCTTATTTAGGAATAGCTTTCATCTTCTGCAAATAATAGTTTAACAACTGTAAGAATAAAATATATTCTTGCTCTGCTTTCTATTCTTTCTAGAGTACAACATGACATTTCCAAGCAACTTGAGTGGAGAAGAGGTAACATCACTACTCTATAACTGTGGAGACACAGGTTCAAATCCCAGCAAGAGCACCTCTCCAGTAAGTGTCATTGGGCAAGACACCTAACGGTACATACTCACCACCCAGGACATACTTGAAAATGAGAGAAATCTCAATGTATCCTTCCTGGTAAAATATTTTTCAAAAGAAAACGTGTATGATATTCATCTCTATATCTGCAATAACATTTCCCTTTACTTTCCAGTTCTAGCTTTAAATCCAGTTTACTATATCTATGAATCTTTTTATTTTCATAGAAATATTTCTTTCTTCAATTTTGTCTTTTTAGATAATTTCCTACAGTCTACATTGAATAATGTATTTCCTATTGTGCTACTATTACGGTGTTATCAAATACTAGACTGTGTAAACAACCTCTAAAACATACATTACAAGCCAATGTTCTGCCATTGGGACTAAGGGGTAACACATAGCTTAATAAATCACAATATGTGACCATCAGGTTAAAGGGTTTGCGTATACAACACAATGTAAAAGTTATGAAATCTTAATGTGTCTGCTCTTTCGCGCACAAACCTCATCTAGTTAAACTGAATTTCGAATGGTTCATAGCTCATTAGACTGCAGGGCGAAGAGCAGTTTAATCTGAGGACGGTGCTGGAAAGAAATATTGCACAGGTCTGATGGATTTCTCTATTATTCAAAGAGAGATGCAGTGACCTTTATAACAGGGCAGAAGCATGACCTGGCAGTCAAATCACTGGTGTTTGCACTATACTAAACAGGCTAAGCAGTTTGTTGAGAATATATCTCTTTTTTTGTTGAAATGTAAAGTATTATGTAAAATTAATTTAATTTCTGGACTTCTGAGCTCTTTAGAGAAAATTATAAATAATGGCTAAACAGCAATAAGTAAATTAATGGTTTTCTTCAAGACACTGTAGATCTTGCGAGATACTGCAGGTCGGCAAAGTGATTGCGGAGGGAGACTGGGGACTTTTTCCCCCAGTCTTTCTCTGCTCCTGGCAGCCAGAAGAAGCATGACGGGGCCGCCGTTTTCGCCACAAGATGAGAGGTGAGTATCTGATTTTTGGGGGGAGTTTAAGCTGGTGCTGACTGATTCCGCAGAAGTGGAATCAGTTAGCACCAGCTCCAAGCTGTGGTTAACTTTTGAGTTAACCGCTGCGGGACGTAATTAGCGTTAGGACTTTGTAAACCTAACACTAACTAACTCTTTGCACTCCCCATGTTAAGCATAGGGAGCACAAAGTACAGTAAAGTCGCACCATCTCCGGGTTTTTTTTTTTTTTTTATTTCAAAGTTTTTTATTTTGAAAAAGAGTCAGCTTAACATCAAACAAAGCGTGGAATGGCCTCGCAGGGCCATGAAATGTCATCAGAGAAACACATTGATATAGAATAAAGAAGTCATCAGAGAAAAATCACATTTTAACAAACATCCCCTAAGAGGTTGGTCTCATCGAAGGTAAACAGCAAACGAAACATGGAATGGTCTATATGAGCAATAAAACTTCGTATAAGTCGCATAGAGAAATATTAGAGTCAGGTAGCAGAAACTAAACATCAGAAATTAATATTCAAAGAGTCCTCAAACCAACAACTCAGAGAGTGTGGGGTTAAAAGGAAAAAATAAGGGGGGGGAGAAACTGGGGGAGGAGAGAAGATGGCGGAGGCCAGAACCGTGCCAGCCCTGGCAAAGTCCCGTGGGCCGAAAAGACCACGTGGATGCCATGGGGAGTAAGTGGCACCTGGCCCGGTACTTGGGGACGATGCCGGACTCTAGGCCGCAGCTGCGCCCTCCAAGGGCTCCCGGAGAGGCCATCAAAAAAAAAAAAGGGGTGTGGGGGTGACAAAAATAAAAATCAACAGCGGAAAATGGCCGCACAGGACCGTGAAAAGGCATCGAAAGAGGTCTTAAGAAAAGCAAAACATACAAGAACAAATAAAGCAATATCTAGGAAGGGTCGTATTATGTCATCCGCCGTAACATATAGTATGTCCTCTGTAGAGAAAAGGCTCGTCGGAACAAAAACAACACTCTGAATGACTTTCGACAGGTGTCAGCAGAATCATCCTCAAGTGGGGGGGGTCTCCTCAAAATATAAAAGAATAAAAAGCGAAAGTGGCCTTGTAGCGCCCAAACATAAAACAGTCTCTGCGGAGATAATTCCAACCAGGGCCCTCCATTCTCATCAGGAAACGAGAACAAAAAGATAATAAATGTCCATAGAGGGCGTCCAGAAGAAAAGCACAAAATAAAAGGGGGTGTCATCCAAAACACAGGATGTCAGAAATAAGAGCCAGGGGGGTGTCCTCAGCCAGTGTCTCTAAATGGTAGTCGACCTACAGCAGGTAAAACGAAGCCGATCAGGCCAGGTACATCCTTCAGGGACGCAGAGCTAGAATCCATCGCAACAACGCTGATGGCGCTCGGCGCCCGGTGGAGCGCCAGACTCCATGCCCCCATCCTCGTCGAAGCGGCGCCAAACCAGGATCCAGGCCTGCACTGCCCACCCTCAGCACAGTAGCCGTCGATCCCCCTCAGCACCACCAGAAACGACTGCAGGGTCCCAGAGTCCAGCATCAGTGTCTCAGCCGAGACATCGACCTCGTCACCCCGTGCGGCAGCAGCTGCAAAGCATGCCTCCTCGTGGTGCTCTACCATTGCGGTCTGGACCTCAGCCACCGCGTCTTCCCCATTCGCAGCCTGCTCCCTATAGGCCCGCCGCGGTCTCATCTCGGTCGGCGCGGGGAGGGGGGGTCACAGAAATCTGCGTGAGGTCTGCCGCTTCCTCCACATGCACATCCGCAGACATGGTGACCGCTCCACAAGTCCCCCCCAGCAGAACTCTGGGCGGCGACTCCATGTCACCGATGCTCACCTCCGCCTTCGTCCGAGTCATCTCCTCTCTGCAGCCTCTCAGCGCCGCTACCATCTGGCGCCAAACGCCTTTAGTCATTGGGGCATCGTCCTCCGCCGTCTGCAGTAGCTGGAGACAGGCATCCAGGCCCGCAGCAACAACTTCTGCACCACCAGAGAGTCGCGTGCTAGGCCTCAAGATGGCCGCCGGCATCGTGGGGGAGAAAACACATAACTCAGTGGCAAGTCTCTGGTCCGGGGGGGGGACAGTACGGACCCCGGACATCTCGAGTCCGTTGGCTAGCCCTTCAGGTGTCCCCTGGTTAGTCATCAAGCATAAAAATCAGCAAAAGGACCCCAAAGCATGAATTTGGAGCGGAGCTCCTCTGAAGAACGTCCGCTCCCATCAATGGCTAGCCACGCCCCCCCATCTCCGGGTTTTTTAACTCGTTAGCGTTTGGAATGTAATATGGTCGGCCCACGTTAGGGCCACTTAACCTACATTAATGCTCACACAGCTGTGGGCTAACGTCAGCATTAAGTATGTAATAGGACCGGTTTCATTTCAGATGATTGGACTGGCATCTGGAACCCATCTAGAAAAAGTCACAGTTTGCAGTAGAGACAATCATAAAGTAATAAAACATATTCGCTTGTTAGCCTCTATAACATACATTATTTCACGCAAGTTACGCCTGCCTTCATGAGTAGTGGAGCTCGTCTAGTGCCTTGTAAGATTGCAAGTGAAAAGTAGACTAGCAATGGGAATTCTGGAACATGTTTTAATATTATTAGGAAGCCCGTAATGTCTGATCCCAAGACATTTCCCTTGTCAAAATCAGTAGAGAAGCTCACTTCCAGAAAAATTAATTCACTGTCAGAAGTAAAGAGTGATACTATCAGCTGAATGCTCCATCAACGGACACTGTTAAACCACAAAATTGAAGACCTACAACAGAATAATGACTCATAGCCGATTTAAACCACACACATGTTGTCTTAGAAAAAAGTAGACTATCCTTGGCATGATTATGGCTTATAATATTCTTCTGTCCCTTCAAGTCAAATAAGGTTACTTTTTTTGACCCTTTATTGAGGCTTCTTTTTTCATTTGATCTTCCTCTACATCTCTTTTTCTTGTTATATAGATGGGCCCAAAAAATATATACACACTTCAACATGAACAATCTATGCATAAAAATGTACTACTAGATTTATATAAACATCGAAGGGCAGCTGTAAGTCATGTTTGAATTATGAAATCACATTAGGTGCTCAAAGTGGTCACCATTAGTATTCAGACACTTTTGATTTTGACGCACTACTGCATGAAAAACATTGACTAGAGTGTCCACAGGGATTGCTCTGCATGATATATCAATTTCTTCTCGTAGTGCAGCCTGTTTTGGTGGTTTTCTTCGGTATACAACATTCTTTAGTGTTTCCCACAGATAGAAATCGAGGGGTGTTAAGTCCGGGGAACGTGGAGAGAATTCAACACCTCTGTGTCCTATCCAACATTCAGGCAGAATGTCATCGAGATAGGCTCTTATGTCTCGCTGGTAGTGAGGTGGTAAGCTATTCTGCATGAATGACCAGTAAAATGGATCTGCGAAGCATGTCTAGGTGCACTGGACCAGTGACCATGCATTTAAAAATGAATGGTCCAATTAAAGCCTTGGATGACAGTCCACGCCATTTTTTTTGTACAAAGTCCTCATCTTCATGTACCATTTGTTGAAACCACTCACAGTACTCCATTCTCTGGCCGTCTTCAGTCATGGCGTGTAACAGTATCACGATGTAAAGTTTTCAATTTGATCTCTTCAGAATACATTGTATGCTTGATCTGCTAATTCTTGTCTCACGTGCACATTGGATAACAGACTTTTGTGGTGAGCGTGTAAACCCTGAAGAAGCAGGACTTGTTGGTGTACGATGCCTCCCAAGATCTTTGCTTGTGCACATCACACTCAGGGCCATCAGTTTCGAACTTATCACAAATCCATACATTTATTAGCCTGCAGGGCCGCAAAGTAATGTTCCCGTTGGCCAAAAGCGGCGGATCAGGCCACCATTCACGCCGTGGGATGAGAGAGGTGAGTATCTGATTTTTTTGGGGGGGATTTAGCTGCTGCTACCTGATTTTGCAGAAACAGAATCAGTTATCACCAGCTTCTAGCTGTGGTTAACTTTTTCGTAACTACATCGGTGCGTTAATTATCGTTAGGACTTTAATACTAAAGCTAATTACTGATGCTTTAGTATTAAATTGCAGAGTTACCCTGCCATTCGGGGGTTTAATTCGGCAGGTTTATTCAGGCGAATCCCATAGACTTCAATGTCAAAAATATTCCCATTTTAATTCAATATCTAATAAACAGTTTATTATAATATTCTGCAGTAAAAAGATTCTTTATTGTTAGATTTGTTAGGATCTTTTAATCATTTTTCAGGATTTTTTTGCCCCAAATTTTTTTTTTTTTCTTTTTTTTTTTAAACATTTGTTCTTTTTTCTAAATTACTGATGCGTTCCCCATGTTAAGTATAGGGAGTGCAAAATACAATAAGCTTGCACAATCACTGAGGCGCTAATGGATTTTTTAACCCGTTAACATTAGGGATGTAATATGGGGGACATGCATTAAAATCACTTAACCTAGCATATCTGAGTGCTAATGCTATCAATAAGCTTGTAATAGGGCCCAACAACTGTTGAAGTGTGTATACCTATTTTTGGACCCCTCTGTATATAAAAAACAAGTACTGTATTACCTTTGAACGTAAAGCATTAAATCCATACTGCCTTTTGAATGATCCGTTGAATTGTACTTATTTTATGCATACATACAGAAAAAATGGCATCGCGCCCATACTCACCAGAGCAGCTGCAACAACCAGGAGCAACAACCCAAATTATGTATAAAACATAAGAAAAAAAGATGCTCGTTTCTATACAATTCCATGTGCAACAAAACACAATTCGAGGTTTTAGTTTGCTCGAATGACCATTGAAGCATATGCTCACTCGCCCCATCAAGGCACCTCTTGGTAGAGTGAGTACCTAACCAATGTAACCAAAAGCCACTCCTCTGAGAAGCTGCATGCTCTCTTGCTGCTTTTCAGCTACAAGTCAGAAAAATGGTGGGTTTTATTTAAACACGCACCAAGCACTTTCTATTTGGGGTTTAAAACAAAAACATGGAAAAAGGAACAGCATCAAAAATGTTGCACATGAAATTGTATATCAACGAGCACAGATGACATCTTTTTTCTTGTTATGTTTTATGCATGAACTGCGTTGTTACTCCTGGTTGTTGCAGTCGCTCTGGTGAGTATGGACGCGACAGCATTCTTTCTGTTATATTATATTATTATATTATAATTGCAAATCATATAGTTCACACATCTGCTAATATGTACCTCTGATCCTCTTCCAAGGCTTCAAACCCTAAGATGCTCTCACTAATATCTGTGTGGGCCTGTAGGATCTTGAATTTTCAATCAATTAGTTTAGTGACGTTTAGCCAGTGAAGTGATTAATTTCCCAAGATCCACAAGAACATGTTACTTACTGCTCACAAGCTACACATGAAGAGCATAAATTAATTTCTGTTACGTCTTTTTCACACTTCTCCCTCTTGTGAGGTCTGACTCTTAAATAACACTGGCAACACCAAAGGGATTACTTAAAAACACAGTCAGGAGTTTACAATGTTGCAACTCAGCAAATCTTTCCTGATTGTGTCCATGACTGTTTTAAATTAGGGACCTTAAGGGTTACTACAGAAGTTTAATTTGTCAACAACTGTATTTTTTTTCTAAAGTACAAATAAAATATATACAGGGTTATTCAAAGAGCTTCGAATTGCTGGAGAAAGGTAACCGATCGCTGAAGTTCAGCGTACGGTTACCTTTCCTGGCCATTCGGCTATCAAGAGAGCAGGCAATTTGCCAAATCCTGGCGAATTGCCTGCACATACGGTGCCTGTTCGAGGGCAGTGAATCCCCATAGAGAAACAATGCTTTGGCTATACAGAGAGCAAAACCCAGCAGTGAAAAGTTGCCGAATTGCAATTCGGTGGTTTAATTCAGCAGGTTTATTCAGGCAAATCCCATAGGCTTCAATGTTAAAAATATTCCCATTTTAATTCAATATCTAATAAACTGTTTATTATAATATTCTGCAGTAAAAAGATTCTTTATTGTTAGATTTGTTAGGATCTTTTAAGCATTTTTGAGGATTTTTTTGCCATAAAATTTTTGCCTATATTTTTTTTTTTTTTTTTTTTTTAAACGTTTGTTCTTTTTTTCGGTAACAGCCCTTTTTATTATCATTCCTTGGACCTCATATGTAAATTTCAGACATTTTCGCTCAGTACTTTCTTTGCAAACAGCGTTTCACTTTTCAAACATTCAAGCATATTGTTTTTTTTATTTCTTCACTCCATTCGTCTGCGGTGTTGGGTTTTTCCGGCGGCTGCTCTGCGATGTGATCGGCTCCTGCTCGAGTTTCTCCGGCGTCTTTGATGGGTTAATTCAGATGGTTTTGCGGGTTTCGGTGTACATGCGCCCTGGTTTTACGGTGAGTTTTCGGCGGGTTTGCGGTGACTTTTCCCCGCACTACGATGGCCCTGTGGTGCTTGCTGAATACACCGCAGGGTCGCCGAAATGAGATCGCCAAATCGCACCGAATTGAAGAGAACGAAAAGTCACGGTGCGGTGACTTTTCGTTTCTCTTTGAATAACCCTGATAGACTCAGGTAAACTGCAAAGCTGTTTTGCGTCATATGGAATTGCTGTTAAACATAAAGTTCTCAGATCGCCAAATCCTTTTCTCCTTATTTTAACCCCATATTTGGGGTTAACGAGAGAATATTGGTATCCTCATCTCTTTTAAAGGATGTTCTTTCTAAACCTATGACTGACTGAGACTTACTGAGGCCCTCTTTCCTCCTCTATATATCTGACTTAGATCCTTTCACTTAATGAGCTTTTTGCAAGAAGCTGAAGTGAAACATGGTGCCCATTTTAATCACGGCACCATTTTAATTTATGCCATTTTTAATTCTGATTGCCTGAAAGGCAAATCTCCTTGAGCTCTTATTTCCATTTTGAACACATGGTTATATAGTATTATTGGCTGGGGATCTTTGTCCTACATCAATGCTTGGAAAACGAATCTGTGAAGTACTCAAGATAGATAAGCATTTATCTGTTGCTAGTATATGTAAATGAGCACACGTGCAACTATCCATTTTGCCACTCTGTTCTCTGTAAACTATGGTGCATAAGTATAGACGTGTTTTGTATGTCATAACTGTATATGCATGATAAATCTTAGAGAGGGGTCAAGTTGAGCAGGAACGCATGCCACGCAGTTCCACCACTATTTGTGCAGGGGTTACGGAGTTTCTTTTGGTCCCACACACGTTAAAGCTTTTATTCAGGTGTCCAATTATTATTATTATTATTATTATTTATTTATTTATAAAGCGCCAGCATATTCCGCAGCGCTGTACAATAGGCACAGTATAGACAGGGTTACAATACATTGAACAACATTTGACAAACAGTACAGGAGGAGATGAGGGCCCTATTCCCGTAGGAACTCACAATCTGGGAGAGTTGGGGTTGGAAACAGGAGGAGAGGACTGTAAGGTGAGAGTGATTGATGGTTGCGTCAGTGAGTTGGGTGGTAGGCTTCCCTAAATAGGAACGTTTTAAGGGAGCGTTTGAAGGAAGAGAAGTTAGGGGAAAGTCTGACAGTATGGGGGAGAGCGTTCCAGAGAATGGGGGCTGCACGTGAGAAATCCTGCAGTCTATCATGGGAAGAGGTGATGCGTGCGGGAGAAGCTAGGCGCATGTCACTGTTTGACCTTAGGGAGCGGGCTGGGGTGTATTTGGTGATTAGTGAGGACAGGTAGTGGGGAGCTGAGTTAGTGAGGGTTTTGTAGGTAAGGATAAGGATTTTGAACTTAATTCTGCAGTGGATGGGGAGCCAGTGAAGGGACTCGCAGAGGGGAGCGGCAGAGACATAGCGGTGGGTGAGGTGAATTAGCCTGGCGGAGGCGTTCAGGATGGATTGTAGGGGGGAGAGGCGGGACAGAGGGAGGCCAGATAAGAGATTATTGCAATAGTCGAGTCGGGAGATTATCAGGGCGTGTATGAGTTGTTTTGTGGTGACAGCGGTAAGAAATGGCCGAATTCTGGAAATATTACGCAGTTGGTATCAGCAGGAGGAGGAAAGAGACTTGATGTGGGGGATGAAGGAAAGAGCAGAGTCAAGTGTAACTCCAAGACAGCGAACTTGGTTTGATGGGGAGATGGTGATACCCTCCACCGTGATAGAGAAGTCAGGAGGTGGGGAGGCATTGGAGGGAGGAATAAGTAGGAGCTCAGTCTTTGACCTGTTGATCTTTAGGTGGTGGGAGGCCATCCAGTAGGAGATGCCAGATAAACAGTCACTGACTTTTGAAAGGACAGGGGGAGAGAGATCAGGGGTAGAGAGGTAGATATGAGTGTCATCAGTGTAGAGGTGGTAATTAAAGCCAAAGCTGTTGATGATTTTGCCCAGGGAGGAGGTGTAGATGGAAAAGAGCAGAGGACCAAGGACAGAGCCTTGAGGTACACCAACAGATCGAGGCAATGAAGAGGAGTTACCAGCAAAGGACACACAGAAGGACCTGTTGGATAAATAGGTGTCAACCCAAGCAAGTGCAGTGTTACCGAGACCCAGAGAGTTGAGGGTCTGTAGAAGGAGGGGGTGGTCAACAGTGTCAAAAGCAGCCGAGAGGTCAAGCAGGATGAGAATAGAATAGTGGCCGTGTTTTTTAGCAGATAGGAGGTCGTTGGTGACTTTGGTGAGGGCAGTTTCAGTTGAGTGTAGGGGACGGAAGCCAGATTGCAGGGGGTCAAGTAGGGAATTGGAGGACAGGAAGAGGGAGAGGCGGTTGAAGACTAGTTTTTCTAAAGAGCTTAGAGGTAAAGGGAAGCAGGGATACAGGGCGGTAGTTGGATGGAGAGTTGGGATCGAGGGATGGTTTCTTTAGTAAAGGGGTAACTAGCACGTGTTTGAAGGCGGATGGAAAGGAGCCAGTGGAGAGAGATAGGTTGAAGATGTGTGTGAGAGCAGGGGTGAGGGAGGAGGAGAGGGGAGGAATTAGATGTGAGGGAATGGGGTCGAGCGGGCACGTGGTGAGATGTGAGGAGGACAATAAGGAATTGACTTCCTCCTCAGTGGCTGGGAGGAAGCGGCAGAGGGTGACAGAGGGGACCTCTGGGAGTGGAGGTGGCAGATAACTACCTTGTGTTGGGATGTTGCTTCTGATAGTTAGAGTTTTACTGAGGAAGTAGTCTGCCAGGTCTTGAGTCCAATCATATTTTTCCTTGTTTAGTCACAGTAAACCAGTGGCGTAGCGTGGGGGGGCTGGGGGGTGGTGGCCCCGGGCGCAGTTTTCTTAGCGGCGCATAATTTCAAAAGAAATTTGCGCCCCTAAAAGTTCAGGCCCGGACTGACCCGCCAGGCCCTCGGGCACCGCCCAAGGGCCCGCGGGTTGAGGGGGCCCAGATGCCGTGCAGCGGGAGTGCCCGTTCGGAGGACCTGAGCAGCGTGAAGGGGAGTGTTGAAGGGGAGGCGGCTGCGTGCAGGTGCAGGTCACGTGGTCCGGCTAGTCAGGTGGTACTGAGTCTATGTACCACCTGACTGGCCGGACCGCGTGACCCACGCACGCACGCAGCCACCTCCCCTTCAACACTCCCCTTCACGCTGTTCAGGACCTCCGACCGGGCACTCCCGCTGCACGGGATCTGGGCCCCCAACCCCTGCTGGCATCCGGAGCTGGGGCAATATCCACGTGAGAGCTGGCTTGGGGCAATATCCATGTGTGAGGCTTGGGGCAATATCCATGTGTGAGGCTTGGGGCAATATCCATGTGTGAGCTGGCTGGGGCAATATATCCATGTGTGAGCTAGCTGGGGCAATATCCAGGTGAGAGCTGGGGCAATATCCATGTGAGAGCTGGGGCAATATCTATGTGTGAGGCTTGGGGCAATATACATGTGAGAGCTGGCTGGGGCAATATCCATGTGAGAGCTGTCTGGGGCAATATCCATGTGAGAGCTGGCTGGGGCAATATCCATATGAGAGCTGGCTGGGGCAATATCCATTTGAGAGCTGGCTGGGGCAATATCCATTTGAGAGCTGGCTTGGGCAATATCCAGGTGAGAGCTGGCTGGGGCACTATCCAGGTGAGAGCTGGCTGGGGCAATATCCATGTGAGAGCTGGTTGGGGCAATATCCATATGAGAGCTGGCTGGGCAATATCCATTTGAGAGCTGGCTGGGGCAATATCCATTTGAGAGCTGGCTTGGGCAATATCCATGTGTGAGCTGGCTGGGGCAATATATCCATGTGTGAGCTAGCTGGGGCAATATCCAGGTGAGAGCTGGGGCAATATCCATGTGAGAGCTGGGGCAATATCTATGTGTGAGGCTTGGGGCAATATACATGTGAGAGCTGGCTGGGGCAATATCCATGTGAGAGCTGGCTGGGGCAATATCCATGTGAGAGCTGGCTGGGGCAATATCCATGTGAGAGCTGGCTGGGGCAATATCCATATGAGAGCTGGCTGGGGCAATATCCATTTGAGAGCTGGCTGGGGAAATATCCATTTGAGAGCTGGCTGGGGCAATATCCAGGTGAGAGCTGGCTGGGGCACTATCCAGGTGAGAGCTGGCTGGGGCAATATCCATATGAGAGCTGGCTGGGGCAATATCCATGTGAGAGCTGGCTGGGGAAATATCCAGGTGAGAGCTGGCTGGGGCAATATCCATGTGAGAGCTGGCTGGGGCACTATCCAGATGAGAGCTGGGGCAATATCCATGTGAGAGCTGGCTGGGGCAATATCCATGTGAGGCTTGGGGCAATATCCATGTGAGAGCTGGCTGGGGCAATATCCATATGAGAGCTGGCTGGGGCAATATCCATTTGAGAGCTGGCTGGGGCAATATCCAGGTGAGAGCTGGCTGGGGCAATATCCATATGAGAGCTGGCTGGGGCAATATCCATTTGAGAGCTGGCTTGGGCAATATCCAGGTGAGAGCTGGCTGGGGCACTATCCAGGTGAGAGCTGGCTGGGGCAATATCCATGTGAGAGCTGGCTGGGGCAATATCCATTTGAGAGCTGGCTGGGGCAATATCCATTTGAGAGCTGGCTGGGGCAATATCCATTTGAGAGCTGGCTTGGGCAATATCCATGTGTGAGCTGGCTGGGGCAATATATCCATGTGTGAGCTAGCTGGGGCAATATCCAGGTGAGAGCTGGGGCAATATCCATGTGAGAGCTGGGGCAATATCTATGTGTGAGGCTTGGGGCAATATACATGTGAGAGCTGGCTGGGGCAATATCCATGTGAGAGCTGGCTGGGGCAATATCCATGTGAGAGCTGGCTGGGGCACTATCCAGGTGAGAGCTGGCTGGGGCAATATCCATATGAGAGCTGGCTGGGGCAATATCCATGTGAGAGCTGGCTGGGGAAATATCCAGGTGAGAGCTGGCTGGGGCAATATCCATGTGAGAGCTGGCTGGGGCACTATCCAGATGAGAGCTGGGGCAATATCCATGTGAGAGCTGGCTGGGGCAATATCCATGTGAGGCTTGGGGCAATATCCATGTGAGAGCTGGCTGGGGCAATATCCATGTGAGAGCTGGCTGGGGCAATATCCATGTGAGAGCTGGCTGGGGCAATATCCATATGAGAGCTGGCTGGGGCAATATCCATTTGAGAGCTGGCTGGGGCAATATCCAGGTGAGAGCTGGCTGGGGCACTATCCAGGTGAGAGCTGGCTGGGGCAATATCCATATGAGAGCTGGCTGGGGCAATATCCATGTGAGAGCTGGCTGGGGAAATATCCAGGTGAGAGCTGGCTGGGGCAATATCCATGTGAGAGCTGGCTGGGGCACTATCCAGATGAGAGCTGGGGCAATATCCACGTGAGAGCTGGCTGGGGCAATATCCACGTGAGAGCTGGCTGGGGCAATATCCATGTGAGAGCTGGCTGGGGCATATCCATGTGAGAGCTGGCTGGGGCAATATCCATGTGAGAGCTGGCTGGGGCAATATCCATGTGAGAGCTGGCTGGGGCAATATCCATATGAGAGCTGGCTGGGGCAATATCCATTTGAGAGCTGGCTGGGGCAATATCCAGGTGAGAGCTGGCTGGGGCACTATCCAGGTGAGAGCTGGCTGGGGCAATATCCATATGAGAGCTGGCTGGGGCAATATCCATGTGAGAGCTGGCTGGGGAAATATCCAGGTGAGAGCTGGCTGGGGCAATATCCATGTGAGAGCTGGCTGGGGCACTATCCAGATGAGAGCTGGGGCAATATCCACGTGAGAGCTGGCTGGGGCAATATCCATGTGAGAGCTGGCTGGGGCAATATCCATGTGAGAGCTGGCTGGGGCAATATCCACGTGAGAGTTATGCTGGAATAAAAAGACCTTTCATTTTCACAACTTCAAGTCGGCCGCTGTTTAAACTCTAGAATACCGTGTTGTTTGGCTGGAACCAAGTATCCTGAGTGGTTGTTGTATCACAGTTAAGGGGTTCAATGCCCTAATGGTGGAAGGGAATCAGGGCATGATAACGTGTCCACAGGTTGGGGGGCGGCGCAGAATTCTTGGCTGGCCCCGGGCGCTGACAACGCACGCTACGCCACTGCAGTAAACACATGCTATATTTTTTCCCTAAAACCCAGCCTATACATATACATATGTATTTATACCAATTTTGAGAGTGTGTAGTAGGATAAGTGCAAGATGACAAATACTAATTGGGAGGGAAAAATCTTGGTGAGTTCCCACACTTTAGGGCTAGGACATATACATGTGGACTAGAGAAATGGGAATAAGCATGAGGTACATTGAGTGAGATGAGAGACGTATGTGGTTGACTGAATGAGGTAACACAGACATGTACGACACAGACACTTTCCTATTCACTAACCTCCAAAATTGCCACAGAATTACACTGAATAGTGAATTTCACCATTCGGGGCAATTTGTTTATTCACAAAGATGTCAATTTTCCAATTCAGGTGAATTGACAGCAATATATGGTGCAATTTGCTGCAATGCAGCGTCGTTCGATGGCACCAAAATTGTCCCATTGAAATGAAAGCTATCAATTTGTCTAATCACAGAACGCCAAATTGCACTCAAATTTCAGTAAATTACCTGATTTTTGGTGTTTCAATTCAGCAGGTTTAAACAGGAGAATCCAATAGGTTTCAATGCAATAAATGGAATATCTTAAAAAAAAGTTTAAAGACCGTTTATTATTTTTAGCAAAACTCCTTTATTTTAACATATACAGAAGGGTCATCAAAAGGCGTAAAGTCGCAAAGGTAATCATATTGTAATAAAGAATCGGCAAATAAAAGTCTCAAACAGAAATCAAAAATATTTCCTCAGTAAGTACCTCAAGAGCATGCGGGGAGGGGAAAAGAAAAAATATAGAAAAAAATAAAATTGGAGGGATCTCTTCAACCTGCGTCCCAGAAGGGCAGTAGTGGAGCGTAAGGTAAGGTATTGCAATGTGAAGCGGGACGCACAGGAGGCAAGGGATTCGCAAGCCGAATAGGTATCAGAGAGCTCCTTCAAGCACTACAGCCTTGCGGCGCTCTAACGGACTCAATCCCGTATGTCCCCGATCCTGCTGTACGGTCTCCAGGGCTCCAACAGGGTCACAGGCAGCAGCTCGATGGGACCATCAGGAAGACGAGGATGTCCTGTGACTGATCCAAGAGCCATGGCTGACACAAAAGGAACCGCTTCCACGTCCACGTGCAGCGAGTCCACATCAGCCCACGATGACACGCGGTCCTGTAGGGGCCACACACACACGCCACCACAGGAGCAGACCTGAATCAAGTCCACCCACCACTGCTCCCGACAGTTCACAGCCAAACATCACATGGGGGTCCCCCTGAAATAAGGCACAGAGGACCCCAAATGCAAAGGCCACATCGCTCTTCGTAGATGGTAGGTCATCAAGGATTGACTGGCAGAAGGTCAGCTCTGCACGGCACTCCAGATGTCCGCTCCTCCAGAGAACCATCAGACCGGTGATGGGACAGCTGGTGGCGGCATATGGAGTCGTCTCCTGGAGCCTCCACTCAGTCAAAAGGGGGACGAGAGCCCATCATCACCCTCGGACCGAGCACACCGGCGGGCATCTCAGGAAGCAGGGGGAGGCAGCAGGGGGAGCCGTCAGGCCATGAAAATGGCTGCCAGAGCCAGGCCGCACTAAAGTAGAGGAGGTCACGCCAGCCCAGGGTAATATCTCGCCATGAAACCCCCCCCCCCAGTATCACAGATGAGTGTCTGCTATCTGCTATCATGCTATCAGGAAGCGAGGATGAGTGGAGAATTTGGCCAGGAAATCTGTAAAATCATCGGCTTTTCAAATATAACAATGGAGCTCCTCAAAGTTGCAGCTGCTCACCCTGACTTCTGGTCATGCCTCCTTTTTTCCATTTTTAAAATATTTTTTAAAATTATTTTTGAACAGACCCTTTTAATAGGTGTCTTTAACAGTTCAGGAGATAAAGGGGTCCAAATGACCCCCATATCTCCTTTATTGGGATTTTTCCTGCTCAGCTGGGGGGAGGTCCCTTTTTGATGTCATCGCTGCCATGCGTGATGACATCAGTGGGTGGGGGAAGGTCCCAAGGTGTGGTCTGACTTCCAGAAGTGAGACGGCCCAGGATTCCCCCCCCCCAGACCCACAGAGGTCTCCCCCGAGGCTGCGGGGAAACCATGACGTGTGGGAGCCATGGGCATGTTGCAGGGTATCCCCATGACGTCCCCACATGTCTTCCACAGCCAAGTGGTTAAACCTGTTGAACTGAATCATCGAATATCAGGAAATTTCACTGACACTTCGGTGCAGTTCTGCGGTCTCTGACTAGATTAACCATTACTTCTCTATGGGACAATTTCACTGCCGCTGAAGGACACCAATCTCTGGTGAACTGCACCGTATTTCACCATCAGTTCGCCAGTATGTGGCGAATTGAAAGCTTGGTGAATAGACAAACTGCCCCAAAATTGCACCGTGCGGTTAAATTCACCCTTTACTGAATAACCCCTATAATGTTCTACCTATCTTGATATGTTGATGAGAATGTTTACCTAAGCAGCAGTTTGAAAAGATTCAGCACCCTTTAGTTCCATGGACACAATTTGATTTTGAATCTGTTGAAACTGGACTTATTAGCTCATCTCTGCAACACATGTCTGCACAGAAGTAAATTGGTCACCTGAATATTTTAGTATCCATCACTAAGAAGATGGATCAGGGTCTGTTCCAAGATGGCAAAGGCTCCCAACATTCACCACCGGAGTGCTCTTTTGTCACGGCTGCCCGCTATACTAAATCTGATTTTCAGGTATTGGCAATGAGGATAGAACATATATTTGATAAACTCAATGCACAATTACATCAGGCTTCAAATGAAATTAAAAAGGAAGTGAAGGAATTTTGTGACAGAATGAGCCGTACTGAGAATAAGAATGAATGAATATGAAGATGTCAATATTGCTTTATCTGACAAAGTTGAAGAATGGAGGACATTCTTTCCGCCTGTTTGGTCAAACTTACTGCTTTGGAAGATGGGGGCTGGAGGAATAAAACTATTAAGATTAGAGGAGTCCCAGTGACTGTCCCTCCTGCAGGTCTGACCTCATATATTGCTGATGGTATTATTCTGCATTTAACTGCTGTGGTGGATCTAGACTCTTTGCACATAAAACAAATACATTGTATATGAAAGCTCCCAGCTGCCTCTCATTTCCCGGTAATGTTCTTTTCAAAATACACTACTATAAGACCAAGGAGATGCTTATGACTGCTGCTTGTAACCCAAAAGTGTTCCAGCCTACGTTTGTCCATATGCAATCCTTTCCAGCTTTGTTTGTCACACTCTACAACTTCACAGGGACTATTTCCCTATTATTAAATTCCTCAGGCATCCCAGCTTACTATATTAATGGCGATTTCCAGCAAAATTGCTAATACATATATAGGGGACCTGGCATGTCTTCCCATCGTTCAAGAGGGACATTCCTTGCTCAGGTCCTGGAACATATTTGTCACAGTCTCTCCACAAACCTGTACAGTTCAATAATGAGTAACCATAAACTGGCACAAGACCACACCACAATCCTCACGGTGTGATAAGGTATCATCTAAATTTAGTTCAACCAAAATTAATGAAAAGTTTCAGCCAAACCTATTCCGATAAACATACAGGGTTATCCAAAGAGAATCGAAAAGTCACCGCATGTTCGGTGACTTTTCGTTCTCTTCAATTCGGCACGATTTGGCGATCCCATTTCGGCGACCCTGCGGTGTATTCAGCAAGCACCACAGGGCTGTCGTAATGCAGGGAAAAGTCGCCGCAAACCCGCCGAAAACTCACTGCAAAACCCAGCGAAGGCACAACAAATCCCGCAAAAACATCTGGATTAACCCCACCGAACACACTGGAAAAACCCGAGCAGGAGCCGACCACAGCGGAGAGCAGCCGCCGGAAAAACCCGACCACTGCAGACGAATGGAGTGAGAAAAAAAAAAGACCGTATGCTTGAATGTTTGAAAAGTGAAGCGCTGTTTGCAAAGAAACTACAGAACGAAAATGTCTGAAATTTACATATAAGATCCAATGGATAATAAAAAGGGCTGTTACAGAAAAAAGAAAAAAAACGGAAAAAAAATGTTTGCAACAAAATCCCCAAAAATGGCTAAAAGATCCTAAAAAATCTAAAACTAAAGAGACTTTTTACTGCAGAATATTATAATCAACGGTTTATTAGATATTGTATTAAAACGGGAATATTTTTAACATTGAAGCCTATGGGATTCGCCTGAATAAACCTGTCGAATGAAACCACCGAATGACAGGGCATTTCAGCAACTTTTCACTGCTGGTTTTTGTTCTCTGAATAGACGAAGCATTGCTTCTCTGGGGATTTCACTGCCCTCGAACAGGCACCGTGTGTGCAGGCAATTCGCCAACATTTGGCGAACTGCCTGCTTTCTAAATAGCCAAATGGCAAGGAAAGGTAACCGTATGCTGAATTTCAGCGTTCAGTTACCTTTCGGCCACAATTTGGAGCTCTTTGAATAACCCTGCAAATGTTTTCGCCATGTTCAAGTCTAGAACATATCATGGTGTGCCAAAACAGGCCACATATGTTTACCACAGTATAGATATTTCAACCCTGTAACTTACAAGGAAATGTAGCAGAGATGTCTTTCATGGTGAAGTAATGCCTGAATATGAACAGACAATTTGACAAGTGCAGTGATCTCAGCGCGAGCACAAAAATAGAAAGATACTGTGGCTTAACTAATAGCCTAATACTGTGTCCTGTTGCTGGGATTCCCTCCTACGTCAGAGGATGCTTAACGCACTGTCTTACTTTTCTCCCTCCTCCCTTCCACCCATACACATGCACGCACAAACACACACATTCGTTTGCCCTTCTGCATCGCAATTTCTTGGTTAGTGACACAATTTCCCACCTGTTTTTTTTTTTCTTTCCATTTTTTTTTCGTTCTTTCTTTTTTCTATAATGTTTTATGTTTCTCAAGGTCGCCCACACTATTCCCACCCCCAGCCTGTCTTCCAGAAGAACGTGGGGTTTCTATGGCAACCCAATCAGTGTTTCCTGCTAGGACGATAACAATCTATTCAATTAGCAGATAGAGGATGCTTAAATCGAAACGGGATGGGGGGGAAATTCATGTAATTTAGAAAAAAATATTTAAAAAAGACCATGTCAGTTTTTTCTCCTTATTTGCTCTTTTACTCTTCTATCTCTTTCATTTATAGTCAGTACTTATAGTACATGAAGCTATGTAAAGCTCGATAGCGATACACGACTTTCTTTTACAGTCTAGCTTAAAATGGTGACGTTCTACCATAACTACAAATTATAAGGCACCTGGACCAGTAGCTTTGGGATCAAGTGCAAATTTATCAGACTGCCCAGTCACCCACTTGCTTACAGCATATTATCATTTGCCCTACCTATCAGGGTTATTCAGAGAAAGGTGAAAACCAGGAGAATGACTGGAGAAGGGAAAATTCTAGTAGGGTTATTCAAAGAGAATCGAAAGGTCACCGCACATTCGGTGACTTTTCGTTCTCTTCAATTCGGTACGATTTGGTGATCCCATTTCGACCGCCCTGCGGTGTATTCAGCAAGCATCACAGGGCCGCCGAAATGCAGGGAAAAGTCGCCGCAAACCCGCCAAAAACTCACCGCAAAACCAGGGAGAGGGCACACCGAAACCCGCAAAAACATCTGGATTAACCCCACCGAAAACACCGGAAAAACCCGAGCTGGAGCCGATCACACGTAGCGCAGCCACCGGAAAAACCCGACACCGCAGACGAATGGAGTGAATAAATTAAAAAAAGAGTACGCTTGAATGTTTGAAAAGTAAAACGCTGTTTGCAAAGAAACTACTGAGCGAAAATGTCTGAAATTTACATATGAGGTCCAATGAATGATAATAAAAAGGGATGTTACAGAAAAAATAAGTAAAGTTAAAAACAAAAACAAAAAAAAAAAATCGGAAGTTTTTTTTTAAAAAAAAAATCCCGAAAAATGCTTAAAATATCCTAAAAAAAAAATCCATAAATAAAGCAACTCTTTACTGCAGAATATTATAATCAACGGTTTATTAGATATTGAATTAAAATGAGAATATTTTTAACATTGAAGCCTATGGGATTCGCCTGAATAAATCTGCCGCATGAAACCACCAAATGGCAGGGCAATTCGGCAACTTTTCACTGCTAAATTTTGCTCTCTGAATAGCCGAAGCATTGTTTCCCTATGGGGATTCACTGCCCTCGAACAGGCACCGAACAGGCACCGTATGTGCAGTCAATTCGCCAGGATTTGGCGAATTGCCTGCTCTCTGGATAGCCGAATTGCCAAGAAAGGTAACCGAATGCTGATTTTCAGCATTCGGTTCCCTTTTGGGAGCCATTCGGATCTCTTTGAATAACCCTGTAGGTTAAAATAGCCGATTTGGAAAGTGAGAGAAATGGGAGAATTTTTCTGGTTTGGCTATTTTGACCTAGAATTTTCACTTCTCCAGTCATTCTCCTGGGTTTCACCTCTCTCTGAATAACCCTGTATGTGTCTTTTCCTGCATATATATTATTCCCTCCTATTCTTATTCTATAGATTTAATATTAGCTTATGTTTTCCTCTGTTAACTGCCATGTTAGGCTAGGGTCAGACTGAGGCAGTGCGAACGCGCGTTCTGGCGCACTTAATCACGGCCGTGCTAGCAGCAGATGACGGGCAATGACGGCCAATATACGATGTACGGTCGCACAAAAGTCCGGCTGCGCAACGCAAGTGGAAAATGAACGCATTTTTTCGAGAACGCAGAACCACTAGTACTGACGTACAGAGTGCGCTGTGTCCGCTAGCGGCGTGTGTGCGTGATTAGGAGACATCAGACGCTGCTAATGTCCGGCCAACATAACGTCCAGATGCAAGAAGTGTTTTATTGATGATCCGTACAAAATCACGGATGAAACTGCGCATAGTATGACCGCTATTGCGTATTCCGTGAAAAAATGCGTCCATTCTTCGAACGCACATTTTCACGGACAACGTGAAAAATGCGTTAGTCTGACCCTAGCCTTAGTCCAACTAAACATACTTATTTTCAGATACAACATACTGTACTCTAGCATTGGGATCAGGGACAAAGTGTACGTGGTGTTCAATTTCACATTACGGTTGAGGAATGGTGGCAGGTACAATCAGAAAGGGTATGTGCAGTCACTTTTATAGTATGCTAGGTTCACAGGTGCCACCTCCCCTTGCGAGACTTTTCACTTAAATTAGGCATGCATCACATGCTTGTTATCAAGACAATTCTAGCCACAAGAATTTTGGAAGGAGATTGTTACTGAACCTGGTCGAAGTTCTAAACATTCAGTTTGCAAACCAGGGAACAACATCAATTCTTCAGTTCAATCTGTATGACAATCTGCTTGTTTTTCAAGATTTGATTAATCAGTTACATTTCCAACAGCAGATGGCTGTGTAAGTATGGAAGATAGTCAGAGAGATGAGATAACTGGAATGCTGGATGTCCTTAGCCCATAACTTCGAAAAAACACTGCATGATTTACAGTTCTTTTTAATGCCTTTGCCATCCTCAGTTGGGTCCTATCCTGACTCACTTTCAACGTGTTTGCAGTTGACCAACATTCACTGCATAAGCAGTGTAACCGCTAAGGCTGGGGTCAGACGAGCGTAGTGTTCACGTCCGTGATTGCGCCTAAAAGTACGTCCGTGATAGCATGACAGGAAGCCCATCGGAGCCCGACACACGAAGTACGTCCGCACTGAACTGCGGACGCACAACGGCCGCGGCCCACGGACGCAAGGCAGTCAAGAACGTACAACCGCTAGAACGGCCGCACAAAGTGCGCTGCGTCCGCAACGTCCGCATAGCTTTGTGTGTGAGTGATGGAACGTGGTCAGACGGACTGCATTTATACGTCCAGCATTTTTCACGGACAAAATGGTTTTGCTTTTTAATTTATTTTCCCTCCTACATCCGTCAAAATATATACGTCAGTGAAAAAAACGGACTGTCTGGCCACTACTGCGTCTTCCGTACTGACGTACGTCCGTGTGCACGGACGTACAGTCCGTAGAAATCACGCTCGTCTGACCCTAGCCTAATTCCCCAGATTGGTACAAAAACGTAAAACATAACTTTTATTAAAATATAAAAATGTACAAACAAAAAATAAACACAAAGATCACTAAGTGATCAAGAAGAAAGTGCTGATAGGAAATGCAAATATTCCAATAGTTCCTGATACTGGTTTTAGTGCTGGGTGGGAATTCGATCGTCTGATTATATATCAAATCATTAATCAACAGTTAATTTGGTTCCAGATTGGTGTACTGGATATAATCTCATATGGTTATAAAATGTTCTTACTACCTGGTACATTTGAACGAAAGATTATCAAGCCCAGTGCTAAAAGCAATATCTATCAGAACTATTGGGAACTATTGGAATATTTGCTTTCCTATCAGCACTTTCTTCTTGATCACTTATTGATCTTTATGTTTATTTTTTGTTTGAAATTTTTTATATTTTAATAAAAGTTATGTTTTAAATTTTTGTTCCAATATGGGGCATTAGCGCTTGCACTGCTTATGCAGTGAATGTTAGTTTACTCTGAAAGGTAGGATTCAATCCCAGTGTATGCCCCTTCAATCAGTTATTGGTCTGTAACAACTTCTCTGTAACTGGCGTTCCAGTTTGTTTATTTATTGCTTGATAAAGTTGGTTTACAAATTTACTGCAGTCATTATAGGGCTGCTAAGACTGTTGCTCGGCATTACTATAATTCTTGACTCTGCAAAGAACTATATTGTAGATTTTAGAGGACTTTCGGGAATGCATAATTTATGATGGAATAATGTTTAAAGGGAATTGCATTAAGAAATGCTGGATAGTATCTCCTATCACTTTCAGTTGACCACTTTAGTTTAGAGTTACCATCTAGAACCGTGGTTCCCAAGCCTGGTCTTCAAGTACCCCTAACAGGCCATATTTTAAGGATTACGTTCAGGGGAATGCAAATTGAATGTTGCAACCACAGAGCAGCAAATCCTATCACCTACGCTGTGATTCAGATTTCTGGCAAACCTCGTCTGGTAGGGGTACTTGAGGACAGGGTTGGGTACCTATGATCTAGAGCATCTTGAATCCTCTTATTCCTAAATTATTGAAAAAATGTATGATTGGGATTGATGGTAAACCCAACCTTAAGTAGGGCGTGATGAAAATAGAGGGTGATTGAACGCCAATATTAATTATAGCCAAAAACAATTCCCAAACTGAGAAAAAACAGGTCTCCCCTAGTGTCCTTATTAAAACATAACTTTTAATCGAATTTATTAAAATGACTAAATTTTTTGGCTATTCCTAAATTAGTCCTGAAGTGAAATGTGATATTCTATCCTTACCCTCCCCTAATCATATCCTACCATTGACTAAAAACCCAAAACCAATGCTGTGTAAGATCTTGGTACCAATAAAAAATATATACGTATCTTTTCCTGGGCTCCTGGAGTGCTCCTCCCATTTACACTCAAACAGAAATGTACAAAAAGAATGTGTATGACACAATTGGGAGCACTACCTAGGTACATGAAAACAAGAATAGTGTGATACAGTTTCCACACGAGTATTCTGTTATGAGCCAACTACAAGTTGCACTCACTATACGCAAACATAATTGAAGCGTATCGTATATCAAGATGTTACCCTCCTCCGGATTCCATCAATGGATCAGTACGTCACCGGAGAGACGGGTCCTTCGTGCTGCTTGATTTTCGGGATGCTCAAAATCTTTTCTCCCTTGGATGTAGGGTGAAATACGAATCACTCTTGCTTTCACATACAAAAAGAGGTTTATTAAAACAGTTAAAACATGTAACACTCGACGCGTTTCGTGGCCCATTCCTGAGGAAGAAGCTTGGGCCACGAAACGCGTCGAGTGTTACATGTTTTAACTGTTTTAATAAACCTCTTTTTGTATGTGAAAGCAAGAGTGATTCGTATTTCACCCTACATCCAAGGAGAAAAGATTTTGAGCATCCCGAAAATCAAGCAGCACGAAGGACCCGTCTCTCCGGTGACGTACTGATCCATTGATGGAATCCGGAGGAGGGTAACATCTTGATATACGATACGCTTCAATTATGTTTGAGTATAGTGAGTGCAACTTGTAGTTGGCTCATAACATAATACTCGTGTGGAAACTGTATCACACTATTCTTGTTTTCATGTACCTAGGTAGTGCTCCCAATTGTGTCATACACATTCTTTTTGTACATTGACTAAAAAGACTCGCAGGGCTATTCAGAAAGAGGTGAAAACCTTGACAATGACTGGAGAATTGAAAATTCTAGGTCAAAATAGTCAAACCACAAAAATTCTCCCATTTATCTCACTTTCCAAATCGGCTATTTGGTCTAGATTGGTCTCTTCTCCTGCCAATTCTCAAGGTTTTCACCTCTCTCTGAATAGCCCTGTCGGTAATATGGGAAAAACCTTTTTAACTAACAGGTCTATTCATTAATGGTAAAACTCAGGAGAATTGGCAGTAGAAGAGAACAATCTAGATCAAATAGAAAGTGAGATACATAGGAGAAATGTTCTGGTTTGGTTTGGTTTGGCTATTATTTGGTCAGAGATTTTTCACTTCTATCAATTCTCCTGAGTTTCACCTTTACTGAATAGACCTGTAAGTTTTTTTCGTGCCAAGATTCAAAGATGGCCACCATGGTTAAACAACCTAAAATATTGCAAACTGCCAGTTTTTAATATTTATATCAATGCATAGAGGTAATAAGTCACTCACGTTCATTAAAGTCACTCACGAGAACATTACAAATGGTTAAGCGACCTATGTCGGACCACTTGGAATTAGCTTAAATCGTATGAGAAAGAAAATGTGCCATTACTGATTGCAGTCTACAGCAGGGCTGTCAAACTCATGGCCCTCCAACTGTTGATGCCTATCATTCTCAGAATTCTTTAAATACAGTAAATATCCAGTGAATCATTGTAGTTGTAGTTCAGAAACATCTGGGGGGGGCAGCATTTGACAGCCTTGGTGTACAGATTTTAATGCAAGAATCCCTTGGCACTATTGGGCTTTGTGCTTTTTCTTCATTGGACCACATGGGTTTGTAAGGCTTGTTAGATTTATACTGCAGCTTGCTGTCCTTACAGTAATTATGTTTGCCTTTTGCGCATCTCAGCTTTTAGTGGAGGATAAATTCAGTGTACATATCACAGTTATTTATGCTACACAAAGATAGTTATATTGACTTGACAGATGAAAATGAATTTTACTATGGCATACATGGAAAACATATCCATTTCAGCGTTTGAGATAGTAAGTTTTCATCTCTGAATAACTGTTTATTGAATAGACCTCTAATGTAACTAGAAATTAATCAGACATGAACATTAGTTGTGTGTGCGTCATTGCTATTGCAAACTAGCGTTATTACCCAGTGGACTGAGTATAAAAAGCACATAAACTAACAACAGAGGAAACCAAATTACGCTGCTGTCATCTTTCACAGTGTAAGGAATTATATAATCACGCGGGTACACAACACACAATCATAAACACCAATTGCCCGGTCTAATTTCAGCTCCTAAGTCATGAATTTATAAGCAACAGTTCAAAAATAATGGGGGAAGGGAAATTTAAATCACTAAAATGTTTTTTTTTCCACATGGTGTTAACCCCTTAAGGACCCAGGACGTACCATGTACGTCATTGCAGCGGGTCTCTTTTAGACCCGCTGACGTACATGGTAACGTCCTGCGGTTTTTTGAGCGCTGGAAGCGATCGGATCGCTTCCAGCAGCTCAAACGCCATTGCAGGATGCCTGGGAGTCCAGGCATCCGTGCAATGGCGGTGAGAAGTGCCGGGGCACCTTGTGATCGCTCCCCGGGAGCGATCAACATCCGGTTTTACCGGAGAGGTGCCCGGCACTTCTAGAGAGCGCTGGAAGCGATCGGTATCGCTTCCAGCTGCTCTGTGTATATTGCAGGGATGCCTCGACATCGAGGCATCCTTGCAATATGCTTACCTGCCGCCGGTCCGCTAAGTGATCGCTCCCCCCGAGCGATCACTTCCGGTAGCGGCAGGAAGTACTGAGTGGCACTCAGTACAAAACGATCACATGAGTGATCAGGTGCTCTGCTGGGTGCCTCGAGGGATCAAGGCACCCAGCAGAGTAAAAAAAGTGTAAAAAAAATAAAAAAATAAAAAAATAAAAATCAATAAAAAGTTATAAAATAAAAATAAAATGACAGCCAAGATGGCGCTGCCCTTCTAAGGGCAGGGTCATCTTGGGGCTGAGTGGGATGTTCCTAGCCTGCCTCATCAGAGAGGCAGGCTAGCAACATCCAATCAGAAGTAAAAAAAACAAAATAAAATTTCTAATTTGTCAGGTCAGGTCAATATTTTGTAAATATTGTCTCTGACCTCTGTGATTCTCCCTCCCTCTCCTCACTTGTGTTTTGGTGAGCGAGAGAGAGAGATCAGATTTGACAGGTTAGAGATTTTAGTGAGATTAGAAAAATTGAGGCAGATTTAGAGAGATTTTAGTGAGATTAGAAAAATTTAGGCAGATTTAGAGAGATTTTAGGGAGATTTAGAAGAATTGAGGCAGGTTTAGAGTGATTTAGAGAGATTTAGGTGTTTATTTGTATTTTCTTGTGAAACCCAACGGTTCTTCTAAGAACCAACAATCCGCTTATTATATATAATAATTATAAAATTTTATAATCTATTATATATAATGTCTGAGAGGGTGTACAGCGCCGAGGAGGCATATGCCATCCTGGCATCAGAATCTGAGGCATCTGCGTCAGACTCCGACCCTGATTTTGACCCCGCCAACTGCTCAGAGACGTCGCTAGATACATCATCTACGCTGGCTGATGTATCTAGTGATGTTTCTGATGCAGATCCTGGGTCACTACCTGCCAGCAGGAGACGCACAGCTCCAGCTGAGGAGTGGGTAGTGCCTCATCGCCAGAGGCCAGATATCCCTCCTTTCACGGCAAATCCTGGCATCAATATTGATGTTGCAGGATTTACCGCCACACAGTTTTTGCAGGTGTTTATGGGGGATGATTTGTTGGGCCACATCGTGGCCCAATCAAATCTGTATGCCCATCAGCATTGTGCTGCGAAGCCAGACTCCTACTTGGCAAGGCAGCAATGGACCCCACTAGATGTGCCAGAATTTCTGAAATTCTGGGCACTTACTATGCTGATGGGCATCATAAAGAAGCCCTCAATTCGCTCCTACTGGAGCAGTAGCCCCATCTGCTCTACCCCCATTTACCCCCAATCAATGTCACGTAGAAGGTATGAAAACATTTTGCGTTTCATGCACTTCAGTGACAACAGCCTGTGCCCTCCTAGAGAGCATCCCCAGTTTGACAGGCTGTATAAAATCCGCCCCCTGATTACCCACTTCGCCGACAGGTTTGCAGAGGCTTATACACCTGGAAGGAATATCTGCGTGGATGAATCCCTAATGAAATACAAGGGAAGGCTGGGATTCAAGCAGTATATTCCTTCCAAACGCTCCAGGTATGGAGTGAAGGTGTATAAGCTCTGTGACAGCGAGAGTGGGTATACTCAGGCCTTCCGGGTGTACGAGGGAAAGGATAGTAGCCTTGACCCTCCAGGTTACCCAGAACACATGGGAACCAGTGGCAAGATTGTGTGGGACCTACTTTTTCCCCTGATGAACAAAGGGTACCACTTGTATGTTGATAATTTTTATACAAGTGTCCCTTTGTTCAAGCTGCTGTATTGTTTTGATACAGCAGCATGCGGTACTGTTCGCAAGAACCGCGTAGGTTTCCCAGCACAGCTTGTCCGCACCCGGCTAAAAAGGGGGGAGACCTCAGCTCTGCGCCAAGAGGAGCTGTTGGCGGTCAAGTACAGAGACAAGAAGGATGTATACCTTCTATCCACCATCCACACTGAGAGGTCTGTGGAGGTCTCTGTACGTGGCAGAGCTGAGCGCATCAGGAAGCCAGTGTGCATCAAAGACTATAACGGCATATGGGTGGGGTTGATCTGGCAGATCAGCTGCTCCAGCCCTACCAGATTATGCGGAAGTCAAGGGCCTGGTACAAAAAGGTTGCAATTTACCTGATGCAAATTGCAACCCACAATGCCTTTTTGCTCTGCAAAAAGGCAAACCCCGGAGTGACGCTGTCCTTTTTACAGTTTCAGCTCCAGGTCATTTCGGGGCTTTTGTACCAGGATGCACCTGCTCCCCGGGCGGTGATGGGGGACAGAGTTGGGGCTACGCATTTTATTTATAAAATCCCCCCTACTGAGGGCAAACAGAAACCCCAAAAAAGGTGCAGGGTGTGTTTCAAGAGGGGGCAGAGGAGAGACACACAATCTTTTACTGCCCAGAATGCCCTGGACAACCCGGTCTGTGTCTTGGGGACTGTTTCAAGCTATATCACACTGTGCGTGATCTGTGATTTTTTTTTTCCTTTTTTTTTTCTCACACTCCAGTTAGTTAGTTCAGTTTAGTTTTTTTTTCTTTTACTGCACCAGACTTTTACATTTTATTCGTACATTTTTATGTTCTACAATTGGTGCTGTATTTTGCCAAAATCTTTGCACACCTATGCATGGGGGGCATGGGTGTACTCAGGAGACCTTGCAGAAAACAACCTGGAGAGTTTTCATGCAGTAACAAACAACAGTGTCTCCTAAATCACAGTCCAAATCTAATGTGGGCGTAAAAATAAAAAATTGAAAAATTACCGCCACACACCTTCTCAAATGTTTTGGGCTAAAACCGTTGCATCCATGGCATCAAAGCACTCCATATGCAATACCTTGGGGTGTCAACATAACAAATATAAACAATTTTCTGGCAATAATTCAAACTGGGGTATGCGGTAGACCCAAAACCAAAGCTAGGCCTAGCTGAAGAAATAATCTCAATTTCAACTCCAATGACAAAGTCATAAAAATTGTATTTGAACCTTCCCAAAATCCTGCCAAACCTATGCATGGGGGGCATGGGTGTACTCAGGAGACCTTGCAGAAAACAACCTGGAGAGTTTTCATGCAGTAACAAACAACAGTGTCTCCTAAATCACAGTCCAAATCTAATGTGGGCGTAAAAATCTGAAAATTGAAAAATTACACCACACACCTTCTCAAATGTTTTGGGCTAAAACCGTTGCATCCATGGCATCAAAGCACTCCATATGCAATACCTTGGGGTGTCAACATAACAAATATAAACAATTTTCTGGCAATAATTCAAACTGGGGTATGCAGTAGACCCAAAACCAAAGCTAGGCCTAGCTGAAGAAATAATCTCAATTTCAACTCCAATGACAAAGTCATAAAAATTGTATTTGAACCTTCCCAAAATCCTGGCAAACCTATGCATGGGGGGCATGGGTGTACTCAGGAGACCTTGCAGAAAACAACCTGGAGAGTTTTCATGCAGTAACAAACAACCGTGTCTCCTAAATCACAGTCCAAAACTGATGTGGGTGTGAAAATGAAAAATGACCACCAAACAGTATCCAATTTGTTTGGAGCAAACGGTTGCATCCATAGCATAAAAACACTCCATTTACAATACTTTGGGGTGTTAGCTTACCAAATATATGCACGTTCATAAAACTGGGGTATGTAAAAAGGCCCCTAAAAAGAAGATAAGCAAAGAAGATACTGTATGTCAAATTAGAAAATTGACAAGCACATGTCAAAGA
Organism: Leptobrachium leishanense; assembly: GCA_009667805.1. Taxonomy (NCBI): domain Eukaryota; kingdom Metazoa; phylum Chordata; class Amphibia; order Anura; family Megophryidae; genus Leptobrachium; species Leptobrachium leishanense. The sequence goes on along the minus strand of CM019070.1, from coordinate 89,215,827 downwards.
TTGGCGTAGCACCCCAAAAACAACAGAACAAATCTATATATGGGTGGTATCACTTTACTCAGAAGATGTTGCTGAACATATTTTGGGGTGTTTTTTGGCAGTAACCCATAACTGGATTTGACAATTCATGCCTAAAGTACAATGTGTGTGAAAAAATAACCCAAAAAGTGACTACCTGAAAGTTTGACATAGAGCTAGTGCATGGAAAGTGTTAAAATACAACTCTTTGAAGCACCCTAGGGTGTGCCCTTTCTAAAAATATATGGTTTGATGGGGGTAAATTACTTTGGCCGGCTTCAAAAATGTCCCAAATAGGACATGGGTGCATGATGACGAAATGTGAAAATTCCAAGTTGGAAAACTGAAATGCGCACCCCCAAATAAGGCCTATTAGCCCCCAAATGACCCGACATACCTATACATGGGTGGTATCAATTTACTCAGAAGATGTTGCTGAACATATTTTGGGGTGTTTTTTGGCAGTAACCCATAACTGGATTTGACAATTCATGCCTAAAGTACAATGTGTGTGAAAAAATAACCCAAAAAGTGACTACCTGAAAGTTTGACATAGAGCTAGTGTATGGAAAGTGTTAAAATACAACTCTTTGAAGCACCTAGGGTGTGCCCTTTCTAAAAATATATGGTTTGATGGGGGTAAATTACTTTGGCCGGCTTCAAAAATGTCCCAAATAGGACATGGGTGCATGATGACGAAATGTGAAAATTCCAAGTTGGAAAACTGAAATGCGCACCCCCCAAATAAGGCCTATTAGCCCCCAAATGACCCGACATACCTATACATGGGTGGTATCAATTTACTCAGAAGATGTTGCTGAACATATTTTGGGGTGCTCTTTGGCAGTAAACCTTAAAGTTCACAGTACATGTATTCTTAAATTGCGTTCAAAAAAAAAAAAAATCACCAAAAATTTTTTTTTCTCAAACTTTGGCATAGATTTGTGGTAAAATGGTTTGCATGGAAAGAGTCAAAATACCCCAAGTTTAATACCTTGATTTGTGTACTTTAAAAAAATATGTATATGTGGCGGGTTATTCAGGAATTAGTGACAGATATCAGTGTTACAATGTCACTAGCACTAGTTTTGAAAATAAACTCTTTGGAAATGGCAAAGTGCTACTTGCACTTATTGTTGCATAAAATAAGGAAAAAAGCGAGGAATATGTAAACATTGGGTATTGCTAAACTCAGTACTAAATTTAGAAACTACTAAGGAATTAATTTTTTTGACGGTTGTTGATACATAAGAAATTTTGGGGGTCAAAGTTCGAAAAAGTGGTGTTTTTTCATTTTTTTTGTCATATTTCACAATATTTTTTATAGTAAATTATATGAAATTATGAAAAAAATGGTATCTTTATAAAGTCCATTTAATGACGAGAAAAACAGTGTAAAATATGTGTGGGTTACATAAACGAGTAAGAGGAAAATTTGACGTAAACACTAACAGCGCAGAAACGTAAAAACAGCAGCGGTCACTAAAGGACGGATTTGTGTAAAACCGCCCGGTCACTAAGGGGTTAATATTATAAAGCCAGTAATAATTAAAACAAATTAAAATAAGTGCAAATAATTAAAAATGATCAGATATGTCAGTGTCAGCGTGTATCAGCTTCTATGTGTGTGTGTGTCTCAGTGTCTGTGTCAGTGTCATTCTCTCTGACAGCGTTTCTGAGTCATTCTGTGTCGCTGTCAGTGTCTATCATTTTCAGTGTATATTTGTCAGTGTCTTGGTGTCTATTTGTGTCTCTGCAAGTGTGTTTCTTTCAGTGTCTTCGTGTCTGTCAGTGTCTTTGCAGTGTCCGTGTGTTTGCATCTATGTCAGTGTCTCCCAGTGTTCCTGTGTATCTCCAATAGGGATGGGCTGCCGGTTCAATCCGAACATGAGTTCGATTCGAACATTGCCCGCTCGGTGAACATCGAACATTTACGCGTGTTCGCCGCGTGTTCGCCACGTGTTCGCCGCGTGTTCGCCCACAATGCACCACAATGGACCACAATGCACTTTTCCACTGGCCTGAAGCTTGTAATTGGCTACAGCCTTGCACCTGACCACAGGCCAGGTGCAAGACAGGTGCAAGACTATGCCAATCAGGGCTCAGAGTCCTGATTGGGCAAATTTTACCCAATCATGGGCTCACAGAGCTAAGTCCCACAGCACACTATATAAGGCTTTCCCACAGCCCCAGCACGTGTTTTGTTTGCAGGAGTGAGAGGAGATTGTTCCTTCAGTGTGTCTCACAGACGTCTAGCAGATTTCTTTGAATTGTAATCTGTGTCTTCTCACTGCCAGCTATCAGGGGGTCCCACATACTTCTAGCAGATATCTGGTATTTGTAATCTGTGTCTTCTCACTGCCAACTATTGGGGTCTCACAGACCTCTAGCAGATATCTGGGAATTGTAATCTGTGTTTTCTCACTGCCAGCTATCAGGAGGTCCCACATTCTTCTAGTAGATATCTGGGAATTGTAATCTGTGTCTTCTCACTGCCAGCTATAAGGGGGTCCCACATACTTCTAGCAGATATCTGGGAATTATAATCTGTGTCTTCTCACTTCCAGCTATCAGAGGGTCCCACATACTTCTAGCAGATATCTGGGAATTGTAATCTGTGTCTTCTCACTGCCAGCTATCAGGGAGTCCCACATACTTCTAGCAGATATCTGGGATTTGTAATCTTTATCTACTCACTACCAACTATTGGGGTCTCAGACTTCTAGCAGATATCTGGGAATTGTATTCTGTGTCTTCTCACAGACTTCTAGCAGATATATGGAAAGTGTAATCTGTGTCTTCTCAATGCCAGCTATCAGGGGGTCCCACATATTTCTAGCAGATATATGGGAAGTGTAATCTGTGTCTTCTCAATTCCAGCTATCAGGGGGTCCCACATATTTCTAGCAGATATCTGAGAATTGTAATCTGTGTCTTCTCACTGCCAGCTATTGGGGTCTCACAGACTTGTAGCAGATATCTGGGAATTGTAATCTGTGTCTTCTCACTGCCAGCTATTGGGGTCTCACAGACTTCTAGCAGATATCTGGGAATTGTAATCTGTGTCTTCTCACTGCAAGCTATTGGGGTCTCACAGACTTCTAGCAGATATCTGGGAATTGTAATCTGTGTCTGCTCACTGCCAGCTATCAGTGGGTTCCACATATTTCTAGCAGAGATCTGGGAATTGTAATCTGTGTGTTGGCACTGCCAGCTGCTGCCAGGCTATCAGGCTGTATCACTGATTTATAGCAATGTTCTGGAAAATCTGTATATCTTTAATCTAATTCTAGATACCATACAATAACACAGTTTAATCAGAGTTCATCTGTTTATCTATTCAGAGTAGAATCTGGGTGTTGCCAGCTATCAGGGTGTATCACTGACGTATAGCATTGTTCTGGAAAATCTGTATATCTTTAATCTACATATCACTCACCATGTCAGAAAGACCAAAAAAAACAGGTAGACGCTCCCAGACACAGATAAGAGGGCAAGCAGCCTCTGTGTTGGAAGGCTGTGCCCCTGGTCATCGTGGATGTGGTGCATCCTCTGCAGGGGCATGCTTGTCCTTTCTAACTGGTGATGGCTGTCTGAAGCAGCAGCAACATACAGAGGATTTGCAGGATTGGCTAACCAGGCCATCCTCATCCTCTGAATCCTCTGCCAGCCAGGCTTGTAGTGGTTTACAGTCCACTGGTTTACAGTTCAGCTGCCAAAACATCAAATTCAGCCTCCATGTCCACAGCTACTCCTGCCGTAGCCTCACTAACATACACGGAGGAGTCAGCTGAATTGTTTGACTACAGTGACAGTGACATGCTGCTTGAGGATGCGCAGCAACTACAGTGCTCTGATTCAAACTCTGAGGAAGGGAGTATAATCAATCAGCCTAGAGGGAGGGGGTGCCAGTGACACACAAAGAACTGGTACTCATGTTCCACCAGCAGCTGCAGCACACTGCCAAGTTGGCTCCAGTGACGAGGAGATATGGGTGATGACGATGATGAGGTCACTGACTCCACCTGGGTAGGGATGAGCTGTTCGGTTCGACCTGTTCGGAGTTCGCATCGAACATCGGCCGTTCGAAAGTTTGCGAACTCCGAAACATTTCTGCGTGTTCGCCGCATGTTCGCCCACAATGCACCACAATGGACCACAATGCACTTTTCCACTGGCCTGAAGCTTGTAATTGGCTACAGCCTTGCACCTGACGACAGGTCAGGTGCAAGACAGGTGCAAGACTATGCCAATCACAGCTCAGAGTCCTGATTGGGCAAATTTTGCCCAATCATGGGCACACAGAGCTAAGTCCCGCAGCACACTATATAAGGCTTCACACAGCCCTCAGCACGTGTTTTTTGAGAGGAGATTGTTCTGTTAGTGTGTGTGCTCACTGCCAGCAGCTATTGTGGGGGTCTCACTTCTACAAGATTTCTGGGAATTGTTGTAATCTGTGTGTTCTTACTGCCAGCAGCTATTGTGGGGGTCTCACTTCTACAAGATATCTGGGAATTGTTGTAATCTGTATGTTCTCACTGCCAGCAGCTATTGTGGGGGTCTCACTTACACAAAATATCTGGGAATTGTTGTAATCTATGTGTTCTCACTGCCAGCAGCTATTGTGGGGGTCTCACTTATACAAAATATCTGGGAATTGTTGTAATCAGTGTGTTCTCACTGCCAGCAGCTATTGTGGGGGTCTCACTTATACAAAATATCTGGGAATTGTTGTAATCTGTGTGTTCTCACTGCCAGCAGCTATTGTGGGGATCTCACACAAAATATCTGGGAATTGTTGTAATCTATGTGTTCTCACTGCCAGCAGCTATTGTGGGGGTCTCACTTATACAAAATATCTGGGAATTGTTGTAATCTGTGTGTTCTCACTGCCAGCAGCTATTGCAGGGTCTCACTTCTATCAGATATCTGAAAATTGTAATCTGTGTCTTGTCACTGCCACCCATCAGGGGGTCTGACAGACTTGTATCAGATATCTAGGAATTATAACCTGTGTTGTCACTGCCACCCATCAGGGGGTCTCACTGATTTATAGGTGGTTTCTGGGAATTTTAATCTGTGTATTGTCCCTGGCTGCCAGCTATCAGGGTGTCTCACTGAGTTATACCAGAGTTCTGCAAATCTCCAATTTTTTATAACAGAGTTGAATCAGAGTTCTGTATATCTTTAATCTATATATCACTCACCATGTCAGAAAGACCAAAAAGGACAGGCAGATGCCCCCAGACACAGATAAGAGGGCAAGCAGCCTCTGTGTCGGGAGGCTGTTCCTCTGGTCGTCGTGGACGTGGTGCATCCTCTGCAGGGGCACGCTTGTCCTTTCTAATTGGTGCTGGCCATCTTAAGCAGCAGCAACATACAGACGATTTGGTGGATTGGCTAACCAGGCCATCCTCATCCTCCGAGTCCTCTGCCAGCCAGGCTTGTAGTGGTTTACAGTCCACCTCAGCTGCCAAAGCAGCTAATGCAGCCTCCGTGTCCACAGCTACTCCTGCCGTAGCCTCACCAACAAACACGGAGGAGTCAGCTGAATTGTTTGACTACAATGACAGTGACATGCTGCATGAGGATGCGCAGCAACTCCAGTGCTCTGATTCAAACTCTGAGGTTGAGGAAGGGAGTATAATCAACCTAGAGGAAGGGGATGCCAGTGACACACAAATAACTGGCACTCATGTTGCCCCAGCAGCTGCAGCATACTGCCAAGTTGGCTCCAGTGATGAGGAGATAGGGGGTGATGACGATAATGAGGTCACTGACTCCACCTGGGTGCCTGATCGAACAGAGGAGTCAAGTGAGGAGGAGGCACAACAAACACGAGGTGAGCAACCATAGCCAGTCCAAGGCATCAGATGTCAGAGCTGCTCAGGTGCAGAGCGCTGTTGTCTTGCAGCAGACGTCCAGGATCTCTGCTGTCTGGGAGTTCTTCACGACATGTGCAGCAGACTGCAGCGTTGCTATTTGTAAGCTACAGTCAGGTCCAGAAATATTGGGACAGCGACACAATTCTAACATCTTTGGCTTTATACACCACCACAATGGAGTTGGAATGAAACAAACACAATGTGCTTTAACTGCAGACTGTCAGCTTTAATTTGAGGGTATGTACATCCAACTCAGGTGAACGGTGTAGGACTTACAGCAGTTTGCAGATGTGCCTCCCACTTGTTAAGGGACCAAAGGTAATGGGACAATTGGCTTATCAGCTGTTCCATGGCTCCATGTTCCATGTGATATTCCCTCATTACCCCAATTACAATGTGCATATAAAAGGCCCAGAGTTAATTTCAAGTGTGCTATTTGCATTTGGAATCTGTTGCTGTCAACTCTCAAGATGAGATCCAAAAAACTGTCACTATCAGTGAGGCAAGCCATCATTAGGCTGAAGAAACAAAACAAACCAATCAGAGAGATAGCAAGAACATTAGGCGTGGCCAAAACAACTGGTTGAAACATTCTCAAAAAGAAGGAACGCACCGGTGAGCTCAGCAACACCAAAAGACCCAGGAGACCACGGAAAACAACTGTGGTGGATGACCGAAGAATTCTTTCCCTGGTGAAGAAAACACACTTCACAACAGTTGGCCAGATCAAGAACACTCTCCAGGAGGTAGGTGTATGTGTGCCAAAGTCAACAATCAAGAGAAGACTTCACCAGAGTGAATACAGAGGGTTCACCACAAGATGTAAACTATTGGTGAGCCTCAAAAACAGGAAGGCCAGATTAGAGTTTGCCAAACAACACCTAACAAAGCCTTCACAGTTCTGGAACAAGATCCTATGGACAGATGAGACCAAGATCAACTTGTACCAGAGTGATGGGAAGAGAAGAGTATGGAAAAGGAAAGGAACTGCTCATGATCCTAAGCATACCACCTCATCAGTGAAGAATGGTGGTGGAAGTGTCATGGCGTGGGCATGTATGGCTGCCAATGGAACTGGTTCTCTTGTATTTATTGATGATGTGACTGCTGACAAAAGCAGCAGGATGAATTCTGAAGTGTTTCGGGCAATATTATCTGCTCACATTCAGCCAAATGCTGCAGAACTCATTGGACGGCGCTTCACAGAGCAGATGGACAATGACCCAAAGCATACTACAAAAGCAACCAAAGAGTTTTTGAAGGGACAGAAGTGGAATGTTATGCAATGGCCAAGTCAATCACCTGACCTGAATTCCAATGAGCATGAATTTCACTTGCTGAAGACAAAACTGAAGGGAAAACGCCCCAAGAACAAGCAGGAACTGAAGACAGTTGCAGTAGAGGCCTGGCAGAGCATCAACAGGGATGAAACCCAGCGTCTGGTGATGTCTATGAGTTCCAGACTTCAGGCTGTGATTGAATGCAAAGGATTTGCAACCAAGTATTAAGAAGAGAAAGTTTGGTTTATGATTATTATTCTGTCCCATTACTTTTGGTCCCTTAACAAGTGGGAGGCACATCTGCAAACTCCTGTAAGACCTACACCGTTCACCTGAGTTGGAGGTACATACCCTCAAATTAACGCTGACAGTCTGCAGTTAAAGCACATTGTGTTTGTTTCATTCCAACTCCATTGTGGTGGTGTATAGAGCCAAAGATGTTAGAATTGTGTCGATGTCCCAATATCTTTGGACCTGACTGTACGTCGGAAGAGGATCAAGCATGGGAAAGACATCAGACACTTGGGTACCACGTGCTTGAGGCAACATATGACCACCTGCCACGCATCCCGTTGTCACAACACTTTGCATAGGTCCTCCTCCTCATCTGTATCTACCCCTACTATATGTCCTGCCATGTCATTGCCTACAACCTCCACTGACAGGGATGATGCTACAGTAATGGGTGTACCACGTCCTTCCTCTGAATCTGCCAGCATCCCATCAGCTGCAGATTTATGCAGTCAGATTTCGTTGCCCCAGCTGCTGCAGCGGTAGAAAAAATATTGTCCCAACCATCCACATGCACAACATCTAAATGCCAGCTTTGCAAAATGACTTGCATTACACCCGCTGCCTTTCCAGCTGAAGGACTCTGCTTCCTTCCGTGAATTTGCCGAATGTGCTGTACCACAGTGGCAGGTAGGGATGAACCGAACAATTTTAAAAGTTCGAGTTCGAACTCGAACTCAAACCAAACTCAATGCAAGTCAATGGGACTCAAAAGTTCGGTTTTTAGAGTTCCCAGCAAGTGGGCATATATGCAAGATATTTGACATAAAAGGTGTATGGGGGTGCGGGTAGTGCCCTGCGGGACAGGAAACAAGGACAAAAAGTTTTTTAAAAAAACGTTTTTAAAGGGACAGTGAGTTTTCCATGAAATAAGGGTTAAAAATAAAAATGAAAAATTCCTTCAAATATCGTGCCTAGGATGTCCCCATAACCTGCCCGTGAAGTGGCGGATTTGTAGGATGTATAGAAACATTGCCATCAGAGACCCACACATGACACCTAGCCACTCTTAAGGGGTTAAAATGCACAGGGACTGGCTACTATGTATTAAAGCAAGGTATATATGACAATGGATAGTCAGAGACTCTAGGGACTCAGCTTGTATGCTTTATGATAGACATTTCTAACACAATCATAATTGTATGCTCACATAGGCCCTTCGGGAGAGGTACATGACATACAAATACTGGAATATCACGTTTAAATCTAAGGAGTGTGATAAAGATTTTATTAAGCCCTTGATGACAAATGACGTAACATCTACATCATTAATGATTGGCTTTACAGAGCTCTGGTCCTTAAGGGGTTAAACAGCATATCAGACGAAATGCAGTAGAAATGAATACTTCTTAGAATTCAAAACAAGCACAGTGTTTGTTCATACATGTGCAGGAGCCCCCACCCAGTCTGCAGGCAATGTATCAAATTCTAATTGCTAATTAGAAGCACATGTTATTTCCAAACACTAATTAAACACCTGTTATTTACGCAGTTTGAGAGCACAGGTCATTTAGAGGTGAGAATCTTTGCACCTAGACATTAGGTAGTTTTTTAATTCAATATCTAATAAACCGTTGCTTATAATATTCTGCAGTAAAGAGTCTCTATATTTCTAGATTTTTTAGTATTTTTTAAGCATTTTTTATACTTTTTTTAAAAAAAAAATTCAAACTCGAAACGAACATGCCAAAAAAGTTCGAAGTTCGCAAACTTTCGAACTGCCAATGTTCGAGTCTAACTCCGAACTGATCGAACCGAACAGCTCATCCCTAGTGGCAGGTTCCAAAACGCCATTTCTTTTCACGGAAGGCCATTCAAGCACTATACCAGCACATGGAAGACAATGTTATGGAGTCATTGGGAAAGGCAGTCAGCAGCAAGGTGCACATTACTTTAGACACGTGGTCCAGCAAGCATGGACAGGGCCGTTACATTTCCTTCACGGCACACTGGGTAACTCTGCTTGCAGCTGGGAGGGATCCAGGACGGGGCTCCGTGCTGGAGCTTGCTCATCGACCACGCCTCCAGAAAGCTGCTTATATGAGATCTGTCTGCTCCACCACCATCTCCTCCTTCTCCTCCTCCTTCAATGTCTCTGATTTGTTTAGGGGACAGGAGCCACACCGGGCACGGCACATTGGGTAACTTTGCTTCCAGCTGGGAGGGATCCAGGACGGGGCTCTGTGCTGGAGCTTGCTCATCCACCACGCCTCCAGAAAGCTGCTTATATGAGGTCTGTCTGCTCCACCACCTTTTCCTCCTCCTCCTCCTCCTCCTTCTCCTTCTCCTTCTCTGTCTCTGGCAAAGTGGCAGTTAAACCAACGCGTGGCAGGGGCTACGCAATGGCTCAAGCAAAAAGATGCCATACTGTGCTTGAGCTGGTTTGTTTAGGGGACAGGAGCCACACCGGGCACGGCACACTGGGTAACTCTGCTTCCAGCTGGGAGGGATCCAGGACGGGGCTCTGTGCTGGAGCTTGATCATCCACCACGCCTCCAGAAAGCTGCTTATATGAGGTCTGTCTGCTCCACCACCTTTTCCTCCTCCTCCTCCTCCTTCTCCTCCTTCAATGTCTCTGGTGAAGTGGCAGTTAAACCAACACGTGGCAGGGGCTACGCAGTGGCTCAAGCAAAAAGATGCCATACTGTGCTTGAGCTGGTTTGTTTAGGGGATAGGAGCCACACCGGGCCAGAAATTCTGTCAGCTATGCAGGGGCAAGCGCAGTGATGGTTAACACCACGCCAGCTTGAGATGGGAATGGTCATCTGTGATAATGGCAGCAACCTTCTCTCCGCCCTATGCCTGGGTAAGTTGTCGCATGTACCATGCCTAGCAAACGTCCTAAATCTGGTGGTACAGCGTTTCCTAACCAGGTACCATGGGCTGGCAGAGCTTCTCAGCCAGACCAGAAAAGTCTGCAGCCACTTCAGATGGTCATTCCCAGCAAGCATTCGCCTGGCAGAAATTCAAAGAGAATTCCACCTTCCCACAAACCGTCTGATCTGTGACATGCCCACCAGGTGGAACTCGACATTGGCAATGCTGGAGCACCTGCACAAGCAGCAGAGGGCCATCAGTGAGTACCTGTGTGAGTATGGCACAAGGACAGGTTCAGGTCAACTTGGTTTCTTTCCCCCCCCGCAGTGGCTGATGATCAAGGATGCATGCAGTGTACCGTCACCATTTGAGGAGGCAACGAGGATGGTGAGCAGGGACAGTGCATGCATCAGTGACACAATTCCTTTAGTGTTCCTGCTGGAGCGCACTCCGCAGGGAATTATAGATGTGGCACTAGAGGCAGAGCAGCAGGAGGAAGAGGAGGCCTTCCCTAGCTCTCAAGGCCCCAGTCTTTCTGCAGACAGCATTCCTGCAGGTCCTCGGATCAGACAGGAGGAAGATGAGGAGGAGGAGGAGGAATATTTAAGATGTGGGGGCATTGAAGGTGGGGATTCCTCAAGGGAGGATTTTGTGTCCCCAGAAACCCAAGGACTAGTACGTGGCTGGGAGGAGGTAATGCACGATACGGTCATCCTCAGCGACCAGGAACACTCTGAAGCTAATGCCACCTCCAATCTACGCTGCATGGGCTCCCTTATCCTGCAAAGCCTGCTAAAGGACCCCAGGATTCGTGCTATCAAGGAGAGGGATCATTACTGGTTGGCAACCCTTCTTGATCCACGATACAAGGGTAAAGTTGCAGAGCTCATCCTGCCCTCACAGAGGGAGCACAGGATGAAACAACTTGAGGATGCTCTAAAGCGACACTTTTGTAACACCTTTCCAGACACTGGTAGGTTACCAACTGATGACACAGATGCTTCTGAGGCTGCTGTTTATCAGAGGAAAAGCAGTGAAAGGGGCCACTTGACTGATGCCTTTTCCAATTTTTTTAGTCCACGACGCCCAGGGATGTCAAATGTAGGCACCCATTGCCAGCGTCTTCACCATATGGTGCAGGACTATCTAGGGGCAAGGGCAGACCTGGATATATTTACAGCAGATGATCCACTGGCTTACTGGGTGTTGAGATTGGATCACTGGCCAGAACTTAGCCAATATGCTATGCAGCTACTAGGTTGCCCTTTATCCAGCGTACTTTCTGAAAGGACGTTCAGTGCTGCTGGAGTTTTTTTCATAGACAAAAGAGTGCGTCTGTCCACCGACTCTGTAGACTGGCTGAAATTTTTAAAAATGAATCAGTCCTGGATCAGCAGCTATCACTCCCCTGATGCTGATGTAACTGAATAGATCGGGGATCTCTTCTGCATTCCCAAAACCTCCACCACTGCACTTTAGGGGAACCAAAGGCCCAATATTTGGGTGCACTGACGTGTGTACCAGATTCCAATCATTTTAATATTTGAATGCAGAGTCCACCCCTGCACTCTTCCACAATACCTCAGAGGGGTTACGGAGTGAAGGCACTAGCTGGCACCAAAGGTCCAATTTTAATGCACCTGTTGTTACTTTCATCCAAAGCCTGGATAAGTTTCACCATAATTTAGCCAAAAAATCTCTAAACTTGTTCTGCGTGTTCTAAAATGTCTCCTCTTTTCATACAGGCTGCCGCCCCAAGCAGTTGTTTATGAATATAGTAAAGGAAAAACATTTACCGTAATTTGAAATGTCATTTTTTTTTAAAAATGTTTCTATGCATCTGACAAATCCGCCACTTCACAGGCAGGTTATGGGGACCTCCTAGGCAATTTTTTGTTTTTATTCTTAACCTTTATTTCATGGAAAAATCACTGTTCCTTTAAAAACTTCCTTTTTAAAACTTTTTTTCCTTGTTTCCTGTCCCCCAGGGCACTACCCGGACCCCCATACACCTTTCATGGCAAATATCTTGCATATATGCCCTCTTGCAGGGCACTCTAAAAATCAAATGTTCGAGTCCCGTTGACTTGCATTGAGTTCGGATCGTGTTCAGGTCTGAACTTGAACTTTGAAATTGTTCGAGTTCGAATGCGAACCAAACACGGAGGTGTTCGGGTCATGCCTAGTCTCCATGTATCTGTGTCTCTGTGTAAGTCAGTGTCTTTGGCTGAGAAAAAAAAAGAAAATAGTCACTTTATTGGAAGACTGTGTGATGTTTCGGTCCCATCACACAACCTTTCTCAAGCAAAATCACTTAACACTAGGGTCTCTGAGTCTCTATTCAATCTACCAGTTCATGTTGAGAATATCAAGCTAGTATGGACCAGCGAGCTATACAAAGAATAGGAGGCATTAACTGACTGTAAGGAGCTGTTAATGGCAAGGGATGAGCATTGACATTGGATTTTTCAGTAGGTTTCGCTGAATATCCTAATGTAAAATTGTCTGTGTTCGCTTCTGCCTGCCCCTTTCATGAATATTGCTTACTGTATATTTTCTCACCTTCTGACAAGTAAATATTAAGGACACTATCCTTACGCCTCGCTAAAATGGGACGTTAAGTGGAAAAATTAGCATTTGCAAATTTCCCCTTATCATCCCGGTTTCCCCAGCAGATCATGGGGCAGGTGCTGAGTCTGACAGCCTGCCCCTTAGCGATTGCTAGTCTCACTACAGTGCCGTCACCCCAGCATCCCCTCCATGGTGTCCATTGGACTTCATGGAGGATCGTGCTGCTGGGTCACATGACTGGCAGCATCTTGTCTCTTGTGAGATCCTGCTGGTCAGCAGAGTGATTGTGGAGGGAGACAGCAGACTTTCTTTCCCCAGTCTCCCTTTGCTCCCGGCGCCAAGAGGCAGCGGATCAGCCCGCCGTTCTCGCCGAGGAATGAGAGGTGAGTAGGTGATTTAAGGCTGCAGGTAACGGATTCTGCAGCACAGGAATCCGTTACCTACGCCTCTGAGCTGGTGGTAACTTTTGCAGGAAGCGTTAGCTCTTAGTAACTAGCGTCAGGACCAAGTGATCCTAACGCTAGTTAATCTGTGCTTGGACTTTGAGCTCCCCATGTCAGGTATAGGGAATGCAAAGTACAGTAAATTTGCGCTACGAATTGCAATTTAACAAGCACTAATATGCTTTTTAACCCATTAGTGATTCGAAGGTGTTCTGTCCGCAGTGCTATGACATCCTTTAAGCTAGTGCTAATGCTGACGCTAGTGTTAGCTTGAAAGAGGTTCTAGAGCCCTAATAATTTTATATATTTATTATTGAAAATGAATACCCTTTTATGCATCATAAATGCATTTTACTGACATTTTTTAATCTTTGTTAAAGACTACGGGCACTATTCGGTACCCAGCACTAAAACAGTGTTGCTAACAAGGAAAACCTGCACCTGCAGGTTTCCCTGTAGCGCCCCTGTTTTAGCAGCGTATTAGAGGGCAGGTGCTGATTCAGCAGCCTGCCCCGTAATGCACCGCAATCATCCTGGATACTCGTGGTGGCACATTAGCTAATGGGCCACCGTGAGTATCACCTCCTGGAGTCCATAGGACTCAAAGGAGGGTTGTGCTGGCGGGCCGCGTGATCTGCGTGTTCTCGCTCTTGCCAGATTGTACAGGGCCATGGAGTAATTTTTGGGAGAGACTGGGGATTATTTGTCCCCAGTCTCACCCTGCTCCTAGTGGCCAGAAGTGGGGAATTGTGCTGCTGTTCGTGCCATGGGATGAGTGGTGCGTATCTGATATTTTTTTGGGCGGGAGTTCAGCTGGCGCTATCTGATTTCGCAGAAGCAGAATTAGTTAGCACCAGCTTCAAGCTGTGGTTACCATTTTAGCTTGTACTTTGTAATCCTAACGGTAATTACTCTTTGCGCTCCCTATGTTAAGTAAGGGAGTGCAAAATACATTGATGCGCTAACAGGTTTTTTAACCAGTTAGCGTTTGGAATATAATATGTGGGGCATGCGTTAAAGGCACTTAACCTAGTGTTAGCACTCAGATATGTGAGCATTAACGCTAGGTTAACGCTAGTGTTAAGAAAGGAATAGTGATCTTCTTGATAGTGTACATTGTTTTCCTGACTGTTCCAATTACTTTATTCCATGGCACACAACATATGACTATTTTTTATTCTACCCTGTTTGGTGTATTACAGTAGTTGAACAGATGTACTTTGTTCTGACAATTGTCTGCTCAGCCTGCTCCTTTTAGCTTGGTCTGAAGAATCAATATCCTAATCAGACTGTATTTATATATTTAGTTTTGTGTCATATTGCAATCAATATCAATAAATTTGGCAAGATCAGGGGCGTCGCTGGGGGGGACGGGGGCGGCCAACACTGGGTGACACCACCCCCTAGGATGACACCCTAAAAAAAAAAAATATATATATATATATATTATTTATTTTTTTACACAAAAATATTTTACCAGGAAGGATACATTGAGAATTCTCTCATTTTCAAGTATGTCCTGGGTAGGCAAGGCCTAGGCTGGCACTTTCCAGGGGGTTGCAAAAAAAACACCACAAAGAGGATATTCACAGAGCACCGCAATGACGCAGACATTTCAGTGTTCTGTTGTTCCCCACACTTTGGGGAATCAAATTTCCCTGGTGAATTCACCACAGGGTCCCTGAAGTGCAGGGAATCAGCCACCGAATGCTGCCGCAAACCTGTCGCCTGCTGTTTTATAAAGAACTACTGTACGAAATGTCTGTAATTATCATATAAGTTCCTATGAATGATAATAAAAAGGTCTGTTACAGAAAAAAATGAAAAATTGCTATTAGAAAAAAAATGGATTTTTATTTTGAAAAATGCCTAAAAGATACTAAAAAAATTAAATCAATAAATAAAGAGATTTTTTACTACAGATTAAAGGAATAAACGGTTTATAAAATATTGGATAAAAACAGGAATATTTATAACATTGAAACCTATGGTGTTCGCCCTGAATAAACCTGCCAAATGAAAACACCGGACATCAGGACATTTCTTTGCTGTTCTGTGTCTCTGAACAGATTAACCATTACTTCTCTATGGGGACTTTCACTGCCTTCGAACAGGCACCGTACTTGCTGTCAGTTTGCCAAAATTTGTGTATGAGCATATCACAGAGCTCCACAGCAATAAACCTCACAGTAATGTGCGCCGTGTATTATGAGCATTCAGTGTTATATGGGAGTACTGATTTATGAGGAAAAGTAGTTAAAAAAAACCCTGTAAAACTCAGGGGGGGGGGTGACCATAAGTTACCGCACTGGGGTGACACCAACCCTAGTGACGCCACTGGGCAAGATCATTAATAAATACTAGTCAGAGGACAAAACCTTGAGGTACTATACTGTGCTTTGGTTAAGTTAGGTTTGCCAGTTCCTCTGTGTTTTACTGGGGACATATAATTTCAGATTTCCCTTCTGTAGCATAGGAATTATGCATATTGCAGGGCTGGGTGGAGTAGAGGTAACATCACTGCTCTGCATGGAGAGAGCCTGTGGAGTCATGGGCTCGATCCCGACGAGCACCTCTCCAGTAAGTGTCCTTGGGCAAGACACCTAACGGTACATACTCGCCACCCAGGAGGACATACTTGAAACCGAGAGAAATCTCAATGTATCCTTACTGGTAAAATCCTTTCTCAAAATAAAAATAAAAATAAATAAAAATTTGGATATCTTTGTATACTATTCAACTGTATTTTCCATTTCTAACCGTAACCAGTATTTAAGATCTAAGGCTGGTGTCAGACAAGCGTCTTTGAGAGTGGAAGGAACGTCTGTGAGAGTAGACATTCCCTAAACTCTGACGACCGTCTGGCCACCTCGCTGAGTGCAGTTAGCAAGGCTTGATCATCCTATGGAGGATTGCGCTTTGCAGGCCCGCCGAACGGGCGTCGTAGCACTTCAATGGGTAGGCTTACAGCACAGCCACAGCCTGGCCGCTGTTGTGCAAGCAATTCGTGCGCACGCAACAGCGTGTGGCTGGCGTCTTTGAGAGTGGTAAAATCCTTTCTTGTCATGTGCCCAGGAAAACATGTCTCACCCTAACTAATTCACTTAGATAGAATGTAATTACAAAATTACTTGAGTGACCTAATAGTTGCAATTTCCTGATGAACCCACTAGTTTAGAAAAAGTAACTGACTTTTTAATGTGATCCAGCCAAATGTCAGTGTGAATAAACAAATTTAAAGTAGCCAAGGACTCACTTCTGACCTAAAAGTTGAACTTAACAAAGTGAGACCTTAGATTTAACGGTCCTAGGGCTAAAGGTAGCTAAAGGGCTAAATGTAGCATTCAGATATGTAAGTGTTAATGTCAGAATAAGTGACTTTAACGCATGCCCCCAATATTACATCCCTAATGATAAAAAGGTACAAAAAAATCATTAGTGCATTGTTGATTGCACTAACTTGCACGAGCTTACCATACTTTGCACATCCTATACTTAACATGGGAAGCGCAATCAGTAATTGGCATTAGGATAAGTAAGGTATTACAAACTCTTAGAGCTAATTACCACACCAATGGGCTATACAAATTTTTACTGAGTCCGAAAAACTGGTGCCAAAGATTCCGCTTTTGCAGAATCATTTAGCACCAGCTAAACCCCAATACATCCGAAACTTGCCTCTTATCAAGGACGTTGGGCCAATTCGCTGCTTGTTGCCGCTGGGAGCAGAGCGAGACTGGGACAAAATAGTCCCTAGTGTCCCTCCATGATCACTCTCTGTGGTATTGCGAGATCCTGCAAGATTATGATCGCACACGGCTCATGGTCCAGCAGCGCAACCTTCCATGGAGTCCTATGAACGCCAGAAGGTGATACTTGCGGAAGCGCTACTGCGATTGTCCAAGGGTAACGTTCATTCTAGGCAAGGTGTTGAAGCAGCGGAATCTCGCTACTGAATCTGGAATCTCACGCTGTAATGGGGATGCTAAAGGAAAACCTGTAGGTGTGGGTCCCCTTTAGTGTCCCCAAATTAGCGTGAACAGTGTAATCTAGCCCCTACTCATTAATTTAACTCCTTTGCTGCTGAGCCATTTCACCCACGTGTGCTGAGGTTATTTTAACTGTTTTGTGCTCATCATTTGTAAAGGTGATTTGAAGCAGTGTATTTTATCATAGGACCCAGTTAACTGATACATCATTTTTTTCAGCGTACTCAGAATATTCAAAATGCATCACTTCTATGTATATATGTCATGTGCCATTGAAATGGCATTGTTTGGTTTATATGTAAAAGCACATAAAGCCCTTTAGAACAGAGGAAAAAAAGTAAATTTTACATTCAATTAAATTTAAGTTTTTTCTATTTTTTTTTTGGTTTTATTGGGTACTGGGAAAGGCCAGACTCTGACCTTTCAAATGACACCTCACTTGACCTTGTGGGGGATAAAAAATAAGGGATGAAGGGTTTTGAAGGACCCTGGCGCTCCTCAATCGAAGCACAATCACTTAACACCAGCCTTTACAAAACCTTATTCATTGCTGAATAACATCAGAATCAGATGAAGGACGAGTTAAGTTGGAACAGCTCAATCTCCATTTGCAGGCTCAAAAATAGCATATCCCATATAAAATATAGGAAACATTAATGTATCGTAAGCAGCCACGATGTCTACTTGCGTCTTTAGTGGAATAGAAAGTGAAATTAAGTAAGCTGAGAGCTCGAGCTGTTATGTTATATGGACTTGAGTGGTCTGCTTAAAGGTTACTGTAGAATATAGCCCTATATTTTTAAACAATATAGAGTTTTTTCCATTTATATCGAGCAACACAATCAAAAAGTTCACTATATAGAATTAATCATTGACCTCGTAATAAATCAACATAGAGGTAGCACCTGGTATGCGCATATAATCCATAAATGTAGACTTCTATCACTGCTACCTTGTATTTTTTATGAAAATGATTCAGTCAAGGCACAAAGAAAATTATGCAGCATTCTGGGTTCTCATTCTGGTAAAGGAAAACATTTTAACAAGTACAAATTAAATTTTCTTTAAAGCTTAGAAATATGTTTACATGTGAATGTGTATAAAGAAAATAGTCACCAAAATTAAGCCTAACTGCTGGCCTCACGTATGAACACTCAAAATACTGATTTGTAATATCTTCATATACACACGGCAGCTTGGAAGGAAATCAACCAAGTGCACGACAGATCTGAAAGACTTTTTCCAGATTGCCCTGCAAAGTAAAGATGTATCGATCAATATATTGATAGCAGGGCAGAGAGACAGTTAATACAAAAGCCCCTACACAAATGAGAAGCAAATCAATATATAATTCCATAAATGGTACATAAAAAGTCTGATACATGGTTCCACGGAATTCTATTGAAAACATTAACCCATTAGACTGATCTCTTTCTATGGCAGCCTTGAAACAAAATCTGACATCCATGAATGAAAATATGTAGATATTTTATAACACAGTTAATGCAAATATATTTATAATATATAATGTGAATAAATATTATGTATATGTATCTCTATTTATATAAGTGGTAAGAAATATGTTTTTTTCAGTAAATGTTATATTCTATCCTTTTTACATAAGCGTATACACAAAATATACAAATCTTTTTAATGTGAAATGTATTTGCAAATGCTACAAATTGCTAAAAACAAATTCAGGAAAGATTTGTATTTGTCATTAGTAATGGGCCGAACACCCCCGTGTTCGGTTCGCATTCGAACACGAACATTTGAAAAAGTTCAGATTCGAACACGAACACGACTCGAACTCAATGCAAGTCAATGGGACTCGAACATTCAAATTTTAGAGTGCCCTTCAAGAGGGCATATATGCAAGATATTTGCCATAAAAGGTGTATGGGGGTCCGGGTAGTGCCCTGGGGGACAGGAAACAAGGGAAAAAAGTAAAAAAAAAAACCTTTTTAAAGGACCAGTGATTTTTCCATGACATAAAGGTTAAGAATAAAAATGAAAAATTCCTTCAAATATCGTGCCTAGGAGGTCCCCATAACCTGCCCGTGAAGTGGCAGATTTGTAGGATGTATAGAAACACTTAAAAAGAAAAAAATGACATTTCAAATGACGGTAAATGGTTTTACTTTAACCCTTTCGCTGCTGAGGCTTCTCCCGCCTCTGTGCTGAGGTCATTTTTACCGGTTTTGCTCATCATGTTTAAACGCGTTTTGAAGGCTTATTTTAGTATATGACCCAGACATATTATATATCGTTCTTTCCGTCAGACTCGGCAGATTAATAATATGTCATTATTATATGTATACGTCATGACCTGTCTGTATATTATAACAAAAAATGCAATAAAATATGAATTTTCAATAATTTACAGTGTGTAAAGTGTTTTTTTTCCACATTTTAACATGCGAGCAATTGCGGTTATATTTTGTATGGGGTGCACTTGTTAAAAAAATTAGAGATGGGGTCTCGTTACATTTTTTTTTGGGGAAAATTACACGATTTTTAACAAACGCACCGCATACAAAAATCATTAGTGCAGCATCATTGTTCACATTATAATTGAAATGGGAACAATATTGCTGCATTAACAAACCAAAAAAAAGAAAAAAAAGTGTTTATTATTTTTTTATAATTTTTTTAAAATATTTTTTTATTTTTATTTTATTTATTTATTTATTTTTACTAACTTTTTTCACATTCGAGTTTGGTATCGTTGGAACGGCCATGCTCTGGCCGATCCAACAATACCAAACGTTAACCCCTAGCTGCCACGGATCGGGAGATAGGGAGTTCATTGGAACTCCCTATCTCCACACTTGGTGGCAGTTAGGGGTTAACTCCAGGACTGGCGTCATCGTGCTATGCACGATGACGCCAGTCCTCAGGGGGAGTTCCCGGAGGCTTGGCCGACATCCAAGATGTCGGCCAGCTCCGGGAAAGGATCACGAACCGGCGCTTTTCAGCGCCGATTCGTGATCCAGCTCCCCAGGGGTTAATGCCAGGTACCATTTGGAAGGACAGGCTGTGCCCTTCCAAATGGTGCCTGGGTTAACCCCCGCAACGCCGCCGATCGGGAGGGAGAGAGGTCCGAAGGACCCCCCCCCTCCCTTTCAGGCGCCTCCTCCGCACATGTGGGGGGGGCGCCTGAATTAGGTGTCATCGCGCTGCCGCGATGACACCTAATTTCACCGGCGGCGGTTCCGGATGCTGGGCTGACATCGAGGATGTCAGCCCGCACCGGGGGGGCCAGCGATCGGCCGGAACCCGGCCGAACGCTGACCCCAAAGAGCGGACGCGCTCAGCGCGTCCACAGCACAGCAGTAGCCATGCGGAGGACACGCTGAGCACGTCCTCCGCATTGAAGTGGTTAATCTAATTTTTTTTTTTTGAGAAAGGATTTTACCAGGAAGGATACATTGAGATTTCTCTCGTTTTCAAGTATGTCCTGGATAATTCATAAACAACTGCTTGGGGCGGCAGCTTGTATGAAAAGAGGAGACGTTTTATGACGCGCAGAACAAGCTTAGTGATTTTTTGGCAAAATTATGGTGAAACTTATGCAGGCTTTGGACGAAAGTAACAACAGGTGCATTAAAATTGGACCTTTGGTGCCAGCTAGTGCCTTTACAACGTAACCCCTCTGAGGTATTGTGGAAGAGTGCAGGGGTGGAGGTTTTGGGAATGCAGAAGAGATCCCCGATCTATTCAGTTACATCAGCATCAGGGGAGTGATAGCTGCCGATCCAGGACTGATTCATTTTTATAAATGTCAGCCGGTCTACAGAGTCGGTGGACAGACGCACTCTTTTGTCTGTGACAAAACCTCCAGCGGCACTGAACATCCTTTCGGAAAGCACGCTATATGAAGGGCAACCTAGTAGCTGCATAGCATATTGGCTAAGTTCTGGCCAGTGATCCAATCTCAACACCCAGTAAGCCAGTGGATCATCTGCTGTAAAGGTATCCAGAGGCGCGTTCAATACCTCAGCCGCTGCAAGTGCTAAGTTAGCAACTTGCCATTGAACGCCGTTCAGCCACTCAGCACTGCTAATTTAGCACTTGCAGTGACCCGAGGAGATGCTGCGAGTAGCTGAGTGTGACATATTAAAGATGGCCGCCGCCATGAAGCAAGTAACAATTCCGTACAGCAATGTTAATTTTGAGGTTTTTGCTCACCAAAGCACAAAATATTTATTTATTATTTACCCCTGCACATAGACATATATTACAGTTCAATTCATATTTTGTTTCAGAAGTAAACATAACGTTTATTCAATAAAAACTATCATTTGTGGTGTGTGCATACAAAACGGAATTGTGCTGACTGCTTTTCTTTATCATATTTTGTCCGAGTGATACGAAAAACAATCTGAATCTTTAATTAAAAAATCTTCGGCCATTTTGGATTCAAAATTCGCATCCAAAGCGTTCAATGACACTGCTGCAGCAAACTGAATTGCTGCGCTGCAGCAATTGAGCAGCTGCTGAGGTATTGAACGGGGCTCAGGTCTGCCCTTGCCCCTAGGTAGTCCTGCACCATATGGTGAAGACGCTGGCAATGGGTGCCTACATTTGACGTCCCTGGGCGTCGTGGACTAAAAAGATTGGAAAAGGCATTAGGCAAGAGGCCCCCTTCACAGCTCTTCCTCTGATAAACAGCAGCCTCAGAAGCACCTGTGTCATCACTTGGTAACCTACCAGTGCCTGGAAAGGTGTTACACAAGTGTCGCTTTAGAGCGTCCTCAAGTTGTTTCAGCCTGTCCTCCTCCCTCTGTGAGTGCAGGATGAGCTCTGTAACCTTACCCTTGTATCGTGGATCAAGAAGGGTTGCCAACCAGTAATGATCCCTCTCCTTGATAGCACAAATCCTGGGGTCCTTTAGCAGGCTTTGCAGTATAAGGGAACCCATGCAGTGTAGGTTGGAGGTGGCATTAGCTTCCAAGTGTTCCTGGTACTGAGGATTACTGATGAGCCGAACACCCCCGTGTATTCGAACTCAAACAATTTCAAAAGTTCGGGTTCGAACGCGAACATGATTCGAACTCAATGCAAGTCAATGGGACTCGAAAGTTCGATTTTTAGAGTGCCCTCCAAGAGTTTTCCATTAAATAAAGGTTAAGAATAAAAACAAAAAATTCCTTCAAATATCGTGCCTAGGAGGTCCCCATAACCTGCCCGTGAAGTGGCGGGTTTGTAGAATGTATAGAAACATTTAAAAACAAAAAAATTACATTTCAAATTACGGTAAATGGTTTTCCTTTAATCTATTCATAAACAACTGCTTGGGGCGGCAGCCTGTATGCGCGTTTTAGGACACGCAGAACAAGTTTAGTGATTTTTTTGGGCTAAATTATGGTGAAACTTATGCAGGCTTTGGATGAAAGTAACAATAGGTGCTTTAAAATTGGGCCTTTAGTGTCGGCAACAGTGCCGTCACACCGTAACCCCTCTGTGGTATTGTGGAAGAGTGCAGGGTTGGACCCTGCGGTCAAATATTAAAATGATATGAATCTGGTATAGGCGTCAGTGGCAGTGCACCCAAATATTGTGCCTTTGGTGGCAGCAAGTGCCTTCACACCGTAAACCCTTTGTGGTATTGTGGAAGAGTGCAGCGGTGGACCCTGCGGTCCAATATTAAAATGATATGAATCTGGTATAGGCGTCAGTGGCAGTGCACTCAAATATTGTGCCTTTGGTGGCAGCAAGTGCCTTCACACCGTAACCCCTCTGTGGTATTGTGGGAGAGTGCAGCGGTGGACCCAGCGGTCCAATATTAAAATTATATGAATCTGGTATAGGAGTCAGTGGCAGTGCACCCAAATATTGTGCCTTTGGTGGTTGCAAGTGCATTCACTCAGTAACCCCTCTGAGGTATTGTGGAAGAGTGCAGTGATGGAGGTTTTGGTAATGCAGAAGAGATCCCCGATCTATTCAGTTACATCAGCAGCTATAACAAAACCGGGTCAGCAATTGTTAGGCACTTGTACTGCGCTACTGTATATAGTGAGAATCGGCGCACACCAGTAGCAACAGGAAGCAAGCAGAACAGGCAGGGAATACACAGAGAGAATAGTCAAATGGCAGGCAAAGTCGGCAACAGATCAGGTCCTCAGAACAAGCAGGGTCAGTAACAAGTATACAAACTGACTCAGTAAGCTAGCGATGCGGGAATAAAGGCTGAGACACACTGAGCATGTAGCGACGCACAGTGTAGCGAAGCAAAGAGAAGGAAACATTTTGCAGGCCTGACTTCACTCTGCTCCGCCTCGCAGCGTGTCTACACTGCATTACGTTTGCTTCTCGCCGCACTGGACAGGAATCCACTAACTAAATTAAAATGTACACACAAAACCATTTTATTTTCACAAAGCACATGTTATATAGGCAAAAAAGTTTCTACTGAATAAAATACATCAAAAATTACTGTTAATTTAATAGGAATAGTATAAAAATATAAAAGCAGGTAACCCCTGATCATAAATATTATAGGGACACAGGGAGCGCTATGTATAGAGTAGGGATGCATTGATACCACA
Organism: Leptobrachium leishanense; assembly: GCA_009667805.1. NCBI lineage: Eukaryota > Metazoa > Chordata > Amphibia > Anura > Megophryidae > Leptobrachium > Leptobrachium leishanense. The sequence continues at coordinate 89,191,982 of CM019070.1, read as the reverse complement.
CACATACATATACGTATATATCAACACGCAGACCTATATATACGTATATATCAACAAGAAGATATATATATATATACACCCACCCACAGACCTCAGACCATATATACACATATGCACATGGGGGGGTGGCATGTGGACAATCTCAACTAAATGTGCCCCCCCCATTTGGCTGATCCCTCCAGAAGAAATGTTGAACCCGACAGAGCAGAGAATATATATATTATTCTCTGCTCTATCGGGTTCAACATTTCGTCTGGAGGGATCAGCCAAATGGGGGGGGGACAATTAGTTGCCAAAATGTGTGTGTAATACAAGTCTGGATAGATATATTTATAAGAATATAGATATATATCTTATCTATATATATATATCATACCTGCCCTTACCTTCCCCTATAAATTTGCTAAAAATATACACACAAAAAAACAAACCACTGCCTGAGACCCCACGCAGCCCACATGCCTCCCCCCTCTACCTGGCTGAATGTATCTAATATATATAATTAAATACATTCAGCAAGGTAGAGAAAGAAAAAAAAAGTTTTATTTTATGTTCCCGGGGAATGTCCTCGGATTTTTTTTTTTTTAGAAATGTGTCGCCTTACCTTAGCCTGGTGGTCAGTGGGGGCTCCCTAGATCCTGGTTGTGGGGGGGTCTGCCGTGGCCGTAGGTGCAGTGGCTCCCTCCCTGCGCGGCCTGTCTCTGCCACATGCACCCAGATGGCTAGCCCGCACAGTCGCAGCTCTGTCATCCGGCAGTCGCATGCTTCTCAAGGGGATCCTTGGGAGGCCCCCGCAGGCTGCCCTCAACAGTGCCTGATTAAAGGGCTGTGTCTGCCTGATGTTTTAGTAACAAGAATGTTTTATCCCACAGGCTTCAATGTTAAAAATATTCCTATTTTAATTCAATATCTAATAAACCATTGCTTATAATATTCTGTAGTAAAGAGTCTCTTTATTTCTAGATTTTTTAGTATTTTATAAGCATTTTTTATACTTTTTTCCAAATAAATTCGAACTTTTGGCGAACGTCCCAAAATGTTTGAATTTCGCGAACCTTCGAACAGCCGATGTTTGATTCGAACTCCAAACAGATCCGAACCGAACGCTCATCCCTACTGAGAATCACCGTATCATGCACTACCTCTTCCCAGCCACGTACTAGTCCTTGGGTTTATGGGGACACAAAACCCTCCCTTGAGGAATCCTCACCTTCAATGACCCCACAACTTAAATATTCCTCTTCCTCATCCTCCTCATCCTCCTCATCCTCCTCATCCTCCTCCTGTCTGATCTGAGGACCCGCAGGAATCCTGCCTGCGTAAAGACTGAGGCCTTGAAAGCTAGGGAAGTCCTCCTCTTCCTCCAGCTGCTCTGCCTCTAGTGCCACATCTATAATTCCCCCGCAGAGTGTGCTCCAGCAGGTACACTAAAGGAATTGTGTCACTGATACATGCACTGTCCCTGCTCACCATCCTCGTTGCCTCCTCAAATGGTGACAGTACAGTGCATGCATCCTTGATCATCAGCCACTGCGGGGGGGATCAAGTTGACCTGAACCTGTCCTTGTGCCATAATCACACAGGTACTCGTAGATGGCCCTCTGCTGCTTGTGAAGACGCTGCAGCATTGCCAATGTCGAGTTCCACCTGGTGGGCATGTCACAGATCAGACGGTTTGTGGGAAGGTGGAATTCTCTTTGAATTTCTGCCAGGCGAACATTTGCTGGGAATGACCGTCTGAAGTGGCTGCAGACTTTTCTGGTCTGGCTGAGAAGCTCTGCCAGCCCTGGGTACCTGGTTAGGAAACGCTGTACCACCAGACTTAGGACGTGTGCTAGGCATGGTACATGCATCAACTTACGCGTAGGGCAGAGAGAAGGTTGCTGCCATTATCACAGACGACCATTCCCAGCTGAAGCTGGCGTGGTGTTAACCATCTCTGCGCCTGTCCCTGCAAAGCTGATAGAATTTCTGGCCCGGTGTGGCTCCTGTCCCCTAAACAAACCAGCTCAAACACAGTATGACATCTTTTTGCTTGAGCCATTGCATAGCTCCTGCCAAGCGTCGGTTTAACTGCCACTTCGCCAGAGACATTGAAGGAGGAGGAGGTGGTGGAGCAGACAGACCTCATATAAGCAGCTTTCTGGAGGCGTGGTGGATGAGCAAGCTCCAGCACAGAGCCCTGTCCTGGATCCCTCCCAGCTGCAAGCAGAGTTACCCAGTGTGTCATGAAGGAAATGTAACGGTGCTGTCCATGCTTGCTGGACCACGTGTCTAAAGAAATGTGCACCTTGCTGCTGACTGCCTTTCCCAATGACTCCATAACATTGTCTTCCACGTGCTGGTATAGTGCTGGAATGGCCTTCCGTGAAAAGAACTTGCATTTTGGAACCTGCAACTGTGGTACAGCACATTCGGCAAATTCATGGAAGGAGGCAGAGTCCACCACTGGAAAGGCAGCAGCTGTAATGCAAGTAATTTTGCCAAGCTGGCATTTAGACGCTGTGCAAGGCAATGATTGGGACTATATTTTTTCTTACCCTGCAGCAGCTGGGGCAACGAAATCTGACTGCGTAAATCTGCAGTTGATGGGATGCTGTCACATTCTGAGGAAGGACCTGGTACACACATTACTGTAGCATCATCCCTGTCAGTGGAGGTTGTAGGCAATGACATGGCAGGACATATAGTGGAGGTAGAGACAGATGAGGAGGAGGACCTATGCAAAGTGTTGTGCCAACAGGATGAGTGGCAGGTGGTCATATGTCGCTTCAAGCACAAGGTACCCAAGCGTATGATGTTTTTCCCACGCTTGATCCAAAAAACGTTTTTTTTTTTGCCATTTCACCGCTGTGCGCTGAGCTAATTTTTACCACTTTTGCTTATGTTTAAACGCGATTTGAAGTCATGGGAAATGTTTGAGCAACAATGAGTGGCAAAAATTACGATCTCAACGCAAACATTAACGCTCACTTGCGTGAGCATTAATATTTGCTACGGCGTTCACCGCATATTTGTACGATTCCCAAGGACAGACCTGGTTGGATCCCTGGTAACAGACCTCTAACCCTCCAATCCTTAGGATGGTCGGGACTCGGGACCACTAAACCTAACCTATAGCAGCCACACAGGCCAGGGAGACAGCACCAACAATATACACCACAGCCTGAGATCAATATATGTTTGTACTACGCTGTAGTATATGGCAGGATGGAAGTGCACCAGTAGTAACAAGCAGCGGAATATACAAGACAGGGGCGCAGAGCGAGAGTAGTTGTTATAACAAAACCGGGTCAGCAACGTTTAGGCACCTGTACTGCGCTACTGTATGTGGTGACAATCGGCGCATACCAGTAGCAACAGGAGGCAAACTGAACAGGCAGGGAGTACACAGAGAGAATAGTCAAATGGCAGGCAAAGCCGGCAACAGATCGGGTCCTCAGAACAAGCAGGGTAAGTAACAAGTATACAAACTGATTCGGTAAGCTAGCGATGCGGGAATGAAACTCCACGGCAAGGCGAGGTGTAAGCGCACACTCCTGATTTAACCCCTTAGTGACCGGGCGGTTTTACACAAATCCGTCTTTTAGTGACCGCTGCTGTTTTTACGTTTCTGCTCTGTTCGTGTTTAGGACAATTTTTCCTCTTACTCGTTTATTCGACCCACACATATTATACACCCTTTTTCCCGCCATTAAATGGACTTTCTAGAAATACCATTATTTCCATCATATCGAATAATTTACTATAAAAAAAAATATGTACCCTGTACGTCCGCGGGTCTAAGGGAGACCCAAGGACAGGACGTACAGGGTACGTCAGGGGTCATTAAGGGGTTAAAGGTCCCGGCGGCTCCACAATATCACGCCGCGCCCTGCCCCTGATCACTCACAGCTGCGCCAGGTGCCACCGGAGTTCCTGGCATTTGGCCAGCTGGCGGCACCTTGCGTCTGGGGGCCCCCCGATCGCCACCCGAGGCCCTGGATGTCACAATATTACAATCCATACGCAAACGGGTTAAGTAACCAAATTTGTAAGAAGAATAATTAATGCAGCATATGAATCTTCACACTGCCGCGCAGCACCTCTACAGTCTGACGCTAGCTATAACCGGCGCGCTGTGTGCAGCTTCTGAGAAGATACGCTATTAGTGTAGCGAGGAAGCCGGCTGCGCATTTTGCATCGCTCCCTCTACACTAATAGCATATCTTCTCAGAAGCAGCACACAGCGCGCTGGTGTATGCAGCGTCTAACAGCGTGGGAGACGGGAGGCTGCGCTTGTTGGTGGATTCAGGAGAAAGAAAGAGAGAAAGAAAGAAAGAGTTTTGAGGTATTGTGGAAGAGTGCAGTGGTGGAGGTTTTGGTAATGCAGAAGAGATCCCCGATCTATTCAGTTACATCAGCAGCTATAACAAAACCGGATCAGCAATGTTTAGGCACTTGTACTGCGCTACTGTATATGGTAAGAATTGGCGCACACCAGTAGCAACAGGAAGCAAGCAGAACAGGCAGGGAATACACAGAGAGAATAGTCAAATGGCAGGCAAAGTCGGCAACAGATCAGGTCCTCAGAACAAGCAGGGTCAGTAACAAGTATACAAACTAATTCGGTAAGCTAGCGATGCGGGAAAAAAGGCTGAGACACACTGAGCGTGTAGCGACGCACAGCGTAGCGAAGCAAAGAGAAGCAAACATTTTGCAGGCTTGACTTCACTCCGCTCCAGTTCGCAGCGTGTCTACACTGCATTACGTTTGCTTCTTACCGCACTGGACAGGAATCCACTAACTAAACTAAAATGTACACACAAAACCGTTTTATTTTCACAAAGCACATGTTATATAGGCAAAAAAAGTTTCTACTGAATAAATTACATCAAAAATTACTGTTAATTTAATAGGAATAGTATAAAAATATAAAAAAAGGTAACCCCTGACCATATATATTATAGGGACACAGGGAGCGCTATGTATAAAGTAGGGATGCATTGATACTACACACATACATATACGTATATATCAACACGCAGACCTATATATACGTATATATCAACACAAAGATATATATATATACACCCACAGACCTCAGAACATATATACATATACGCACATGGGGGGGTGGCATGTGGACAATCTCAACTAAATGCCCCCCCCCCATTTGGCTGATCCCTCTAGAAGAAATGTTGAACCCGACAGCATAGAATATATTTTTATTTTATTTATTTATAAAAGGATTTTACCAGGAAGGATACATTGAGATTTCTCTCGTTTTCAAGTATGTCCTGGGTTCGAGAACATTGAGTGGTTACAGAAATACAAAATAGTAAAATGCAAGAAATTAACACAAGACCAAATATACAGATTAACAGAAAAATAAATATGGAGGAAATAAAGTCATTATGTTACATGTTTACAGGTGCATTTTGTATTGAGGTATGTTAATAGGGAAGTCTTAAGGGACTTTAGAGTGGGGGAAGATTTGACAGTGTCTGGGAGGTTATTCCATAATTGTGGTGCTCTGTAGGAAAATGAGGATCGAGCCATTTTCTTTTTGTATTGCGGTATTGCAAGTAAGGTGCTGGTATTGGATCTGAGGTTATAGGATGAGGGAACTGCCGGGGGAAGCAGCATATTCAGGTAGGGTGGTAGCTTCCCAGAAAAGCTCTTAAACACCAGGTTGGAAAGGTGAAGGGTGCGTCTAGAGTCCAGTGATGGCCAGTTTAGTTCTTTTAACATGTCACAATGGTGTGTCATGTAGTTACATTGTAGCACAAAGCGACACAATGAGTTATACAATGTAGTAAAATATGTATTATTCTCTGCTCTATCGGGTTCAACATTTCTTCTGGAGGGATCAGTCAAATGGGGGGGGGCAATTAGTTGCCAAAATGTGTGTGTAATACAAGTCTGGATATATATATTTATAAGAATATAGATATATATCTTATCTATATATATAGATATATATATATATATATATATACAGTTGTGTTCAAAATTATTCAACCCCCAATGCTGTAAAGGGTTTTAGGGAATTTAGTGTACATTTGTAATTGTATTCAGAATGAAATCCTACAAGGACTTTTTAAAGAACCATATGCAACTAAAATGACATCAATTGGTTTTGTAATACAGTAGTAAATGTTTCTTTTGTGAATTCTTCATTGACACAATTATTCAACCCCTTAAAGACTACCACTCTGAAGAACAGAGGTTCATTCAAGTGTTTTCAATCAGGTATTGAAAACACCTGTGGATGTCACGGAGCAGCAATAAAGCATAATAAGCACCAATTAGGCAGCTTTAAAATGACTGTGATACTCCGCTCCTTCTAGACATTTACTGGTGTGGTTACAAACATGGTGAAGTCAAGAGAATGGTCCAGGAAGACAAGAGAAGAGGTGATTACTCTTCACAGGAAGGGCAATGGCTATAAGAAGATTGCAAAGATGTTAAACATACCAAGAGAGACCATAGGAAGCATCATTCGCAAATTCAAGGCAAAGGGCACTGTTGAAACGCTACCTGGTCGTGGCAGAAAGAAGATGCTGACTTCGACTGCTGTGCGCTACCTGAAGCGTAGAGTGGAGAAACGTCCCCGTGTGACTGCTGAGGAACTGAGAAAAGATTTGTCAGATGTGGGTACTGAAGTTTCAGCTCAGACAATATGGCGCACACTGCGTAATGAAGGCCTCCATGCCAGAACTCCCAGGCGCACCCCCTTGCTGTCTCCAAAGAATAAGAAGAGTCGACTGCAGTATGCCAAAAGTCATGTGGACAAACCACAGAAGTGTTCTGTGGACTGATGAAACAAAATTAGAACTGTTTGGGCCCATGGATCAACGCTATGTTTGGAGGAGGAAGAACAAGACCTATGAAGAAAAGAACACCTTGCCTACTGTGAAGCATGGCGGGGGTCAATCATGCTTTGGGGCTGTTTTGCTTCTGCAGGTACAGGGAAGCTTCAGCGTGTGCAAGGTACCATGAATTCTCTTCAGTACCAGGAGATATTGGATGACAATGTGATGCAGTCCGTCACAAACCTGAGGCTTGGGAGACGTTGGACCTTTCAACAGGACAATGATCCCAAGCATACCTCCAAGTCCACTAGAGCATGGTTGCAGATTAAAGGCTGTAACATTTTGGAGTGGCCATCGCAGTCACCTGACTTAAATCCGATTGAGAACCTCTGGTGGGACTTAAAGAAAGCAGTTGCAGTGCGCAAGCCTAAGAATGTGACTGAACTGGAGGCTTTTGCCCATGACGAATGGGCGAAGATACCCGTAGATCGCTGCAAGACACTTGTGTCAAGCTATGCTTTACGTTTAAAAGCTGTTATAACTGTAAAAGGATGTTGTACTAAGTACTAAGATTGAATGTCACTTGGGGGTTGAATAAAACTGATAATGATGTGAGCACAGAAAAGACATTTGTGGTTATTTCATTATAAATGTTATGTTATATTTGTCTGACCTACACGGGCCTCTTTGATTTAATTGTAAGCAAGATGACTGAATGATCAAAATCAATGTCAAACTGGCCAAAACACTCAATTTCAGTGGGGGTTGAATAATTTTGAACACAACTGTATATATATAGCATACCTGCCCTTACCTTCCCCTATAAATTTTCTAAAAATATACACACAAAAAAACAAACCACTGCCTGAGACCCCGCGCAGTCCACATGCCCCCCCCCCTACCTGGCTGAATGTATCTAATATATATAATTAAACACATTCAGCAAGGTAGAGAAATAAAAAATCAAAGTTTTATTTTATGTTCCTTGGGACATTAAAAAATGTCCTGATTTTTTTTTTTTTTTAGAAATGTGTCGCCTTACCTTAGCCTGGTGGTCAGTCAGTGGAGGCTCCCTGGATCCTGGTTGTGGGGGGGGGGGGGTCTGCCATGGTTGCAGGTGCAGTGGCTCCCTCCCTGCACCACCTCTCTGCCTCATGCACCCGGCCGGCCTGCCTGCACAGTCGCAGCTCTGTTATCCGGCGGCCACCCTCTACAGTGCCTGATTAGAGGGCCTCGTCTGCCTGATGTTTTAGCAACAAGATTGTTTTATCCCATAGGCTTCAATGCTAAAAATATTTCCATTTTAATTCAATATCTAATAAACCATTGCTTATAATATTCTGCAGTAAAGAGTCTCTTTATTTTTAGATTTTTTAGGATTTTTTTGGCACCTGCCGTAGAGCAGGCCATTAGTGCTGTTGCTCATCCTCAGGATCCTCACACCCCCCTTTCTCTCACTATAAGTATACAGGGTCATCCAGACGTGGACCCCTTGCTTGATGTGCCTAGAGGGGTGTCAGCTATACCCTCCTGACGAGGCCTAACCAGGCCGACACGATCGTCGGGGGTTGCTGTACCTCTCGTGCAGGGATGACGTCCTTGGCAGTCAGTACTGGCCACCCTCATTGGGTGAGAGCAGGCTGATTTGCATATGGAGCATTCATCCCTGTAATGGCACAAGCAAGCTAAACCTTGTAAGACTTGAGCGGGCACCCACCGTAGAGCAGGCCATTAGTGCTGTTGCTCGTCCTCAGGATCCTCACACCACTCCTTTCTCTCACTTCAAAATTATTATTTTTTTTCCAAACTTTCTGCGATCGGCCTGAAAAGTTCAAAGTTCGCGAACGTCCGAACGGCCAATGTTCGATGCGAACTCATGTTCGCATCGAACCGCAAGCCCATCCCTATTTGTCATACAAATTAAAAAAAAAAAACGAATCTTTACCATGGGCTTAAGATAAAACATACTCCTGACCATATTCATAACTTACTAAAACAATAAAGTGCTTTTGACAAATGGAATCACTAATACACTTTGGGTCCTATTACAATCCTCGCACAGCTTTTGCGCGAGGACAAAACCATTTGCGCAGAACGTCGTATTACGACGTTCGCACAAACGATGCTTGTTATCGTCTACCGCGATTGACCCTGCGCGAACCGAGCGCGAGCGCAAGTTCGTGCGCGCATCCCATACTTACCATTGTCAGCGCGAATGCGTTCGAGCGGATGGTATTACAATCTTCGCGCAACGTCGTACGAACGACGTTTGCGCGAAGTATCGTAACGTCTTTGAAAACCTGGTGTTAACTTACAATATGATCGTTCTGGCCGAAACGAAATGAACCTGCACAAAATAAAAAATACAGCACATTACAGTTACACATTCTACACATACCCAAACAATAAAATTAATAAATTGTTTAAGTTTTTATTTTTGTTGCAGCACATATACGCAGATCAACTTTGACAGGCGCAACAACCGAAACCTAGAAAATGGTGGTTCTTAATTCTGATTGGCTGAATCCCGTGAAAAAACAGTCTGCCCACCGATTCCTGCACGCAACGTTCATTTGCGCCCGGCTTTGTGCGTCGGATTTGCGCACGAAAAAACTTGAAGGCTGAAAAAATGCGCTTGGATCGTAATACCGCGTTAATTTTCACACAATAACGTTTTTTTTCGTGCGCAAGAAAAATTGTGCTGCGCTAGCGCATTTGCGCGAAGAATGTAATAGGGCCCTTTCTGTAGTAATGAGTGATTGAGGGTTACTCTATGATAAAAACAAGAGTGGAATGGAAGAATTTAACTTTATCCCCTCTGGACTCTCTGAGTACCCCTTTCCCATTTTAACCCTAGAGTGAGTTTTATACATCCTTAATCTAGCCCTAACACTTGAGCGAGTGTCCAGCCAATCCATTGTCTGCTACAGTTACAAGTTTTTATAAAGTGCTAACAAGTTACGTAGCGCTGTACAATGGGAGGCAGAATAACACATACAGGTTCAATAAAATACAGGTTCAACACACAGAACAGTGGGAGAGAGGACCCTGCTCAAGAGCTTACAATCTAAGAGGAGAGGGGTGACACACTAGGTGAGGGTTAATAGAGAACATGAAATAGCAGAGTGTATGTGGGCTGTGTGGGAAGATGCTTAAGAAATGAACAGAGGGGGATTAGGGAGTGAGATGATAGGCTTCTCTAAAGTAATGTGTTTTCAGAGATTTCTTGAAGGGCTGGAGAGACGGGGAGAGTAATGAGAGTAACGTTGTGAGGAGGGAGTTCCAAAGAAAGGGGGCAGCTCAGGAGATGTCTTGAAGGTGGGAGTTGAGGGTGTGGGTATGTGAAGTTAAGTGTGTCAGATCATTGGCAGAACGAAGCGGACAGGATAGGATGTACCTGTTGATAAGGGAGGAGATGTAGGCAGGGGCATGGTTATGGAAAGCTTTGTATTCGAGCACTAGTATTTTGAATTGAATTCTATAGGAGACAGGGAGCCAGTGTAGAGATTGACAAAGGGCGAAGTGCGAGAGGTGCGGGTGGTGAGGTGGATGAGCCTGGCATAACAGACTGCAGAGGGAGAATCTGGGCTCTCTTAAGGCCAGAGAGGAAGGAGGTTACAGTAGTTAAGGTGGGAGGTAATAAGAGCTTGGATGAGCATTTTAGCAGAGTCCTGATTAAGACAGGGATGGACACGTGCAAAGTTTTTTAGGTGGAAATAGCAGGATTTGGTTAGTGACCGAATGTGAGGAGTGAAAGAAAGATCAAAGTCTAGAAGGACACCGAGGCAACGGGCCTGTGAGGTAGAAGTAATAGTAGCACCATTCACCTGAAGGGAAATGGGTGAAGAGCGTGGGAGAGTCATCATATTGGTGGCACAGAACCAGAAGTGGGAGGTATTCTATTAGGGCTTAAACAACTAATCGGTTTATCGACAACTAATCGGTAATGACAATAGTTGGATGAACTCTGATAGTCCTTCAAAGAGGCAGTGCCCTCTCCATCCTGAAGGCTGTTACTCAGCTCCCTATGGTCAGCCTTCTAACAGTTCCATCCTCCAATATCACTCAATGCTTCTGCTTTAAGAGGTTATCTGACTGTAGGATAACATCATGGGGGCTACCAGTACCACAACCTGTGACAAATAATGAGTTTTCAAGCAGTCTAAACTAGAAAGGGAAGGAGGTGAAAATCAGAGTGGGGGGCCAATTTGTCACCGTGGACCCCCCCATTATTTTCAGCCTAGAGCATCGCTATAATATTTGCAACATGCATATAAATTAAAACTTCTTTAGTATATGTCAACCAACAAACATTGAGTACTAAATTATCACTACTCTACTTCATCATTTGAGAAAATATTATTTTTTTCCTTAGGTTAAAAAAGTCTTTTGTTTGGGCTATAGTACCCCTTAAACATATTATTTGTATACAACTTTATTTCGATATAAATAAAAGCTATTACGACTGCATCCAAAGCAAGTTCTTATGTATCTTGACCTGTAAAGAAGCTCATATTTCAAAAGCTGTCCCTTTCAAGGCAAGAGGCGATTATGAATTCCAAAGTTGCTATAACAGTGACACAGACATAATTAAAGCTGGAACAATTAAACGCTAATAATTAAAAGATAAATTTAGGCTTGCTAATTTGAGATAAGGACATTTTGGGGAAATCAAAGCCATTTCACATCCATTCCAAATTACTTAGATAGAAAAGATGAAAGAGCAAAATGAACCCAACTTTGTCTAGCCGAAATGCTGTGGGGTCTACCCAGAAGTGATGCTTCAGCTATGCAATTGGATTAAACAATGTTGGTAAAGAACAAAATCGCTTTCGACTAAAACCTCCAATGTGGCAGTTTACTTTTGGAAAATTACATGAAAAATCACTTGTTGTGATAAGATCCTGACCACTTCATTTAGTTGAGACGTTCCAAGAGCTCCCACTGGGATATTTATTAATGCTTACATGCATTGTGGGGGTTTTGACACACACGTTGAAGTTACTACTAGACGTTGAAGAGCATGTGAGCTCTTACTATTTGCAACCAGAGTCACAGCAGTTAATGTCTCAGTGTCAAACACTAGGGATGAGCTGTTCGGTTCGATCTGTTCGGAGTTCACATCGAACATCAGCCGTTCGACACTTCGTGAACTTCGAACTTTTTGGGACGTTCAAAAGTTCGATTTTTTTTTTTTTTAAAAAAAAAAAAGGTATAAAAATTGCTTTTAAAAATACTAATAAATCTAGAAATAAAGAGACTATTTACTGCAGAATATTATAAGCAACAGTTTATTAGATATTGAATTAAAACGGGAATATTTTTAACATTGAAGCCTATGGGATAAAACATTCTTGTTACTAAAACATCAGGCAGACACGGCCCTCTAATCAGGCACTGTAGAGGGCAGCCTCTAGATTGTGAGTTCCTACGGGAATAGGGCCCTCATCTCCTCCTGTACTGTTTGTCAAATGTTGTTCATTGTATTGTATTGTAACCCTGTCTATACTGTGCCTATTGTACAGCGCTGCGGAATATGCTGGCACTTTATAAATAAAGAATAATAATAATAATAATAACAGCCTGCAGGGACCTCCCAAGGATCTCCTTGAGGAGCATGCGATGACAGAGCTGCGACTTTGCCGGCTAGCCGCCCGGGTGCGTGTGGCAGAGACAGACAGCGCAGGGAGGGAGCCACTGCACCTGCGGCCACGGCAGACCCCCCACAACCAGGATCAAGGGAGCCCCCATTGACCACCAGGCTAAGGTAAGGCGATACATTTCTAAAAAAAATAAAACCCGAGGACATTTTAAAATGTTCCAAGGAACATAAAATAAAACTTTTTTTTTTCTTTCTCTACCTGGCTGAATGTATTTACTTATATATATTAGATGCATTCAGCCAGGTAGAGGGGGGTGGCATTTGGGCTGCGCGGGGTCTCAGGCAGTGGTTTGGTTTTTTTGCGTGTATATTTTTAGCAAATTTATAGGGGAAGGTAAGGGCAGGTATGACATATATATATATATAGATAAGATATATATCTATATTCTTATAAATATATATATCCAGACTTGTATTACACACACATTTTGGCAACTAATTGCCCCCCCCCATTTGGTTGATCCCTCCAGACGAAATGTTGAACCCGATAGAGCAGAGAATAATATATATATTCTCTGCTCTGTATGGGTTCATAGAAACATAGAAACATAGAAAAATGTCGGCAGATAAGAACCTTTCGGCCCATCTAGTCTGCCCAATTACATGGATACTTTACCTGGATTTATCTTTTGTTTAGGATAGCCTTATGCCTATCCCATGCTTGCATTTCTTCTAGAGGGATCAGCCAAATGGGGGAGGGGGCACATTTAGTTGAGATTGTCCACATGCCACCCCCCCATGTGCGTATGTGTATATATGGTCTGAGGTCTGTGGATGGGTGTAAATATATATCTGCGTGTTGATATATACGTATATATAGGTCTGCGTGTTGATATATACGTATATGTCTGTGTGTGGTATCAATGCATCCCTACTCTATACACAGCGCTCCGTGTCCCTATAATATATATGATCAGGGGTTACCTTTTTTTATATTTTTATGCTATTCCTATTAAATTAACAGTAATTTTTGATGTAATTTATTCAGTAGAAACTTTTTTTGCCTATATAACATGTGCTTTGTGAAAATAAAACGGTTTTGTGTGTACATTTTAATTTAGTTAGTGGATTCCTGTCCAGTGCGGTGAGAAGCAAACGTAATGTAGTGTAAATACGCTGTGAGGCGGAGCGGAGTGAAGTCAAGCCTGCGAAATGTTTGCTTCGCTTCGCTACGCTGTGTGTCGCTACACGCTCAGTGTGTCTCAGCCTTTATTCCCGCATCGCTAGTTTACCCAATCAGTTTGTATACTTGTTACTGACCCTGCTTGTTCTGAGGACCCGATCTGTTGCCGACTTTGCCTGCCATTTGACTATTCTCTCTGTGTATTCCCTGCCTGTTTTGTTTGCTTCCTGTTGCTACTGGTGTGCGCCAATTCTCACCATATACAGTAGCGCAGTACAAGTGCCTAAACATTGTTGACCTGGTTTTGTTATAGCTGCTGATGTAATTGACTAGATCGGGGATCTCTTTTGCATTACCAAAACCTCCACCACTGCACTCTTCCACAATACCACAGAGGGGTTACTTACGGTGTGAAGGCACTTGCTGCCACCAAAGGCACAATATTTGGGTGCACTGCCACTGATGCCTATATTACCAGATTTATATCATTTTAATATTGGACCACAGGGTCCAACCCTGCACTCTTCCACAATACCACAGAGGGGTTACGGTGTGACGGCACTGTTGCCGAAACTAAAGGCCCAATTTTAAAGCACCTATTGTTACTTTCATCCAAAGCCTGCATAAGTTTCACCATAATTTAGCCAAAAAATCACTAAACTTGTTCTGCGTGTCCTAAAATGTCTCCTCTTTTCATACAGACTGCCGCCCCAAGCAGTTGTTTATGAATAGATTAAAGGAAAACCATTTACCATCATTTGAAATGTCATTTTGTTGTTTTTAAATGTTTCTATACATCCTACAAATCCGCCACGTCACGGGCAGGTTATGGGGACCTCCTAGGCACGATATTTGAAGGAATTTTTTCATTTTTATTCTTAACCTTTATTTCATGGAAAACTCACTGTTCCTTTAAAAACGTTTTTTTTTTTTAACTTTTTTTCCTCTTGGAGGGCACTCTAAAAATCGAACTTTTGATTCCCATTGACTTGCATTGAGTTCGGTTCGTGTTCGCGTTCGAACTCGAACTTTTGAAATTGTTTCGAGTTCGAATGCGAACCGAACACGGGGGTGTTCGGCTCATCCCTAGCAAACACTAACGGTTCTCAGGGAACAGAAACCGATACATGTTCAGAGAGTCCCAGGGAATAGAGGCCAAAACATGTTCAGAGAGTCTCCGCTCATACTTCTTCACTTACTGATATATTCTATAAACTCTGAATGTGTACTTGAAGGTTTGGACGTGTTTGCTCAACTCAACTTTGCTAAATGGTAACCTAGTTAACCCTGTTGTATATACCAGCCATATTTACCTGCAAAGGTAGGTAAACAGTATCGGCATTACAGCTGACATACGGACAGACATTATTTTAAGTTTTACATTTTCCTGTTAGTTTCATGATGTCATTGATTTCTCATTGTTGATCAGATTGAATGCACTCTGTGCCATTTGGATGTCATTCTCCACTTTCTCAATAGCCATTTTTTGTCTGTCCACTGGATTCCAGTCAACCAGGAGTCAGGTTGAGTAGGAATGTGAAGGACCCCATGAGTTTTGCAGGGAAGATGAGATCCTGTTTGGACGACACGCTATGAAGCTTTTATTTAAGTGATCAATCATATGTTTTATTGCTAAGTTGCAAAAAATATATGATTTATTATTATTGTGATTATCCAAACTATTGCCTAAAAGAAAGTGTTACATCTTTACACTGATCAACCACAATATTAAAATCACATGCCTAATATTGTGTAGGACCCCCTTATGTTGCCAAAACTGGTCTGATGCGTTGAGGCAAGTCCTGCAAGTTGCGAGGTAGGGCCTCCGTGGATCGGATTTGTTAAACAAGGACATCTCACAGATACTCAATCAGATTGAGATCTGTGGAATTTGGAGGTCAAGGTAACACCATGAAATCTTTGTCATGTTCCTCAAACTATTCCTGAACAAATTTTGCAGCATGGCAGGGTGTATTATCTTGTAAGAAAGAGGGCAATGCCAACAGGGAACACCACTACTATGAAGGATTTACATGGCCTGCAAAAAACTTTAACTAAGTGACACATGTCAAGGGTATTTTGACATCTTTCTATCGGGTTTGGGTCGAAATCCCTACAACCAGGTTCTCTAATGCCAAAATCCCGATGGCCAACTTCCAGACAGAACAAATGCCGGGCATACCAAGTACCCTACACAGACAACTCCCTGACGGCCAACTTCTAGACATCCAAAATCCCAGTTAGCTAACCCTAACCCTACTCCCTAACCCCCTAAACATAACCCTACTCCCTAACCTCCTAAACCTAGCCCTAACCCCCCTAAACATAGCCCTAGCCCTCTAAACCTAGCCATAACCCCCTAAATCTAGCCCTAACCTAGCCCTAACCCCCTAAACCTAGCCCTAACCCCCCTAAACCTAGCCCTGACCCTAACCCCCTAAACCTAGCCCTATCCCCCCAAACCTAGCCCTAACCCCTTAAACCTAGCCATAACCCTAACCCCCTAAACCTAGCCCTAACCCCCTAAACCTAGCCCTAACCCTAACCCCCTAAACCTAGCCCTAACCCTAACTCCCTAAACCTAACCATAACCCCTAAGCCTAACTCCCTAAGGGTTAGGGTGTTAGTATTAGGGTTAGCCGCTGGGATTTTGGATGTCTGGAAGTTGACCGTGTAGGGAACTTGGTATGTCCGGCACTTGTTCTGTCTGAAAGTTGGCCATCTGGATGTTGGCATTAGGAAACCTGGTTGTAGGGATTTTGTCCGGCACCCCTTTCTATCGTGGCCAGCATTATGTTATTCACTATTCAGCAATTTGTGGTACAGTAGCTCCTCTGTGTGATCAAACAGACTGGCTGGACTTCCCACATGCATCAGTGAGACTTGGGTGTCCATATCCCTGACACCGGTTGTGTCCAGGGGCGTACCTAAGGGGGGGTGGGCTGCACGGGTGACACCACCCCCTAGTGTGACGCCCTAAAAAAAAAATTTTTTTTTTTTTTATTTTGTAAAGTATTTTACCAGGAAGGATACATTGAGATTTCACTAATTTTCAAGTATGTCCTGGGTAGGCAAGGCCTCGGCTGGCACTTTCCAGGGGGTGGCAAAAAACCCACCACTAAAGGGATTACTCACAGAGCACCGAAATTATGCCAACATTTTGGTGTTCGGTTGTTCCCTGCACTTCGGGAAATCAAATTTCCCCACCCTGCAGTGAATTCACCATTCACCGCAGGGTCCGCGAAGTGCAGAGAGTCGGCCTACTTAACGAAAATGTCTGGAATTTACATATAAGGTCCTATGATTGAAAATAAAAAGGTCTCTTACAGAAAAAAGAAAAACCACTATAGGATGGATATGTTGTGAGTTTACAAAATCACTTAAAAATAACAATTATTCAAAAAGAATCTACACTTGTCCCTTATTGCACAGCACAGAGGACGCATGAATGATCCACCTTTGGCAGATTCATAATATATCATTATTATAGGGAATACGTCATGTCCTGCCAGAATGCTGTGACTAAAAATATTTCTGAAAACATTAAAAAAAGTGCGTGTTTTTTTTTTTTTTTTTCAAATTTTAAAGTTGGGGGGGGGGGGTGCCAAATATAGGCTCCGCCCCGGGTGCTAAATGTTCTAGGTACGCCCCTGGTTGTGTCAGAAAATTTCCAAATCGGCAAACCTTGTGGCGAGTTCCAGGTATGCAGTGGTTAGTACGTGCTAAAAGTGGAGCAATGGAGAACTGCCGTCTAGCCATCCCTATTTTACTCTTGTCAAAGTCACTCAGATCTTTTCGTTTGCCCATTTTTCCTGCTTTCAGCACCTGAAATTCAAGACCTGACTGTTCACTCGTATTCTAATATATCCCACCCCTTGACAGGTGCCATTGTAACATTATAATCAATGTTACCCACTTCACCTGTCAGTGGTTTTAATGCTGTATCTCAGTGGTTCACAACCTTTTTCCACCCGGGTACCCCCTGTCGGCCGATTCCTGTAAGTTGTACCCCTCATATTAAAAAAAAATCTTTCAAAATTTAATATTTACTTTTTTCTGTTTCTGTTTTTCTGTACGGTGTGTGTGCGTGTATCACAGAGCTCCACAGTAGGGATGAGCCGAACACTCCCCGAGTTCGGTTCGAGCCCGAACTCGAACTTCCCATTTGTTCGGAACTGAACCCGAACCCCCATGCAAGTCAATGGGGCTGAAAATTCGGTTTTTAGAGTGCCCTCCAAGAGGACATATATGCTACATATTTGCCATAAAAGGTGTATGGGGGTCCGGGTAGTGCCCTGGGGGACAGGAAACAAGGACAAAAAGTTTTTAAAAAAAGTTTTTAAAGGAACAGTGAGTTTTCCATGAAATAAGGGTTAAAAATAAAAACTAAAAATTCCTTCAAATATCGTGCCTAGGAGGTCCCCATAACCTGTCCGTTAAGTGGCGGATTTCTAGGATGTATAGAAACACTTAAAAACAAATAAATGACGTTTCATATGACGGTAAATGCTTTTCCTTTAATCTATCCATAAACAACTGCTTGGGGCGGCAGTCTGTATGAAAAGAGGAGACATTTTCGGACACGCAGAAAAGTTTACTGATTTTTTGGCGGTGAAAAGCAGGAGAATGGAAACTTCTAGACCAAAAAGCCGATTTGGAAAGTGAGATAAATGGGAGAATTTTTCTGGTTCGGCTATTTTGACCTAGCATTTTCCATTCTCCAGTCATTCTCCTGAGTTTCACCTTTCTCTGAATAACCCTGTCAGGGTTATTCAGAGAGCGGTGAAGAGCAGGAGAATGACTGGAGAATGGAAAATTCTTGGTCAAAATAGCCAAACCAGAAAAATTCTCCCATTTAGGCTAGGGTCAGACTAGCGAATATTTAACGTGTGTTTAGGCGCACTTAATCACGGCCGCACTAGCAGCAAATGACGGGCAATGACGGCCAATATACGAAGTACGGTCGCACGAAAGTCCGGCTGTGCAACGCAAGTGGAAAATTAACGCATTTTTTCGAGAACGCAGAACCACTAGTACGGACGTACAGAGTGCGCTGCGTCCACTAGCGGCGTGTGTGCGTGATTTGGAGACGTCAGACCCTGCTCATGTCCGGCCAACATAACGTCCAGACACCCAAAGTTTCCAGGTTTGGATCCGTAAAAAATCACGCACAAAAATGCGAATCGTATGACCGTTTTCGCGCAATCCGTGAAAAAATACGGCAATGCGTTCAGACGCACTTTTTGACGGTCGCTGCGAAAAATGCTTTAGTCTGACCCTAGCCTTATCTCACTTTCCAAATCGGCTATTTGGTCCAGATTGTTCTCTTTTCCTGCCATTCTCCTGGTTTTCACCTTTCTCTGAACAACCCTGAGAGAGAGGTGAAAGCCAGGAGAACTGGCAAGAGAAGAGAACAATCTAGACCAAATAGCCGATTTGGAAAGTGAGATAAATGGGAGAATTTTTCTGGTTTGGCTATTTTGACCTAGAATTTTCACTTCTCCAGTTATTCTCCAGCTTTTCACCGCTCTCTGAATAACCCTGTGAATGTTTCATCCCGAGGTGAAAAATAACATTGCTTTAGATTTTTTTCAAACACCAGTTAAATGCAGCATATTAGGATGTTTTAGGGAAATTAATTCTCAAATCTCAATCAGAAGCAGACACCACCCCACCCTCAGTATATTGTACAATGTATCAAATTGATTACCAGACTAAAAACACCTGGTGTTATGCCCGTTTGTGAACAGAGGTCATTTAGAGTTGATAATCTTTCCACCTACACATTAGTTTTTAATTCAATATCTAATAAACCGTTGCTTATAATATTCTGCAGTAAAGAGTCTCTTTATTTCTAGATTTTATAGTATTTTTTTAAGCATTTTCTATACTTTTTTCAAAATTTCTTTTT
The DNA here is from genome assembly GCA_009667805.1 of Leptobrachium leishanense. Lineage (NCBI taxonomy): Eukaryota > Metazoa > Chordata > Amphibia > Anura > Megophryidae > Leptobrachium > Leptobrachium leishanense. Next base: position 89,172,489 of record CM019070.1, on the reverse strand, counting down.
TTTTTCGAACCCGAACCGAACACGCCCAAAAAGTTCGAAATTTGCGAACTTTCGAACTGCCAAAGTTCGGGTCGAACTCCGAACCGTCCGAACCCGAACAGCTCATCCCTTCTCCACAGTAATGTACGGTGTGTGTGTATGTATCACAGAGCTCCATAGACATGTGCACAGCACAAAATTTCATTTTGAACTAATGGATTAGTCCTAAAATGCAATTTATTTAGTTCCTAAAGAAATTCGTTTTCAGTTCTTTAGTATGAAAACTAATTTCATTCATCCGAAAACCAGTGGATACAATTACTATTGTAGTGGCTCCTCAGAGGGCTGAGATCGCTGCTTGTTACAGTATCACTCACTCTCAGCAAAATGTGCCAGGCAAGGCTCATCACAGTGCTCAGAGTTTCAGTAAAACTAGTAAATAATATTTTTATATATGAGAGGTTAGAACAATATGCCCTTCGCTGTATAGAACATCTTACTGCATTGGCATGTGGAGGGTGCAGAACTTCGGAATGCAATGCTTATCCAGCACAGGAGAGGGAACTTTTACTTAAACTTTGTATCTCTGTGGGGGAGACACAGGAATATAAAAGCAGGGGAGAGGGAAAATATTAACGTAAATGGGTCTGAAAGCTCAGAGAAGAGATGACTGGTGCAAATTGATTTTTATAATAAAATAAAGCACTTTAAATCCAGGGAAAATTTCAAATAAATCACACTGAAGGCTCATAATGACAGAGTAACTGTGAGAGCTGGATACTAAATGTATCAGACATAAAAAAAACTTTCAGGGTTATCCAAAGAGATTCGAATTGCTTGAGAAAGGTAACCGAACGCTGAAAATCAGCGTTCGGTTACCTTTCCTGGCCATTCGGCTATCCAGAGAACAGGCAATTCGCCAAATCCTGGCGAATTGCCTGAACATACGGTGCCTGTTCGGTCCCTGTTCGAGGGCAGTGAAATCCCCATGAAAATGCACTGCTTCGGCTATTCAGAGAGCACAAACCAGCAGTGAAAGGTTCCCCTAATGCCCTGCCATTCGGTGGTTTAATTCGGCAAATTTATTCAGGAGAATCCCATAGACTTCAATGTTAAAAATATTCCCGTTTTAATTCAATATCTAATAAACCGTTCATTATAAAATTCTGCAGCAAAAAGTCTCTTTATTTATAGATTTTTTAGGATACTTTAAGCATTTTTCTGAATTTTTTTAAAAAAAATTTAAAAGTCCGATTTTTTTTATTTTTTTTTTCAGTTTACTTATTTTTTTTGTAACAGCCCTCTTTATTATCATTCCCTGGACCTCCTGTGAAAATTTCAGACATTTTCGCTCAGTAGTTTCTTTGCAAACAGCGTTTCATTTTCCCAGATTCATACAAATGGTTTTTCTAATTTATTCACTGCCTCCTCTACGTCACAGCTGCTTCGGCTCTGTGTGATTCGGCTCATGTTCGGCTCCTTTTCGGCTCCTGTTCGGGTTTTTCGAAGGTTAATCCAGATGTTTTTGCTTGTTTTCAGCGTGCATTCGGTTAGTTTTCGTCAGGTTTGCGGCAGCTTTTCCCTGCAATTCGGGGACCCTGTGGTGTTTGCTGAATACACCGCAGGGTCACCGAAATGCAATCGGCAAAAGGAACCGAATTGAAGAGAACGAAAAGTCACCGAACGTGCGGTGACTTTTCGAATCTCTTTGGATAACCCTGTTTATAACAAGCAGCACTGGGAGAGGAGAGGGACTTTATATAAGACGTATATTATAGATGAGGAAAGGGGGATAGTGCTCCTGGATAATATAAAATGTATCAGACCTAAGCCCCTATTATGCAGAGCGGGAGGGGAGATAACACACGTTTTATGAAGACCCTCTCTTCTCCCAGCGCTGCTTGTTATAAAGGGGTTTTTACTATCCAGCCCTCCTCTGTCATTAGCTATCAGTGTGATTTATTTGAATGTTTTCCTTCTCCAGCTGCTTTTATCATCTTGTCTGCCTCATAGACATGCAAGGGTTAAGTAAAGGTTTCCTCTACTGTGCTGGCTGTCTGTGCTGCGAGTGAGTATTCTGGAGCTCTATCACTGTCAGATTTTCGGGTAGGGGTCGGGAAGGATACACATACAAACCTTTTCTGTAGCTTTGCGATGTTGCATTCAATACAGGTCTCCTTCACTCATCAATGTAATATCACAAAAAGGACTGAAACTAAAATGTAGTGTATTTTATTTTAGTTTCTTTAGTTTTTTGGACTGAGCAGTTACGTATCTCTTGAATCATACTAAAACTAAATTATCCCAAAATTCGGACTAAATCGTTTTAGTACTAAAGCGAATGCACATGTCTAGAGCTCCACAGTAATGTGTGATGTATCACAGAGTTCCACAGTAATGTACGGTTTGTATGAGGGTATCACAAGCTCCACAGTAACGTGCAGTGTGTATGAGGGTATCGCAGAGCTCCACAGTAATGTGTGGCTTGTATGAGGGTATCACAAGCTCCACAATAATGTGCAGTGCGTATGAGGGTATTGCAGAGCTCCACAGCAGGGGCATAACTACCAGGGGTGCAGAGGGTGCCACCGCACCCGGGCCCTTGAGCCCAGACGGGGTCCACACTCCCCTGCCTGGGCCTGGGAGCTGGCTGTAATATATATACATATATATATTTTTTAAATTTATTTTATACTTATTTGTGAGTTTTACTTTGGAGCTCTGTGATACACTCATACACACCACTTATTACTGGGAGTTTTGTTGCTGTAAACCTCTGTGATTTACACTTATACACACTGCCCATTACTATCAGGGTTATTCAAAGAGATCCGAATTGCTTGAGAAAGGTAACCGAACGCTGATTTTCAGCATTCGGTTACCTTTTTTGGCCATTCGGCTATCCAGAGAGCAGGCAATTCGCCAAATCCTGGCGAATTGCCTGAACATACGGTGCCTGTTCGATGCCTGTTCGAGGGTAGTGAAAACCCCATTAAAAAGCACTGCTTCGGCTATTCAGAGAACACAAACCAGCAGTGAAAGGTTCCCCTAATGCCCTGCCATTCGGTGGTTTAATTCGGCAAATTTATTCAGGAGAATCCCATAGACTTCAATGTTAAAAATATTCCCGTTTTAATTCAATATCTAATAAACCGTTCATTATAAAATTCTGCAGCAAAAAGTCTCTTTATTTATAGATTTTTTAGGATACTTTAAGCATTTTTCTGAATTTTTTTAAAAAAAATTTAAAAGTCCGATTTTTTTTATTTTTTTTTTCAGTTTACTTATTTTTTTTGTAACAGCCCTCTTTATTATCATTCCCTGGACCTCCTGTGAAAATTTCAGACATTTTCGCTCAGTAGTTTCTTTGCAAACAGCGTTTCATTTTCCCAGATTCATACAAATGGTTTTTCTAATTTATTCACTGCCTCCTCTACGTCACAGCTGCTTCGGCTCTGTGTGATTCGGCTCATGTTCGGCTCCTTTTCGGCTCCTGTTCGGGTTTTTCGAAGGTTAATCCAGATGTTTTTGCTTGTTTTCAGCGTGCATTCGGTTAGTTTTCGTCAGGTTTGCGGCAGCTTTTCCCTGCAATTCGGGGACCCTGTGGTGTTTGCTGAATACACCGCAGGGTCACCGAAATGCAATCGGCAAAAGGAACCGAATTGAAGAGAACGAAAAGTCACCGAACGTGCGGTGACTTTTCGAATCTCTTTGGATAACCCTGTTTATAACAAGCAGCACTGGGAGAGGAGAGGGACTTTATATAAGACGTATATTATAGATGAGGAAAGGGGGATAGTGCTCCTGGATAATATAAAATGTATCAGACCTAAGCCCCTATTATGCAGAGCGGGAGGGGAGATAACACACGTTTTATGAAGACCCTCTCTTCTCCCAGCGCTGCTTGTTATAAAGGGGTTTTTACTATCCAGCCCTCCTCTGTCATTAGCTATCAGTGTGATTTATTTGAATGTTTTCCTTCTCCAGCTGCTTTTATCATCTTGTCTGCCTCATAGACATGCAAGGGTTAAGTAAAGGTTTCCTCTACTGTGCTGGCTGTCTGTGCTGCGAGTGAGTATTCTGGAGCTCTATCACTGTCAGATTTTCGGGTAGGGGTCGGGAAGGATACACATACAAACCTTTTCTGTAGCTTTGCGATGTTGCATTCAATACAGGTCTCCTTCACTCATCAATGTAATATCACAAAAAGGACTGAAACTAAAATGTAGTGTATTTTATTTTAGTTTCTTTAGTTTTTTGGACTGAGCAGTTACGTATCTCTTGAATCATACTAAAACTAAATTATCCCAAAATTCGGACTAAATCGTTTTAGTACTAAAGCGAATGCACATGTCTAGAGCTCCACAGTAATGTGTGATGTATCACAGAGTTCCACAGTAATGTACGGTTTGTATGAGGGTATCACAAGCTCCACAGTAACGTGCAGTGTGTATGAGGGTATCGCAGAGCTCCACAGTAATGTGTGGCTTGTATGAGGGTATCACAAGCTCCACAATAATGTGCAGTGCGTATGAGGGTATTGCAGAGCTCCACAGCAGGGGCATAACTACCAGGGGTGCAGAGGGTGCCACCGCACCCGGGCCCTTGAGCCCAGACGGGGTCCACACTCCCCTGCCTGGGCCTGGGAGCTGGCTGTAATATATATACATATATATATTTTTTAAATTTATTTTATACTTATTTGTGAGTTTTACTTTGGAGCTCTGTGATACACTCATACACACCACTTATTACTGGGAGTTTTGTTGCTGTAAACCTCTGTGATTTACACTTATACACACTGCCCATTACTATCAGGGTTATTCAAAGAGATCCGAATTGCTTGAGAAAGGTAACCGAACGCTGATTTTCAGCATTCGGTTACCTTTTTTGGCCATTCGGCTATCCAGAGAGCAGGCAATTCGCCAAATCCTGGCGAATTGCCTGAACATACGGTGCCTGTTCGATGCCTGTTCGAGGGTAGTGAAAACCCCATTAAAAAGCACTGCTTCGGCTATTCAGAGAACACAAACCAGCAGTGAAAGGTTCCCCTAATGCCCTGCCATTCGGTGGTTTAATTTGGCAAATTTATTCAGGAGAATCCCATAGGCTTCAATGTTAAAAATATTCCCGTTTTAATTTAATATCTAATAAACCATTCATTATAAAATTATGCAGTAAAGAGTCTCTTTATTTATAGATTTTTTAGGATATTTTAAGCATTTCTCAGAATTTCTTTTTTTTTTTTTTTTTTTTTTCAAAAGTCCGATTTTTTTTTTAGATTTTTTTTTAAGTTTACTTTTTTTTTCTGTAACAGCCCTCTTTATTATCATTCTCTGGACCTCATATGTAAATTTCAGACATTTTCGCTCAGTAGTTTCTTTGCAAACAGTATTTCACTTTTCATTGCAACATTCATGCAAACTGTTTTCCTAATTTATTCACTTCACTCTGGCTGCGGTCTCAGCTTTCTCGACTTTTTCCGGCGGCTTCGCTGCAGGTGATCGGCTCCTGCTCGGGTTTTTCAGTGGTTTTCGGCAGGTTAATCCAGATGTTTTTGTGGGTTTTCGGAGTGCATTCGCTGGGTTTTGCGGTTCGTTTTCATTAGGTTTGCGGCAGCTTTTCCCTGCAATTCGGGGACCCTGTGGTGTTTGCTGAATACACCGCAAAAATGTGATACTGTCTAGAGTCAACATTGTGGATCTGGAGGGGCCAATGCATGTTGACGGGAGGGGGACAAAATATGTTTTTTCCTAAGGTGGGAGGGGGGGCCCGTCATGGTTCCTGAACCTGGGCCCTGATGGTTCTAGTTACACCTCTGCTCCACAGTAATGTGTGGTGTGTATGAAGATATCACAGAGTTCCACAGAAAGGTGCAGTGTGTATGAGGGTATCACAGAGCTCCACAGCAATGTGCGGTATCTATGTGGGTATCACAGAGCTCCACTGCAATATGTGGTATGAGGTTATCAAAAGCTCCACCATAATGTACGAGGTGTGTTTGTGTGTATCACAAGCTCCACAGTAATGCACGGTGTGTGTGTGTGTATCACAGAGCTCCACACAGTAATGTGCAGTGTGTATGAGGGTGTCACAAGCTCCACAGTAATGTATGGTGTGTGTGTGTATCACAGAGCTCCACAGTAATGTGTGGGTTATCACATAGCTCCACAGTAATGTGCGGTGTGTATGAGGGTATCACAAGCACCACATTAATGTGCGGTGTGTATGAGGGTATCACAGAGCTTCACAGTAATGTGAGATGTGTGGGAAGATATCACAAGCACCACAGTAAAGTGTGTATTATATTACAAAGCTCCAGAGTAATGTGTGGTGTGTATGAGGGTGCCACAGAGCTCCATAGTAATGTGCGGTGTATCACAGAGCTCCACAGTAATGTGCGCTTTGTGTGAGGGTATCATAGAACTCCACAGTAATGTGAGATGTGTGTGAGGATATCACAGACCTCCAGAGTAATGTGTGGTGTGTATGAGGGTGCCACAGAGTTCCACAGTAGTGTGTGTATGTTTATCACAGAGCTCCACAGTAGTGTTTGTGTCACAGAGCTCCACAGTAGTGTGTGTATGCATATCACAGAGCTCCACAGTAGTGTGTATGTGTGTGTCACAGAGCTCCAGAGTAAAGTGCTGTGTGTATGAGGATATCACTGACCAGGTTATCCAGCCCCTGGGGCCCCCTTCCTCGGGCTCACTGAGAAGCAGGGGGATCTGGGTTGCTGCCCAGTGGGTTTGGAACTCTGCCCGTCAATGCTGCTCGGACTCGGGTCTGAGCCGTGCTGCAGCGAGCCATCTGCCGATAAGTGAAGCGCACCTCTCCTGGAGCCTGCACAAGCTTCCCGCACCAGGGTTGCAGCTCCCTCTCCCTGTGATGTCACTGCTGGGCAGAGAGAGCAGGAGCCGGAGGACGACCAGGGGAAGGTGGACATGCCCTTGACAGGATGTGTGGAGAGCGTTGTCAGCGCTGGGGAGGGAATCCCCACAACGTTCCTCTCACATCCATGGCTGCTTGCTCTGATGTAGGGGGCCAAACGGAAGCCCTCTTTCATCCACTCAGGGCCTAGGTAGGCTGTGGCAGTTGGTAAAAAAAAAATAGATTGTAAAGGCAGACTAAACGGAACGGAAGGGTCCGCCATTATGATTTTTTTATGCGTACCCCCAGGGGTCCTCATACGTACCCCTGGGGCTACACGTGCCACAGGTTGGGAACCGCTGCTGTAGCTGATCAGTATTCATTGTGTGTTATATATATATATATATATATATTTATTTATATATTTATAAAGGATTTTACCAGGAAGGATACATTGAGATTTCTCTCGTTTTCAAGTATGTCTTGGGTTCAAGAACATTGTTACAGAAATACAAAGTAGTAAAATGCAAGATATTAACACAAAACAAATATACAGATTAACAGAAAATAAATATGTAGGAAATATAGTCACTATATTACATGTTTACAGGTGCATTCCTTATTGAGGTATGTTAATAGGGAGCTCTTAAGGGACTTTAGACTGGGGGGAAGATTTGATGGCGTCTGGGAGGTTATTCCATAATTGTGTTGCTCTGTAGGAAAATGAGGACCGAGACACTTTCTTTTTGTATTGTGGTATTGCAAGTCAGGTGCCGGTCCTGGATCGGAGGTTATAGGATGAGGGAACTACTGAGGGGAGCAGCCTATTCAGGTAGGGTGGTAGCTTCCCAGAAAAGCTCTTAAACACCAGGTTGGAAAGGTGAAGAGTGCGTCTAGATTCCAGCGACGGCCAGTTTAGTTCTTTTAACATGTCACAATGGTGGGTCATGTAGTTACATTGTAGCACAAAGCAACAGCATGAGTTACACAATGTAGTAAGTTTCTGGAGGTGCGTTTGCGGTGCGGCTGCATACATTACATCTCTGTATTCAATAGCTGGAATAAGCATTTGGTGTACAATCTGCTTTCTTACCGCGGGGCTCAGGCAGGATTTGTTTAACTATATTTAAAGCTGGTGGTAACAAAAAACTGGGCTCATCGTTTTTAATGAAGTTGTGTTAACTCTTCAAAATGTTAATTTCTTCAGCTTTGCAAAATGAAAGGGCACTGTTACTCATTGCGTGGCTCGCGAGCCACATGTGGCTTGCGTACCTGGCAGTGGCAGCTCACGGACTGCGTAGCCAACGGTGGCTCGCGCTCCCCCACTAGCAGCACAGAAGATGGGCAGCTTCTGGTGACGCGCGGGCGCAGAAGAAATAAGATGCACAGAAGAAGGAAATAAAGAAGGCAGAGGAAAGGGGCACAGGAATGCTGTGCTGCCGGCAGTGTGCAGATTCATATGCTGCATTAATTATACTGCAGAGAGGTGCTGCAGCATATGAATCCACACACTGCCTTGCAGCGCCTCTCTGCAGTATAATTAAGGCAGCATATGAATCCACACACTGCCGGAAACTTTCCAGCAGTGTGTGGATTCATATGCTGCACTAATTATACTGCAGAGAGGCGCTGCCCGGCAGTGTGTGGATTCATATGCTGCATTAATTATACTGCAGAGAGGCACTTCCCAGCAGTGTGTGGTTTCATATGCTGCATTGAAACCTATGGGTTAAAAAGCTTTGCTTCTTTAACCCTTTCGCTGCTGAGCCATTTCACGCCTGTGTGCTGAGCTCATTTTTACCGGTTTCGCTCATCATATTTAAACGCGTTTTGAAGCCTTATTTTTTTTTTTATATGACCCAGGCATATTATATATCGTCCTTTCCAGCAGACATGGCAGATTCATAATATATCATTATTATATGTATATGTCATGACCTGTCTGTATATTATAACAAAAAATGCAATAAAATTTGAATTTTCAATAATTTTCAACGTATAAAGTGTTTTTTTCCACATTTTAACATGCGAGCATTTGCGGTTATATTTTCTATGAGTTGCGCTTGTTAACAAAATTAGAAATGGGGGACTTGTTACATTTTTTGGGGGGAAAATTACACAATTTTGCTAGTGGAGCATCATTGTTCATATTATAATTGAAATGGGAACAATATTGCTACATTAACAAAACAAAACAAAAAAAACAGGTTTTTTTTATTTATTGAATTTTACTTTTAACATGGTCATGTTTGGTATCATTGGAAAGGCCATGCTCTGGCCGATCCAACAACACCAAACATTAACCCCTAGCTGCGGATCAGGAGATAGGGGGTTCATTGGAACCCCCTATCTCCACCATTGGTGGCAGCTAGGGGTTAACTCAAAAACTGACGTCATCGTACTATGCACGATGACGCCAGTCATCAGGGGGAGATCCCAGAAGCTTGGCCGACATCCAAGATGTTGGCCAGCTCTGGGAGAGGATTGCGATCTGGTGCTTTTTGGTGCCGATTCACAATCCGGCCCCCAAGGGGTTAAAGCCAGCCACTGTTTGGAAGGGCAGGCTGTGCCCTTCCAAACGGGTTCCTGACTTTCACCGCTGCCCCTTACGGAAGGGGAGGGAGAAAGGTCCAAAGGACCTCCCTCCCTTTCAGGCACCACACTCGCGATGACATCTATTGTCCACGCCGGGGTCCCGGAGTGCACCGGGGGGGCACAGCAACCGGCTAATTGTTGCCTCCTATGCTAGGACGCACTCAGCGCATCCATAGCACAGGAGAATCAATTGGCTGAACGTGCTGAGTGCGTCCTTAGCAGCCAAGTGATTAAAAAAGTTAGGAAACCTAAAATTTCACTCACAAAATGACCAAAAAATCCTAAAAGAATAATTACCGTATTTTTCGCTCCATAAGACACACCTGACCATAAGACGCACCTAGTTTTTAGAGGAGGAAAACAGGAAAATAAATATTCTGAATCAAATAGTGTAATAATGGATATTGCCCCAGCTCCTCTCATGGATTTTGCCCCAGCTCACACATGGATAATGCCCCAGCTCAAACATGGATAATACCCCAGCTCACACATGGATAATGCCCCAGCTCAAACATGGATAATACCCCAGCTCACTCATGGATAATGCCCCAGCTCACACATGGATTTGCCCCAGCTCATGGATATGCCCCAGTTCATGGATATGCCCCAGCTCACACATGGATATGCCCCAGCTCACACATGGATAATGCCCAGCTCATGGATATGCCCCAGCTCACGGATATGCCCCAGCTCACACATGGATATGCGCCAGCTCACACATGGATAATGCCCCAGCTCATGGATTTGCCCCAGCTCATGGATTTTCCCCAGCACACACATGGATATGCCCCAGCTCACACATGGATATGCCCCAGCTCACACATGGATAATGCCCCAGCTCATGAATATGCCCCAGCTCATGAATATGCCCCAGCTCACGGATATGCCCCAGCTCACACATGGATATGCCCCAGCTCACACATGGATAATGCCCCAGCTCATGGATTTGCCCCAGCACACACATGGATATGCCCCAGCTCACACATGGATATGCCCCAGCTCACACACGGATATGCCCCAGCTCACACATGGATATGCGCCAGCTCACACATGGATAATGCCCCAGCTCATGGATTTGCCCCAGCTCATGGATTTGCCCCAGCACACACATGGATATGCCCCAGCTCACACATGGATATGCCACAGCTCACACATGGATAATGCCCCAGCTCACACATGGATAATGCCCCAGCTCATGGATATGCCCCAGCTCATGGATATGCCCCAGCTCACACATGGATTTGCCCCAGCTCACACATGGATAATGCCCCAGCTCACACATGGATAATGCCCCAGCTCATGGATATGCCCCAGCTCACACATGGATATGCCCCAGCTCACACATGGATATGCCCCAGCTCACACATGGATAATGCCCCAGCTCATGGATATGCCCCAGCTCACGGATATGCCCCAGCTCACACATGGATATGCCCCAGCTCACACATGGATAATGCCCCAGCTCATGTATTTGCCCCAGCTCATGGATTTGCCCCAGCACACACATGGATATGCCCCAGCTCACACATGGATATGCCCCAGCTCACACATGGATATGCCCCAGCTCATGGGATTTGCACCAGCTCATGGATAATGCCCCAGCTCACACATGGATATGCCCCAGCTCATGGATATGCCCCAGCTCACACATGGATACTGCCCCAGCAGCTCATGGATATGCCTCAGCTCACCTGCCGCCGCCGCCGCCGCGTTCAGCTCCCTCTGAGCATGCGTCTGGTGGCAGGAAGCTTGGGCACTCGCCTGGGGGAGCCACGTGACCGCGATCTCGCGAGATCGCGGTCACGTGGCTCCCCCAGGCGAGTGCCCAAGCTTCTTGCCGCCGGACACACGCTCAGAGGGAGCCGAACACGGCGGCGGCGGCAGGTGAGCTGAGGCATATCATGGGGCATTCGCTCCATAAGACTTTTTGGGGGGAGAAAAGTGCATCTTATGGAGCGAAAGATACGGTAAGTAAAGAAACTTACATTCTATTGGTACTAGTATCTACTTCCCATTCTTAAATAAGCAATAAAAAAACAAAATAACTCATAAAAAACGAAAACCCAACTGATCCAAATCACCCGAAATTATCCGAATCGTCGAAATGATCCGAATCGCTGCATCGATCCGAATCAACGAATCGATCTAAATCCATCCGAATCACCGAATTGATCTGAATAACCGAATCAAAATGATCCGAAACGAAAGAAAAACTGTCCGAAATTATCGAAATTAAATGAAAAAAAAAAGAAACAAAAGAAAAGTCATGCACATCCCTACTTCCCTTTGTAAACCCACCTGACCAGCAGTGAGATGCACAGTTGATTTCTTTCTACAGAGCTGCACACTTGGATACTCTCTAGTATTATTTTGCAGATTCTAACCCTTTGGCTCATATACTGATCTCCCACAAACTCTGAACTGCCTCGAACCTTTGCTTGTGACCCGGCCATGATTAACGTATTTGCACTTCCTAGATACCATGCACTGAACCATATACCTAGCTACTGCATTACTGGGTTCCAGATCCCTGAGCATAACAGCTACTTTGCTACCTGTAGCCATTATTCATCAATGTATGCATCTATATAATATATATTAACAAGCGCAACAAGCTTTTTATAATACACTGCCCTTGGCATCTTGTATTGTACTGTCTTGCAACAGGAGCCTCATAAATTATACATGATCAACCCCTTGTTCTGTGTTTCACATTAGCTTGAACAATCTTTCTGCATCTACTGTATAACTCACAGAGACTACCGTTGTTGTAGACTTATGCAATATATAATCCTGATATATATTCAACATATGACCAAGTCACCAGGGTTTCACAAGAATCAGACCCTTTTTTAAGTATTTTGACCTCTATTCCCATGAACTCTTGCAGCTTCACTCACAAATGATAAAGTCTCATTTACAATTCAAACCTGAGTAGTAACTCAACTATAGGACACGTAAAATAACTATATGCCAGGGAATGACAGGTGACTTTGGGTGATTACAAAATCAGTTAGTAGCTTAAAAAAAATCAGTGGCAAACAAAAATATTAGGTTTCTAAGAAAGGACAATGACACGAGTGGCCTGCCCTGTGTTGCATACCACATCGGGTCTCATAATAAGGTTTAGCTTGAAAGTACCACTACAGAGAACTCTATTCCATATGTATTTCAACCTGCATTAAAAAAAAATGAAGTATAAAAAAACAGGAAAAATTTAACGGTTACCTCCGATACCTTGTTAAAAAGGTACGTGTCATCTGTTGCCTCCTCTTGCTGCTACAAACAGTTCTTCTATGTTCTTCCACCAGAACTGTAAGAAGCAGAAAAATTGCACATACCTAATCTGCACGTGCAAATCTTGTCAAACACTACATGGAAACATCAATCCAGTAGTGAATATCTGTTAGGCTTGTGCACCGATTTTTTTTTCCGTTCGATTCGATTTTTCGGATTTTCAAACTTTTCGATTCGGCTCTTTTCGACCGATTTCTGTTTCGATTCGGTTCGGCTCGACTCGTTTTTCTTGTACATTTTTTTCTCGGAATATCGACCATTTTTCGTATTTTCGTGTCACTTAGCTCGTTTTTTGTATCAACTTTTCATGATTTCGGAAATTTTCGTTTTTCGGAATTGTACATGTTTTCGGAATATCGACCATTTTTCGTATTTTCGTGTCACTTTGCTTGTTTTTTGTATCGACTTTTCCTGATTTCGGAAATTTTAGTTTTTTCGGAACGTCTGTTCTCCTCGTTTCAAAGCAATAAATTTCGATTTGACACATTTCAAGTCCATTCGAAAATTCCGAAAATATTTCGTTTCGGCTTGCAAAACTTTTCGGATCTGCCGTTTTCGGATCTAAAAATTTTCGGAAAATCGGCCGCATCCGAAAACACGAATCGGGAAATTTCGTGAAAATTCCGAAACCCGAAACGCACATCCCTAATATCTGTAGCAGATTTCATAATCGCTGCGGCTATTGTCAGCCCCTTGTGCCAGACAGTATGCACTTAGGGCTTCCAGTGGACTTCACTCAGCAATCTTCTAGTGCGTAACAGTGGAAGTGAGTTTGCGAGCAGTCACTGGCAAGTGACATTTTCTACTTCAATGGGACCCTTTGATATTGTCAACTATAGGCTTATAAACTATGCCACTGAACTTTGTGGAAAAACAAACTTTTGTTGCAATTTCTTTTTTAGTTTTTTTAGTTCTTGAGCAAAAAAATTGACAACTGAGAAAATTATACTTCCTTTTTGTAATGTTCCAAATGTTTTGTATTTTCTATAGGTTAAAAAGATTAAACATACTCATGGTCTGAGTTTATATTACAAGGATAACTTGGGATACTGTGTCCTTTCAGCTTTATTCTCGCCTCCCTCTAATTGCCATTTTAAACAGCATGCTGTAATGTCTCCCACTGCGGTAAATATCTGTACAACATCCACCCTGCTCTTGCCTATTATCACAGCCGTTACCTGCTGCTCCTTTCCTCCCTAACAATGTCTGTTTTTGCCTTTTTATGGCTTTCCAGATATGTTTAAGTAGCAAATTTATTGTGTGTTCTATGCTTCAAGAGTTTCAGAATTACAGACAATGGGATGTTTCATCGCTTATCTTAACCATTGCTCAATACACAAAATACACAGAGAAAACTTGAATATAAACGTCACGGGTTTAGAGGTGGATTATATAATTTTGCTGGGCACACTGGAAAGTAAATGTAGTAAGAGAATATCACTACAGTCACTTGCTTGAAGGGATACTACCACTTACATAAACTGTAACTAGATTATTGTGCATTACAAACAAAACCACGTTATAAAACACATGCTGCTGTTTTGTTTTTTTTAATTTGGCTGAAGTGAGTGCATGTAAAAAAGGAAACATAAAGTTTTTTTTACTCTCCTGTTTCCATTTTGTGGATTTTTCCCATGATGCAACATTTACCAAAATATTGTGCAAACATTTTCCTTAACTGCTGAGGTTTGCCTTCTACAGTATTTAACAGACAATTAGGTGGTGGAGAGAATGTTTACATAAGATGACAGGAGGTCTATTGTCCTGCCTCTGCTATCTGAGATAATAGATGGCAACTAAGTGACATAAAACTTAAATTCTACTCTACCCCCTGGTGATGGCCTTTGAATATATCCCATACAATTCAGTGATGTGAGTCATTTTGTGTTGCAAACTGCCCCCCTCCCCAGTATCTTTGCATCTCTTGCTCCACACTGAGTGGCAATGGCCATAGACCTCATTCTATGGGCATTACCATTCAGTGTGGAGCAAGTGATGCAAAGATACAAGGGGGGGCAGTTTATAACACAAAAGAACACGCAATGGATGCACAGTGCACCCAGTGACACATATAGAGTAAAATATTTTCATAACTAAACATACAAGAGAAAAATAAACACAAGAAGACCACTTAAGACCACTTAATTTTTTGATGGTAGTGTCCCTTCAGTGCATGGAAATGTGCAAAAAAAGGTTGAAAAACACCAAATGCTGCTAAAGTAGAGATTTTATCCATAGACTAATTTTCGCAAAAGAATGGAACTGTCTCTAACCATCTGTTTTAGTAAACAGATCCCAAAAATATTTTTGTATATGACATCACTAAGAAAATGAAGACAACTTGTTTGCACGTTTGCTAGCATTGTATTTGTCACAAATTAAATGTTCATGAATAGTCAAATCAAGCAGCGCATGACTGTGATGTCGCTGAAATCCATATTTTTACCTATACGTGTCACAATGAACAGGCACCATTGGGAACAATTAAAAAAAATATGGCGGTACGATAATACATGGGTTTCATATTTGACCAACAGGAAGGGCTAAAGAAAATATCTCTTGACTCGCCCAAGATAAGGCTACGGTCCTGAATTCTGGTAGGGGATGTAGTTACTTTAAACCAGAATGATATATGGTTGCAAAAACATATCGAGAAGGATTTTGAAGATATCAAGTCAAGAGTATGGGGTACACTAGAAATATATGGTAATTGATGCATTTGCAAGATCTTACTACTACAAAGAGAAAGAAAGAAAGAAAGAAAGAAAGAAAGAAAGAAAGAAAGAAAGAAAGAAAGAAAGAAAGAAAGAAAGAAAGAAAGAAAGAAAGAAAGAAAGAAAGAAAGAAAGAAAGAAAGAATTAAATAGCATTTCTACATACTGATGAGATGAAGTGGCTGATGGAAGTAATGTTTTGTCATAGATTATGGAGAATCCACCAATAGGTCCAACACATAGGTTACAAACTGTGGGCACATGAGTATCTGAGAATTGTGGAAAGTCATTATTGATGGATAGAAAAAAAAGAAATAATCACTTTGGCTCCTTCATCAGGTATGCTTGTTCGTAGGTGAGTCTAGTCATACCAGGTTAAAACAAAGGAAATATGGTAGTGAAGCACTTTAGTTTTGGTGGGTTTATGTGCAGGAAGAAAGCACTATCAAAGAGCCATAACAAGAAGCTTAGATGTGAGGGTAGGGAAACAGATGACTAATTGCCATCAACACAGAAATGTTTTATGAGCTGTTGAGAGGGGATAAATTTGGATATAAAGCTTGTAACAAAGAAGATCAACAGGGTTATTCAGAGAGAGGTGAAAACCAGGAGAATGACTGGCGAAGTGAAAATTCTAGGTCAAAATAGCCAAACCAGAAAAATGCTCCCATTTATCTCGCTTTCCAAATCGGCTATTTGACCTACAATTTTCACTTCTCCAGTCATTCTCCTGGTTTTCACTGCCCTCTGAATAACCCTGTATGAGTGAGTCAAGAATGATGCATTATGGCTACTATGAAAAGGAAGAATGAAATTAATGACTTATTTACAAATACTATGCTCAGAACAAACCCATAAAACAAATGTAAGGGGATGGAAACTGAAGATGTCATTGCTCTAATGCAAATATGCTAATATAAACAATATCAACAAATCCATGTTTATGACCGAAGGTCACCATTTCTTCTTTGCATTTAAATGTTGGACTAGATGAACAAACCCAGGTGTGAGTTCTTAGTATTGTATTATAATGCAAACCTATACATTGAAAATGACGTATTGGCAATCAGAACAGAGACCACCAACGGGCATCACAAATACACATCAAGCAAGAAAATGATCAGGGAATAGTATAGTTCTTATATGCTGTTTGTGCCCTATTACACTCTTACTGTTAAATTAACAGATGGACATATTTTGCATAACAAATCCAGCAGTTTCCTTAACATCTGGAGTTGCCATTAGAAGTTTGCAGCAAGCTTTGATTGTGGCTTTGTCAATGTGGCTCCTAACTATAAATTAACGGCCTCTCTGGTATATGTATTATTTTGCACCTAGGTGGAAAAGAATGAGATATTCCAAAGAAACTTGGTTTTTCTCCTCTGAAGAAATACTGACTGCCAGGACCCAGTGTTAAGTGATTTTTCTTTTCCAAAATCACCTAACACATTAAAATAAAATCCCTAAAAATTTGCATCCTCACATCTGATCCCACAGTGAAGATTACAATACGGTCGGCCACTTCTTGCTGAAACTGGAAACAAATAGTTCCCAGAGTCTTTCTGTGTTTCCTGCACAGCTCCTATGTGACCCTGTTAGTGTGAACTCATGCCAGGATCTGTCTGTAGCTCCCTAGAAATTCAACTTGAGCCACTAATACAATAGCTGGGTCCGAATAGGTACAGTAACAGTGAGCCAGTAAGGGAAATTGGCTCGTACAGATTTTTTTCCTTTACCGACTCCCTTTTACTGGTAAAGTTTTGTGGGTTATGTGTAGATATACAGATGCCTACTTTGTCCTATTGTAAATCTGGCCCTGTGGCCATGAATGTATATTATTCACAGCAACAAGGAATTATCGTGAACATACCAAGCTATGCTATTAGCTATATATTTGTATTTTCCTTTTGAGGTATTCCTGGAGTGAATAGTCCCAGGTTGCTAGGTAACATTTATATACTGCATGTCATCTGAAATGACCAGCCCAAAAAGTATCTGCAATCTGCTCATTCACATTATTGATAATATTTATTATTAATAATATTTATTGTGGAATATGAAGGTACTTTTAATATTAATGTTTGTAGATATTACGAAAAAAATTAAATTTACCATAAGAAACTAACGTGGTCAGTATTGTAATAGGGAACTGAAAAATGGAAATATCCATGCTGACGCTCTGTGGCCAACTCTACATTGACTGAGTCAAAGTATTAGCGACTAGATTTGTAATAGCAGGTTCTGTCATGGTAGAGATGCTACATGATACTAGACAAAGGGCACTATTTCGTAGTTCACGCTAAAATGAGGATGCTAACAAGGATAATCTGCACCTGCAGATAATATTTGCAGGGTGCACGAGGTCACTGTCTGCCATCAGTGAACACTATTGCCATTAAGGGTTGTATATGATCTACAAGAATCTCTAGGTAGTTGGTATGTGTCAAGAAACATCCACTTGAATGCCAGGACCCAAGGATTCCCAGCAGAACATTCGACAGAGCAGAATACTGCTTCTATTGGCGCGACCTCTTCCCATAGTGCATCCTGCTGCTGTCATGTGCCTCCGGCGCCCAGCAGCCTCCTCCACGCCGCTCGCTTGCCGAGGCCGAGATAAAATGCGCGCCGATCACGTGACGGCTGGAGGGGTGGGGCACATTAGCAAAGCGAGCTATCTGGTATATAAGCGCGCTGTCATGTTCTCACACTCCCACAGTGCTCCCAAGTGTTTCTGATTGAATTTATTGATTTGTGCATGACCTTTCTAAAATGATTACTTTTGTGTATAGACCTCTGGCTTTGGAAATCGACTACTCTTGTGTTTAGACCTCTGGTTCTGGCGATCTACTACTCCAGTGTTTTGTCCTCTGGCTCTGCGTGATTGTGTATACAGATATCTGGCTTCTGGTTGCTAATATATAATATGCTTAATTCTTGTCTCAGTCTGTTCTCTTACTTAGTCACTATAAATCGAACCACTATAAGGATCGGAATATTAGGGCAACCCTGCGTACAGGGATTGTATACTTATACCCGTAGGGTATCCGTGACAGCTGCCATGTCTTATCCAGGTAAACGACACAAACTCCGGCCATTCACTTGATCTAAAAGAAAATGTAATTCATTAGACTATGCAACCTTCTTCCATTGCTCCATGGACTAGTTTTGAAGCTCACGTCCCCATTGAAAGTGATTTCAGCGGGGGGATAGACATCATCATGGACACTATGACCAGTCTGAACCTGCACAACCTAATACACAGCAAACTACAATGCACTGTGCATTCTGACACCTTTCTATCATGGCCAGCATTATGTTTTTCAGTAATTTGAACTACAGGAGCTCTTCTGTGTGAGTGGAAGATGGACTAGCCTTTGCTCGCCACATGCATCAATGAGATTTTGCGCCCATGACCCCCTGATCCTAGTCCAGCGGATGTCCTTTCTTGCACCTCTTTTGGTAAGCAGTAACCACTGCATACCAGGAAAACCCCACCGTTTTGGAGATATTCTCAACCAGTCATCTAGCCATCACTATTTGGCACTTGTTAAAGTCAATCAGATCCTTTTTGATTGCCCATTTTTCCTGCTTCTATGAAATTCAAGAACTGAATGTTCACTTGCTGCCTAATATAGTCCACCCCTTAGCAGGTGCCATTGTAATAATATAATCAATGTTCTTCACTTCACCTGTCAGTGGTGTTAATGTTGTGGGTGATCTTTATTTATTTATCAGATTGACTTCAAACACTGCACACTCGCACATAAAAATCCATCACAATAATACACCGCGCCTTAAGTTAATATAACTGGTTGCCAGGGACTTCAGGATCTGCTTCAGTAGATTCGTAAATCGATTTATGAATCTGCTGGTTGCCAGACCTGGACCCATTGTACTCCTTCAGGAAAAAGGCAATTAAATTAAATCACTTAATTGAGGCATTTTACGTGGGATCCCACAATGAGTAATTTGCATTGCACGGATTCCACATGCAGTACAAGGCGTCACTTCTCACACATGGCCCATCAGCATGTATATTATATATATTTATAATACCATGAGCACTATCAACTGGTGTGAGCTAACCCTAGTGTCAGCCTGATTTCGCGTTAGCGCCACGCAAATTCAGTCTAGCTCCGGACCAACAGATCGTTTGCCTCTTTTTACAAACGGCGAAAACCACTTAGCGCACGGTAATTAACGATTTGTAGCGCGAGCTTACTATACTTACCGCATCCTATGCTTAACATGGGCAGCACTACAGAGCACTTTCGCTATTCTAACCAACGGATCGTTTGGACCCGGCGCTAATTTTAGCGCCGATGCTAATCGAAAAAATTTACATAGTACTCAACCCTGGTGTTAACTGACGGAAAAGGAAAAAGAAAGGAATAAAAACATCAAAATTCCTCGCCCAAAATTAACAGGCAATTGAAAGGAATGCAGCACAGGTGTTCTCTTGGCTCGCTGGATGTAGTTTATGTGTAAAAGATGCATTGTATGATTTAAACCGGCATGCTTTGGGGAAACGTGAGAAGATGCATTGTATATAAAACAAATGTTAGGTCCTGTAGACAGATCAATAATGTTATCAAATTGGTTCTGTAGTCTTCTTTAGTGCTTTGCTATATGTTTACAACCCTTCCCTTTCTTGATTTACCATTCCTGAAGTGTAGCACCTATCCACTATGCAATAGGTGCGTGTCTAATGGCACTGTTGAATTTGACTTTGCAGAAACAGCTGGTGACAAGCTCTAGCACAGTCCAGTTCCTAAAATAAAAATCTCTGACAGCTGTGGAGCAGCATGTACAATAAATGAATGACCTTCGTTTTCTTTCTGTATAAACACTGCATTTTGTATGCATGGGAGACGCTAAAGAGTAGACCAGCGAATGAAGCGCTTTGTGCAGTCTATGTGAAACAAAACCAATATTCATGCATTAATCTGGGGAAGAATATGTTCTACTCGCAAGGGCAAAAGATAAAATGCCCACTTCACTATGCATATGTACTTCACAAACATAACACTGAGGCCTGAAACAATGATTTGTTGATTACCCATCGTTTACTTTTGATATATTCTGATTTGGTGATGACAATTCTATTTATCCGTAACAGCAGCTCTCAGCTCTAGTTTCAAGTGCTATTAGCAGTCCAGGATTTAATCATATTCTCCTCTTGAAAATAGATGGGTCAATAAATATGGCGAATCCATTACCTACTCACCTGTATTTGAGCTAGTATATTCTTAGATCCAGGTCTGAAAGTGGTCCTTGAAGGCCATGTCTGAGAGCAGCTCTTCTAGTATAGTTCATAATAAACGAAAACCTTAGCAGCATTGATGACTGCTTTTTTTGTGTTAATACTGGAAGTTGTGTCTGCTGGTTTTCTACAAATGTCTACATTAAGTGACTACGGTGTCTAAAATAATATATTTAGGGTAAAAAATAATTATGTAACAAAAAATAATTATCACCCAAACACACTACTGCTAGTAGTAGGAAAAGGGAAGTGCTCATGCCACTGTACAGAGCACTGGTGAGACCTCACTTGGAGTACTGTGTGCAGTACTGGAGACCGTATCTCTAGAAGGATATAGACATCTTAGAGAGAGTTCAGAGAAGGGCTACTAAAATGGTGTACGGCTTGAAGGAGAAAAGTTACCAGGAAAGGCTTAATGATCTTAACATGTACAGCTTGGAAAAAAGACGAGACAGAGGAGATATGATAGAAACATTTAAATACGTAAAGGAAATCCACAAGGTAGAGGAAGGGAGTATATTTAAAAGGAAACAAAGTAGCAGAACAAGAGGACATAGTCTTAGATTAGAGGGGCAAAGGTTTAAAAGTAACATCAGGAAGCATTATTTTACTGAGAGGGTGGTGGATACATGGAACAGTCTTCCAGTAGAAGTGGTAGAGGCCAAAACAGTAATTGAATTTAAGCAAGCATGGGATAGGCATAAGGCTATCCTAAACATAAGATAAATCCAGGTAAAGTATCCATGTAATTGGGCAGACTAGAAGGTTCTTATCTGCTGACATTTTCTATGTTTCTATGTTTCTGCTCCTTCCCAGGGGATTTACTCATTGACTTAATTGACTATTCACAATGCACCAAAATCTTTGCTTTTCAACCCATTTCGCCGCATTTCAGCGATTCCATTTCGCTGAAATTATGGTGAATTCACTACTTAGAGAATGGTCACTGCATTGCACTGAATCCCATGGAACTGCAAAAACAAAAATAAAACAATGGAAGTGTCCTATTTTCCTAAAAGGTAATTTAAAAAAATATTAAAATGTGTCTAAATAATAAAAAAAGATCCTTTAAAAAAATTATAAAAAGGTCTGTTACAGAATAAAAAAAAGCCTTTTAAAAAAATTGATAAACAGAAATTTAGTCTAAAAAAGTTACAAAGAATACAAAAAGTCGTTGTAAAAAAATAAAGAATAAAAATTTTTTTTGCTAAAAAATTTAAATAACTGTCTTTAACTCCTTCACTACCAAGCGATTTTTTTAAAAAAAACAAACTGTCGTCAAAACATTTATTTGAAACCTGGGATGTGAAGTTAACAATTCAATATAGGCTAAAATAGAAGTTTGGCACAGAAATTGCTATTTTAAGATAGTTAAAAAATTTAAATAATGTTAATTTACTTATTTTTAATATTTCATGTATTCGTTTATCCTTTACAAAAATATTGTTGACGATTCTGACCTCTAGATGGTGTCCTTTATCTTAGACAATTTAAAACGGGGTCTTCATTATTATTATACAGGCAGAAACAAACTTTTGTGTTAGACACAGTAACTGTGATAAAGATAAATAATAAAAATGGTGAGATCTCCTTCTTATGGGGGTTTGCAGGGATCATAATGAGAGTATTAGCAATGCAGCTTCCAAAATAGACCAATTGAATATATAAAAAAATATTATCTGTATGTGACATAATGCCTGTTTATTGACATTGCAATAACACCTTGTATCTGTATTGTACAGGGATTTTCAGTCATTATAACCCCCTGAATCTTATCCCTGTATAGCAGTGACTGGCCCCAGCGCTCTCCCTGTGTTGATCCCTCTCCTTGGCAGCTGTAATACAGCAGTAATCTATTTGAATTTTTTGTCACACTGAGGTTTAGGGCTGCTATTTGCAGCTGGTTTTATGTCTCTCCGGGGGGCTTGGAGAGACATTAAACATAGGATTTCGTTACTCCACAGGGAGCACACTAATCTTGCTTTAAAAAGGTGTGAAAATGGTCTTTTGATATGCTAATGATTGTTTTTCAAGGCATTGCAATGCAAAATTGAGATAACTCGATATTAGGTGTGAAGGGGTTAAAAAATATTTTTTAAAAGATATTACATTTCTACTTTAATCCTGTGGGATTCGCTTGTTTAAACCTGTTGTGTAGAAACACCGAAAATTGTGTCATTTTGCCAGAATTTCAGTGCAGTGCAGTTCCGCAAGAATGTATTCTATGGAGTAATTATAGTGCCATCGTACGCCACTGAACGCCGCCAAATTGCGGCAATCAGCAGCGAATTGTACCATATTAGTTAATAGATGAATTGTCCCGAAATTAAACCGAGTGGTAAAATTAACATTTTGGTGCAATTCTGGGCCAATTTGGAGGTTAGTGAATAACATCTTAAGTGGTGAAATGTAAGGGATATGTAATATTTATGGTTATTGCATTCATGCTTAAACCCTTCATTACCAAGTGATTTTTCCAAAAAAACTGTGTTTTTTTGTAAAATCATTTTTAATTAATTTTAAAGAAATATTTGAGCTTGTACCTAGTGTATGTCTTACTGTAAATAACCTATTTTTGGGCAGTAGATCTACTACCATCTACTACCAAATTGAGTTAGCAGTTTGAGTGGCTGGTCTATTTTCTTCTATTTCTCCCTGCATCGGCTGCTGAAAGCCTGAGATTTCAGAGCTTTGAGCAGCTGATTTTACAGTTTTAGCTCTTTGGGCATTATGCCCACACGGCTAAAACTTTGGGGGCACCTTCTGCAGCCCAAAAGCAAAAGAAATTAGTTTGCAGGAAACTAATTTCATTTGCTTTTGTGCTGCAGATTAGCATACTGAGATACCTCGATATCAGGGCACCATATTAGTGAAATATTTTAAACACTACATAGTGTCCCTTATATTGTACAATCTCAAGGGGGGATTGCCTTTGTGTCAAATGCATTAAATGGGATAAGGATAGATTTAAAAAAATGCTCATGTATCCAACTTACGGGGTTGTGATCATTCATAATGATATTATTGGCAATGCAGCTCCCAAAAAAGACAATTGGATATAGAAATAGTATATGTTTATAGTGAAATTACATTGCAGTGGTGCGAAATATATAAATGAATAATAAAAATAAAGTGCTCATGTATGATTCCCTTCTTCATGATCTCCCAAAAATTTACTTTTGGTGTAGTGTTCAAGAGTATTAATTTCACTAAAGGGGTTACTCACTAACCAGTGAATTTCCCTGTTCGGTGCAGTTTCGTGACACGTCGTCTGTTCACTAAACTGTCAATTAAAAAAAAACTAAAGGCAAATTGACTGCAAAATACGGTGCAATTTGGCAGCGTCCAGCGGCACCAAAATTGTCGCATAGACTACTATCGCTTCTTCTATTCACAGCACGCCGAATTGCACTGACAAAATGCCCTGATTTTTGCTGTTTCAAATAGACAGGTGTAAACCGGCAAATCCCGTAAGTTTCAATGTAAAAAGTAAAATCTTTTTTATTTAAAAACGAAATTGAATGCAATGTCGGTGCTTTGTGAATAGACCCTTAAGTGTGAATATTTTGTATTCAGACAATGGATTGGGTATTATACTCATGCCTTGGAATGAAAAAAATAGATAAAAAACATTGTAAAATTCTATCTTACTTTTTGTTTATTGCAGCTTTCTATTTTCCTTGCTAAAATGGTGAAGAACTGTAACAAATTGTTCCCTTTAAACTTGATCCCTATAAATAACCCTGGATACTGACACAAACCCAAAACATACACAAATCAGCTAGCCACCATTACCAAATTACCTCAGTTAAATGGGCATGGTGGACTGATTGTTCCCCTCCTCCCAAACCAGATGTGCTAGTAGTCGGTGACAGCCTTCCAAAGCAGAGGGCCTCTCCCTGCCCACAAGCCTATCAGAGTTCTGGACTTCAATCTCACAGCCACCCCACCTTTTGTAGCTTGCCCACTAAAATGGCCCGCATACTGCCCACTAAAATGGGGACACTAAGGAGGAAAACCTGCACCTGCAGGCTTCTCCTTAGCATCCCCATTTTAGCTCTATATTACGGGGCAGGCGCTGATTCAGCTGCCTGCCCTGTAATGCAGCGCTAAGTGCCGTCGCGAGCATTCCCTCCATGGAGTCCTTAGGACTCCATTGAGGCTTGACTGCCGGTCACATAACCTGCAGGATCTCGCCTCTCGCGACATCCTGCAGGTCGGAGTAGTGATCACAGAGGGAGACTGGGGGACTTTTTCCCCCAGTTTCTCTCTGCTCCCGGCAGACAGAAGCAGCAGATCGAGCCGCCGTTTTCGCCGTGAGATGAGAGGTGAGTATCTGATTTTTGGGGGGATTTACAGCTGGTGTTGACTTATTCTGCAGAAGAGGAATCAGTTAGCACCAGCTCCAAGCTGTAGTTAACTTTTAAGTTAACCGTAGCGGGATGTAATTAGCATTAGGACTTTGTAATCCTACCGCTAATTAACTCTTTGTGCTCCCCATGTAAAGCATAGGGAGCGCAAAGTACAGTAAGCTTGCGCTAAAAAGAGCAATCTCCAAATCGCTGTTTTTTTTTTAAACCGTCAACGGTCGGAATGTAATATGGTCAGCCAGCACAAGGGCCACTTAACCACTTCGCTGCAGAGGACGCGCTCAGCGCGTCCTGCCGCAGGAAGGGTTGGCTGCGGAAGACGTGCTGAGGGCGTCCTCCCGAAGCAGCCTGCGATCGGCCGGATTCCGGCCGATCGTTGTGCCCCCCGGTGCGGGCTGACATCTTGGATGTCAGCCCGTCAATCCGGGACTGCCGTGGGCACAATAGATGTCATTGCGGCGGCGCGATGACATCTATTTCAGGCGCCCCCCCCGCGTGTGCGAAGGAGGCGCCTGAAAGGGAAGGGGGAGGTCCTTCGGACCTCTCTCCCTCCCGATCGCGGGGGTCCTGAGCTTAATGCCAGGCACCATTTGGAAGGGCACAGCCTGCCCTTCCAAATGGTACCTGGCATTAACCCCATGGGGGCCGGATCACGAATCGGCGCCGAAAAGCGCCGGTTCGTGATCCTTTCCCGGAGCTGGCTGACATCTTGGATGTCGGCCAAGCCTCCGGGAACTCCCCCTGAGGACTGGCGTCATCGTGCATAGCGCGATGACGCTAGTCCTGGAGTTAACCCCTAGCTGCCACCAATGGTGGAGATAGGGGTTCCAATGAACCCCCTATCTCCCGATCTGTGGCAGCTAGGGGTTAATGTTTGATATCGTTGGATCTGCCAGAGCATGGCCTTTCGAACAATATCAAACATGACCGTGAAAAAGTTTTTGTTTTTTAAAAAAATTAAAAATAAAAAAAAAATTAAAAAAATAATAATAAAAAAATAATAATAAAAAAATAAACAAGTTTTTTATTTTTTATTTGTTTTGTTAATGCAGCAATATTGTTCCCATTTAATTTATAATGTGAACAATGATGCTGCACTAACGATTTTTGTATGGGGTGCGTTTGTTAAAAATAGCGAAATTTTCCCCCAAAAAAAATGTAACGAGACCCCATTTCTAATTTTTTTAACAAGCGCACCCCATACAAAATATAACCGCAAACGATCGCATGTTAAAATGTGAAAAGAAACACTTTACACGTTGTAAATTTTTGAAAATTCTAATTTTATTGCATATTTTGTTATAATATACAGACAGGACATAACGTATACATATAATAATGACATATTATTAATCTTCCGAGTCTGCCGGAAAGAACGATATATAATATGTCTGGGTCATATAATAAAATCTGACTTCAAAACGCGGTTAAACATGATGAGCGAAACCGGTAAAAATGACCTCAGCACACAGGCGGGAAATGCCTCAGCAGCGAAAGGGTTAAACTAACGTTAACACTCACACAGCTGAGCGCTAACATTAGCGTTAAGTATGTAATAGGGCCCTGAATCTTAAAAGCTATACCAAAATTTCAAAATTTATTCAAAAGGGAAAAAAGAAAGCAGAACTAGTGATCTAAGTAATATTGTTTAAATCATAGAAAAGGTGACTGTAATATTATTAGACATTGGCAGATAAATACAAAGAAAATACAAGTTTTAAATATTACATTTTTTTTCAATCCAGTGTTAGTCTTTGTTGACTGACTTGTCCGATTTTTCTACAGAATCGTCCGCTAGCTGGTTAAAAAAATTAAGCTACAAAAGCCGAATTAGTAAAATAAAACCTTATTTGGGTTTTCATTAAATGTAAATTTGTAGTATTTTGTTGTTTGTCCTTGAATTAGCATATTCTTTATAAAAAATGCACATTATGCTATAATTTAAAAAAGTTAAATTCACGTAACACAGAAAGCGTATAGATAATAATTGGCAGGGTAAGAGCCAATTATTGACAAAAATCTGAGAAGTAAATTTTTATCTTTTGTTTTGCATTTTATACGACTTATAAATTAAAGAATGCTGTTATGTGGCTCCTTATAATTTTGTTCATTTGTAATGAGTCATTTTAGTGGTTTTTAAAGTAAGTCTGAAAAAAATCCAGCCGTGGGTCCATTTCTTGCCTTGTATAGCGGGCTCGGCAGCCTTGGCTCCCCAGATGTTTTTGAACTGCATCTCCCATGATGCTCAGCCACTCATTAGGTTGACTGAGTATCATGGGATATAGGAGGAGTCAACAGCGGAACAGCCAGAGAATAACAAGCTATTCACTGGTAGCTTGTTATTCATGGCTCTTGCCAGTATTCAAGAATGAATAACGGCTCAAAGATCTTGGTGTTAAGTGATTTTACTTTATTGCCAACAGTGTATGGCACCAGTGGTGGTGCAACGCAGTGATACCGGCAGTGTTGTGAATCAGGAAGCCGCAAAGGTTTATTGATTCGCGACAATATTTACCATTAGTAGCACTCTTTACCGCCTTTGCCCTTCTGATCTGAACTCTATTCTATGATATCTTTCTTCTTTAAAGAAGGGGTGGGTCTTTCTGTGTTTGTGTGATATGCTGAGGAGTCGGGGGTGGGGAACTGAGATCAGATTAGAGAGGGATAGAGGAAGCCAGGAGTTAAATCAAAAAGAAGCATCGGCAAGTATTTATTTAACTAAAACATGTAATTACTGTGCAAGTCTCTTCAAGATTTAAAGTGATTTGTGATGCAATTTGATAGAATATAATGATGGTATTATTGGGCACAACAAGAATGTCCATTAAGGCTAGGGTCAGACGAGCGCGTTTTCTACGGGCTGTGCGCCCGTGCAGTACGGACGCACTTTTTTTTGACGGAAGACGCAGTAGTGGCCACACAGTCCGTTTTTGTGGCTGACGTTATTTTTGACGGATGTAAGAGGAAAAATAAATTAAAATGAAAAACATTTTGTCCGTCAAAAATGCTGGACGTATAAATGCAGTCCGTCTGACCACGTTCCATCACTTACACACAAAGCTATGCGGACGTTGCGGACGTGGCGCACTCCGCACGTCCGTCCTAGCAGTTCGAAGTTCTTGTTAACCTTCGTCCGTTTGCCGCGTCCGCACTTCCGTGCGGACGTACTTCGTGTGTGGGCCTTCATTGGTCATGATTATCTGCTACCACGGACGTACTAAAGTGCGGCTACACGGACGTTAACACTGCGTTCGTCTGACCCCAGCCTTAAGCTTACATTCTGTGTTCAAATATTTAATGTACTGCGAAAATAAAAGCTTTTATTTGGGCAGGAGCATTAAAGGTTTCCCATATATGTGATCAGGATTTTCATCACTATGAGGCATTACAATTTCATTAGGTTAGCTCATAAATAGGATGTATCATACAGAGCCAGCTTGGGTTGCTTGTACTCCCGTGCACTTGCATTCATTTGCTTTATCAAATCCACTTGTAGTTCTTACTTATTATACTGTGCAAGAGCACAAGGAAGCCTTGAAGCTATCTGTGCCATTGCAGCAAGCAGGTCTGCTCCATTGCATCCTGTGGACAGGGAAGATCTTTCATGTCTCCTAGCTGGAAGCTAGACAAATTTCTCAGCATGAGGTACCATTTTTTGTGTTGCCATGGTAACCTTGCTCTGTGGATTTATTGAACTCCGAAAATTTAGTTACTTTTACAAATCAAGGGTTCTTTCCAACTATATGAATAATGTGTAATACAATAAAGATTCCCATCTAGTATCTTTATACCTATAATATGCAATCCTTACACTGTATTCTCTTGCATTGTTGCTTAATGGAACGCTGCGTCCGTAAGAACATCTTATGCTCCCTGCATAATATAAAGTGTAATGAGGTCCTCTGCCTTCCTGCTTGCAATTACTTATATCTGAAGCGATTTTCAATTTTTCTTATAATGCTATACCTGATCACTTTCATCTTTTTAAACCTATTGCACATATAAATTGCGTAGGCTGTAAAAAGAATACGCACACTGCACACAGAGGCAGAGGATGGAGCCGACGGCGGGGGAGCGCGGAACAGGTGAGTTTAACGCTTAATGGTAGGCTTGTGCACCGATTTTTTTTTTCGGTTCGATTCAGTTCGATTTTTCGGATTTTTAAACTTTTCGATTCGGCTCGTTTCGACGATTTCTGTTTCGATTCGGTTCGGCTCGATTCGTTTTTCGTGTACTTTTTTTTTCGGAATATCGACCATTTTTCGTATTTTCGTGTCACTTAGCCCGTTTTTTGTATCGACTTTTTGTGATTTCGGAAATTTTCGTTTTTCGGAATTGTACATGTTTTCGGAATTTCGACCATTTTTCGTATTTTCGTGTCACTTAGCTCGTTTTTTGGATCGACTTTTCGTAAGTTCGGAAATTTTCGTTTTTTCGGAAAGTCTGTTCTCCTCGTTTCAAAGCAATAAATTTCGATTTGACACATTTCAAGTCCATTCGAAAATTCCGAAAATATTTCATTTCGGCTCGGAAAACTTTTCGGATCTGCCATTTTCGGATCTAAAATTTTTCGGAAATTCGGCCGCATCCGAAAACACGAATCGGGAAATTTCGTGAAAATTCCGAAATTCCGAAACCCGAAACGCACATCCCTACTTAATGGCAGGTGAGGCTCTGCCTATCCTGATGGCACGACTAGAGTCTAGTCTGGGGTCAAGTCCTAAAACAAAGTGTGGTAACTCACCAAGATTTTTCCCCCCAATTAGCAAGCATCATTGCACATTTAACACACACTCAAATCTGATATATTTATGTGGATATATATATATATACAGGGTTATCCAAAGAGATCCGAATTGCTTGAGAAAGGTAACCGAACGCTGAAAATCAGCGTTCGGTTGCCTTTCCTGGCCATTCGGCTATCCAGAGAGGAGGCAATTCGCCAAATCCTAGCGAATTGCCTGAACATACGGTGCCTGTTCGGTGCCTGTTCGAGGACAGTGAAATCCCCATGAAAAAGCACTGCTTCGGCTATTCAGAGAACACAAACCAGCAGTGAAAGGTTCCCGAAACGCCCTGCCATTTGGTGGTTTAATTCAGCAAATTTATTCAGGAGAATCCCATAGACTTCAATGTTAAAAATATTCCCGTTTTAATTCAATATCTAATAAACCATTCATTATAAAATTCTGCAGCAAAAAGTCTCTTTATTTATAGATTTTTTAGGATACTTTAAGCATTTTTCTGATTTTTTGGTTTTTTTAAAAGTCTGATTTTTTTTTTTTTTAAGTTTACTTATTTTTTCTGTAACAGCCCTCTTTATTATCATTCCCTGGACCTCCTGTGTAAATTTCAGACATTTTCGCTCAGTAATTTCTTTCCAAACAGCGTTTCATTTTCACAGATTCATACAAATGGTTTTGCTAATTTATTCACTGCCTCCTCTGCGTCTCAGCTGCTTCGGCTCTGTGTGATTCGGCTCCTGTTCGGCTGCTTCGCTGCGTGTGATCGGCTCCTGCTCGGGTTTTTTGAAGGTTAATCCAGATGTTTTTGCTTGTTTTCGGCGTGCATTCGGTGGGTTTTGCGGTTAGTTTTAGTCAGGTTTGCGGCAGCTTTTCCCTGCAATTTGGGGACCCTGTGGTGCTTGCTGAATACACCGCAGGGTCACCGAAATGCAATCGGCAAAAGGAACCGAATTGAAGAGAACGAAAAGTCACCGAACGTGCGGTGACTTTTCGAATCTCTTTGGATAACCCTGATAGTGTTGATTTGCCCTGGAGTAAAGCATCAAACTGCAACTGGTCACGGCCTATCTCCTGCTGATAAGCAGGCCCGGATTAAGATCTCTATGGGCCTGGAGCTGAATATTTTGGTGGGCATTTTTTGTAATTTAGCGAAATGAAAACATATTTTTGGTTATTTAATAGTGCAGATGCGGGTATATCTAACCAGGCAGTTACTGTGTGATTAATTTTTCATTTAGATTTCAATCATTTAAAAGAGTGTAAACATATTTTTTTCCCATTTTTATCATCCAAGCCTTTGTGGTTATAAATTCTATAGGGAATTCTTGTTAAAAAGATAATGTGAAATGGGAACCTGTTACTGCATTTTTTTGAGAAAATATAAAATTTTAACCAAAAAAATTAAAACAAAAATGAAATATTTCCCTTGTGTTTTGGAACATTTATTTTACGAATAATATGACTATGTATAAAACACTGACCTTGCTCCCAGCGTGGGAAATGAGAAGGTGAGTAATGGCAGTGGTATTGCTCATTTTATATGTGACAAATGGACAATGCCATCGCTTTGGAACTAAAAATAAATAAAAATTGTTTTTTCTTTTCTTTTAGATTTTACATGGTCATGTCTGGTATTAACCCCTTAAGGACCGCTGACGTACCCTGTACGTCCTGTCCACAGGTCTCCCTTAGACCCGCGGATGTACAGGGTACGTCAGCGGCGCCTAATCCCCCTCCCGCCCGATACTCACCTCCCTTGCTGGATCCCTCGGCGATCTGGCAGGGAGGAAGCCTGCCCATGTGATTTACATGGGCAGGCGAGGCTGATGACGTCGCCACGCTGCGTGGTGACGTCATCAGCAGGCGTCCCCATGCAAATCAATGGAGGGGAGGGGGGGCTCCTTCGGAGCCCTCTATCTCCCCAACCATTGAAGCTAGGGAGATGCTTTTTGCACCGCTGAAAAGGGGAGAGTCTAATTGGCGCCAAAACGTGAATCGAACCAGGAGGGGGGCTGACATCTTGGATGTCAGCCAAGCCTCCAGGTCCCCCCACCCACTGACAACCTCACCATATGTGTGAGGATGTCAGTGGGCCAGATAACCATCTAGCTGCCATGTAGAGATAAGGGGATCCTAAGGATCCCTTTATCTCGTGATCCATGGCAGCTAGATGGTCTTTCCAATGATACCAAACATGACCAGGTTTGGTTTAAAAAAAAAAAAAAATTAAATAAATAAAATATTTTTTTTTTAAGTTTTTTTTGTCTGGGGGGGTTTAATTAAATAGGACCTAGGCTGTCATCTTAAAATAATTAGCACAAAATGGTCAGAATGAGCGCAGTGCACATAGGTGAACTGGCTCAGCAGTGAAAGGGTTAAAAGGCAAAAACATGTAAAAATTGGGTATTTCTATTCTCGGGATAAAATTTTGAAACTATTTAGCTGGGGTCTTTATTGATGGTTGTAGATTTTGGGGATTAAATTACGAAAAAGTGTGTTTTTACAATTTTTTCATCATATTTCATATTGTTTTTATAGTAAATTATTGGATATGATGGAAATAATGGTATTTCTAGAAAGTCCATTTAATGGCGGGAAAAAGGGTGTATAATATGTGTGGGTTGAATAAACGAGTAAGAGGAAAATTTGACCTAAACACTAACAGCGCAGAAACGTAAAAACAGCAGCGGTCACTAAAGGACGGATTTGTGTAAAACCGCCCAGTCACTAAGGGGTTAATGCAAAGGCCAGACTCTGCCCTGTCCAATGACACCTGACTTGACCTTGTTGTGAGGTGTAAAGATTAGTGACGCAGGGGTCCAAAGTTCCCCACAGTGCTCTTCGCTGCAGTGCAGCAGTTTAGGTTTTTGATGTAACAATTCGTAACAATGGATTGTACCATCACCTCCACACTTGTTGGTGACATGAGAAATGTGATGGTTGTGTAGTGCAGCATCATTGTTTACTTTATAATTGAAAAGTGAAAAATATTACTGTTGCAAAGAAAAAGAAAAAATAAATATTTATTATCTTATTTTTGTTTACTTGAAACCTGGTCATATTTGGTACCATTGGAAAGGGCATGCTCTGGCCTTTCCAGTGATACCTCACTTGACCCTTCAGCTCCTACGGAGTTGGCGATACAGGGGTCCAAATGCAGACATAGTTATCCTTTCTCTGGGCCTATTCTGAGGCATGGGCCTGGAGCTGCTGCTCCATCTGCCCCTATGTTAATCCGGCCTTGCTGATAAGGGTACAATAAGCCCGAAACATTTGTACAGGAGTGGCTGTGACCTGTTGCATATACCTGATCTATGCTAAAAAAAAAACAAAAAAAACATCTAATACGGCATGGCATTGATTGGAGGATATTGTGTGAAATCAGAACCAGGATGCAAAAAAAAAAGAGAAATTGCAGACGTCATTTGCATGTCTTACCCAGAGTTCTGTGCTGCATATGAGAAATGTAGCACATGAGCTCTGTGATGCAGTTCTTTGAATTGCTGGGATGTGTAAATGATTTCTGCAATAATAAACTTTATTTTATATATATCGGGTGAGAAAAAAAAAACAGTAAGCTTGAAAGTTTCAAAATTTAAATGTTGTTTGCATAAAAAACTACTGAACGAAAATGTCTGGAATTTACATATAAGATCTAATGAATGATAATAAAATGGACCGTTGCAGAAAAAAAGAAAAACCAATTAAAAAAAATGGGAAAAAAGTTTGCCAAAAAAATCCCAAAAAATGCCTAAAAGACCCTAAATAAATCTTTAAATAAAGAGCCTTTTTATTGTAGAATAAAATAATAAACCGTTTATTAGATATTGAATTAAAACAGGATTATTTTTAACATTGAAGCCTATGGGATTCGCCTGAATAAACCTGTTGCATGAAACCACCGAACAGCAGGGAATTTCGGCAACCTTTCACTGCTGTTCGGTGTTCTCTGAATAGATGAACCATTGCTTCTCTATGGGGGGATGTCACTGCCCTTGATCAGGCACTGTACAGGAAGGCAATTTGCCAAAATGTGGCGAACTGCCTGATCTTGAATAGCCGAATGGGCCTGAAATGTTCCAGTATGCTGAATTTCAGTGTCTGGTTACATTTCGGGTTCAGATCGTCTCTCTCTCTGAATAACCCTGAATGAGCAGTAACCTGCTAAAGATAGTTAGCATGAATCCTGATAAAGGAAGGTAGCCGAGTACTGGCAGTGTGCCAAAACAACCACTAGCAATTTGAGATAAGGTGATTAAAATAGCTAGATAGAATTCTAGTATATTTGACTATTCTGAATCAACATTGCAATCCATCTGCAATGTGCATTAGACAGTAGGGCGCAAATTGAATTTTTTTTCTGTAAAACAATATTCATTTCTATCATTGGCATTTTTGATGTAAGATTTGTTAAACTTAATATATTAATTAAATATTAAGCATTTTGTATTAATTAGCCTCACGTAATAATGACACTCACATAATATATTATACACCACATATAAATAGATACAGATGTTTTCATACGTTTATTTAGAAGAAATCAAGATTTTAGTTGTTGTGGACTTATTAGGCAGGATGTGTATTATGTCAATATCTATGTAAGAATTAAGTACCTTGCGAATGGTTATAATGCCATGATTTACGATTCAAGTTGTTGTCATAAGCTGTAAAATAACGTATAAAGCTGACCTATTCCAGACAAGAAATTACTATCTGATAACTAATGGCAAACAAAAAGCATAGAGGAGGCAGCAGATCCGAGGTCAGCTGCATCTGAATTGATTTCCATAGGGCTGATTTACGGGAGAAAATAACTCACAATACCACTATAACAGGCTGAAACAGGTTTTTTATCTCATGCCAAAACCGCATGACTTAACACATTCATAACCTTAACTACACTGCATACCTTTATTCACACTTTTTTCTATAACACATTTTCAGTAACATATACCTGTATAACTATATAATAATGAGTAGCCATATAATAAGATTTACCCCAGGCCTACATTTTAAAACTGTAGTAATGACATTTATTTATTTTTTTAAAGTATTTTACCAGGAATGATACATTGATATTTCTCTCGTTTATGCATATAGACGGTGCTATTTTTTTCTTGCCTCCCTAGTTTATATTTTTATTATCTTTAAAAAGGTAGTTATCTTTCAGCTTACACTGTTTACAAAGCAATCTGGTTCCAGATTTGCTATTTTTTTCCGCCAACAGCATATGGCCAGTCTCTACAATATACTGGTTTTATATTAGGGTTATGTTATGTTTAACTGAATTTAAAGCTAGAACATCTTGAACCCCTTGTGCTATATCATTGAGCCCAAAGATGAGCAGTTTGGTGTGAAGGCGATAAAACATTTATTAAACATTCAGAAACTGCATAGAGGTTGTGTTTAATACAAAACATCATAGCGTTTAGAGAATGATATCATAAATGGTGCACGTTCAGAACAGCAGTTTATGAGACAGACAGTTCCCTCAAACAGCTGGGGAATAGCTTCTCTGGCACGCGTGACATCTTGTCTAATGTCTTTAGCTATGATAAGTGTTAGTGACAGCAAACGCTAAAACAAAGAGAATAGACAGGGACACGTGTTCCTGCCAGTGACGCAATTTGAATCATCTGTCCTTTTTTCTGTGAGTGTTTTATTCTTTTTCTCTGACATTTTGTCCATACTGCCCCTTCTTTACTGTCTCTATTTCCCTATTCTCCTGACTAACCTCCACGGTATTCTGCTATCTACTCTTCTATGTGTACCTTTATTTTCTGTACTCTACTGTTGGCACTGTTCTGTTCATGATGTAGACTTTTCTTTTCACCTACCTTCAATGTGCTTTACCATCTTGTCTGTCTCTCATGAGCTTTCCCAGTCATTACTTTAACATTTTTTGATATTCAGTTCTCACTCTTCTTTCATCAAGTTTATTTACACTTTCTGTAGATATTTTTTTTAACTTCCCTCGTTTCAAATTGGTCTTTTTTTTGTTCTTCCTTCATTCACCCATGTGATTTTTCTTGGTCCGTTTTTGGAAATTAGTTTGCGTTGTCACATTTTATTTATTTGCCTAATCTCCCTGTACACCAGGGATCGCAAACTCTGGCCTCCCATATGTTTCTGAACTACAACTCCCATGATGCTTTGGCCATCTATTGCATTCAGAAAATTCTGGGAGTTGTAGGCATAAATATCTGAGGGGGCAGAGTTTGAGGCCCCTGCTCTACATCTTTTAGTTACTTTTGTCTCCCGCTTGTATTTAAATGGATACAGTCTTCAGTTTTAGTCTCTGCTTCTCCGAGTTGTAGTTCATTTACTTTAGTTTAACCAGTTGACTATGGAGGACGTGCTGAGCGCGTTCTCCTCTTTCCCGCTAGGGTGCGGAGGATGAGCTCAGTGCATTGTCACGGTCCCAAGGCTCTGTGCTGATCTGGCACCAATCGCGGACTTCTCCCAGGGACCTACCCACGTCCACTGACGTCATTGGCATAGGGGCACTATATCAGAAAGGGACTTCCCCCCCCCAGCCGGGCAGGGAATTCTGTATGGAGGAGACACAGGGGTCCTTTGGTCCTCTGTATCTGCTGGAACATAAGAGGTAGAGGATTATGTAAGGGCATGGCCTTTCCGATGATACCAAACATGACCCGGTTATATGTAAAAATAAAAAAATATATAAAAAATAAAAAGTTTTTTTCCCCCTAATGCAGCACTATTGGTCACTTTTCAGTTACAACATGAAAAGTTATGCTGCAGTAACTCACCTTCTCTTTTCCCACAATGTCAGCAAGTGTGGAGGAGATGGCACAATGCGTTATTGCGCATTGATTCATCGAAAACCTAAACTGTCACACTGCAGCGAGGAGCGCCGTGGATTTTTTGGAAGCCAACGTCTCTGACTTTTAAATTGCATAAGGTCAAGTGAGGTGTCATTGGAAAGACCAGAGTCTGGGCTTTCCAACGATACCAAATATGATCATGGAATGTGTAAAAATAGAAAAAAATTAAATGCAAGATTTACTTTTCTCATTTTATTTTCAGATTTTTCTCATTTCTAAAGCAGTGGCATTATGTGCTTTTGCTTTTAAAGCAAACAATTTTTCAGTTATTACAAAATAATGATGAAATTAAAGATAGATCTCTAAAACCTAATGGCAAGAAATTAGACAAAATGGCTCTTAAGTCGCTATTTTGCAATGAAGTTGTTATCGTTTAATAGTTCATTAGCAAAAGTAAAAATTCTATACTAAAGAAAGAATTTTATCACAAGTTTGTAGATAGTAATCCCCATGGTCACGTTATACTAGAACTAGAAAATTGCTTTAACAAACAAAAGTAATTAAGGGATTTGGCTTGGTTTTAAAAAAAATGTTATATATAAGACCAAGAATACCAGAACCCAAGCCTCTATCAGCATCAGTGGCTTTGGTTCAAAAAATCCTAGTACCAAATATAGATCTCCAAAAAGGATGCACTTGAGGGCTTACTAAAAAATATATTATTTTATTGACTAACCATTAAAAAAGACTCACATTTCGGCTCTAGCATGAGCCTTTATCAAGGCTTCTACTAGAGCCGGAATGGTCTTTTTTAATGGTAACTCAATGTCAGGTACCGGTACCGGGATGGCACCTGGATGGCAAGATTCTGAGCCCAGGATGCGGTGAGGCACCACTCCAGAAATATATGGTGAGTGGTGAGTTTGCAGGAACACTAATGGTGGTTTGGAGCAGAGGGGCAGGACACGTAAAGGGATTGAAAAACAGAAAACAAACCAGGAAAAATGGGAACTTGAATATTCTGGATACTGCAGGGAAGGACTGGTGGGTTTCAAGGTTTTCAGGGGAGCCCCAGCATACACGTCCTCTCTCTCTGGATACAAATAGACAATGCTGGAACAATGTGGAGAGGAGGGCAGGGCCCTTTATTTTGCAAGGTCAGGTGGTGTAGTGTTTTACTATGTGTTTTCACTTTTAACCATTTGTGTGCAGGAATCTCAGTGCTGGTTCTGAGATAAGCAAGGCTTGAAGGGGGCTGTCTGGCATGGTTCAGGAACCTGACATACTCCCCCCTCTAAGGAGCGACCTCCTGGCGCTCTTAACGTTCTCGAACACTTGAAAGTCAGAGCAGCGGACAATCTTCCCATCGGACCCATAAATGAACCCGTCTGGCAGGGGTTCCATGGTGATGAATCCCTCTGGGGTGGAGATGACCGTGCCGGCATATCCCTCAACTTTGGCATGGGTTTTCCTCTGACGCCTTCTTGTTCTGGCTTTACTAGCCTTACCATTCTCATTGGTAGGTGCTGAATTCTGGGCGACTGTGACAGGGCCACTGTATCCAGCGTTCAGGTGTATTTTTCCCTGACCCGGTGGTCCTTTACTACGTCGTGCAGTCTGCAGCTGGGTGGTCGTATGGTGGTCTTCCAGATCAGGCACTTCATCATCAAGATATTCCAGAGATCCCCACTCTGAATCTGAACCACTAGGGGGCATAAAGTCCAGGTGTGGTTTATAGAGCGTGGACTGCTGGCTGAGGGTGATGGGAGTAGCTGTCGCCACCATAGTGGTGTTCTTGGATTGGTGTGCA
The DNA here is from genome assembly GCA_009667805.1 of Leptobrachium leishanense. Classification (NCBI taxonomy): domain Eukaryota; kingdom Metazoa; phylum Chordata; class Amphibia; order Anura; family Megophryidae; genus Leptobrachium; species Leptobrachium leishanense. The sequence continues at coordinate 89,134,055 of CM019070.1, read as the reverse complement.
GCTTCCCTGATCTTCAATGCCTCTTCAAATCTCGCTAGGTCTTCTAGGCGAACCAGAGTTCCGTTAGAGGCATACACGCAGCCAGGTGGTACAGGGTCTGAAACCTGGGTAGCCATGATCTCCATAAACTCAGGTTCCAAGGGCAGAGGGGGTTCACAGTCCATTGGATCAGGCTCTATAGGTGTGGTGTCTTCAGCCTCCATGGGGATGACAGGATCTTCCTCCTCACTTGACCTGGTAGACTTGAAGTCAAAGCTTCTAGGGTCAGCAAGTATGGAGGGTAGTTTATTTCTGGGTCTGGGCATAGGCTTGGTTGTGGGTACTGCACACTTGGACCGGGGTGCACTTCTGGGCACAGGAATTGGTTTACACACCGGGGTTCTTCTGGGTGTCGGTTTGGGTGCAATGGGCATTCTAGGAGCCGGTTTGGGCAGTGAGGGCTTTCTGGGAGCCGGTTTAGGTGAGGGTGCTGATCTTCGTACCGGGGTAGACTTGGGTACCGAGGATCTCACCCGGGCAGAATTGGACACTGGTACAGGTTTTTTGGAAATGGGTGCAGGTCTGTGTACCAGGGCTGGTTGCTTGTTTGGCCTCACAGGACAGCTTGCCAGCCAGTGGGTTGGAGCAGCACAGTACAGGCACAAACCTTCAGACTGTCTCCTGGCACGTTCTTGTGGTGATAGCGGTCCGTGGGTCTTTTTTGCAGAAGGAATGCACACCTTGCTAGATGAGCCCCACACAGTCTGCAGCAGCTCTTTCATAAACTCGGTCAGGTGTGCAAACAGTTCTTGCAAGGTTTTCTTCACCAGCTCCATCGCAATATGGATCACCGCGGGTTCAGTTGGTGAGGGTTCCAGCATTCTGTCAGGTACCGGTACCGGGATGGCACCTGGATGGCAAGATTCTGAGCCCAGGATGCGGTGAGGCACCACTCCAGAAATATATGGTGAGTGGTGAGTTTGCAGGAACACTAATGGTGGTTTGGAGCAGAGGGGCAGGACACGTAAAGGGATTGAAAAACAGAAAACAAACCAGGAAAAATGGGAACTTGAATATTCTGGATACTGCAGGGAAGGACTGGTGGGTTTCAAGGTTTTCAGGGGAGCCCCAGCATACACGTCCTCTCTCTCTGGATACAAATAGACAATGCTGGAACAATGTGGAGAGGAGGGCAGGGCCCTTTATTTTGCAAGGTCAGGTGGTGTAGTGTTTTACTATGTGTTTTCACTTTTAACCATTTGTGTGCAGGAATCTCAGTGCTGGTTCTGAGATAAGCAAGGCTTGAAGGGGGCTGTCTGGCATGGTTCAGGAACCTGACACTCAATAAAATAATATATATTTTTAGTAAACTCTTGAGTGCTTCCTTTTTGGAGATATATACTGTATATATATATATTTTAAAAAAAATAAACACCAAGAAAGAGCACTACATATTATTAACCACCTTCTTCCATCATTTTCTGTGAAAAAAACCGCTGTTTTCTATATATTTATATAATCACGAGTATAGCAGTCATAGTGATACCTTTTTTATTGGACTAATGATACATTTAAAAGTCACTACAGACTGCTATACTCGTGATTTTGGCATCTGGACTAACACGCCCTACCTAATCTATATTTAGATATCAAAATCTTACTTTTATAAAATCATCTTTACATGTTGCACAGTATTTGTTCATGATTTCATCAATAATTTAAACAATTCATAGTCTCAGAACATTTTGTTGCGTTTGTGGCAAAGATACAAATAAAAATACGTTCATATTTAACTGCAATCTACTGTTTTCTGAAATCTTACTTCATGTAGTTGAAGTAAAAAAAAACTTGGCACAGGTCGTGGTTTCCTTTAGGGCTTAAAGGTAGCCATTAATCTTATCCAAATGATGTCTTGCAAATAAACAAGGAAGGCAGAATATTGGTTTAATATAGGCCATGTAACATGTAATGTATGAAAAGCAAACATGCAATGCACCTGGTATTATACTGTTGTAGATTTATAAAAGTACTGATATAGATGTAACCAAGCATGCAGTCCCTATCTGGAGGGATCACAAGACATCTCTAAAAAATTTCTTTTGCTAAATTATGAAGCATTATATAATAAAATGGAGCTAAAATAAAGACCCACCAGTTTGTCTGTCAAAGAGGTGGCTATAATTTATAAATCCAAATTCTATCCAAATAAACTATTTCAGTTGCTTATGATGGTTTTTGGTAACCTCTTCCAAGAATTGCTAATTATTTAACTTAGAATGGAAACTTCACAACATCAAGTGATATATATATAATATACTGTATATACTCAAAACGGTAACCCGCCACACGGAGACTGAGTAACAAGAAAAACAAATGCTTTACTCCGTGTGGCGGGTTACCGTTTTGAGTGTATAGTGGAGACCGCTTCCCAGCACCGGAGCATGAATTCTCTTGAAAATTGAGTGCGGAGAACATAGATAAGTATATGTGTATATATATACAAATAGGTCTGATATTTATACTATATGGAAATAGCAATAGTAAGTTCCCGGATATATGTTTGTTCTATGCTTGCATTAAATGCATTAAACGTAATACAATGTAACACATTACAGCACCTTCTCATGAGAGAGATGCCAGGAATTATATCAAAATGTGCTTCTACACAGAGGATCAATACAGAAATGATCAATATGGACCCCACAAATTAGTATCTTTCTTATTTTAAAAGCTACATCAGCTATATGTAATTATATAGCACAAAAAACTATTTCCAATTATACTAGATTCCCCCGAATAATCTTACTCAAAAAAGATTTATTGATTATGATATATTGGTCATAAAATTATTCGACCAAGTGTTCATGAAATATCTAACAGAATTAATTTTGTTTCGCTAATACTCATAGCGTTTGTGACGAAAGGCCCCTCCACCTTGTTAATAGACTCCCCCCTTCCCATTAGCACTTGGTAGGAGGTTGGCATCTACACTTCAGTTTACAATTTGTGGAAGAAGTGGGATAGCGCCGAGTGCACCATGCAGGTTTCTGTTACAGTGTCACCACAGCATAAGTGTGGCTTTTATAAATCCTCAACACAAATAAAAAATAGTTTGTTAACAAGAACACTATTCCAAGATGTATTTTAATTAGCTACATCTTAATAGTCTCCCTGTAGCTTTCTTATTTTCATTGTATACGATTTGTGTATGTGTGTTACATGGAGCCTACCTTGTCAGCCATAATCATTGACGATCCACCATGAATGCCTAGAATGGGAGTGAGTGTCTGAGCAGAGATAAAGTCCAAAATTTGAGCAATAGCCTCCTGGTCAGTGTCATCACCAAATACGACTCCTTGGACTTTCTTGTCAGACATAAGATCACATATTCGTGTGATAATGCTCTTGGGATCAGACTCATTCATGGTGACCAGAGCCACTCTTGGTGTCACAGAGAGGTGGTGGAAGTCATCTTTCTCGTGGACATCTTTTATGGCTACCTCGTCTGAGGTACCCACCAAAATCACAGCAATGTCCATACTGGGGTGTTTCTGGGCATGATAGCCCAAATAGAAAATGGTCATCAGGATAATTTTTAAGAAGTAGCAGGCTCCTGCAGGCCTCATCTTCAACTTTTACTCTCCCTAAAAGAGACAAACAAGAAAGAGAGGAGATGTTCAATACATGACCTTCCTTGCCAAAGAAAAACATATGACTACACGTATCGATTAATAAATTATGAATTAATAATACTTTATACACTCTTTGGTCATTTCACCCATTAATTCAGAAACCTGTGGACACAGACAGCATAATGAAAGACAAGGAAAAGGTAACATCTCCATAAACATAGGATTTTATTTTTAGATTTCTTCATAAATGTAGTAGCAATTTTATCACAGGTTTCTGCATATCAAATGGAGGTCCAGTGAAAATCTGTTTACTCTGTAATATTTTTTTCAGAATATTCATACTCGTTTACAAAAGCAAATTGCAATGACAAAGTTAATAGAATCACACAGGCAAAGGATATCCAGATGTTTGATTAAACCCCCTCCTTCAGCTAACACATGCAACTGGAAGATGATTAGAGTGCTGTAGTTCAAGAACCCCAATCAGCTGACCCAGATGTAGCACAAAATATAGGAATTAAAATACAGGCTAATGCAATTATATCTATTATGCATGTGTTGTTGTTATTAGAGTATATTTCCTATGACAAATAATACACATATATATATATATATATATATATAGCTATGTCACCACAAAACATTTCTTAAAATGGCTCTCAGGTTTTTAGGGTTAATAAAGGAATTTTACCCATAATAATCAAATATTAGAATGCATTTTGTCTAATTATTTTTAGACATGTGCAGGGCAAAAAATATATGGGATTCCTAAGTAATCGTAATCAGTCGGAATTCGGAAATGTCTGATATATTTGTCCGTTTCCGGTATTCAGAACTATGAAGTACAATCAAAGGCACACTTAGGGTGTTTGGCACCCGGGGCAGATACTCCCTTCTGCACTCCCCCATGATCAAAAAGGGTCAAAAAAGCAGTTCAATGATCTACCTCAATCCATGCTCTCAATTCACATACATGGCGCTTTCCATGTTCCCTAGTCATATACGTGACCCTCTCCATGGTCCCAGTTACTTTTAGCAGTCCTCTTTATGCCCCCAAATGAAAGTTAGCATCCCCCTCTGTGTCCCCAATTGACATTAGCAGCCTTTTAATGCCCCCAGTTAATATCAACAGCCCCAAATATTAGGATCCCTCTGCATGCCCACAATTATAACCAGCCCCATATATTATTAGCATCCCTCTTTATGCCCACAAGCAAAATATCATCTTACAATCAATATTAGCAGTTCACTTATGCCCCTAACTAAAGTTAGCATCCCTCTTTATGCCCCAGTTAATATTAACAACCCTCAATATCAGCAGCCCCCGATATTAGAAGCACTCTCCATATACCCAATTAATGTTATCAGTCCTTTATGCCCACAATTAATATTAACAAACTCCAATTAATATTTGCAGCCCTCTCTATAACCCTAATTAATATTATCAGTCCCCAATTAATGTTAGCAGCCTCCTCCATGTGCCCTATTATTAGCAGTGAACAATTACAGTATTACTAGGACCCCTTTCAAGTCCATACTGCACACACCTGGCAATCTGTCAAGCTCCAGCACCAGCTGCTTCCAGAAGCTCAGGCATTACACGGTACTGTGCCCGGTTAACCATCCAGGGATGCTGTATGCAGCGCCCCCGTCAGGCTTTAGGCCAAGGTGAAACTGCACACACCTGGCATCAAGTTACACTCTGCTTGTTTAAAGACAGAGAGACATGAACAGCAACATGAAGCTCAACAGCATCAACCTCATTACCCAGTCTGTGACGCGGGATCATGAAAGAGCGGGTCCGGGTGCGCGGCACCTATGGCACTTGCTAAAAGCCTGGCCAACAGACCATCTCCACATGACACTCCCTGGCCAGAATGTCTCTCGAAGGCAGCCTGCTATGTGTCATGTGCAAACAAGCACTCAAGCAGGCAGCACGAGCAGCTGCCTGGCCTGCCAGTGCTAGCCAGGGCAAAGTATACAGGCAGCGTGCGCCCCCTGCCTGGATTAATGCCTGACAGCCAGCCAAATGCACCCCTTTCAGATTTTCACCCGGGGTGCCCCCCCCCAGTATGCTACTGTGTGCAATATATCATAAGAAAGGAAAAGGGGCAACATTTTTAAAAAAATCACAAACATATGAAATGACATGAAAAGTGCAAAGCCAGTACTTTCATGTAATGACCACTGCACATAACAAAACATCTGCAAATAATTGATTAGGGTTGCAGTTTCTGTATTTTCTAAGATTAGAGTTAAGATTAGGCCAAGGGTTAGCAGTACTGTTAAATGATTATGGCTAGGGCTGGAGCTATGATTACAGTTGCTTTGTTTTATGATTATGGTTAGGTTACAGTTAGAATTGCAATTTCTGTATTATTAAAAATGGTTAGGGTTTGGGCTAAGGTTAGAGTTAAAGTTGCTATGTGTTATATGATTATGGTTAGACTAGGATTTAGAGATGTGCGTTTCATTACGAATCAAAATTCGGATGAAATTTACCCGTCTGAAATGAAACGAAAACGGAACGAAACTAAATACAATGAATTGATTATTTTTTTCGGAATTAACTCATTGTATTTCATGGTGCACTCCAAAATTGTTCAGCAATTTCACAAAAATCCCCTAAAATTCCTAAAAAATCCTAAGAAATAAATAAAGAGACTTTTTCTGCAAGTGAAAAGAATAAAAGGTTGAATAAATATTTAATAAAAATGGGGATTTATTTTTACATTGAAACCTATAGGATTCGCCTGATTAAACCTGTCAAACAAGCAATCGAAATTCAGGGTTAGAAATTAGGGTTAGAAATTACCGATCGTCCGAACCAATGAATCAATCCAAAATACGAATCACTGTAACATAACAAATGCACCGAAACAAATTGAAAAATGGAATGAACCAATCCGAAACTAAACAAAATTTTTCGCTGTGGACATGTGTCACATTCGCTGTCCTGCTCACCCTTCACAACCGTGGTGGGAATCCTTTTGGACAGACTTCTAAGCCCTCCGATCCTTGAATGGTCGGGACCGCTAACCCTATCACTCCCAGCCAGGGAGAACAGACAGAAAAGCAACAATGAGTACAACCTAGAAACAGTAGGTTTCGAGACAAACAGGGTTATTCAGAGAGCGTGAAAAGCAGGAGAATGACTGGAGAATGGCTGGAGAATGAAAAATTCTAGGTCAAAATAGCCGATTTGGAAAGTGAGATGAAAGGGAGAATTTTTCTGGTTTGGCTATTTTGACCTAGAATTTTTCTTTCTCCAGTCATTCTCCAGTCATTCTCCTGCTTTTCACGCTCTCTGAATAACCCTGTAAGTGTCTACTGAGCCACAAAGGGTTAACTTTACCGACAAGTGGGAAACAGTCTGAAAAAGGCTTAAGCAGTATATTCATACACCAGGGGTTAACATCAACGTGATCATATAAACGTTCTGAGTTGGCAACAGAGAGAGTTTTCATACAGGCTGGTTTGGCAACAAACAAGGTTCTCATACACTCCGAGCTGGCACCAGGACAGATCAATAGATTATCTGAGTCAGCGTTATGCAGGATTGATATATACTCTGCGTCAGCGTTATGCAGGATTGATATATACTCTGAGTCAGCATTGGGTAAGATCAGCATGCACTCTGAGTCTGCTCTGGGCATAACATACATACAGACTTGGTCAGAAAGAGAATGATCAGGAAGGCAGTCCAAGTCAGCAACAATCAGGGTCCTCATACAATCCGGGTCAATAACAGAGTAATAGAATCAAGAGAATCAGTGAATCGAAACACGAATACACCAGGTCATGCGGGAACTAACTCCACGTCAGTGCAATGAGCTGACTCGCGCACCCTGCATTTAAGGCTGGCGACTCCGCGTTATCATGCAGCGCCCCACCACGCCAGGAGCATGAACGTCCGGAACTCATGGCACCCGGCCAGCCAGCGATGCCGCCGGATGCCCAGACCCCCCCTGAAGTCCTGCAAGTGCCGAGAATGTGTCAACATGTCTACTAGGGTTATAGTTACCGTTTCTATATCATTAAAAATAATTCATTAGGGTATGGGTTACAGTTTCTGTGATTTTTATTATTAGGGTAGGGCTATGGTTAAGGTAAGAGTTACAGTTTATGAATTAAAAATAATTGCTTAGGGTTAGGGTTACCTTTGTTTTGTGTTATATGATTAGGCTTAGGGCTAGGATTAGAGTTTATGTGAGTTTTATGATTAGATTTAATCTCAGGTCATGCTTGCTTTATGATTAGGGCAAAGGTTAGGGTTACTGGTTTTTCTTCTTGTTTGTTTTTTTCTTTTCTGGCTAAAACTGAATAGATCCAATGAAATTCCGATCTGAATGAATTATAATCTGAAAAATTTGGATTGATTAGAATTTTTTATTCGGAAACAGATTTGGTGCGGAAATCTGTAATTCAGACAGCTAAGAATTGACAAATTACTGACAATTCAAACGAATTCCAAATCAGCATGATCTGAATCGCAAATGTCTATGGGATAGTACTTTTTTCCCTTTAATACAAGTGCGTTTCCATAAAACCACTGGCAGAAATTAGTTGTTTTTTTTCCACAATGTATTTTTTAGTTTGATAACTATATTTGATAGGCACATGTCCCCGTCTGCTAGCCAAAAAATGCTCTATGCTGAATCAGCTGAGGATCTGTGTTTTAGCAGTCATGCCCTAAGTTCTAAATCTTTTGGGGAATGTTCAGGAACCTAAATGCAAAAGAATTCTGTTTCAATAAACAAACTTCCATTGCATTCCTGGAGAATTAGACCGTTTCGAGTATACTCGGTATCAGAGTACCAGCAGATCCTTTTGAAGATAGAGTACACTAGATATTGGTGTTCTAGGGTTTTACTATGTTATTGTTCTTTAGTTATCAAATAAGAGCGATGTACAACCATTTACAGGGAATTAAAAAGACTCCCTGAGATATCTGCCTATCTATCCTTTAAAAATGTCTCTCAAGTACAGTTTTCTTTGTTGACATTAAACCACCGTGGTTTCAATTTAATTTCCTTTCACACATATGTAGAATATAAATGCTACAAAATTTCCAACATTTGCCATATTAGACTGTAAATTTTGGAAATATAATTTAAATGGAATATAAATCATACCTTTTCTTTTAAGGCCTACCTTGATCTTATTTAATATTCCCCCTAAAGCTCCAGACACAATAGAGATGTCAAACTACTTACAGAGTCATAATAAATAAAAGCAGGCATTAGTATGTGCTACTTCAAATACTTCAACGCATGCAAATCCCAAAGTTCTATGTACATAATCAAATAAATTAGAATTGACGCAAATATATATCATCTTTTGGAATCTATGAGTAATAGTAATATTCTGGGCTATTACGCTGTATATGGTTTTATACTAGCAAAGCTCTCCCCCAGTTTGGAGAAACACAGGGGTTATTTTCATCACTTTGTATAAAAATTTAGAAATTAAGACCATAATCAGCACATGTGCAAACATTTAGCCCAAGGCAAAGAGGCAGATGATGTATCTTGGCTAAAACCTCATTTGCATGTGTTACCCAGAATTCCTTTGGACAAGAGGAGGCCAATGGAGTGTGGGAGAAAATAAGTCCATGATTTTAACAGATGCTTAAATATCCTTCATGATGAAGCATATTTTTTTGGGTTGAATGATATCAGAAAGGGGTATGGTTGAGAGGACAACAAAAAGTTATTGGTGCTATGTTGCACTATAGGTAAGAGGGAGATAAGGCATCAATATGTTTGATGGTGTGACACAAGACACAAGAAAAAAATGGAAAGAACATGTGCACACATGTTAGTGGGAATATGACACGACGTACAGGGATTATTGCTAACATTATCTATCATATTTAATTGTATTTTGCTATATAGAGTCATGTTATATATTCTACAACTGGATTTACAATTAGCAAGATTGACATTATTACAATTGCATGCTGATAGTAACGAAGCCATATGTGTTTCATTAACCTTGACATTTTTGTATGGCAATCTAAATTACTCCCTCCTACACGCTGTACAGGAAACTGCTGGATTAAGGTCTATTTATTGGCTATGCTTTAATCTGCTCCCACTCTATACGCGTAGAAATGCGAAATGAACTGAAATCTGTGTGTGGTCCGGAACTTTGACTGTATCACAATCTCCTGAACTGGATACTGTAGGATGCCCGTTTCAGTGATGAGTGCTTTGCGTGCCCAAGATATTTCAGTCCTATTGACTGTAAAAAAAGTGTTATTTCCTCTAAACTCCCAATTAATTAAAAACAGAATAAAAAAAACTTTTTTGAAGGCATATAATGGTAATGTTTGCACAAAATAGCCTTATATTACGCTATAAATCACATCATGTAGTTAAAATGAAACATTTACATGGTGAGGACAAACTGGGGACGTATATATATTTTTAAAAGTATTTTTTTACTTAATTGATTCTTCAAATGCAAAATCACTCAGAGCAGGGTTCGGCAACCTTGTCCTTCAAATGTTTGGAACTACCGTTTGCCATGATGCTCAGTCAGTCTTCTGGAGGGCCAAGACCCTGCCTGACTTAAGGGGTTATTCACTAACTGCTGTTGCTCATCATTGGTGCGGTGAAAATCATCATTGTTGCAACCACAACAAACCTCTGTGATCCATAGAGGGATATTCTGATGCAACAGCCGAGCCGCAAATCATGCTAATGGCAGCGGCTGGAATAGCAGGAGAACTGTAAGTGATAATGACTGGGGTCATAAATCATAGCAACACACTTGGAGTAAGACCTGCAGTATGAGATTTAGAGGGTTATTCAGAGAGTACTGGAAAGTCGTCGACATTTCGGTGCCCTCTTGTTCCCCGCGCTTCCCTGCACTTCGGGGAATCAAAGTTCCCCACCCTGCAGTGTATTCAGCAAGCACCGCAGGGCCCCCGGAGTGCAGGGAAAACCCGCCACAAATCCACCGAAAACTCACCGGAACCGCCGGAAAAGCCATGCCGAACACGCTGGAAAAAGTCAACGACCCGCCGATCACAGTGTAGAGCAGCCACCAGAAAAAGGCAACTAGCAGACGAACGGGGTGAAAAAAAGTACGTTTGAAAGTTTCCAAATTGAAACGCTGTTTGCAAAAGAACTACTGAACGAAAATGCCTGAATTTTAGATATAAGGTCCAATGAATGATAATAAAAAAGTCTGTTAAGAAAAAAATGAAAAAATTATTTAAAAAGAAAAAAAGTTTGCTGAAAAAATCCTGAAAATGCCAAAAAGATCCTAAAAAATCTATAAATAGAGACTTTTTACTGCAGATTAAAAGAATAAATGGTTTATTAGATATTAAATTAAAACGGGAATATTTTTAACATTGAAGCCTATGGGATTCGCCTGAATAAACCTGTCGAATGAACCCACCGAAAGGCAGGGCATTTCACTGACATTTCTCAAACTGTTCGGTGTTCTCTGAATAGATTAACCATTGCTTCTCTATGGGGGATTTCACTGCCCTCGAACAGGCAGGCGAATTGCCTGCTCTCTGAATAGCCAAATGGCCCCGAAATTTCACTGTACAATGAATTTCAGTTTCCGGTTATATTTCGGGCCCAGATCGTCTCTCTCTGAATAACTTCTTTAATACATGACAACCCATAGACACTGGAGTATTTATGCTGACATTTGTACATTCTCAATGTACTGATGTTTATGCTGTAAAAGCATGAAAACTGTAAATATTTTTAATTTGCATAAATGTACCTTTTTAGAAACTAAGACTGAGAACTCCTCTTCAAAAGGTATCGTTTATAACATTAAGTCTTTGTGTTTTAACCTATTTAACTACACTCTATCAGGGTTATTCAAAGAGATCCGAATGGCTGGAGAAAGGTTACCGAACGCTGAAAATCATGATTTTCAGCGTTTGGTTACCTTTCTTGGCCATTCGGCTTTCCAGAGAGCAGGCAATACGCCAAATCCTGGCGAATTGCCTGCACATTCAGTGCCTGTTCGAGGGTAGTGAATCCCCATAGAGAAGCAATGCTTCGGCTATTCAGAGAACAAAAACCAGCAGTGAAAGGTTCCCGAAATGCCCTGCCATTCGGTGGTTTCATTCAACAGGTTTATTCAGGAGAATCCCATAGGCTTCAATGTTAAAAATATTCCCGTTTTAATTCAATATCTAATAAACCATTCATTATAAAATTCTGCAGTAAAGAGTCTGTTTATTTAAAGATTTTTTAGGATAGTTTAAGTATTTTTCTGGATTTGATTTTTTTTTAAAAAAGTCAGTTTTTTTAATTTTTTTAAGCTTACTAATTTTTTCTGTAACAGCCCTTTTTATTATCATTCATTGGACCTCATATGTAAATTTCAGACATTTTCGCTCAGTAGTTTCTTTGCAAACAGCGTTTCACTTTTCAAACATTCAAGCAAACTGTTTTTCTAATTTATTCACTTCACTCGTCTGCGTTTGTGGTGTCGGCTTTTTCCGGCAGCTTTGCTGCGTGTGATCGGGTCCTGCTCGGATTTTTCCGGCGTCTTCGGCGGGTTAATCCAGATGTTTTTGCGGGTTTTGGCGTGCATTCGCCGGGTTTTTGCGGTGACTTTTTGTCGGGTTTGCGGCATCTTTTCCCTGCGCTTCGACGGCCCTGTGGTGCTTGCTGAATACACCGCAGGGTCGCCGAAATGTGATTGCCGAATCGGCCCGAATTGAAGAGAACGAAAAGTCACCGAACATGCGGTGACTTTTCGATTCTCTTTTAATAACCCTGTATGAGATGGTGCGTAGCTTTCTGTCGTAAAGGAGACAACAATCCGATATCAAAGCATTCTATGCAGTAATGGATATCGCATTGTGTTGTGTTTATGCACTAGTATAAACATCACAATAAAATACAATGTTGGTAACACATCCATGGTTTCTAATCCTCCCTCAATCAACATCTCCTAAATGCTTTCTAGAGAGGCAGGAGAATAATCAGATGCCATGAAAAGAAAGCCAGCATTACAAATTACTTTTTATGATGTGCAGCAACAGATGATGAGAAGAGGTTGCCAAAGTTCACACAGGAGAATAAGGGATTAGAAAAAGGATCTCTGGAGAGGTGTGAAATACTGTTTGAACAACAGGGATTTAATGACTATGTCAGCCAAAAATGTATCATTCTATTTTGTGGTTTTACTTATTTCAATGTAAGTCTGGAACATTGCTGCTTCGTGTTCACAATGTTGAGAGGGTCAAAGACTGTAAAGGTTTGGCCAAAACTCATCTTTGTTTTTTTCCCGATAGACCAATCTGTTAGAACTTGCTCTTATCTTTAATATTTTATTATGTTCTACGTAACTACATTTGTACCAATTTCCAATACTATTTTATCTTGTTTTAAACATAGCTCTGAAGTTAAACCCATCAAGGGACTCAACAAGTGGATACATACATCTCAAACAGTTCCCAGTGCATAGAGGAATTATAAAGTGTTTCTCCCAAATATCGTAAACCAAAAATGGACATTTTGCTCATTGTTTATCAGATATATTTTCAGATAACTGGGTTTACGGTTGCTTGGAAACTTCTTGTATAACACTCAATTGTAATTAATTTAACCCCTTCTCTACCATGATTGACTATACTAGATCTTCAAAAGCTCCAGCAGGAGTCCAACATCGAGTAAACTAGGCCTATTCGGGAGCGATGCAATGGATTTTCGTTTAATGCAAACTAAATTTGGAAATGGGCTCCAGAATGCTCCCCCATGTTTTCGTCACCTTGGAACATCGTAGCCAAGGTGCTGAAGCTATTTGAACAGCTTGGAGATCTGTTTTTCCTTTACAGCAACATGGAGCTGCAGATGTATACATATAACACGCTTATGATTCTTGTGGCAGAGCTCCTTGGAGGCAGAGCTCCTTGGAGACTCAATGAATCTCTGCTCTCACGTCTCCAGGTTAGAGAAGAAGTCCATCATGCTATAAATGATTACTTTAGGGAGAATTCTTCCTCGAAGGTAACTGAGAGTACCCTTTGGCAGGCACATAAAGCGGTAGTGAGGGGTATTTTTATTAAATGGGGATCTCACCTAAAAAGACAACACACTGAACATAGCTTGTCCCTATTGCAATGTATAGCATTGGCAGACGAGGATCACAACCGACTACATACTGATAGCACTCTAGCTGCAGTGTCTGAGTTATGTAGACAGCTGATAGACCTAGACAGATTGGACTACACGTGGGCTACCAAACCACTTAAGGTTTGGTGCTACATACATAGTAACAAGGCAAGTAGGATGTTAGCCAACAAATTACGAGCTAGGGCAAGCAACCCGCGCTTTGCTACGATATGTGACAGACAGGGCAACCCCAAACACCAACCTAAACATATTGCGGATTGTTTCGCGGATTACTATAACTCTCTATATAATTTAACCAGCGACAATGAGACGCATCAGCCCACTAATCGCTACATCTCCACGTTTTTACAGGAAGTGCATTTGCCTCAACTGACAGAAGACTTACACCAAACTTTAGCTGCACCTATCTCCCTATTCGAGCTTACCTCGGCAATAAAAGGGTTACCCAATGGTAAGGCTCCAGGACCAGATGGCTTCATGGCACACTACTATAAAAGTTTCCCAGAACTGTACCCTAAACTGTTGTTGTTTTTTCAATCAATTTTTAAATACGGCCAGCCCCCTAAGGACTGGCTATCAGCCCATATAGTAACTCTTCCTAAAATGGTCCCACCCTCTTCTCAATGTTCCCAATATCGACCTATCTCACTACTTAACGTAGACACCAAACTCTATGCCAAGATACTGGCGAATAGACTGTCTGAGGTTCTGCCTTTATTGATATCGGACAACCAAGTCGGTTTCATTAAAAACAGACAAGGAGCAGACAATACCCTGAAAGTGTTGTTGATAGTGGACCACGCGGTCCAGGTCTCCCAACCAATTTTATTACTGTCATTAGATGCTGAAAAAGCCTTTGACTGGGTCAACTGGTCCTTTCTTCTCCACACCCAAAATAAATTTGGCTTCCCCGGAACTCTTATCTCGGCAATAAAGGGACTATACACTCACCCTTCGGCGAGAGTTTTAAATGCTGGATTTGCCTCAGATCCCATTTCCATAACAAACGGAATGAGACAGGGATGCCCCCTCTCACCCCTTTTATACGCTCTGGTCCTGGAGCCTCCAGCCCAAGCTATTCGCCAGTCTGTAGATGTTCGCGGAGTGAACATTGGACCGACGCAGAGTAAGGTGGGCCTATTTGCTGACGACATATTGTTGACATTGACAGACCCAATAACCTCTATTCCCGCACTATATGAGATCTTAAATGACTAAACCCAATTAAACCCAAGCACTGTCCTACGCGATCCCAAAGGAGACACTGACTATGCTGATGGCGAGATATCCATATGATTGGAGATCCTCTTATATCAAATATTTGGGAATCAAGGTGGCGTTCACTAAAACAGCCTTACATGATCATAATTACAAGCCATTGATAGCAATGGTGAGGGATTCCTGTACTAAGTGGTGCAAAACCGAAGTGTCGTGGGTGGGCCGCATGGCGGCGGTTAAGATGTCACTTCTTCCCAAGCTATTATACCTGTTCCGAGCTTTACCTATTTTGTTACCTAAAAGTTATTTTCAACTGTTGCAAACCTTGATTTCTAGATTTATTTGGAGTGGTAGGAGACCGAGAGTTAAAGCGACACTTCTACACCAGAATATAGAGAATGGAGGCATGAGGATACCCAATCTTTTTCTTTATTACAAAGCATCTATCCTGTCGGCGGTTCAACTACTGCTGGCAGGGGCACAGGGGCCTCAATGGTCACGACACCTATCCACTCAATTCCTCCCCTTCCCCCCTCCACGATCCTTTGGGTTAACTAAATCCATGCGCTAGAAATTGCCGCCTCTCCCTCCATTGGCCGATTTATTAATTAAAGTATGGGATAATAATGTACATAATTTGATTCAATATCACCCTATAGCCTTAGCCTCACCCATCCAAGTGTTTTGTCACACAATCCCTGACTACGACCCGCGGACATGGATAGCCAATTCTGTGACCAGAATCCATCAGTTATTCACCCAGGAGGGCCTTAGATCTTTTTGCCCAATTAGTGGATAAATACAAAATTCCCCGAGGCCTATGGCTTTCATACAGTCAGGTTAAATCTCATTTAACAGTATGGGGAATAGGAGGAAAGCTGCAGTTACATTGCCCCTAATGACACAGTTCGAACTATGATGTTCTCAACCTTTGGATAGAATTAAGATGATAACCATATGCTATGTGTGTCCTACTGTCTAATGCTGCCAAGAGCCGCTGGGGGTTCCAGAATCAATGGGAAATAGACCTGGGTAAAAAATTCACTTCGGAACAGTGGAGAGATAACTTTAAAGAGGATAGAGGTAAATTTAAATGTGCTTCATTGTGGGAGGCAGGCAAAAAGTTAATCTATAGATGGTATCTTACCCCAGATAAGGAATGTCACACAACACAGGGTGCCTCTTCCACTTGTTGGTGATGTGGGGTATCGAAGGGTTCATACTATCTAACATGGTGGTCCTGCCCATTCTTAACAGCCTGGTTGCAGGAGGTGGCTAAACTATGTACCAAAGTTATCGGGATTGAGGTGGAACCTATCCCTGAGATTCTACTCCTACAATTTTTTCCGTTCACATTTTCCCTTTTCCAAAAGCGGCTGTTAGCACACATACTGACGATCTCGACATTGCTCATAGCTGCTAGATGGAAATCTGTGTTGAGACCGTCGATCTCTATGATCTCTGACAGTTTGAGAGAATTTCACCTACTAGATGGCATGTCACGAAGAGTGTCTGGGCGCCCCGTGCCCTCCAAGAGCTTTTGGTCATTATGGGATGCATACCTTATCTCCGCTTAAAACACAATGTGTGAATTGAAGAATGTACAGCGCTATTATAGAGATGTTTTCCTTTCTTTTCTTTCTTTTCTCCTTCTTATTGTATTTTATATTTGAAGTTATTCATGTGTTTATTATATACTTCGGTTACAGAAAAAAAATGGTGTATACTGATTAATAACGATTCTGGAGTTCAAAGCTGCATTCCAGATTTATTGGCTAAGTTTGCTTATTGTATACCTGATTTGAACACTCAATAAAGCTTTAAATTTTTTTTTAAAAAAATTGGTAGGAGGACTATGGTCAGGGCTACGGTTTTGGCTAGGGTTAATTTAGGGCTAGGATTCGGGTGATAGTTGTTGTGTATCATATCATTGGGTTTACAGTTAGGTTAGAGTTTGGCTAGGGCTAGGCTTAGGGCGGCAGTTTCTGTGTGTAATATGATTAAGGGCTAAAGGTAGGGTTAGGCTAGGGTTAGGGCTTAGGTTAGGGCTAGGGTTAGGGTTACATTTTCTAGGTTTGATATAATTAGCATTAGGGTCAGATGTAGCGTTCGGAGAGGGTTAGGGTTACCTCTTTTCATTTTTTTAATATTCCAATTAAATCAGAATTTTTCTGATTGTATTCTGTCCTTGCCACTTATAATCAGAAAAATTCAGATTGATTTGAATTTTTTTATTCAGAAAAAAGTCGGTTAACACATCAGCAATTCGGAATTTGGATCCATCCGAATTGCCGATATATCGGACCATTTTCGAATAGGTCTGAGCAAATGTAAATGTAACCCTATTTCCTATCATTCAGTCTCACCATATGTTTTTAACTCAACTCTCCCATATCCTCTAGGACAGTGCTTTCCAAACGTGTCTTCAGCATTGCAAAATATCTGAAATACAACACTGGAGGTATCATTTGTTGCTCAGTGATTGCAGAATTCAATCTGCATTTCCCTAAAATAATCCCTAAAATCTGCCCTGTTAGTGGGTTTCGAGGACATGGCACTGCTCTAAAATCCTAGCTTATAAGTAAATTCCAAAAAAAGAAAACATGATGAAATGCAACACATTCCATTATAACCAGAAGTAAGTGCATTCCACAGGTATTATTATATTTGCACATCAGAATGTATTCTACGAGTTAAGTTTTTATTATTTCTAATCCTCTAGACACACAGTTCTAATGTTATTAGTTTCTTTTTTTTTAATTTGCAGATCTATACAATAAGCAGATTAGTGTATTCAAATATGAGACATGTTTTACAAGGGTAAAAGATAAGGAGTGAGATTTTTTTTCTTTCTTGTACTGGACAACAAACATGTGCATTTGTTTACGTACAAATTTTGATTCGTTCGAAACACCACTGAACAGAAAACGAATCACACAGGAACCAATTTCATTTGTGCGATTTGTTTCAGTTCATTTCAGTAAAATCTGTGAGTGCATTGCATTAAAAAGAGATCACATCAGATGAGCTGCTTTACAGTTCTTACTTTACAGCTGCTTCTACGGTTCATTCCTAACACCCATATCCCTCCATGAATAAGTGGTTAAATAAGAGCAGTTGGGCTGTTGACCTTTTCTGATTTAATCTCTCAGCTGCTGGCAATGGGTTGAGGGGTAAAAGGAAAATAGGCACCCCCCTTTATCTTTTGCAGGCCATAAGGGTGATGGAGTGGGCAAATCAACTGCTCTCCCCAATAACTACTCAAATAATTAATTGGTTGTGCTTTAGGTAATCCGTGTACAAGCGCAAAGGCTCATTTACAAGCAACAAATTAATTTTAAGGAGTCACAATACTTAGATTGAGTCAACTGTCCTACAAAATTCAGACAGAGAAAGTTATTCTTGGAGGAACCAAAAAAATGGAAACAATATGTGGGACATTTATTTCTGTTTTGAGCATGCTCTTACAGCCTCAGTTGCCCACCTGATCTAGTGAAGGCATAGTAATAAGTATTACAGCTCTCATTGTTGCACTGCTGTGTAAGGTCTGAGGCACAATCTAGGAGCGTGTATGTATGAATGCGAAAAACAAGAACGCTCCTCTGGCCCGTATCCTTTCCTGAGCACCTAGTATTGCAAGCGCCCATGTGAAAGACTGGAATCTAAAAATAGGCTGAACCTCATATTTTGTATTCCCCTGTACCATGACAAGAGGAGGAGTACTAACATGGCAAGTAAATCGATTGGTTTCAAAACAGAAACCTGAAATGAATTGGGATTTGGGAATACGAAGATGAGGAGGCCACTGCACTGTGTATGAGACTGGATTTATGTATTTGATAATCCTGAAAGGACCAATGAATCGAGTGGAAAATGTCATAGAAGGGCCATGTAAGTGGTTATGGCGAATGCTCAGCCAAACTATCACCCACATGGTATACAGAAGCCCTTATCTTAAGGTCAGTAAGACACTCCCGGATTTCAGAAGTTGCTTTAAAATTCAAATGAGTCTTTGCCCATATGTTTTGAAATTGTGTAAATGATCTTCTAGAGCAGGTGCATTCTGAGAAGAAAAGGAAAGGGACAATACATTGGGATGTTGACCATACACGACAAAGAAAGGACTGAACTTCAAAGGGGCATTGTTGTATGCGAATCCAGCCCTGGCCAATAATTCCACTCATAATTTCAGTCAGTCATCCTGATTGTCTGGAATAAAACATCTGAAATATGTCTCAAGTGTCTGATTTGTTCTTTCAGTCAAGTCATTAGTTTGCGGTTGATAATCAGAGGAGAATGCTAATCCAATACCTAATTCCTGACAGAAACCCCTCCAGAACCTGGAGATAAACCGAAAAACCTGATCAGATACAATTTGATCTGGTATCCCATGGAGTCTAAAGACTTCCTTGGTAAATAAGAGTGCAATCTCATCATAAGAGGGGAGTTTCTTAAGGGGAACAAAATTAGCTATTTTGGAAAACCTGTCTACAACCAATAAAATTACAGTATGCCCTTGGGAAGATGACTAGAAAATCCATGGAAATGTGTGACCAAGGATGTGTGGGAGTAGGCACTGGCTGAAGTAGGCCACAAGGGTGAGAGGACAACAGACAGAGCAGGAAGCTACGTAATATTTAACTTCCTTTAGCGATGGCGGGCCACCAAAACAATCTTTCAAGTATAGATTGGGTATAGGAGGCCCCTAAATGACTGGCAAATTTAGAAACATGGAATAATTGCATAATCTCAGCTACCTTTCCTTGTGTTATAAATAACTTAGGTGGTTCCGAAATGGGGGCTTGATCTTGTACCTGAGCAATGTCTCCCATACGGAGGATTGGATGTGAGTATGAAGGGATGCTAAGATTCTTTCTTAAGGAACAATAGGAGTAGGTTTGGCGGGAGGAGTGTTGAGTGGTTCAAACTGATAGGAAAGAGCATCAGCTTTTGTATTTTTAGACCCTAGTCTGTAGGAAATAAAGAAGTTGAAATGGGTTAAGAACAAGGCCCATCTGGCTTGTCTTGGAGACTTTTAGCCTCTTACAAATTGGACAGATTTCTATGATCATTGAGAATGGTCACCGGGTGGTTAGGAGGACCCTCAAGTAAATAACACCATTCCTTTAGGGGCGAGTATGATAGCCAATAGCTTGTTGTCTCTGATAGCATATCTGGTCTCTGTATTGGACAATTTTTTTGAAAATAATTCACAAGAATGCAAAGTTTTGTCAGTGGAGGAACGTTGGGACAGTACAGTTCCAACCAAGGTTTCCAAAACATCAACCTCTAACAGAAAAGGTTTGCTTAGATCTGTATTTATAGGTGCAAAAGCTAAATAGGTTTTTATCAAATTGAAAGCTTCTATGGATGTTATAAGATATTAAAGATGCTTTTTGTCATCTTTATTAGCTAGGATATTTAAGCTAGATATTTTACAAGTCTAAACTGCATATAAATATAAAACGTTGTCGTTTTACCCTGAATTCCTCCTTTGATTTTCTCCTGCTTCCTTGTGGCCTCGCTCCCCCTCCCACCCTTGTGCCCGTAACCTGAAAGACTAATTTTTGTAAAGCAACTTTTGTTTTTGTTAATTTCACATGACGCTGTTTATGTATGGTCAAACTGACCTGTGTTTCCAAGAAATAAATAAGTGTATACAAATGTCATTATCTCCAAGCAAAAAATTAATACTCTAACTCCATTAACACCCCTGTATACCTTCCTATAAATATCACTCTGATAATGTAAACAATTTGAACCAAACAATTGATGCCAGATAGTCTGTGTGTTCATTTCCGCGAATATTCGCGGCTCGATCAAAGGCACCGCAACCCCGCACCTGTGTAGACTGCTGGGTGGGACCACCGCCAGACCTCCATATAGGGATAGAGACCATAAGGTATTCCAGTGTGAGAAATTATGTAACCAAGGAATTGTACTTTGGTGACATCGAATAAGCATTTCTCTAATTTATAGTACAGCCCATTGGCTAACAGCTTTGTAAATACTCTCTGTAAATGTTCGTGATGGGTTTACGCATCTGGAGAATGAAACAAAATATTATTTAAGCAAACAATGACAAATTGGGAAGTGTATTCCCATAGAACATCTTTGATAAAAGCCTGAAAATCTGCTGGAGCATTACATAAGCCAAAAGGCACAGCCAAACATCTGTAATGGCCTGATCAAGTAGTGAATGCTGTCTTCCACCCATCACCCTCATGGATTCTAAATAGGTTATAAGTCCCCCTGAGGTCTAGCTTGGAAAACACTTTGAAATCCTTTAATCAATCAAATAGTTTAGAAATCAACAGTACGGGATAGGCATTTTTTTACAATTATGTTTTTCAAACTGTGATAATCGAAACATGGAGGAAGATTCGCCTCTTTCTTTAAAACAAAAAAGAAGCCAGCAGCAGCCGGTTGAAGAAGAAGGACGTATAAACCCCTTGGAAAGGGCTTCGGCAATATACTCCTACATATCCTTATTTTCTTTCTCAGACACAGAATATAGCCCCATTTATGGGCATGGTACCCGCTAATAACTCAATCGCAAGGACGATGTGGAAGAAGTTTTTTGGCCTGACTTTTGTCAAAAATTATTTCTAGGGCTTCATATTGGGAGGTGACTTTTGTGGAGAGAGGGGCAGCAGTAAGAACATTCAGAGTGTTACGTTTTGGGGTAATTTGATATTTTTCTGTATGCAGTGTTAGTTCCAAACCTTAATTTGTTTCTCTCTCCAATCTATAAATGGATTGTCTTCGAGTAACCTCGGATAACCTAAAACCACCGGGAAATTAGAAGAAATTATTTGAAACAACAATTCTTCAGCGTGACCAACACCAACAGTCATAGAATCTTAGTTTGCAGAGCGATAATTGGTGTAGCAAGGGGCCTACTATCAATGGCTTTGACAGCCAAAAGTATGTCCCTATTGGAAATGGGAATTGTATTATTGCAAAAAAAATGCAAGATCAGTAAAATTATCTGCTGCACTGGAGTCAATGAAAGCAGAGAGGTGCAGGGGACTGGGAGCGTCGTCGGAATGTATTGATAGGGACTAGAAGTCTGTTTTTTGTTTTTTGGGGATGTAAGAGAAACACTTAAGGTCTGTCCCCCTAGGACACTTGGGTTTGGGAGTATTCCGAAAGTGTCTGAGTACATTTAGGGCACATTTAGGACACTCCAGGAGTAAGTGACACTTTTGTCTGCAATACATACACAACCGATCCCTTCTCCTTCTCTGTCTCTCTGTGTGACTCACCTAGGCCAAAGGCTCAGAGAAGGAGGAGAGGGAAGAACCACAGCCGCACTGGTACAACTAAAACCTGAACCTGGTAGCACCTTTCCTGGACCTGTCCTTGAGAGATGTTATATGCTCAACTCCCATTGAAGCGCAACGCAACACTAGCAGTCAGTCCCAACGTAAGCATCTAATGGCCATTAAAAGTAATCAAACATCTCATTTGTAGGCTAAGAAAAGAATTTTGAGCATGTATGACAAAATGTGTTTTTTTTCTCTTTGGTAAGTATTGGGGCTGACTGCTAGTTTTGCTTCGCCCCCCCCCCCTATAATAATGGGAGTTGAGCAGGCAATATCTTCTATTTGTTGTGTTACTTTACTAGCAGTCAGCCCAGTCATACTTGTTTGCTCATCCTGGCCACATTTACAGGGTTATTCAGAGTGCACTGAAGTGTCACCGAAATCTTGGTGCTCTCCCGTTTGCAGCACAAAGTATTGGCATGCATTAGGGGAGTTCACTCTCGGGATGAAAACATAATTTTGCCTCTGTATAAATCAATGGTCAGGCCGCACCTTGAATATGCCGTGCAATTTTGGGCACCTGTCTTAAAAAAAGATATTATAGCGCTAGAAAAAGTGCAGAGACGGGCAACTAAATTAATAAGGGGAATGGAAGGGTTAAGTTATGAGGAAAGACTAACAAGCTTAAACCTGTTTAGTTTAGAGAAACGGCGCCTTAGAGGGGATCTGATAACCTTATATAAATATATACGGGGCCATTATCAACCATTGTCTGATAACCTATTCATTAACAGGACTATACACAGGACAAGGGGTCATCCATTTAGACTGGAAGAAAGAAAATTTAGCTTAAAGCATAGGAAGGGTTATTTTACGGTGAGAACTATAATGCTTTGGAATTCTCTGCCTGTTGAGGTGGTTGGGTCAGAGTCTGTACAGACTTTTAAAAAACGACTGGATGACTTCCTACAGACACAGAATATTAAGGGTTATAATATTTAATATGTGGGTAAAAGCTTCTTGATCCAAGGAGAAATCTGACTGCCATTCTGGGGTCAAGAAGGAATTTTTTCCCAGTATGTTGCATATTGGCAAGCATTTCAGACTGGGTTTTTTGCCTTCTTTTGGATCAACAGCAGTAGGTGATGTGGGAGAGGCTGAACCCGATGGACGTCTTTTTTCAGCCTATATAACTATGTAACTATGTAACTTCTGTGAGTTCAATTCGCCGACCCTGTAGGGGTAAAACCCTTTGCGCTGAACGTCGTATTACAATGTCAGCGCAACAAATGCACGTATACGTCTACCGCGGGTGAACCTGCGCGAACGCTGCGCGAGCTTACTGTACGTCATGCGTCCTATACTTAACATTGTGAGCGCAAATGCGAATTACAATCTATGCGCAGGAATTAACAGATAGACGTTGAGCGCATAATTTTAGCAACTCCTAAAAGTTGGTGTTAATGGCAAATTCTATCAACCTGGCCGAAACCAAATACACCAGCCCAAAAAAAAAAGATGCATCAAAGTATAGTTACACATTCTACTCATACCAAACCAATAAATTTGAGAAGTTGTGTGTGCATTTTTTATTGATGCAGCATATATACTCAGATTGACTTTGACAGGCGCAAAAACTTAATTCTGATTGGCTGAATCGTGTGAAGAAAACAGTCCGCACACTGATTTCTGTGTGCAACGTTGCTGCACGTCCGTTTTACGCGCCTTATTGCTCGATGGATGAAAAAATGCACGAGGATTGTAATTCCAGCGTTGATTTACTCGCGTTAATGTTTAACGCTAGGTGCACAAATTCACGCGTTGCGCGAGCGTTTTAACGCGAAGATTGTAAAACGGCCCTTAGTGTTTGAACCTCATCTAAAAAATACTTGAACAATGGGTGGTTCCGTTTTAAGAGTCAAGTACATGAATGTTGGCTAGTAAGGACAAACATAAAAAATGGTAAATTTCATAACTGCAACTGATAACTTTGTATCTGGTAATGACCATGTAGGGTGCATCCCTTCACCTTCCATATCAGGTATAAATAAGGCAAAGAACTGGAAAAAAAATCTTCTCATCTACTGTCAAAATTTATGTTTTGTGACAAAAATATATTATTCTTGGGTGCACTCACAGGCATCAGTGTAGGAACCCCCAAAACCTAAGGGGCTAGTGCTCTCACTGTAAACTAACCATAAGGCATACTATTAATAAACTACTCAAGCTTGGTATTTAGGATAAATCCCCTTACTGCCCATGCCAAAATTTGGGGGAATTCAGTAACTTTAGGATGTAAAGCATAAACTCGGTCTACACAACAATTCCTCAACCCCAGACATGCACTGTGCACATATCTATGATTATAACTAAGGGGTGGTCTTCCCCAGCTTCCCCCAGGTCCCCCCAACTCACATGACCTATTGGCAATGGCATATGATATTACTTTATTGTGAGACGCATATGGAATAACATTTAAACACACAAATGAGTCTTTGATGAGACCTAGAGTATGTGTGCATTCAATAAACACAGCATCCACATATTTTTTTCTATTAAAGTCACATAGATAAACAATGCATATCAATTTGGCACTCTTATATCTGTATCTATCTATATCTTACATATATAACACAATATAAGTAAACACCTTGTTTTGTACAACCCAGTAGAATTGGTTTAAATGCACAGTTTTTGTTTTCTGAATTTTCACATATTTATGCACAGCTCATATCTTCGTTCGTCTTTGTTCATGGAAAGCATTTGGAGTATATTAGCACCATCCGATCATACATGGTCAGGTCTCATTAGTATTCATTTTCTACTAATGTGCAAAAGGCGGATTTAATTGTGGAAGACACTTTTCATGGCCCCGTGTTAACATATTTAAACTAATAAAGGGAGCTCAACTGGCAATTAAAGGATTGGACACACAATTTAACACTGACTACCGACTCTGTTCCCGTGGATCGTGTTTTTATACCTCCTGCAAAAATAAGGAAAAATACAATTTCAGAATCTGAGTCCACAGTGAGAAGCCAAAGCTAAGCAAGTTCAAGTATTTGTAATTTATATGGAATTCCTAGAACTGTTTGCTGGGAAAAAGCAAGTTGTATTTTCTCTCTCTGTTGCATTCATGTTTAGTCTTACCAAATGGGATTTAAACCCTTCAATAATCAACAATGTCCTACGATATTGCTATGCACTGCACTGCAGACGCCAATGGCAGTGAAAGGTTTAAAACAGACTGTGTTGCAAGTATGCTGTAATCTGTGTCTGATTCCTGCCCAGAATTCACTCAACGTATAAAATCAATCAGCCTTCCTCTATGTCTTTCTACTAAATTCAGCCTTTCGTTATGTAACATTCCATCTATATATAACGCAAGCCTTGTCATTTCCTATTGCCAAAATGCAGCTTGAAACGTGTTCATTTTTAAACTTCTGTTTTGTTCTTGGTAGTGGTACCATGTTCAATAGATCAAACGAAATCATTTATTGTATTATAGAGCTAATAACCATTCCTTCTTGAAAATGTACTAGAGTATAGCATCAAGAGATATTGATGTCTTAAGGATTTTGTCTTATGTATGGATGTATAGTTATATTATATAGTAATTGTTTTGCCAATGACATTTTTTAACAGTCCTTTAATGTAACTCAGCATCACTCTGAGTGATCAAATTGATGTCAGAAGAGACATGACTGGCACACAGAAACCAAAAACCGCTACATTCATCGGAGTAGCAACATTAAAAACATTGGAAGAAAACGTATGTTTTACTATAAGACATGCCAAAGGACCAGAACCCTTATAAATCAATCTCCTTGTACTATTACACACAAATGACATACACGTACCTATTCCAAACATCAGTTCCCTGTTATGGGCTCTATTACAATCAAGCTGCTGTATTAGTAGCTTGAGTCGCAACAGCAGGAAGCCTCTAATCGATTCCAATAGGTATCTTTTTCTGGAGTCCAAACAACTCCATGAAGAGAAACATAAACGTGTGCAAATTTATGTAATTTGGGTCATGCTGGGGCACCAGAAGGACACTGGGAATTATTTATTCCTATAGTTCATATGGCCAGAGGAGACAGAGGATCAAGTTCTCATCTGCACTGTAAGACCAGAGGTGAGTAATAGATTTTTTAAGACATTGAGCTCTATTCCATAGGTGGTGGTAATGTAGCATCTCGATGTGTAATTGTTAGCACTATGAGAAGTAAGTTTAACGTCTGGCATTCACCATTCATATTACATTCCTGATTCTACAGTCAAATGAAATCACTTAGCAATTCGCACCGTGCGTGAGCTTACTATACTTTGTGTTTCCTAAAGCAAACAAGGTGAGCGCAATCTATATTTAGCGTCTCGACAAGTGAGGTATTACCAAAATACTGGACGGGAAAGCCAAAATTTTAATAACTCCTAAAAGCTGCTGGCAAAATGATTCTGCAAATGCAAAATCATTTAACAAGCTCTAAAAAGTTCCTCTAAAAATCCCATACTCACCTCTCATCCCGTGGCAAAAAAGGTGGCCTGATCCACTGCTGCTTCTCCACGGGAGCAGAGTGAGACTGGGAATAGGGATGAGCCGAACACCCCTGAGTTCGGTTCACATTCGAACTTGAACTTTTCAGAAGTTCGAATTCGAACTCGAACTCAATACAAGTTAATGGAACTCAAAATTCGGTTTTTTAGAGTGCCCTCCAAGAGGGCATATATGCTAGATATTTGCCATAAAAGGTGTATGGGGGTCCGGGTAGTGCCCTGGGGGACAGGAAACAAGGACAAAAAGTTTAAAAAAAAAAACCTTTTTAAAGGGACAGTGAGTTTTCCATGAAATAAGGGTTAAAAATAAAAACAAAAAATTCCTTCAAATATCGTGCCTAGGAGGTCCCCATAACCTGCCCGTGAAGTGGCGGATTTCTAGGATGTATAGAAACATTTAAAAACAATGTCTGGGTCCGGGTAGTGCCCTGGGGGACAGGAAACAAGGACAAAAAGTTTTTTAAAAAAAGACGTTTTTAACCCCTTCACTGCTGACGACGTGTGGGCTCTGTTACTCCCGCTGTATGCTGAGGAGGACGTGTCCCACACGTCATCAGCTTTGTGGGACCCCCGGCGGAGATACTCACCTCTCTGTCCGGGGTCCCGAGGCGTTCTGACTTTAGCATCCTCAGACACTGAAGTCAAGCTCCTCCCGACGTAAATGACATCATCGCGCCATGCGCGATGATGTCATTTCCAGGCGACCCCCCGGCAATGCCGGGAGATCGCCTGGAAGGGAGGGGGGATCCGTTCGGATCCCTCTCCCTCCCGATCAGGAGGTCCCATAAAAAAAGCCAGGCACCTCTTAAAAGGAGAGAGTCTCCCCTTTTAAGCAGTGCCTGGCTTTAACCCCTGAGGCACCGGGTCGCACTTTGGCACGTTGCGGCGCCGAAATGCGGCCTAGCTCCGGTGGGGGCTGCCATCTTGGATGGCGGCTCCACCCCCGGTTCCCCCTTCACTGTCTGACGTCCTCACGCATAGCGTGATGATGTCAGATAGCCGGGGAACCCCTAGCTGCCCGGAATCCCCTGGTGGAGATAGGGGGTTCATTTGAACCCCGATATCTCCAGGCAGCTAGGGGTTCATGGAGGGTGTCAATCGAAAGGCCTGAGCACGGCCTTTCGAATGATACCCAACATGACCAGGTATAAAGTTAAAAAAAAAAATACACAAAAAAAAATACAGGTTATTTTTTTTGTTATTTTTATTAATGTAGCAATATTTTTCACATTTCAATTATAATGTGAACAATGAAGGCTGCACTAATGATTTTTTTCTATGGGGTGTGTTTGCTATAAATCACGTAATTCCCCCCACAAAATGTAACAAGTCCCCATTTCTAATTTTTGTACAAGCGCTCCCCATAGAAAACATAACCGCAAACGCTCATGTGCTAAAATGTGAAAAAAAAACACTTTACACACTGCAGATGATTAAAAATTCAATTTTTATTGCATTTTTTGTCATAATATACAGCCAGGACATGACGTATACATATAAAAATTATATATTATGAATTTGCGGAGTCTGCCGGAAAGAACGGTATCTAATATGTCTGCGTTATTTAATAAAATGTGGCTTCAAATTGCGTTTAAACATGATAAGCGAAAGCGGTAAAAATGAGCTGAGCACACAGCAGTGAAATGCAGCATATTAGAGGCAGATTTAATAGAGAAATTAACACTTCTCAGAAGCAGACACCATACCTTCAGTATAGTCTACATACATACAATGTATCAAATTCATTAGAACAGACTAAAAACACCTGTTGTTTACCGTTTGAGAACACAGGTCATTTAGAGGTGAGAATCTTTGCACGTACACATTAGTTTTTAATTCAATATCTAATAAACTGTTGCTTATAATATTCTGTAGTAAAGAGTGTCTTTATTTCTAGATTTTTTTAGTATTTTTTAAGCATTTATTATACTTTTTCCAATAATTTTTTTGTGAACTCGAACCGAACACGCCAAAAACTTCGAAGTTCGCGAACTTGCGAATGGCCAAAGTTCGAATCGAACTCCGAACTAATCGAACCGAACAGCTCATCCCTAACTGGGAACAAATAGCTTCTAATCTCTCTCTGTGATCACTCTGCGGTGCTGCGTCATCTTGCGGTGCGGAAGAGCAAGCCTCCATGGGACCAGGAGCTAATAATCGCAGTGGCGTGGAAGCACTATTGCGTGTATCGGGGAGGTTAGCCCTGAATTCCAGGGGAGGTGCTGCGATAACATCCTATTCCAAGGACGGTGCTAACATGGAGACGTAAGGGAAAATCTTCAAGCACAGATTCTCCTGCTTACTGTCTCCATGTTACCATCCACTATGGACTATTTTTTTGTTCTAAGTGATGGTGCAAAAGCACAGGTCTTTGATCCAGTATTTATTCTTGTGTAACAGCTTGAGCCGAGAATAACACACTACTAGGGAATAGTTTCTTATTCTCTGGCTGACCTCTTGTAATTTCAAATACAAAGCTACAGCAAGAAACTGGTATAGTCCACCTGCAAGCAGAGCATGCAGCTGGGTCAAAATAACAGCCCGGCCAATACGTTACTAGGTGAAGCCGTTAAGTATAATGGCTTGGTTGGAATCAAGCTTGTAGAATTTATTCAAAGAAAATGTCATTTATTCTGAAAAATCATGATGTTCAGTACATCAAAATTGTAGCATCTGAGTGTGTTATACAAGAAGGCAATGCATTGCTACATTTGAAGAATTTGGTGACACCTAATGCCCTATTCAAACCTAGATGTTAAGTCAACACTCATTAATTTAATGACTGCAGCCTATTAAACAGACATTGCTTGAGGCTCAGCTTTGAAAAGAATACTGAGAAGCTAAAGTGTTAAGTCATATTGCTTTTACAGAATCACTTAAAAGGAAATGCATGTCTAGAAAAAGTTTTTTAAATTGACATTTAAACACTTTTATACCTATAGACAAACTAGAATAAATCAATAAAAGTTTTTAAATGTTACATGTTTTAAATGTGTAAAAATGTTTATTTTCTTGCTTTAACCCTTTCGCTGCTGAGCCATTTCACACCTCTGTCCTGAGCTCATTTTTACCGGTTTCGCTCATCATGTTTAAACACGTTTTTAAGCCTTATTTTAATATATGACCCAGACATATTATATATTGCTCTTTCCGGCAGACTCGGCAGATTCATAATATGTCATTATTATATGTATACGTCATGTCCTGTCTGTATATTATATATATATAATTTTCAATAATTTACAATGTGTAAAGTGTTTTTTTTCACATTTTAACATGCGAGCATTTGCGGTTATATTTTCTATGGGGTGCGCTTGTTAAAAAAATTAGAAATGGTGACTCGCTACATTTTTCTGGGGGGAAAATTTTGCTATTTTTAACAAACGCACCGCATACAAAAATCGTTAGTGCAGCATCATTGTTCACGTTATAATGGAAATGGGAACAATATTGCTGCATTAACAAATAAAAAAAAAAAACTTGTTAATTTTGTTTTATTATTATTTTTTAAAATTTGTTTTCTTTTTCTTTTTTTTTCTTTAATTTTCACATGGTCATGTTTGGTATAGTTGGAAAGGCCATGATCTGGCCGATCCAGCAATACCAAACATTAACGCCTAGATTCCACGGATCGGGAGATAGGGGGTTCCAATGAACTCCCTATCTCCACTATTGGTGGCAGTTAGGGGTTAACTGCAGGACTGATGTCATCGTGCTATGCACGATGATGCCAGTCATCAGGGGGCATTCCCGGAAGATTCCCAAGATGTCGGCCAGCTCCGGGAGAGGATCACGATTCAGAGCTTTTCGGCGCCGAATCGTGATCCGGCACCCAAGGGGTTAAAGGCAGGCACGGTTTGGAAGGGCTGGTTGTGCCCTTCTAAACCGTGCCTGCCTTCAGCTTCTGGTCCAAAGGACCCCCCTCCCTTTCAGACGCCTCCTCCGCACTCGCGGGGGGGGGCGCCTGAAACAGATGTCATCGCCGCAATGACATCTATCTTTCCCCCCGGCATCCCGGAGTGCTGGGCTGACATGCTAGATGTCAGTCCGCACCGGGGGGGCCAGCAGTCAGCCGGAATCCCGGCTGATTGCTGCCTCCTGTGCTAGGACGCTCTCAGCGCGTCCGTAGCACAGGAGAACCACTTGGCTGGACGCGCTCAGCGCGTCCTTAGCAGCCAAGTGGTTAAACTCTGTCATTTCATCTTCTCCGTCGACGCCCCTCAGCTAGGAGTGTTTCTTCAGCTCATACTTCCTGAATATTCCCCGCCTCCTCCCCGCCCACTACTCCACACATCAAAGCTTCACATGAACTACATTTCTTGCTCCATCTTGCCCACAGCCCCCATGCACCCACTACTTCACATACTGAGCTATTACCCTCACCTAGTGTGTCACCCCTCTCCTCTTAGATTGTAAGCTCTTGGGCAGGGTCCTTTCTCCTAATGTTCTGTGTGTTTAACTTGTAGGGACATTTGTTATTCTGCCTCTCCCATTGTACAGCGCTACAGACCTTGCTAGCGCTTTATAAATACCTGTGACTGTATGAACTAACACAAGCTGTGAATGTTCAGGACCTCAGACTGGGGAAACCGAGGAACTGAATATTAGCATCTCTGCAACTGTGAAAGAAAAACTCACTCACCCGCTGACTCGCTCACACACTCACGTGCACTTGCGCTCATTCAAGATTTACATACTCACTGTCTCACTCAAACTCCCTCACACAGTCACTCCCTCTCTCACTCTTTCTTGTGCTGTCTGTCTCTTGTGCGGACTCTCTATCACTATACCTTTTCCTGTGCTCTCTCTGCTT
The DNA here is from genome assembly GCA_009667805.1 of Leptobrachium leishanense. Classification (NCBI taxonomy): domain Eukaryota; kingdom Metazoa; phylum Chordata; class Amphibia; order Anura; family Megophryidae; genus Leptobrachium; species Leptobrachium leishanense. Next base: position 89,102,464 of record CM019070.1, on the reverse strand, counting down.
TAGCTTGCTGTCTTTTTCTCTTTACCGTTTCTTGCTGTGTCGCTGTGCTTTCCTTTGTTGTCCCTCTAGCCAGTGGCGTAACTAGAAACCTGAGGGCCCCGGTGCAAGAATCCACGAAGGGCCCCCCCCAAAAAAAGATCTATGTATTTTTACTTATTTTTCACTGCAAAATAAAACAAAGATAGTATTGCCCCCAGCTCTCATGGATATATATTGGCCTCCAGCTCACATGGATATATATAGGGCCCCCCAGCTCTCATTTGTATATATAGGGCCCCCCAGCTCTCATGGGTATATATAGGGCCCCCCAGCTCTCATGGGTATATATAGGGCCCCCCAGCTCTCATGGGTATATATTGGCCACCAGCTCATGGGTATATAGGCCCCCAGCTCATGGGTATATAGGCCCCCAGCTCATGGGTATATATGCCCCCAGCTCATGGGTATATAGGCCCCCAGCTCATGGGTATATAGGCCCCCAGCTCATGGGTATATATAGGGCCCCCAGCTCATGGGTATATATAGGGCCCCCAGCTCATGGGTATATATAGGGCCCCCAGCTCATGGGTATATATAGGGCCCCCAGCTCATGGGTATATATAGGGCCCCCAGCTCATGGGTATATATTGGCCCCCAGCTCATGGGTATATATAGGGCCCCCAGCTCATGGGTATATATAGGGCCCCCAGCTCATGGGTATATATAGGGCCCCCCAGCTCATGGGTATATATTGGCCCCCAGCTCATGGGTATATATAGGGCCCCCAGCTCATAGGTATATATAGGGCCCCAGCTCATGGGTATATACGGCCCCCAGCTCATGGGTATTTGGGTCCCCCAGCTCTCATGGGTATTTGGGTCCCCCAGCTCTCATGGGTATTTGGGTCCCTCAGCTCTTACCTTTGCTGGCCCCAGGGCAGGCTCCGCCGGCGTTCTGCTCTTCTCCTTGGCGAGCGGCCGCTGTAAACATGCGTCTTGGCCGCTCACCGGAAACCACCTGATCAGCGCAGAGTTCTCGCGAGAGGATCTCGTGCGCTGGTCAGGTGGTTCCTATCCCACGTGAGCGGCCAAGCTGCATCTCAGCGGCCGCTCGCAGGGAGAGGGACGGCCAGCGCGCGGCTCCCAGATTCCGGCGCTGATTGCCAGAATCTGGCAGGCGGCGCCGGGCCCCCCTCCAGTGGTGGAATGCCAGGGCCCGGTCGCAACTGCGACCCTGGTACTTCTGCCACTGGATTTCTTTCCTTCCCTGTCTCTGCAGTAGCTGAGGGTGAAAGTTCAGCTCTGCACTCCCTTCAGCTCACAGTGCAGGAGGGAGAAGGAGCAAACTCAGACACAGATGCTCAGTGTGTTTTTTAGCTATACCTAGGTATAGGCACTGATTGGTTAGCTCAAACTGCCTCCTGAGGTGGGTGTGGCAAACACCAAGAAAGAAGATTAGGTAAATATGACAAAATATCATATTTACTTGATTTTTATGCCTGCTGAATGACACTACTGACTCATTCAAAAGGCATTGCACGTTTTTAAAAGCAAACTAGCAAAGCATGCATGTCCCTTTAACACGTAAAAGTAATTACACTAGCAGGGTTATTCAGAGAAAGGTGAAAACCAGGAGAACTGGCAGGAGAAGAGACCAATCTAGACCAGGGGTCAGCAAACTTCGCTCCGTGATGTTTTGGGAACTACATTTCCAACATGGATCAGTCAGCCTAATGGGTGACTGAGCATCATGGGCGATGCTCTGCTTCCTCTAGTGGCGATACAGAGTATGGCAGGCACAGGCAGCTCCCTCTGCTCCCTCTAGTGTTGGATGCAGAGTATGACAGGCACATGCAGCTCCCTCTGCTCCCTCTAGTGTTGGATGCAGAGTATGACAGGCACATGCAGCTCCCTCTACTGGCGGATGCAGAGTACGACAGGCACAGGCAGCTCCCTCTACTGGCGGATACAGAGTATGACAGGCACAGGCAGTGCCCTCTAGTGGCGATACAATGTATGACAGACACAGGCAGCGCCCTCTAGTGGCGATACAGTGTATGACAGGCACAGTCTGCTCCCGCTGGTCCCTCTAGTGGTGGATACAGAGCATGACAGGCAAAGAAAAAAGTTTTTCTATCATATTTTTTTTATTATTGTAAAGTATATGATATGATGAAAATAATGGTTTCTTTAGCAAGTCCATTTAATGGCGAGAAATAATGTATATAATACGTGCGGGTACAGTAAATGAGTAAAAGATAATTTGCAGCTAAACACAAACCACATAAAGTTAGTATCTGTGTATATCTGGCTCTGATACTAGCCAGTGCCTCACCAGTCACTGACTTCATCCCACATTCCTTGCTAGACCCCCCCAGGAACCTGTCAGGTGAAAGCATAGCCAATGTCAGAAGAGGGATAAGATTGTACGCCAAAAACAACTATTTATATATATAATGAATTTTAAAGTGAACCACACAACTTGGGCTTCTTCTATACATGTGCTATTAACTCTACTAATATTATGGGGCTTATTCACTTGTTTACTTTTGTGAAAATCACTGCTGTTGCATACACAATAAACTTCGTCAATCCAGGGAGGGATATTCACACAACTGCAGGTGAATTTTCAATGGCAATTAATGCATGTACAACTCCCTGCGTATAGTAAAAGTATTATATTCTGTCATTAACTGCCTGTCGGCATGCCGACAAGGCAGTGATACTAATGAGCAAAAGAGATGTCCTGCGGGTTGGCTTCCTACTCTTTGCTGGCAGGTGATTGACTGCTGTGATTATTGATTCAGCATGTCATCATCACCGCAGAATTGTGTGATATCCATCATTCCGTGATGCCCGTGAAGATGAATGGTGGAGACTTTGAAACCTGGCAACTAGCGGTTTACAATATCTCACTTAAGAAAGAGATATTTTTTGGTCTTTATAATCAATGTGATATTCTTGTTTAGTACAGGTTCACTTTGAGGTCATGATAGATAAGTTAAGAAATTATCCTACAAATTGTTTCCTACTTAACTACTTTGACCAAATTTATCAAATCACGTTTTTAATAACAGCAATAGGCCCAGTATCTCAATCCTCCAAGTGTTTCAATTGTTTTATAATTATTTTTAAGGCAGAAGAAAGGCTAATGAAAAAAAATGTTTGCGGTTGAGGAAATATAGAGTGAGGAGACAATCATGCAGTAAGAAAACATAAGATTAAAATTGCACTAGAAGCACCATAACCACAACATGTAATTGCAATTCAATACACTATACGTAATTGCAATACCAAAACAAATAACGGCTGCCACAGAAGTATATTGATTCTCTCTTGTGCATCTCAACCAGGAGGCAATAAAAGGCATAAAGCCAACATACGAGAAACAAACACTTGACCTGCTTATAATAGCGTGGCCAATGTTTACCAAGATGCAGAGAAAAGTGCAAGCAGTACACAAGTACCAGACCTCACTGCCTCTCTGGGTCCTGTTAGCACCATGTTTCTCAATCCAACTCTGTTGCTGAGTGCAGTCTCAGTTTTTAAACCATACATGGTTATTCGGAGAGCGTGAAAAGCAGGAGAATGACTGGAGAATGAAAAATTCTAGGTCAAAATAGCCAAACCAGAAAAATTCTCCCTTTCATCTCACTTTCCAAATCGGCTATTTTGACCTAGAATTTTTCATTCTCCAGTCATTCTCTTGCTTTTCACGCTCTCTGAATAACCCTGATAGTTTACTGAAAAGCAGCAAGACTATTCTCTTCCGTTTTCAATATTTTCAATCAATTTCTTGGTTCTCGGACGCCAACAAACTTCATTAACCACTTCAATGCTAAGGACGCGCTCAGCGCGTCCTCAGCATTGCCCCTGGTATGCGGAGGACGCGCTGAGCGCGTCCTCGCATTGGGGTCAGCGTTCGGCCGGGTTCCGGCCGATCGCTGGCCCCTCCGGTGCGGGCTGACATCCTGGATGTCAGCCCGGCATCCGGAGCAGTGGCCGCCATCATTATGTGTCATCGCGCCCCCGCGATGACACATAATTCAGGCGCCCCCCCCGCATGTGCGGAGGAGGCGCCTGAAAGGGAGGGGGGGAGGTCCTTCGGACCTCTCTCCCTCCCGATCGGCGGCTCACAGGGGCTTAACCCAGGCATCATTTGGAAGGGCACAGCCTGCCCTTCCAAATGATGCCTGGCATTAACCCCTGGGGAGCTGGATCGCAAATCGGCGCTGAAAAGCGCCGATTTGCGATCCTTCCCGGGAGCTGGCCGACATCTTGGATGTCGGCCAAGCTTCCGGGAACTCCCCCAGAGGACTGGCGTCATCGTGCGCAGCACGATGACGCCAGTCCTAGCATTAACCCCTAACTGCCACGAAGTGTGGAGATAGGGAGTTCCAATGAACTCCCTATCTCCCGATCCGTGGCAGTTAGGGGTTAATTTTGATATCGTTGGATCGGCCAGAGCATGGCCGTTCCAACGATACCAAACATGAAAGTAAAAAAAATTGTAAAAAAAAAAAAAAAAAGAAAAATAAAAATAAAAAAAAATTAAAAAAAAAAAATAATAAAAAAAAATAAACACTTTTTTTTTTTTTTTTTTGTTTTGTTAATGCAGCAATATTGTTCCCATTTCAATTATAATGTGAACAATGATGCTGCATTAACGATTTTTGTATGCGGTGCGTTTGTTAAAAATGGTGTCATTTTCCCCAAAAAAAAATGTAACGAGACCCCATCTCTAATTTTTTTAACAAGCGCACCCCATACAAAATATATCCGCAATTGCTCGCATGTTAAAATGTGGAAAAAAACACTTTACACGCTTGTAAATTATTGAAAATACATATTTTATTGCATTTTTTGTTATAATATACAAACATGACATAACGTATACATATAATAATGACATATTATGAATCTACCGAGTCTGACGGAAAGAACGATATATAATATGTCGATGTCATATACTAAAATAAGCCTTCAAAACACGTTTAAACATGATGCGCAAAACAGGTAAAAAATGACCTCAGCACAGGGGCGGGAAAAGCCTCAGCAGCGAAAGGGTTAAAGTACATTAAATTCCTGATGTCTGTGCACTACACACCAATTGTTGAAAATAGTAATAAACTCCCTTAAAAAACATAGGGCACTATTCCATTGTTTAATTGAGTTTAATGCATGACATTCATATTACATTTATGACACTACACTGAGGTGAAATCTGTTCGTGCGTCGGAGCTTACGCAAGCTTTCTATACTTTGCGCATCCTATACCTAACAGTGGGAGCGCTAACAGTCATTAGCGTTTCGATAAGGAAGGTATTACAAAGTGCGGGCAAAATTACCATTGGAATGCGGAGCGCCAAAGGTTAGCACCTTCTAAAAGCTGGCGCTAAATGATTATGCAATTGCAGAACCCAGAATTAAATCCCATACTCACCTCTCATCCCATGCGGAGAAGGGCCGTCTGATCCGCCACTACTTCTGGCCGTGAGCAGAGTGAGACTGGAAACGAATAGTTCCCAGTCTCCCTATGCGATCACTCAGTGGCGCTGCTCGATCTCATGAAAGTGTGGTCTTGCAGGGCTCGTAGCCTGGGAGCGCATCCCTCCATGAAGTCCTATGGACTCCAGGAGGTGATACTCATAGCAGCACGGAAACGCTACCTCTAGTATCCCAGCGGTTAGCACTGCGTTCCAGGGTGAGGTGCTGATCTAGTGCCTGCCCTGGATTACCACTTTAACATGGAGACGCTACATGAAAATCTGCAGGCACAGATTTTCTCAATTAGTGTCCCCATGTTTGCGTTTGGTTTGTAATATAACCCATAAGTGGCAGACCACGTCTTCCTCTCTGTTGTGCAGTGCTTGAATACCCGACTGGTGAAGTTGGTAGACATGCTTCTGTTATACGTCTGACTTTAACTTACCTTCATGACCGCATGCCCCAAATCTTGGTAATCCTTCTGTTAAGGACATGCATTGAGACTCATTTTTGCCAGGCAATGGGCAAGCACTTGCAGTACATGCCTCACGATGAAATTGTTGTGTAAGTAGACAAACCCCATTGTAGAATAGCATAAAATAGTACTATAATAACATTACTTGAATTAATGTATAAGCAATTTGTAGGTCTTTTTTTTAATGCACACAGGGCAAATCGGATGAATGAGGCATTTCCGCTTTATGTATTGTCCGGTAACACATAATTCAATGTCAAATAACATTACTACTCGGCTGTAGTAGTCAAAATTGCTCCTACAATTGAATCTGAAAGTGTTTGGTTTCTCTCATCCTTTTCAACAATTCAGCTTTGTCCAGGGATAAAGCTAAGGGATGTCCTTCAAATAAGATTAGCAAATCCCAAAACGCCTATTTACAGCATGTCTTTAAAGGGATTCAGCTCGCAGATAACAAGTCCACATTGCCATGATTCATCATAACTCCAGACCTGTATGATGTATTTGTTTGTCACAAAGAATACAAAACCAAAATCAAATAATAGCAATCTAAAAGTAGGTGTATGATTGAAAATAATATATTTACAAAAGGCATGACCAAACCATTACTTTATTTTACTGACGAAGATGGAATATCTCAGAATCATCTTAACAGAACTGCTGATCTTACAGTGGCAGCCCTTTTCCCATAAATATCAGTGTGTATACTTTACAAGAGCATACATACAGTTGTGTTCAAAATTATTCAACCCCCACTGAAATTGAGTGTTTTGGCCAGTTTGACATAGATTTTGATCATTCAGTCATCTTGCTTACAATTAAATCAAAGAGGCACGTGTAGGTCAGACAAATATAACATAACATTTATAATGAAATAACCACAAATGTCTTTTCTGTGCTCACATCATTATCAGTTTTATTCAATCCCCAAGTGACATTCAATCTTAGTACTTAGTACAACATCCTTTTACAGTTATAACAGCTTTTAAACGTGAAGCATAGCTTGACACAAGTGTCTTGCAGCGATCTACGGGTATCTTCACCCATTCGTCATGGGCAAAAGCCTCCAGTTCAGTCACATTCTTAGGCTTGCGCACTGCAACTGCTTTCTTTAAGTCCCACCAGAGGTTCTCAATCGGATTTAAGTCAGGTGACTGTGATGGCCACTCCAAAATGTTCCAGCCTTTAATCTGCAACCATGTTCTAGTGGACTTGGAGGTATGCTTGGGATCATTGTCCTGTTGAAAGGTCTAACGTCTCCCAAGCCTCAGGTTTGTGAAGGACTGCATCACATTGTCATCCAATATCTCCTGGTACTGAAGAGAATTCATGGTACCTTGCACACGCTGAAGCTTCCCTGTACCTGCAGAAGCAAAACAGCCCCAAAGCATGATTGACCCCCCCCCCCGCCATGCTTCACAGTAGGCAAGGTGTTCTTTTCTTCATAGGCCTTGTTCTTCCTCCTCCAAACATAGCGTTGATCCATGGGCCCAAACAGTTCTAATTTTGTTTCATCAGTCCACAGAACACTATCCCAAAACTTCTGTGGTTTGTCCACATGACTTTTGGCATACTGCAGTCGACTCTTCTTATTCTTTGGAGACAGCAAGGGGGTGTGCCTGGGAGTTCTGGCATGGAGGCCTTCATTACGCAGTGTGCGCCGTATTGTCTGAGCTGAAACTTCAGTACCCACATCTGACAAATCTTTTCTCAGTTCCTCAGCAGTCACATGGGGACTTTTCTCCACTCTGCGCTTCAGGTAGCGCACAGCAGTGGAAGTCAGCATCTTCTTTCTGCCACGACCAGGTAGCGTTTCAACAGTGCCCTTTGCCTTGAATTGGCAAATGATGCTTCCTATGGTCTCTCTTGGTATGTTTAACATCTTTGCAATCTTCTTATAGCCATTGCCCTTCCTGTGAAGAGTAATCACCTCTTCTCTTGTCTTCCTGGACCATTCTCTTGACTTCACCATGTTTGTAACCACACCAGTAAATGTCTAGAAGGAGCTGAGTATCACAGTCATTTTAAAGCTGCCTAATTGGTGCTTATTATGCTTTATTGCTGCTCCGTGACATCCACAGGTGTTTTCAATACCTGATTGAAAACACTTGAATGAACCTCTGTTCTTCAGAGTGGTAGTCTTTAAGGGGTTGAATAATTGTGTCAATGAAGAATTCACAAAAGAAACATTTACTACTGTATTACAAAACCAATTGATGTCATTTTAGTTGCATATGGTTCTTTAAAAAGTCCTTGTAGGATTTCATTCTGAATACAATTACAAATGTACACTAAATTCCCTAAAACCCTTTACAGCATTGGGGGTTGAATAATTTTGAACACAACTGTATGTATGAGAACACATGCACGCACTCCAAATGCATCCTCTTAGGTGTTTGGGTTCAGCAGGTATCCCAAAATTTGGTGAGTACCCTTAATTCTTATTTCAGGACTTTCCCCATGTGTTTATGCAAAGTCAGGTTGAATCTAATTGCCTGCCTTCCATTTCATGTATGTGTGTGTCTGTGCAAAATATAACTTACTTGCATGTTAATAAGATTATCAATTCTGTTTGTTTTGGATTGCGAGTGAAGCAAAAATATCAGCGATCTTCAATTTATTTATTTACACTTCAAATAGCAAGGGGACCACTATTTTTTCTCTTGCTCTTTCCATGAGTAGTATACCCCAGAATAATTGATCGCTAGGCAGTCTCTGTTACATGACATGCTAGGTGTTAAAAATCTTGAATTACTTTGCAGTAGGTAATTTATTTGTATTGTGTGGGATGTATTCAATGGACATCACCGGGAGTACATTATCAGGGTTATTCAAAGAGAATCGAAAAGCCACCACACGTTCGGTGACTTTTCGTTCTCTTCAATTCGTTTTGCCGATCCCATTTTGGCGACCCTGCGGTGTATCTGAATAGCACCACAGGGTCCCCGAATTGCAGGGAAAAGTCGCCAAAAACTAACCGTAAAACCCGGCGAATGCACGCTGAAAACCCGCAAAAACATCGGGATTAACCTGCCGAAAAACCCGCGCAGGAGCCGATCACACGGAAAAAGCCGACACCGCAGACGAATGAAGTGAATAAATTAGCAAAACAGTTTGCTTGAATGTTTGAAAAGTGAAACGCTGTTTGCAAAGAAACTACTGAGCGAAAATGTCTGAAATTTACATATGAGGTCCAAGGAATGATAATAAAAAGGGCTGTTACGGAAAAAAATATGTAAAGTTAAAAAAAAAAAAAAGAAATGGAATTTTTTTACAAACAAAAATCCAGAAAAATGCTTAAAATATCCTAAAAAAATCTATAAATAAAGAGACTCTTTGCTGGAGAATATTATAATGAATGGTTTATTAGATATTGAATTAAAACGGCAATATTTTTAACATTGAAGCCTATGGGATTCGCCTGAATAAACCTGCCGAATTAAGCCACCGAATGGCAGGGCATTTCGGGAACCTTTCACTGCTGGTTTGTGTTCTCTGAATAGTCGAAGCATTGCTTTTTTATGGGGATTTCACTGCCCTCGAAAAGGCATCGAACAGGCACCGTATGTGCAGGCAATTTGCCAGGATTTGGCGCATCGCCTGCTCTCTGGATAGCTGAATGGCCAGGAAAGGTAACCGAACGCTGATTTTCAGCGTTCGGTTACCTTTCTCCAGCCATTCGAATCTCTTTGGATTACCCTGTATGTCTTCATTTATGTCATTTAGCCTCAAGAGCAATAGTCTCCTGCTGCCTAATCTAAACATTCCGTCTTCCACCTCATTAACTGTTAAATAATGTAGATTAAATAAAGAGCAGTAAAGAAAAGCTTTTACACAGATTTGATAAATGTTGCATCATGGGATAAATCCACAAATTGGAAACTGGAGATTTAAAAAAATATTTTTTTCCCTTTTTTTAATGCAGTTTCTTCAAACAAAGAAAAAAAAGAGCAGCATGTGTTTTATAAAGTGGGTTGGATTATAATGCACAAGTTACCTAGTTGCAGTTTATGTAAGTGATAGTGTCTCTTTGATATCAAATTGATAGTGGACAGATGAATATCTAAGCTCTTTGGGATAACTTTGCAACCCTTTTCAGCTTCATCCTATGCAATACTTATTGATCACATGTCATGTGAGAGCTTTTTTTTTTGAGAGACATGGTTCACATAAACAGATGCTTTTCATGAATAGTAAACTCAAAATATTTAAATGCTTTTTAGAAGTCATAGTAGCTTTAACCCTCACTTCCAATCTCATTTCATTAATTGGACTCCAGGTTTGCCAATTTCCATCTCTAATTAGCTTTTGTTGAAGTCATTAGGCTGGAGTGTCACATAATTTTTCCAGCCTATACTGTTTGACTGATCTACTCAATATGTACAAGAACAAGACAATAATGTGTGTTATTAGTTAAAACAGATTGTGTTTCTTGATTACTGTATCTTAGATGAACATGCCACCAGCTTTAAAGACAAATTTCTACATAAATGAGGTCATTAAATATATTTTTCTTGCAACTGTATAAGAAATAAAAAAGAGATTAATAATAATAATAAAAGGTCATCTTGCTGGTGACATTTCCAAGTGATCATCTCTTCCATCTTAGCAAGGTACCCAACAGGCATAGCGCATACATCACTCTGTTGCTGTGCGTGCTAAATAATAGGACACTGTTGATTTTAGTGGATGTCAAGTCATGCCAGGACTATATGGCATTTGACACATTTCAAAGAAGGAAGGTGTTTTCGGGAATAAACTCGCCAATAACAGATAACGTTAAGTTATCTATAAGAATGAGCAATTTCCTCCGAACTGACAGTTTCTCTTGACAAGAACATCTACAAGGAAATAGAAAAAGATGCCCTCAATAGAAAATGTCTCTAAACCAAAAAAATTTGAAAATTTACTCAGGTCAAATTCAAGATTAATATTTATTTAACACTGGAGCTAATTCCCACTCATACTACCACATTATATATCTGGATATTTTATCTCATTATCTTCAAAGACTTTAAATTAAGTGACATTTATTAGTGTATTTTTTATCTCTAAACTTCTATTATTTTCTTATTGTGTTGTAGTATTTCTATTTCACCCAGTCTAAAGAAGAATATTACTCAATTACATATTATATTACAAGACTTTTGTGGAAACCAACCACTTATTTTTGAGGGCAGTATTTTGCTCTAAATAGTGATGGTTCCTAAACTATCATAAAAGTTGTGTCCATATGGCAGCAGAATCTCTGTAGACTCTGTAAAGCTTGGATAAATACAGATATTTTGTTTTTGCATAGCAGTGAATGAGTTGTTAAATCTTCCTTATCACCTTTGCTTACAGAATTGTATCCTCCTTTGTATGACGCTTTTTCATTCCGATCCCTTATCTCAGTACCATTCCTCATGGACTAACATACCTAGGGCATTATTCCTTAGTGAACGCTAACTGTAGCGCTCGGGCGAGTATGCATTTTACGTCAGGATAAGTGACTTTAACGCATGCCACCCATATTAACTTCCTAATGTTACACTCGTAAGAAATCAGTTTGCCATCAGTGATTGCACCAGCTTGTGAGTGATTACTGTACTTAGTGCACCCTATACATAACATAGGGAGGGCAATCAGTAATTAGCATTAGGCTAAGTAAGGTATTACAAAGTCCTAGTGCTAATTACCCTTCTGATGCGCAAACCTAAAATTTAGCGACCCTTTAATAGTTGGTACTGATTCCACTTTTGCAGAATTAGGAAACATCAGCTAAACCCCGCCCCCCCCCCCAATAAATCTGATACTCATCTCTCATCCTGCATTGAGAATGAGGGAGCAGAATGAGACTGGGGACAAAAAAGAGTGAGATTGTGCAGGGTTCGCAGCCTGCAGAGGAACCATCCATGGAGTCCTATGGACTCCAGGAGGTGATATTCACAGTGCTACAGCGAGTATCCCCGAGGGTAGCGCTTTGTTCCCGGGGCCAGCTGCTTAATTAGAGCCTGCCCCGGAATATGGCACTAAAATGGGGACGCTATGGCTAAACCAGCAGGTGCAGGTTTTCCCGGCTAACGCCCCATTTTAGCGCCAATAAAGCAATAGGCCCCTAGTTTCAGGAATGGTCCTATCTTTCTTGCCGAGATTATCATTTCCTTTTTCCCTATGAAGACACAGGAGATCTAATTCACAAAATGTTCTTGTTCTAACGGAGACAAACGACTAAGAAGACGGACTCTGACACAGGTGAAGCTATTACATAGGAATGAGATTTATTAGTAACTATTAATTATACTGGTATTGGTTCCTATACCCGGAATTACTCAGTGTTTGATCCTGATACTCACTGCAAATAGGAGGATTTTAAAACTTTAACTCTACACTAATGAAATAATACAGACAGGGTTATTCAAAGAGAATCGAAAAGTCACCGTACGTTCAGTGACTTTTCGTTCACGTCAATTCGGCGCGATTTGGAGATCCTATTTTGGTGATCCTTGTGGTGTATTCAGCATGCACCACAGGGTCCCCGAAGTACAAGGAAAATCCGCCGCAAACCCGCCGAACACTCACCGCCAACCCGCCGAACACTCACCGCAAAACTCGCCGAACACTCACTAAAACCCGCAAAACAGCTGGATTAACCCCGCCGAACACACCAGAGAAACACGAGCAGCCGCCGATCAGAGCGCAGAGCAGCCGTCGGAAAAAGCTGACACCGTAGACGAATGGAGTGAAGAAAAACAAAACAGTTTGCTTGAATGTTTAAAAAGTGAAACGCTGTTTGCAAAGAAACTACAGAACGAAAATATCTGAAATTTACATATAAGATCCAATGAATGATAATAAAAAGGGCTGTTACAAAAAAAGGAAAAACGATATAAAAAAAATAAACGGAAAAATAATTTTCGCAAAAAAATCTGAAAAATGCCTAAAACATCTTAAAAAAATCTATAAATAAAGAGACTTTTTACTGCAGAATATTGTAATCAACGGTTTATTAGATATTGAATTAAAACGGGAATATTTTTAACATTGAAGCCTATGAGATTCGCCTGAATAAATCTGCCGCATGAAACCACCAAACAGCAGGGCAATTCGGCTACTTTTCACTGCTGGTTTTTGTTCTCTGAATAGACGAAGCATTGCTTCACTATGGGAGTTTTACTTGCCCCGAACAGGCACCATATGTGCAGGCAATTCGCCAGGATTTGGCGAACTGCCTGCTCTCTGAATAGCCGAATGGCCAGGAAAGGTAACCGAATGCTGAATTTCACTGTTCGGTTACCTTTCGGCCACAATTCGGATCTCTTTGAATAACCCTGAGCATCTTGTATTTGTTTGATTTCGTCATTGAATGCCGTAGCTGAAATAAGTATAGGTGCTTAGTTAAAGGTTGAACGCCTGGTACAAAGAGCAGACAGTGACACGGATCCCTACAGGTCACTGATGGTGGTGGGAATTCAGAATATCTGAGACTGGAATCTAGTTGATAAGGCATAGGGATCCTCTAGCAATGCAAGCTTCTACTTTCCTTAACCTTCTAAATGTATTTATTTTTCTTCCATGCGTGAGAGGCGATTGATCAGAATGTTAAAAGTCAACAGTTCCCATTGCGACAATGGATTTTTATACATGTATAAAGCTATTCCACACTTATATATACACTAAATTACATGTATGCATTAAATAAGTCTTATGTGCAAAAAAATCAATCTATGCATTAGCACCACTGTATTATGGAATAAAGTGTGTGTCGGTATACTGAGTTTTATTTATATTTATTTATTTATAAAGGATTTTACCAGGAAGGATGCATTGAGATTTCTCTCGTTTTCAAGTATGTCCTGGGTTCAAGAACATTGAATTGTTACAGTTGTTACAGAAATACAAAGTAATCAAATGCAAGCTATTAAAAAAACACAAACAGCACAAATATACATATTAACAGAAAGACATCTTGACTCTGCCATGCGACCCACCCAGGACAGTTCCGTGCTAATCCATCTGGTACACAGCTGTTTAGAAAGGGAGAGTAGCGGGGTGTAATTTAGTTGAAACAGGGTAGTGGGCGAGTAACCCCTAAATATGTCAGAGAAGTCGTTCGCCAGTCATATAGGTATCTGGCTTTGAGAGTTTCTATTTCGTCCCGAGGAATCGCATACGGGAGGGCTTGGATCTTGGCAATATTAATTTTATGATATGATACTGCGCTGTAGTCATGAAGTCACATGTAGTCACATGTAGTCACAGAAACCGTCGGGTTGGTCAAGGTCAAAAGGATGTCATCAGCATATAGACCTATTTTACATTCAGACGGTCCCACAGGGACACCCTCCACCCCCGGTTCTTGCCGAATCGCCTGTGCCAAAGGTTCCAGTGCCAGGGCGTAAAGTAGGGGGGATAGAGGACAACCCTGTCGGATACCATTAGAGATGGGAACAGTGTGGGACAGGAAGCCTGCATTCAGGACTTTGGCTGAGGGGATGGAATATAAGGCCATAACAGCTTTAATCAATTCAGGAGGGAAGTCATACTTGAGGAGGACATGATTTAGAAAAAGCCAATGTAGCCGATCAAAGGCCTTTTCGGCATCTAGGGATAATAAGAGAACCGGTCAGGAGTCTCGACGATAACGAGAAAAAAGACGTTCCCCAAAAATAAAAGAAGAAAAATATAACAATTAAAATATAGCATTGGCATGCTTTCCAGATCATTTAAAATACAGATATTAAAAAACCATAGGATCCAAATCGCTATATAGGCCTTTTATTGCGGACGATCGTTATGCGCAACTAAAATTGGGACACCAACGGAGGAGTATGCAAAATAAAGAAGTAATATACATATGCACAGTAAAATTAGAAGGAAAGTTCTCCGCAAATTTGTTGAGAGGATCCGGAAGTGGAGCCGAGCTGTAACTGCAGCTGATACTAAGAGAATCCGGAAGTAGAGCCGAGATAACACAGCGCGTTTTGAGTGTGTTAAATCCGGAAGTGGAGCCGAGCTGTGGCTGCAGCTGAAACTAAGAAAATCCGGAAGTGGAGCTGAGACGAGATAGCACGTCTAAGTGTACTGAAAGCGGAAGTAAGGGGCGGTACAAAAGATCGAACTAATTAAAGGTTACCTATTTATATGATTTGTAATCACATGAAATGTATATCTTTTTGTTTTATGCTACTGAGGAAGCGCTTTGCGTGAAACGCGTCTAGCTATTTATTCCTTTTCCATTTTGGGAAATAAACGTCTTTTAAACTTTCCACGGTCTGCGTGAAGTCTTATATCTTCAGCCGACTATTCCTTCAAGACCATTAAAGGAATCGGGAGACTATGGGCAGTCAGGTCAGCCTTTAAATAACCTGAGAAGTGATCATATGAGGGCTTGCAGCTCTCGTAAAGCGTGAGTGTAAATCTGCCTGTTTAAATATTTTCTAAATATCTGTTAACTATATTATACTATGTACTGTATTTTCTCCTTTTGAGACACACTCTAGGCAATTTTCCTGTGTTTACCTGTGGTGTTGAAACCTGTGAATATGGAGATATGGTGAATTACCACTACACAATATAACATCTGCCTATTGTCTTAAAAAAGGTATATGAATATCATTTATCTTAAAAAGGTTTTTCTTTTTCCTTTTTCGTATGTACATGGTATTTTCCTTGAAATATTGAATTCAATACCTTAAGAGGAGCGCTGTTCTTTCTCTCCTTTTTTAACTTTTTTGTAAACTATTTCTCGTGGTGAAGGGAACACCACACCTTGAAAGAACTAGTAGCGATCCTAACTTTTTATTCAAAGCGCCATTTAAGACACCCTATTGTATACTGTAACAGCTTTGCCTGGCACATTGTGCTGAGAGTGAGTGATACTGTAACAAGCAGCGATCTCAGCCCTCTGAGGAGCCACTACAATAGTAATTGTATCCACTGGTTTTCAGATGAATGAAATTAGTTTTCATACTAAAGAACTGAAAACGAATTTCTTTAGAAACTAAATAAATTGCATTTTAGGACTAATCCATTAGTTTAAAACGAAATTTTGTGCTGTGCACATGTCTACTCAAAAGATCCTAGATGTCATTAAAGTTATAAGTATTTATAAAGTGCCAACAAGTTCCGCAGCACTGTACAATGGGTGGAGAAAATGAACAAATATACATATTTGACACAACCATCAATCACTCTCACCTTACAGTCCTCTCCTCCTGTTTCCAACCCCAACCCTCCTAGATTGTGAGTTCCTACGGGAATAGGGCCCTCATCTCCTCCTGTACTGTTTGTCAAATGTTGTTCAATGTATTGTAACCCTGTCTATACTGTGCTTATTGTACAGCGCTGCGGAATATGCTGGCGCTTTATAAATAAAGAATAATAAAAAATATATATAAATTAGACACACAAAAAACAGAGGGAGAAAGGACCCTGCTCAAGAGCTTACACTCTAAAAGGAGAGTAGTAACACACTAAGGTAGGAATAAGTAGCTAAGAATAATAATGGTGCCTGAAGATGGAAGAAGCCATTAGTTTGCCATTGGCAGCTCATGAGCTTACATTGCACTGCTAAGTGAATTAGCCACTGGGCCTATCATCAGGCTTATCAGATGTAGCCCAGGATTAAAGCCCAATTCTCATCACTAAATCTGGCTCAGATGATTGCAAATCCAGGAGTTCCAGTTCTCACATGTCATTTGGGAACTACCAAGACATCTAGGTTTGTCACCCTTATCCCTTTGTCTTAACATGTTGACCTAATGTAGCAAATGTAGCATCTCAATATGTAAGCGTTAGTGCTAGCATCAGTAAATTTAATGTCTAGCATCGATATTCCAATCTTGATGCTTAACTGGGGTGAAATCAGTTTGCGCCTTGCAGCTTGCACAAGTTACTGTATTTAGCACCTCCTATACTTTACATGGGGAATGCAATCCATTTTTACCGTCACGATAAGTGAGGTATTCCAAGTTGCTGGAGCAAATAATCATCGGGATGCAAAATTAAGAATTTTACTACCTCCTGAAAGCTGGTGTTAAATGATTCTACAAATGCAAACACATTTAACACGCTCCAAACTCCTCCAGAAAAATCCCATACTTACCTCTCCTCCTGCAGCGAAAAGGGTGGCCCGGTCTGCTACTTCTTCTCACGGGGGGAGCAGTGTGAGACTGGGAACTAATTGTTCTTTTTTTCCCTCCACGATCACTAGGCGGTGCTGCACTATGTCATGACAACGAGCTTGTGCAGAGCTTGCAGCCCGGAAGCGCAAGACTCCATGGAGTCCTATGGACTCCACAAGCTGATACTGCCGGCGGCGAGGAAGCACTACAGTGGGTATCAGGGAGCTTAGCGCTGCATTTAGGGTAAGATGCTGAAATAGCATATTGGCAGGAATATGATGCTAATATGGAGATGGTAAGAGAAAATCTGCAGGCACAGATTTCCCTGCTTACCGTCTCCATGTTAGTGTGAGGCATGGCATAGGGCGAATATTTGGCAAATGGATAACAATTGGACCATGTTCCAGAGCTTATAATATAAGAAGAGCGGAATGGCTCACAGAGCTGAGGATAAACTGAGTGCACAGTAGGAGAATTAATGAGATTCACATGTCTGTGTAGGAGGTAGATCAGGAAATGTGATTTACGAAGTTAGACAAAGAGGAAGGGTCAAAAGATGGCTTCTTTAGAATTACAGTAATCAGAGCATATGAAGGCAGAGAGAAAGTTGCCAGAGGAGAGAGAGAGAGGTTGAATGGTTTAGTCGTCAAAGGAGTGACAATAACTGGTGTGTCAGAACTAATGAGGTGCGAGGGGGTGGGATCAAAAAGATAGGTGGTAGGGCAGAAGAAGAAGTAGCAGGGAAGAAGTGCAGGTACGTCCTCTTCAGAGAGTGGGGAAATTAAAGAAATTGTTGAGGAACTGTGTCACATGGCTGGGGGGGGGCAGTGAAGAGATGTCTAGACTGAGCTTGTTAGCTTAGCTTTTCAGGACAATAGTCAGCATAGCTGCATAGCTGACAGCAGAGAGGTTGATGGAGGGTTTGAATTCATTAACAGATTGAAAGTATTAATATTGCATTTGGAGTTATGAGAGAAGGTGAAGATGAAGGGTGTGAAGTATTTTTGGCAGAGTGAAAATGTAAGACCAGAAGATGAATTTGTAATGTAAAAAGTTGGCTGTGTTGCAGACTTCCTTCAACCACAAGCCGCCATCCTTGAGCACCAATGAAGATAGCATATGAATTCAGTGTGCCATGGTTGAAGTTTGAACCAATCCATGTGCAGGATAGCAATTGTTATATTGCACCTTTTCAAGAAAATTTGAGAGGACAGAGTTCTAGGGCTTGATGGCCATGTCAGAACAGGTGGAACTTGAGATGGGTGAGAGAAAATGATGAGTTTCAATGGAAAGTTAAATTGCATTCGAGGTATTAATGTTCCTTAGAGGTCAAAGTGTAATTAATGTAAAAGTAAATGGATGGCAGGTGGCAGAAGATGTTTATAGGATAGGAGGTGGTGATGGGACAGAGGGAGGGGTTGTGTGATATGTCAGAGATTGTACACAGTAGAGAATATAAAATTGTGAGAATTGCTAGTTTGGCGAGTAATGCAATTGGTCCACTGTGTGAGTCCCTTAGAGGAGGTGATGCAGAAGAATTTAGAGTGAAGGTTGGATATCCAATCGATTTAAAAAGATAGAAATTTGACATGTGCACAGCACAAAATTTCATTTTGGACGAATGGATTCGTCCTAAAACGCAATTTATTTAGTTGCTAAAGAAATTTGCTTTCAGTTCTTTAGTATGAAAACTAATTTCATTCATCCGAAAACCAGCGGATACAATTAATATTGTAGTGGTGGCTCCTTAAGAGGGCTGAGATCGGCTGCTTGTTACAGTATCTCTCACTCTCAGCACAATGTGTCAGGCAAAACTGTTACAGTAACTGACTGCTGCTCATCACAGCGCTCAGAGTTTCAGTAAAACAAGTAAATAATATTGTTATATATAAGAAGTTATAACAATATTATTTCTTTGTTTTACCTAAACTCTGAGCGCTGTGATGAGCAGCAGTCAGTTACTGTAACATCTGAGACTGATACATTGTACTGAGAGATAATGTAACAAGCAGCTGATCTCAGCAATCACAGCCACTGGATTAAGAGGACTGAAAGAAAAAAAAAAGCTCCTCTCTGTATAATGTATAGAACATCCTCCTGCATTAATTAATACCCATCTTTGTATAATGTATAGAACATCCTCTTGCATTAATACCCCTTTCTGTATAATGTATAGAACATCCTTCTGCATTAATTAATGTCCCTCTCTGTATAGAACATCCTCCTCAATTTATGTATATATTAATGCAGTAGGGTGTTATATACAGAGAGGGACATCCTCCTGCATTAATTAATGCCCCTCTCTGTGTAGAACATCCTACTGCATTGGCATGTGGAGGGTGCAGAACTTCGGAAAGCAATGCTTATGCAGCACAGGAGAGGGAACTTTCACTTAAACTTTGTAAACTTTTACTCCTCATTGCTGGTCTCCTTCACTCAATGTGATTTTACAAAAAGAACTGAAACTAAAATGTAATGCATTTTCCTTTAGTTTCTTTCGTTTTTTGGACCGAGCAGTTTCGTATCTCTTGAGTCATACGAAAACTAAATTATCCCAAAATTCAGACGAAATCGTTTTAGTATTAAAACGAATGCACATGTTTAATAGAAATGTATTGTTGGTTCTGAAAAAATGTATGTTGTCATATTATTATGATTATCGCTTTATTATTGATTGAGAACCACGATGACTCTTGGGCTTATGGAGGATTCCACAAACCATCATTTCTGGCAATTAAAGAAGAGTTTTACAAAATTCAGGGATATATACCCAAACTGGAAAAACATTCTCCAGCAGCTATTTCTAGAACAACTGTACACTGACACAAATAACTCCTCACTGTTACAACTGAATAAAAAATAATATTGATAGTCAATTTTTTTTCTCTTAATTCACACTGTATCGCAAGATCAATTATAAGGAACTTGTGAGAAGCAAGAGGCAATTTGTCCAAAGTCTGTGTATGCACACTATTAAAAATGATGTAATAAAAGCACATTGCACATGTCAGTGAAATATTACAGATATTGAAAATGCCACCTGTTACATGAAAAACAAACCATCCTACACCCAGGATCGCCAAATACCAGTGTTGGAGATGTTAAAATGGACAGCTGGTAGAGCACAATGCAATCCACTCGCCTCCCACTTCCATGCAACACTGATAGGCTCTATGTAGTTAAAAGGGGAGACCCTTCCCGTTCTGCACCTGCCACCAGCTGACAGGTGAGGGGTTAACACATCATCACCCCAGCAGAAGCCAATGATATTGGATATTATATATTGGGCACTTTTTATCTCTCTTCACAATTATTATAAAGGAGACAAAAACCCTAATTCCCTGGTCAGTTACTGGCAATTTTATTTATTAAATAACCCTCTATATACGGCAACCTGATTTGGCTAGTGACCGGTGTACCAAATGTTTTTGCTATTCTTCTACAGAGCAACAATCCAGGACTTACAAGGTAGTCAGTAACAGTTAAGGCTGCTATTACTTTTATTTTCTCTACTAGATGTTAACTACACTTTCTAATATTAAAATAATGAATTTTGAATGATGAAGATTGAAAGGCTGCAGTTGTATACACCGTGGTATTTGAGATACAGCACACGACAACATGACATTTGTCTTAATGGAATCTCAGTACAGCCTACACGTCACAAAGGATTAAGTTTGGGATTCCACTTTATTGGCAAAACATGATAAACTAAGATTTAAGACCACAGTAGAAGTAAGACGTCTGTAAGTAAATGGGACCCATGAGGTCACTATCTGAACTGCCCTGAAGGTTTGGCATGTCCACAGTTGTGGAAGTTATAATACACATGATAGTTTTGGTTCTAACATTATATTCGCCACTGTTAACCATCTTCTTGAAAGGGGATATCTCATATATAATATAAAAAAACATCAATTGGAGATAGTGAGATGCAATGCTCCATGGTATGCAGACTGTCTGCTCGGGGTCATTTTTTGAGCAGACACTGAACATCCATGCCAATATGTCACATGTTGAATGCTTGTCCATCTGGGAGCTGGAAGCCAACACATATTGCAACATATATTTGCATGTTCCTTTTTCTAGAATCGGAAAAGATCTGAATACCGCACAAACACAAAAAAATATTTTAAAAAAAGGAAATAACTGTACATCAACTCCTTTGTCCTAAACTGCTAATGATTTCTTTCAAATCAAATCCAAATCCAAGGTATTTTATGGATTTCCAAAATCCTTGCAACAAACTACTTTGAAGTATTTTTCTTTAGCATCTCCAACCGTATATGGAAATGTAATCATAAAATGATCAATATAATCGGCAGTGTAAGACAAATAGTTCTTACTTATAACTAAACTATAATTGCGAAAGCAGCTACCGTTGAATCACCTTAGCAGACTTAATTAAGCTTTCAGTTTTAACCCTTCACTGCCATTTTTTAACCATTGGCCCCACTTCGGGCCCTATTACAATCATAACGATAATGTGAGCGTTAGCGTTAGCAATGGTGGCCCTAGCGCGGTGCACCATATCACAATCTGAACACTAACGGGTTAAAAAACTCATTAGCGATTCGGATCTTGCACTTTTCAGCGCGAGCTTACTGTACTTTGCACTCCCTATGTTTAACATGGGGAGCGCAAAGTGTTAATTAGCATTAGGATTACAAAGTCCGACTGCTGTTAACTCGAAAGTTAACCACAGCTAGGACTTGGTGCTAAAGGATTCCGCTTCTGCAGAAACAGTCAGCACCAGCTGAAAATCACCCCAAAAATCACATACTCACCTCCCATCCTGCGGTGCGAACGGCAGCTCCATTAGCTCCGGGAGCAGTGAGAGACTGGGGGAAAAGTCCCCCAGTCTCCCTCTGTAGATCACTACGCCGACCTGCCGGATCTCGCGAGCAAGATCCTGCAGGTCATGTGACCGGCAGCATCAGCCTCAATGGAGTCCTGTGGACTCCAGGGAGAGGATTGCTCACGGCGGCGTTTAGTGCTGCCGTGAGCATCCCGAGGCTTAGTGCCGTGTTACGGTGCAGGCTGCTGGATTAGTGCCTGCACTATAATATCACGCTAAAACGGGTGCAGGTTTTTCTCCTTAGCATCCCCTTTTTAGAATGAAGAATGTAATATGGGCCTTCATTGGCACAGATGAAAAATCTAAGATTTTATGCCCATGTTTGTTTTAAAAAAAATTATTTATATTTTGAAGCCAAAATTGAGTCATATTTTACCCACTTGTACCAACTCATGCTTTATGCAGAAAAAGAGCATGGATAAAATGTCAAATATAAAAACATTGAGTGTGTTCTAAATTGTGGGAAAAGGATCTTTAAATTAGTGATCATGTGAGATATTTCTCCATGGAGGGTGCGATATTTGCCCCTTCATATTACCTAGAATACCATTTTATTTCTAATTTTGCAAAATATTTGTCATTGTTATGAAAATTATCTGGCAGCTGTTCTGGCACAGGAACACTTGTTTAGAAGAGCAAGGAAAATGCTTTCAAATATGGGGTCTCATGCCCCCTCTGTGTATTATGGGGGGGTGCTGTGGGGATATTAGAATATCGCTGTTGCTTTTGGGATTGCTTGACAGTCAGGTCCGGACTGGCCATCGGCCATTTATTTATTAGCTGCAAGTCACTTAAAGGCTCTGGTAATGTTTACCTTACAGAATGTTATTTGGGCATGGCAAACAAGTGTAATTAGTTTCATTCCTTCTCTTCAAGAGCTACAGAGAGATAATAATCACAAGTTAAATACATGACTTGTGGGGCAAGTCCTTAGAAGTCAATGGGTTAAAGCAATGAACTGATTTTCAGAGACAAAATATTATACAATCACCCAATAAGACCTTTTTAGAGTTTGTATATAAGGAACAGAAAGACTTTCAGAGTTAGTGCCAGAATTATCCTTAGTATGGAGAGAATTAGATTAGGTATTAGGGTCAGAATTACTATAACCCTAAAAGTGCTCATTCTTAATTTTTTTATATAATAGAATCTAATTTTGAGTTTGTTTGGATTTAGTGGAATCACAGGACTGTCCTATGATTCTCTGTGTCTGACCTGGATAATTCAGAGAGTCATAGGGGAATTGATGTTTGGCATGCACAGAGCATCTCAAAGACATGCCAACACCAGTGTCCATAAAGTGGTACAGGATTCATCTTTATATGTACTCTGTACTGTAGCACGCCGTCACCTTCAGCAACATTGATATATGTAAGTGAGTGAAACACAGTCACCCTCAAGACGGTTACAGGTCTATATTAAGAGATATATCCTGCACTATTAAACAGCTTATCAAGATATTACTTTTATAATTAATTACCAAAAAGTGAGCATCAATATATTTATTGTTATCTCAGCTGGTCTTAATTATAGACTCTAGTCAGACTGATAAATTTGATACGAAATGTTTTCAAGCTGGTTGTGAACAGATGAACCTTTACACAGGGTAAAGATAATCTGTATTGTAATTCATTTTTATAATTAATTTTTTGATTACGGAACAGGACTACAGTACCCCCTCTCATTGTTTAGAGGTAATGACCAGTAAAATGACAGGGGTCCCTGACCGATTTCAATCTGCTTTCACAGTACATTAGCAAAGTGCACCAGACCATGCTCACTCTGACATATCAGGACAAGCTGTTACACTCCTCTCTGATCTGTCTATCTGCATATCTACAGTTCTGTAGAATTCACCCTCCCTAAACAAGCACTTCACATATTGACATCATTTAACTCCTCCAGCACATTTCCTTTTAGTAGATAGCTGATTGTACTTAGCAAAGGCAAATTGATAGTGATAGGGAGATAAGAACAAGTCTTATATCAATTGTGAAGCTTTCACAATTTGCTATTCTGCAAGATAGCTCCATTTATACTCAGAGCAGGTACGGATTTTGCAGTTACCAGCCATGACCCATAGGAACCGTCAATAAACCAGACCGCTGCAGCAAAATCCTATACGTGTTCTGTCTTCTCACAGACACAGACGTTTACTGAAAATTATTTCAACGAAATGTACATCAAATATCATTTTCAACATAATATTCTATACAAATACTTATATTATAAACCTGCTGCAGACAGATTTAGTTCTTTTATCAAAAAAAGCCACTTTGAAAGTACAAACTATACAATCATGCTGGGTGCATATCAATTGGGGCACTCACTCTCACTGCCCTTAATATTTAATGCTCATTCTTTTCTGTTAATACCTAAAAGGAAATATTATAGATAAGTGGAAATTGTATATCCCCTACCAAGCACATTTTGTAAAAATACATAATAGCACATTCACTTTAACCCCATAAGGACCACTGATGTATATAGTACGTCCTGGTGAAAGCTCCCTTGGTCCTTTGACCTCCTCCCTCCCTATACTCACCTCTCTGACCGGGGTTCCATGTCGGACTGGTTTCCTTGAAGCCAGCCCGACGGTTTTATGGGACCCAACCATCTCAATGACGTCATTTTCTGTCGCCACTAGCACCTGTATTGGGAACCTGAAAGGGCTCTCCCTCCCCAACGACTGAAGCTACAAATAAGAGAGAGTCTGCCCTTTCCAGTGGTGCCTCTCTTTAACCCCTTAGGTGCCAGGTCGGGATTCGCTCCTGGAAATGGCTGACATCTTGGATGTCAGGCAAGCCTCCAGGTTACCCCCGACACACTGGCATCATCGCCATATGTGTGATGATGTCAGTTGGCCAGTTGAGCTAGGGGGATCCTTTGGATCCCCATATCTCCTGATCTGTGGCAGCTAGGGGGACATGTTAGGTATCATTGGAAAGGCCTGATCAAAAAAAAACCAGTAAAACAAGCGTTTTTTTAAAAAAAAAAATTTGCCTGGTGGTATAAAAAAATAGGACTTTAAATCAAGTTTAACCCTTTCCTTGCGGAGAATGTGTGGGGAACGTCCTCATTGACTCCTGCTGGGGGACTTTCCCCACACGTCCTCTGCCCCCAGAGAGATACTAATCTCTCTGTCCGGGGTCCCACGGCATTCTGACTTGCTGGAAGTCAGACGCCGAATTTATACCCCTCCTGACGTAAATGACATCATCGCGCCATGAGCGCATGGCGCAATGACATCAGTTAGTCGAGGAACCCCTAGCTGCCCAGGGATTTCCTAAGGAAATCCCCTGGTGGAGATAGGAGGTTCCTTTGAACCCCCATATCTCCCGAGCTAGAGGAGTCATGTATAGTATCATTCGAAAGGACAGAGCATGGCCGTTCGAATGATACTAAACATGACCATGTTTAAAGTAAAAAAATAAAAAAATAAATAAGAATAATAATAAAAAAATAAAAACGTGTTGTTTTTGTATTTTTTATTAATGCAGCAATATTGTTCACATTTCAATTATAATGTGAACAATGATGCTGCACTAATGATTTTTTTCTATGGGGTGCGTTTGCTAAAAATCACGTAATTCCCCCAAAAAAATGTAACGAGTCCCCATTTCTAATTTTTTTAACAAGCGCACCCCATAGAAAATATAAACACAAAAACTCATATAATAAAATGTGAAAAAAAACACTTTATACGCTGTAGATAATTAAAAATTCAAATTTTATTGCATTTTTTGTTATAATATACAGGCAGGACATGACGTATACATATAATGATGATATATTATGAATCTGCCGAGTGTACTGGAAAGAACGATATATGATATTTCTGGGCCATATAATAAAATGTGGCATCAAATCGGGTTTAAACATGATAAGCAAAAGCGGTAAAAATTAGCTCAGCACACAGACATGAAATGGCTCAGCAGCAAAGGGGTTAAACATCATGAGCATAAAATGGTCAAAATGAGCTCAGCACACTGAGGTGAAATGGCTCAGCAGTGAAGGGGTTAAAAAGCAAAAACCTGTAAAAAAAATTGTGCATTTCTAACTTCAGGACAAAATTTTGGAACTATTTTGCCAGGGTATTTTTTGTGGTTGTAGATTTTGTGGATTAAAGCTCGAAAAGTGTATTTTTTCCCATTTTTTTTTATCATATTTCATAATTTTTTTGTAGTAAATTATACAATATGATGTAAATAATGGTATCTTTAGAAAGTCCATTTAATGGCGAGGGAAACGGTATATAATATGTGTGGGTTCCATAAATGAGTAAGAGGAAAATTAGACGTAAACTCAAACAATGCAGAAATGTAAAAACAGCAGTGGGTACTTTCGGACAGGTAATGGTAAAACCGCCTGGTCACTATGGGGTTAAACGAGATGCCTAGTTAACACTTAAAGGGCTACTCTAATACATTTTATCCTACCTCCTTCCTTTTTAAGCCCTGAAATATTTGGGCAGATGTTTCTTACAGCTTCTACCCAATATTTTTTTTCTATATTTCTTATAGTTGAAAACGCTTACATTTTCTCCATCGGCCCACACTGCTCCTCCCCTTGAGTTTAGGGCTTCAGAAAAGAAGTCCCTGCGGCTTTTTCATTGCAATTTTGGACCTATGCAACTTGCAACCGTAGAGGTAACTTCCAAATGGGAGGACTTAATCCAAACAGGTGTATCACCAACATGGAACTCAGCGGAGGGGATTCACCATTGGTTGTCTTCACTTGGAGTCCCCAGAAGATCGTACTCTTTATTTTATTTTATTTCTTATGTTTTGGAGAGTACGATCTTCTGGGGACTCCGAAGTGAAGACAACCAATGGTGAATCCCTTCTGCTGAGTTCCGGGTTGGTGATACGCCCGTTTGGATTAAGTCCTCCCATTTGGAAGATATCTCTACGGTCGTAGCTGCATTGGAGATGCGCCTCCATGGACATACACATGTACTGGTTCCAGACCACCACCAGCTAAGTGCTATGTGCTATTATGTGCTGTAAAGGTGAAAGAACAGTGTGACTTTACTTCACTTTCATTTTCTTTAACACCTGAGGGTGATGTGATTTGGGAGTGCTGTCCTCCACCGACTTGTTTTTCTATTTTTGATTCTGGACTTTATCTTTGCATCATGGACATCTCTCATCATGACCATAACAGTCATAAGAGAAACTAGGCCACTGTGATTGTCGTTCCTGAATGATACTAATCTAAAACAAGCTTGTTTTTTCATTAAAATATCTTCAAATTATAAACTGATCAACTCTTTCTCTAGGGATGATATATTCACATATAACACATTGAGCTCTATCTGCAAATCCTGCAGGAGACTACTAACAGTCTCCGTTTTCCATCACTGTGAATCATTAATAGGAGTATCCCATCATTAAGCTGTTTTTGGTATTCGGCAAGCATTAATACCACTGGATGTAACTAATCAGTGTCCCCTACATATTCATTAGAAGACAGCTAGATGTTCAAGTTAAGACAAGGGCAAACTCCCTGTCAGAAGGGCAAGAACAGGGGTCAAGTCGAGCAGGAATGAGTGAGAACGGAGTTCTCTACTATTTTCTCAGAGGGAACTGAGTTCCTTATTGTCGCAAACACAGAGACGCTTTTATTAGGCTCTAGTCATATGCGTCTTTATTAAGTCACCAAAGATATGATATTTATTAAAATTATCATTAGGATTCCCATAAACCCAGTCTCACTTTATATTTAAATATTGATATGAAATATGAAATACAGAGGGTTGACTGTAACATGTTAATTAGTAATTGAGGAGCAGAAATCTTGGTGAGATCTTGTACTTTTTTTAGGACTAGAAGCATGGACAAGAGGGACTGACAATTGTTTTCTGCTGGTAGAACAAAAACTTTGTTGTACTACAAATGTACATGTAGATACAATTGGTTGATTGTCTTCCCTGCTTTTGAATTATGTTTACATTGTGCAAGCACTAAACAGCGGGATCTTTAGAAAGGTCCAATTTTACTGTATAATCTTTTTTTTCCCTCTTCTAGTACATACATTGGGATCTCAAATTTTTATATGCGAACGATTGCAGGAACATAAAAATTTGAAAGAGCTGCTGATAATGATTGAGGTTGTGAAAAGGAACATGTCACACTTTTAAGCTGCACAGTGATAAAGTAAGTATTTGTTAGGCTTGTGCACCGATTTTTTTTTCGGTTCGATTCGGTTCGATTTGTTCGGATGTTTAAAATTTTCGATTCGGCTCGTTTCGACCGATTTCTGTTTCGATTCGGTTCGGTTCGGCTCGTTTTTCGTGTACATTTTTTTTTCCGAATATCGACCATTTTTCGGGTCACTTTGCTCGTTTTTTGTATCGACTTTTCGGTAATTTCGGAAATTTTTGTTTTTTCGGAACGTCTGTTCTCCTCGTTTCAAAGTGTCTACGATAATTCTGGCAATTCTATCGTGTTTTTTTTTATTAAATAAAGATCCTTTTTTCTTATGAATAATTGAATATACATTTCACAACTTTATTTAATCATTTTAAAATGGTATGAAAGCCAAGGAACAAAAAAAATGAACAAAACGATTTAAAAAACGCTAAACTGACCCGAATGCCACAAGAAACAAGTGATACGCATTTACAAATACAAAATTTACAGAATCAGCGATATAACCGATAATAGTTAAATATACGATTTCCAGAATTACCGAAATGGAACCGAAATCACGAATGGAACCGAAATCATGAATAGAGCAAAAATAAATTTCGATTTGACACATTTCAAGTCCATTCGAAAAATCCGAAATTTTTTCGTTTCGGCTCGGAAAACTTTTCGGATCTATAGGTTTTCGGGTCCGACCCGATTCGGAAATTCGGCCGAATCCGAAGACACGAATCGGGAAATTTCGTGAAAATTCCGAAATTCCGAAACCCGAAACGCACATCCCTAGTATTTGTCACTCCCTACTCTCATATACTTGGTTCTGTCTAGATCTTGAGTTATTTTTGCAATTTTCAACCAGCTCGCAAGGTTTTTAGAAATGTGGAAGATTCCCGCTATGGAAGCTAAAAATTCTGTTTGTTGTAGAAGTTGTAGTTCTCTTTCTACTGTCTCCTCTGATTCGGTATCTTAAAGCTGCAATTGTCTCTCCTGTTGCCCAACTATGTCAATGACAGAGGAATATTACACAATTTTTCTCCCGTCCTGTCATTGTTTGTGATGCATTTGCATGTTTATGGCAGAGGTTCTATAATGGTTGCTATGGATGCAATTAGAGTCATCCATAGTGCAAGGATACTCTCCAAAAGTACACTACATGCCATATGGCAAATGCGTGAGCTGATCACTAATAGCTGTAACTGCCGCCAAAAAAGCTGGCTGTAGTAGCCGAGAGTTAAAATATAGCTTGACACATCCGTGTTGAAAAATGACATATGCAGTGTATTTAGCTTGTTTGAGACTTGACTGTCAGTTTTTTTCGCATCCATTTACTTTTGCTTTGGTTTTCTACTTCGCGATCGCAGATGCAGGTTAGCTGTCCTTGTTGTTCCACTGAGGAATGTAGAGCAAGCGTTCGTTCAGGTTTCCCTCAGTGGGAAAAGGAACAGCCGGGCCATTCACTACAGTGGGCCCTATCACCTCCTTAGGCTCCTGTCAGACGAGCGCAGCGTTCACGTCTGTGATGGCGCACAAAAGTAGGTCCGTGATAGCAGGGCATAAAGGCCAATGGAGTCCCACACACGAAGTACGTCCGCATTGAACTGCGGACGCACAACGGCCACGGCAAATGGACGCAAGTTAGGCAAGAACGTACAACCCCTAGAATGGCCGCACAAAGTGCGCTGCGTCCGCAACGTCTGCATAGCTTTGTGTGAGTGATGGAACGTGGTCAGACGGACTGCATTTATACATCCAGAATTTTTGACGGACAAAATGGTTTTGCATTTTAATTTATTTTCCCTCCTACATCCGTCAAAAATAACGTCAGTGAAAAAACGGACTGTGTGGCCACTACTGCATCTTCCGTACTAACGTACATCCGTGTGCACGGACGCACAGTCTGTAGAAATCTCATTCGTCTGACCCTAGCCTTAATGCTAGCGCTCACAAAAATGAGTTAATTGTGGTGATAACGTGCCGCACAGATCACCTCCCGTTTGCTAATGGGTTAAAAAAAACATAAGCGCATCGGTATTAGCATTTTTAGCCCGAGCTTACTGTACTTTGCTCTCCCTATACTTAACATGGGGAGCTCAAAGAGCAAAGAGTAGTTAGCGTTAGGATCCCAAATTCCTAATACTAATTATGAACCGCTGCCGCTAACTGAAAAAAATTGCTACAACTAAAAACTATAGCAAACTGAATCCACTTCTGCAGAATCGGTTAGCAGCAGCTGGAACACCCCCCCAAAAAATCACATACTCACCTCTCATCCTGCCGCGAGAACAGTGGCTCGATTCGCCGGTTCTGGCTGCCAGGGGCAGAGTGAGACTGGGGAAAAAAGTCCCCAATCTCCCACCACGATCACTTTGCGAACCTGCAGGATCCTGCAAGAGGCGAGATCCTGCAGGTTATGTGAGAGGCCTCCATGGAGTTCTATGGACTCCAGGAGGGGATGCTCGTGGTGGCGCGTTAGCGCTTTCCAGAGCATCCTGGACACTAGCGGCTGCTACAGGGCAGACTGCTGGATTCATCGCATGCCCCGTAATCCACTTGTAAAAATGTAAAAATTTTGCTCACAAATTTCCCCTTAGCGTCCCGATTTTAGCTAAGGGCAGATGATAGTGCCGCGTGTGTCTTTGCCTTGGTAGGGAGCTGCTTCACCGCTGTGGTTCAGTACTTTGGACTTTCTGACTTTTTTGGGGGAAATTGGATGATTTTCTGTATTTTTTACTTTTTATTTGTGTTTTCAAACATGTTGTAGACACATAGGGTTTTTTCTGTGTTTTATTTATTATTGTTTATGCCTCACCTAAGCTTATTGCTTTTATCCCCTCCCTCAATAGTATACTGTGACTCCCTTTTGTCTGGCTCATGGGTCAACTTGCAGTCATTCATCTCCTGGATGAAACGTCCTATACTTATAATGGTGAAAAGATGGCACTCCAATGGGCGGTCTCAATTGTTTGTGACTTTTGTGGGTTTCCTGTCATGATTTACCCATGTAAACTATCAATTCCCACTTTTTTTCCATGTAGATGTTAAACTTGTAATTTATAGACAGTGGTATATTTGTGCACAGGACACATAGGCCTGTTATTTTACTATATGTTTGAGGTGTGTGGGTGTATGACACAACATGCAGAGCAATAAAACTCTCAGCAGTGAGACTTTAAGCCAGGGGAGGGGAGCCTGCTACCTTGTAAGCTATTAATTGTAGACTTATGAATGAATCCAAATTTTTCAGAACAAATCCTTTTCTTATTATTAAAATGGTCTTATTCATATTTTATTAATTTTCATTTTAATCATAAAATGAACACATATAATATTCCAAAGAGTAAAAGAAGATTAAAAGAAATAATACCCCTGACCGATAAATACTACCCACAAACAGGGCAGGATTTATAAGTAGGCAGAGTAGGCATGTCTGTTCCTATAGGCACCTGCCACAAGGGGCTCCTTGCTCTGTAATTGTTTTTACAATATACAATCAATTAGACCACTGTCAGGGTTATTCAAAGAGATCCGAATTGCTTGAGAAAAGTAACCGAACGCTGAAAATCAGCGTTCGGTTACCTTTCTTGGCCATTCGGCTATCCAGAGAGCAGGCAATTCGCCAAATCTTGGCGAATTGCCTGCACATACGGTGCCTGTTCGAGGGCAGTGAAAACCCCGTAAAAAGCACTGCTTCGGCTATTCCGAGAACACAAACCAGCAGTGAAAGGTTCCCCTAATGCCCTGCCATTCGGTGGTTTAATTCGGCAAATTTATGCAGGAGAATCCCATAGGCTTCAATGTTAAAAATATTCCCGTTTTAATTCAATATCTAATAAACTGCTCATTATAAATTCTGCAGTAAAGAGTCTCTTTATTTATAGATTTTTTAGGATATTTTAAGCATTTTTCTTATTTTTTTTTTAAAAGTGCGATTTTTTTTTTTTTAAGTTTACTTATTTTTTCTGTAACAGCCGCTTTTATTATCATTCCCTGGACCTCATATGCAAATTTCAGACATTTTGGCTCAGTAGTTTCTTTGCAAACAGTGTTTCACTTTTCAAACATTCATACAAACTGTTTTCCTAATTTATTCACTGCCCTCTGTCTGCGGTGTCGGCTTTCTCGGCTTTTTCCGGCGGCTTCGCTGCGGGTGATCGGCTCTGGCTCGGGTTTTTCCGTGGTTTTCGGCAGGTTAATCCTGATGTTTTTGCGGGTTTTCGGCGTGCATTCGCTGGGTTTTGCGGTTCGTTTTCGTCAGGTTTGCGGCAGCTTTTCCCTGCAATTCAGGGACCCTGTGGTGTTTGCTGAATACACCGCAGGGTCACCGAAATGGGATCAGCAAAAGGAACCGAATTGAAGAGAACGAAAAGTCACCGAACGTGCGGTGACTTTTCAAATCTCTTTGAATAACCCTGTGTATCTCTGGAGCCTTGCCATTCCAGTAAATTAATGTGCTGTACTGTTGTGTTTGTAATGTATTTAATCTGTAAAATATAATTTTTATATTGAAAAAAGTTCACATTCTCACCTGCTCCACGCTCCCTCGCCGTCTGTCTCTGTGCTCCGCTTTTTATTTCCTTTCAGTTTGCCGGCTGTTGTGTGTGTGAATGATCACACAGACAGCAGTGGCAGCACTGAGCCAGCCTGACACACTGGAATGTATATGGCACACTGGTATTATGGCACACTGCTGGCACTCTGGTATTATGGCACACTGGAATGTATATGGCACACTGCTGGCACTCTGGTATTATGGCACACTAGAATGTATTTGGCACACTTCTGGCACTCTGATATTATGGCACACTGGAATGCGTATGGCACACTACTGGCACTCTGGTATTATGGCATACTGGAATGTGTATGGCACAATGCTGGCACTCTGGTATTATGACAGCAGCCAGTTCCTGGGGAGCAGTGACAGCAGCCAGTTTCTGGGGAACACTGAGCGGTCAGATCCTGGGGAGCACTGAACCGGAACCTAAGTAACCCGTGTATATCTGGCTCTGATACTAGTCAGTGCGTCACCAGCCACTGACCTCACCACACGTCACTGGCCATAAGGGCTAGAGGGACATATTAGGTATCATAGGAAATTCCAGGTTATGGCCTGTCCAGGGCTTTCAAATATAACCAGGTTAGATTTATGTAAAAATAAATAATATTTTTCTCTTTTTTTCTAATGCAGAACTATTATTAACTTTACAATTATAAAGTGAACAGTGATGCTGCACTAACTCACCTACTCATTTCCCACACTGCCAGCAAGTGTGGAGCTGATGATGCAATGCATTGTTTCATCAACAACCAAGACTGTGGCAGTGCAGTGAGGAGAGACAGGGGGATTTTGGAAACCTGCATCTCTCAATTATACACTGCACAAGGTCAAGTGATGTGTCATTGGAAAGGCCAGTCTTGTCTTTACAGTGATACCAAACATGACCATGTAATGTGTAAAAAAACCTTTTTTTTTTAAAAAAAAGCAAAATGATTTTTTTCTCTGTTCTATGGCAGAGACAATATATGCTTTTACATATAAAACAAACAATGCCACAGCACTAACTCAACTAAGGCAACAGATTCTGCCCCTTCGTTTGATTTGCAGAGAAACTGTTTCAGTTTTTTAAATGTTTTGTTTTTATTCTTTGAGTTTGCCCCAAATCTAAAAAGTAATTTTGGCACCAACAGTGAAATTCACCTTTTGGTGCAATTGGTTAGTGAATAACCACTTAATTGTTTGCAGATATATTGTTGTCATGAGATGTTACTGCTAACAAATATATGGTGCACCTTAACTTGTGATATATATATAAAATAAATCTAGCATTCAAGCATAAACACATAAATACATTAGGCATGAAAAATATAGATATTTATACATGTTTAGACACCTTAAGGAAATTTGTGCTGATTATACACAAATCAAGTTTACAAAACAAATTGACAGTATAATGCAAATTACAAAGATGAAATTAGCCTGGATGAATCTGACATGCAGCGAGAGCAGTAATAACATGTATCAGTACTTTCTGAGGTATCACAGAAGATTGTAGTATACAAAATAAAATTATTGTACATCCTAAAGGCAAATTAACATTTTACAAAGATTTTTTTTTATTATGCTGATGGCAAACCCCTTCAGATAGTTACAAGGTTCCCATAAACATTGGAAAAATGCATTGACTTTTTAAAAACTAGCGCTTTCACTGTTTCTATGCACTTAATGCAGATTAAATAAGGAAGAAAATACTTATTCTGCCAAGGGCTTAATTAAAGAGTAATAGTTCCTAGGATAGGTCTAGACCAGTGGTTCCCAACTGCAGTCCTCAATATAGAACCCCCAACAGTTCAGGTTGTCCAGATATCCGAAGCACAGCACAGGTGATATGATTTGCTGCTCAGTGATTGCAGTATTCAGCCTGCTTTTCTCCAAGGTAATCCTTAAGGCTGGGTTCACACCTGTGCATTTTTTTACGTGCGCGATATGCACGTTTTTTTACGCACGTAACGCGCAAACATAAAAAATGCGCGAACGCGCATTGCAGTGCGTTCACGGTGGTAGACTGCAGAGTGAACGCGCTGCATATACGTCCCAAAGACGTTTTCCAGATATCTGAAGCACAGCACAGTGATTGCAGGATTCAGTCTGCATTTCCCCAAGGTGATCTGTAAGATTTGGCCTGGTTGAGGGTCCTGAGGACAGATTTGGGAAACACTGGTCTAGAACCTTTAACCCCTTCACTACCAAGTGATTTTCCCAAAAAAACATTGTCATAAACCAGTGTTTTTTTGCAAAATAATTTGTAATTAATTTTTAACTAAAAAATATTTGAGCTTACACCTATTGTATGTCTTCCTGTAAATAACCTATTTTGGCTAGTAGATGGTGCCATCTACTACCAAATTGAGTAAGAGGTTTGAGCAGCTTCCCTATTTTCTTCTATTTTTCCCTGCATCGGCTGCTGAAAGCCCACATTTCAGAGCTTTGAGCAGCTAATTTTAAGTTTTAGCTCTTGGGGCATAATGCCCACAGGGCTAAAAATTTAGGGACACCTTCTGCTGCCCAAAAGCAAACAAAATTTGTTTGCAGCAAATGAATTTCATTTGCTTTTGGGCTGCAGATCAGCATACTGAGATATCTCGATATCAGAGCACCAGATGGTGCCGTTGAAAGCCGAAATATCGGTAGTGAAGGGGTTAACATATGAATTAAATACTTAATTTTTATCCACTTGGCCATGGCTTGACAGATGTGTTCAAACAGTCCATTATCTCACTCTCTTAAAACTCGAGCTTAAAATAAGTGTTTCCTTCATTAAGGTGTAGCCTCTTGTTTTGTCTCTCATTCTGCTACCATTATCTATCTGCCAGGCTCCTCTTTGACTGTGAACTCGTCACTCCTCACATACTGCCATTTAACAAACCCTGTCATTTCAATTTTCTAACTCGGGACACAGAATATGCTGCTTTTTCTGCTTTAATTACTGGAACCATCTTCTTATTTGCTTTAATTGTTGCCATATTGCTCATCTACTGACATTAATGAGCAGTTCTGCCAGACATTACCTTATAGCCCACAGGGGTCATACCTCACCTCTCTATTAGTCTTCAAATCAGCTTGAAGTTTCACCCATAATTCAATTGACTATGCCTCACAATTTACATAACTATTTGCCTACCAACTTTATTAGTGCTATCTAAGTCATGTTGCTCTTCAAATGACTTGAGGTCATCATCTAATCAAATGCCCTTAATTTTAGCCAATTTCCTAGCCTAGATAATGCTATCACAAATACAGTGATTAGCCACAACATTAAAACAATCTGCCTATTATTGTGTAGGTGCCCCTTGTGCTGCCAAAAGAGTACTAATGCTTGGAGGCTTGGACTCTTAATGTGTCATATGGTATCTGACATCAAAACCTTAGCAGCATAACCTTTAAGTCGTGCATGTTGCGAGGTGGGACTCTCATGGACCAGATCTGTTGTTCTAGCATATACTAGAGCCACACATGCTCAATCCGATTGAGATCTGGGGAATTTGGATGCTAAAGCAACACTTTGAAATCTTTGTCATGATCCTAAAGCCATTTCTGAAAAAATAATTTCAGTGGGGCATGGTGCATTATCTTGCGGAAAGATGTCACTGCCATTAGGGAACACTACTGCCATGAAGGACTGTACATTAGACACGTGTACTGTACAGCACAAAATTTTGTTTTGAACTAATGGATTAGTCCTAAAACGCAATCTATTTAGTTGCTAAAGAAATTTGTTTTCAGTTCTTTAGTATGAAAACTAATTTCATTCATCTGAAAACCAGCGGATACAATTACTATTGCAGTGGCTCCTCAGAGGGCTGAGATCGCTGCTTGTTACAGTATATCTCACTCTCAACACAATGTGTCAGGCAAAGCTGTTACAGTAACTGACTGCTGCATATCACAGCGCTCAGAGTTTCAATAAAACTAGTAAATAATATTTCTATATATAACAGGTTATAAAAATATTATTTTGTTGTTTTTCTGACACTATGAGCGCTGTGATGAGCAGCAGTCAGTTACTGTAACAGCTGAGCCTGATACATTGTACTGAGAGATAATATAACAAGCAGCCGATCTCAGTGCTCACAGCCACTGGATTTAAAGGGCTCAAAAAAAATGCTCCTCTCTGTATAATGTATATAACATCCTCCTGCATTAATTAATACCTCTCTCTGTATAATGCAGATAACATCCTCCTGCATTAATTAATACCCCTCTCTGTATAATGTAGATAACATCCTCCTACATTAATTAATACCCCTCTCTGTATAATGTATAGAACATCCTCCTGTATTAATGTCCCTCTCTGTAAAGAACATCCTCCTCAATTTATACCTTTCTCTGTATAATGTATAGAACATCCTCCTGCATTAATACCCCTCTCTGTATAATGTATAGAACATCCTCCTACAATAGTTAATGCCCCTCTCTGTATAGAAGAGAACATCCTACTGCATTGGCATGTGGAGGGTGCAGAACTTCGGAATGCAAAGCTTATCCAGCACAGGAGAGGGAACTTTTACTTAATCCTTGTATCTCTGTGGAGGAGACAGACAAGATTATAAAAGCAAGGGAGAGGGAAAATATTAATGAAAGTCTGAAAGCTCAGAGAAGAGATGACTGGCGCAAATTTATTTTTATAATAAAATAAAGCACTTTAAATCCAGGGAAAACATTCAAATAAATCACACTGAAGGCTCATAATGACAGATTAACTGGGAGAGCTGGATACTAAATGTATCAGACGTAAAAAAAAAACTTTTATAACAAGCAGCACTGGGAGAGGAGAGGGACTTTATATAAAACGTGTATTATAGATGAGGAAAGGGGGATAGTGCTCCTGGATAATATAAAATGTATCAGACCTAAGCCCCTATTATGCAGAGCGGGAGGGGTGATAACAAACGTTTTATAAAGTCCCTCTCTTCTCCCAGCGCTGCTTGTTATAAAGGGGTTTTTACTATCCAGCCCTCCCTGTTATACTCTGTCATTAGCTTTCAGTGTGATTTATTTGAATGTTTTCCTTCTCCAGCTGCTTTTATCATCTTGTCTGTCTCATAGACATGCAAGGGTTAAGTAAAGGTTTCCTCTCCTGTGCTGGTTGTCTGTGCTGCGAGTGAGTATTCTAGAGCTCTATCACTGTCAGATTTTCGGGTAGGGGTCGGGAAGGATTACACATACAAACTTTTTCTGTAGCTTTGTGATGTTGCGCTCTTCATTGCTGGTCTCCTTCACTCATCAATGTAATATTACAAAAAGGACTGAAACTAAAATGTAATGCAATTTTCCTTTAGTTTCTTTCGTTTTTTGGACTGAGCAGTTTCGTATCTCTTGAGTCAAACGAAAACTAAATTATCCCAAAATTCGGACTAAATCGTTTTAGTACTAAAACGAATGCACAGGTCTACTGTACATGAGCTGCAACAATCTCTAGGGAGATGGTACTAGTCATGTGTATTCGGACACCTTTCTATCATGACCAACTTATTATTCAACAATTTCAGCTACAATAGCACTTCTGTGTGATCAGACTAGATAGTCTAGCCTGCCCTCTATACCCCATGTTCATCAAGGAGCCACGAGCACTCAAGATATTGACGTTGGTTGTCCTGCCTTGCTATCTTTGGGTGGTACTAACCACTGTACACCCAGAAAACACCACACAACCTGTCGAGGTGCTATGACTCAGTCCTCAACCCATTGTTTTTTGGATCTTGGCAAAGTCACTCAGATCTTTCATTTGCCCATTTTCCTACTTCCAACACATGAAATTCAAGAACTGTCTGTTTACTTGTTACCTGATTCATCCCACCTCATGACAGTTGCCATTGTAACAATATAATCAATGTTATTCACTTCACATGTCAGTGATTTTAATGTTGTAGCTCAGTGGTCCCAACCGCGGTCCTCAAGTACCCCATACAGGCCAGATTTAAAGTTTACCTTTGGGAAAAGCACACTGAATCATGCAATCACTGAGCAGCAAATCATATCACCTGTGCTGTGCTTCAGATATCTGGAAAACCTGGCCTGTTAGGGGTACTTGAGGACCGCGGTTGGGAACCACTGCTGATGATCATGGGACCACATGGGATGATTAGTGATGTATATGAATTCAAGCTAAAAATTCAAATTTCACCATGTTGTGGAAAACTCCGGATGGTGTTTGATGTTTGATTACACAAATTAATATTGACACACATCCCTGAAGTACTTATTTTTTATACTTTTGTAATGTATTGCCTTTTGGACAGTTTCCATTATTTATATTATTTTCATAGATAGCCTTTGCCTTTTGTTTTCTTTCTGTTCATTGTTGTAGAATTTACTATGTAAAGTATTGTTACATTGTTTGTGCAGAGTTATGTTATAAGGTTTTCTACTTCCTGCTTCCAGTTCACTTCTGACCTGGATGTCATTCTGTATTAGATCATGTCTCCCAATATACACTTTGCCAGGATCCTAATCCATGCCTGCACTTGAGGGCAGCACTCCTCAAGTATCTACTCATTTCTGAACCAGCCCTGGGAGTCCTGCACACAACAAGTTAATCACACACACCGCATGACCTGACCTGAATAAAGGGCTACGCCCCCTCTACACCTTGTCAAACTCCTAACCAAAGAGAGAGGACCTTGATCTCGCTGATGGAGTTGCCCCAACAGGGCAGGCCTGGGAAGGGGTTGAGACAGCACAACTTTAAGAGGGGGCATGGCCCGTGTGCACAGTGTGGGGAGAGGGGCGGACCGTATGCCACACATCCTCATTGCCCTGTAGAGGCACTGGAGAGGCAGAGCCTCCTATAAAAGTCCACACTTTCACTGAAATTGTGCTCTGTTGTTGTCTAGAACTTCCACTCTTCACTACTACCTGTATGTTTCCTGGTACTTTGACCCTTTGCCTGCTCTTATCGACTTTTGCTAGAAAGCTGCCTGCCCTGACCATTGGACCGTCTTTTGCTTATCAATGCTGCAGTTATACAATTCCCACAGAAGGTACCGCCTACCAGGCTCCTGCCAACTAACTTTAATTATGACAGATACTTCAAGCTGTGTTTCAAGTGCTTGTACTGGGGTGGTACTGAGATGGCAAGGATCTGAACCCAGGATGCAGTAATACACAAATCCAGGGGTATGTGGAGGGTGGTGAGTTTCAGGATGCAGGGGAATAAATGGTTTGAAGCTGAAGGGCAAGACATGTAAAGGACAGACAATGAGGAATGCAGGAAACAGACCAGAACAATGGAACCTATTAACCCTGTCCGGGTTATTCAGAGAGCGGTGAAGAGCAGGAGAATGACTGGAGAATGGAAAATTCTAGGTCAAAATAGCCAAACCATAAAAATTCTCCCATTTATCTCACTTTCCAAATCGGCTATTTGGTCTAGAATTTTCCATTCTCCAGTCATTCTCCTGCTTTTCTCCGCCAAAAAATCTGTAAACTTTTTCTGCGTAAAATTTTTAACGTGCGTTTAGGCGCACTTAATCACGGCCGGACTAGTAGCAAATGACGGCCAATGACGGCCAATATACGAGGTACGGTCGCACGAAAGTCCGGCTGCGCAACACAAGTGGAAAATAAACGCATTTTTTCGAGAACGCAGAACCGCTAGTACAGACGTACAGAGTGCGCTGCGTCCACTAGCGGCGTGTGTGCGTGATTTGGAGAGATCAGACCCTGCTCATGTCCGGCCAACATTAGGTCCAGACACCCAAAGTTTCCTGGTTTGGATCCATAAAAAATCGCGCACAAAAATGCGCATCGTATGACCGTTTTCACGCATTCCGTGAAAAAATACGGCAATGCATTCGGACGCACTTTCGGTCGCTGTGAAAAATGCGTTAGTCTGACCCTAGCCTTATCTCACTTTCCAAATCGGCTATTTGGTCCAGATTGTTCTCTTTTCCTGCCATTCTCCTGGTTTTCATCTTTCTCTGAACAACCCTGAGAGAGAGGTGAAAGCCAGTAGAACTGACAGGAGAAGAGAACAATCTAGACCAAATAGCCAATTTGGAAAGTGAGTTAAATGGGAGAATTTTTCTGGTTTGGCTATTTTGACCTAGAATTTTCACTTCTCCAGTTATTCTCCTGCTTTTCACCGCTCTCTGAATAACCCTGTGAATGTTTAATCCTGAGGTGAAAAATAACATTGCTTTAGATGTTAATTTGAATTTTTTTCAAACACCAGTTAAATGCAGCATATTAGGATGTTTTAGGAGGGAAATTAATTCTCAAATCTCAATCAGAAGCAGACACCACCCCACCCCCTCAGTATAGTGTACAATGTATCAAGTTGATTACCAGACTAAAAACACCTGGTGTTATGCCCGTTTGTGAACAGAGGTCATTTAGAGTTGATAATCTTTCCACGTACACATTAGTTTTTAATTCAATATCTAATAAAGCGTTGCTTATAATATTCTGCAGTAAAGAGTCTCTTTATTTGTAGATTTTTTAGTATTTTTTTAAGCATTTTCTATACTTTTTTCAAAATTCTTTTTTCTTTCGAACTCGAACCGAACACACCCAAAAAGTTCGAAGTTCGCGAACTTTCGAACTGCCAAAGTTCGGGTCGAACTCCGAACCGTCCGAACCCGAACAGCTCATCCCTAGTTATTATTTCAGAGGATCTAAGGGTAAGTAGTCAATGTAATAGAGCAGCAGGAAATGCTAGCAGAATGCTTGGTTGTGTAGGGAGAGGTATTAGCAGTAGGAAAAAGCAAGTGCTCATGCCACTGTACAGAGCACTGGTGAGACCTCACTTGGAGTACTGTGTGCAGTACTGGAGACGTATCTCCAGAAGGATATAGACATCTTAGAGAGAGTTCAGAGAAGGGCTACTAAAATGGTGTACGGCTTGAAGGAGAAAAGTTACCAGGAAAGGCTTAATGATCTTAACATGTACAGCTTGGAAAAAAGACGAGACAGAGGAGATATATGATAGAAACATTTAAATACGTAAAGGGAATCCACAAGGTAGAGGAAGGTAGTATATTTAAAAGGAAACAAAGTAGCAAAACAAGAGGACATAGTCTTAGATTAGAGGGGCAAAGGTTTAAAAGTAATATCAGGAAGCATTATTTTACTGAGAGGGTGGTGGATACATGGAACAGTCTTCCAGTTGAAGTGGTAGAGGCCAAAACAGTAATTGAATTTAAGCAGGCATGGGATAGGCATAAGGCTATCCTAAACAAAAGATAAATCCAGGTAAAGTATCCATGTAATTGGGCAGACTAGATGGGCCGAAAGGTTCTTATCTGCCGACATTTTTCTATGTTTCCATGTTTTACAATTTTCCAAAAATCCCAAGTGGGGGGGAAAGGGGGGTTCTACCAAAAAAAACTCAAGTTTCTTTTAAAAAACAATTTTAACAAATCCTAAAATCCACGCGAGCGAAGCCACGGGCAAAAGCTAGTCCTGACTGACTGGCTGACTCATCAACGCCCATCTTAAACCATTTAACCTAGGAACGTGAAATTTTGAAGGTGCACTGTTTTTATGATGTAGGCACCCACTAAGGAAGGATTTTTGGAAACTCCGCCCCTAAGGGGGTGAAAAAGGGAGTTGAATATTTTAAACAGGATACCTATAGCTCAAAAACAGAAGATGTTACAGATGTGAAAATCGGTATTTAGATTCGTCTTGAAA
The DNA here is from genome assembly GCA_009667805.1 of Leptobrachium leishanense. Taxonomy (NCBI): domain Eukaryota; kingdom Metazoa; phylum Chordata; class Amphibia; order Anura; family Megophryidae; genus Leptobrachium; species Leptobrachium leishanense. Next base: position 89,060,224 of record CM019070.1, on the reverse strand, counting down.
AATAAAAAAACACGTATTTTACAGTTTTTCAAAAATTCGACTGGGGGGGCGAAAAAAGGGGGTTGAATATTTTAAATATTTTAAACACCATACCTATATCTTAAAAACAGAAGATGTTAGAGACGTGAAAATTGGTATTTAGATTCGTCTTGAAAAATAAAAAAACAGTATTTTACAGTTTTTCAAAAACTCGACTGGGGGGGGCGAAAAAGGGGGTTGAATATTTTAAATATTTTAAACACCATACCTATATCTTAAAAACAGAAGATGGTACAGACGTGAAAATCGGTATTTAGATTCTTCTTGAAAAATAAAAAAACACGTATTTTACCGTTTTTCAAAAATTCAACAGGGGGGGGGGCAAAAAAGGGGGTTGAATATTTTAAATATTTTAGACAGGATACCTACCGTATTTTTTGCTCCATAAGACGCACCTGACCATAAGACGCACCTAGTTTTTAGAGGAGGAAAACAGGAAAATAAATATTCTGAAATCAAATAGTGTAATAATGGATATTGCCCCAGCTCCTCTCATGAATATACTGCCCCAGCTCATGGATACTGCCCCCAGCTCATGGATACTGTCCCCAGCTCATGGATATGCCCCCAGCTCATGGATACTGTCCCCCAGCTCATGGATACTGCCCCCAGCTCATGGATACTGCCCCCAGCTCATGGATACTGTCCCCCAGCTCATGGATATGCCCCCCAGCTTATGGATATGCCCCCCAGCTTATGGATATGCCCCAGCTCATGGATTTTCCCCAGCACATGGATTTTCCCCCCAACTTATGGATATGCCCCAGCTCATGGATATGCCCCAGCACATGGATTTGCCCCCCAATTTATGGATATGCCCCCCAATTTATGGATATGCCCCAGCACATGGATAATGCCCCAGCTCATGGATATTGCCCCAGCACATGGATTTACCCCAGCTCACTCATGGATATGCCCCAGCACATGGATAATGCCCCAGCTCGCTCATGGATATGCCCCAGCTCGCTCATGGATATGCCCCAGCAACTCATGGATATGCCCCAGCTCGCTCATGGATATGCCCCAGCAGCTCATGGATATGCCCCAGCTCGCTCATGGATATGCCCCAGCAGCTCATGGATATGCCCCAGCTCACTCATGGATATGCCCCAGCTCGCTCATGGATATGCCCCAGCTCGCTCATGGATATGCCCCAGCTCGCTCATGGATATGCCCCAGCAGCTCATGGATATGCCCCAGCTCGCTCATGGATATGCCCCAGCTTGCTCATGGATATGCCCCAGCTCGCTCATGGATATGCCCCAGCAGCTCATGGATATGCCTCAGCTCACCTGTCACTGCCGCGTTAGGCTCCCTCTGAGCGTGCCTCCGGCGGCAGGAAGCTTGGGCACTCACCTGGGGGAGCCACGTGACCGCGATCTCGCGAGATCGCGGTCACGTGGCTCCCCCAGGCGAGTGCCCAAGCTCCTTGCTGCCAGACGCACGCTCAAAGGGAGCCTAACGCGGCGGCGACAGGTGAGTTGAGGCATATCATGGGGCATTCGCTCCATAAGACGCACCCACTTTTCCCCCCACTTTTTGGGGGGAGAAAAGTGCGTCTTATGGAGCGAAAAATGCGGTATATCTTAAAAACAGAACATGTTACAGACGTGAAAATCAGTATTTAGATTCATCTTGACAAATAAAAAAACACGTATTTTACCATTTTCTGAAAATTCCTTGGGGGGGCAAAAGGGGGGGTTCAATACATTTATCATATACGCGAAAGTCCTGACTGACTGATTGACTCATCACCGCCCAGCTGAAACCGTTTAACCTAGGAACGTGAAATTTTGAAGGTGCACTGTTTTTATGATGTAGGTGCCCACTAAGGAAGGATTTTTGGAAAATCCAGCCATAAGGGGGTGAAAAAGGGGGTTGAAAATTTTAAACAGGATACCTATAGCTCAAAAACAAAAGATGCTACAGATGTGACAATCGGTATTTAGATTCGTCTTGAAAAATAAAAAAACATGTATTTTACCGTTTTTCAAAAATCCAAGTGGGGGGGGCGAAAAAAGGGGTTGAATATTTTAAATATTTTAAACGGGATACCTGTATCTCCAAAACAGACGATGTTACAGTCCTGAAAATTGGTATTTAGATTAGTCTTGAAAAATAAAACAACAAGTATTTTACCATGTTCTGAAAATTCCTTGGGGGGGACAAAAAGGGGGGTTGAATACTTTTATCAGTATACCTATATTACAAAAACCGAAGATGTTACGGGTGTAAAATTTGGTATTTACAATCTTCGTGAAAAAAACACAAATCCAATTGGGGGGGTCGGGGGAAAGGTGTCTGAATATTTTTTATCATTAGACCTATATTTCAAAAACCAAAGATGTTACAGACGTGAAATTTGGTATTTACAATCTTCTTGAAAAATAAAACCAGCTGTTTTACCATTTTCCAAAAATCCCAAGTGGGGGGTGAAATAAAGGGGGGCTGAATACTTTTAATCAGGATACCTATATCTCAAAAACAGAAGATGTTACATACGTGAAAATTGGTATTTAGATTCGTCTTGAGAAACAAAAAACCACCTATTTTACCATTTTCCAAAAATTCAGTGGGAGGGGGGCAAAAAGGGGGGGTTGAATATTTTTATCAGTATACCTAGATTTCAAAAACCGAAGATGTTACAGGTGTGAAATTTGGTATTTACCATCTTCATGAAAAAAACCAAACCTGTGTTTTGCCATTTTCCACAATTCCAAATAACTTTGGTCGTTTTTTGTATTGACCTTTCGTAATTTCGGAAATTTTCATTTTTTCGGAACGTCTGTTCTCCTCGTTTCAAAGCAATAAATTTCGATTTGACACATTTCAAGTCCATTCGAAAATTCCGAAAATATTTAGTTTCGGCTCGAAAAACTTTTCGGATCTGCCATTTTCGGATCTAAAAATTTTCGGAAATTCGGCCGCATCCGAAAACACGAATTGGGAAATTTCGTGAAAATTCTGAAATTCCAAAACCCGAAACGCACATCCCTAAAGGGGGGTGGGGGAAAGGGAAGTGAATACTTTTATCAGTATACCTATATTTCAAAAACCAAAGATGTTACAGGTGTGAAATTTGGCACTTACATTTTTCTTGAAAAATAAAAAAACACGTGTTTTACAATTTTACAAAAATCCGAAGTGGGGGGGGGGAAGGGGGTTCTACCAAAAAAAACTCAAGTGTCTTTTAAAAAACAATTTTAACAAATCCTAAAATCCATGCGAGCGAAGCCGCGGGCAAAAGCTAGTGATAGATAAAACAAACAAAATACATTGATTAATAGATAGTTACAAGTCTACCCGTGCTTTGGCTTTGTAGCATTGAGGGTGTTTTCCCCATACGCTAGAGATAATGTGATCTACATAAAAATTCGTAGTGCCTCCTTAGAGTGATGGAGAGACTTCTGCACCCAACATGCTGAGTCGATATGTACTCTGGGATCAATTTAATCCTAGTATTGCTAGTGAATAGTAATGAACAATGGCATCCTGCCAGGCACAGAAAGCTTCCTTCCCTGTCCTTAGCATTATGGAAATTTTGCAGCGTTTATAACCAACTGAGCGCAAAACATGCTGTGGAAAATACTGCATATTTTTGTTAAAAGACAACAAAGCCTGTGGATAAGAAAGAAAATAGATAGATATAAATATAGACATTTAGATTGACAAATAGAGTTTGGCTCACTGTATTATTGTTTATGAACCCAAGTTTCTCGGCAAAACCTTTTGCTTTTTGCATTGATTATGATGCTAGAAGAGTATTGGCACTCTAAAGATACTTCTTAACAAGCATTCCTACTTTTTAAAGCCAATTTATCAATGTGTTGGCAATGATAACATATGGCAATCCTTCATGTTGATGTAGTATCTGGAAGGCTAACTATTGTGTCATCCTGATCCTGTTGATTTTAGAGTGAGAGTCAATGACTCTGGGAACACCACATGGGTTTAAACACAAGAAGATGGAAATCAGGCACACCAAAAATATATTTTCCCAAGAAGGAGTGTAATATTTGCAAATGTATATTCTAACCAATCATATGCCAGTGTTCAAATTGTCTGGTGACCATTGTCTGAGTCAGTTGGTAGTTTGCTTCTCTCTGTGAGTAATGGTCATCCAGCAGCTTGCTGTATTATAATAAAACCAGCACCACACTTCTCCTTAGTTCTCAATCACAGAGGCATTGGTGCAAATGCCTTAGCAACACGAAACATGAACATTACATGGTGTCAGAAGTGGGATATGAACCCACGTCTCCATTTGGAAAAGGCCAGAGTGGACCAGAAAGATCCATATTTCAGTATCCTGGATTATTGCAAAAGCCCTATTGATCATTTAAAGCGACCGGCAGAGCTGCTTTTGAGTCGCCGCCTAAGATCCTTGCTTCCATCTAGCAACCAACAGCTTTTGCCCACAATCGTAAATCACAAGGAAGTCATAACCAGAAGGCTACATAGTCAGCATCTTCAGAGGAGCTACTACTACAACAAGTCAGCAAGACCATTATCACAACTTGCTGATGGGCAGACAGTTCGTGTACAGCAGTGTTTCCCAAACCTCTCCTCAGGACCCTCAACCAGGCCAGATTTTGCAGATCACCTTCGGGAAAAGCAGACTAAATCCTACAATCACTGAGCAGCAAATCATATCACCTGTGCTGTGCTTCAGATATCTGGAAAACCTGGCGAGGCGGAGGGTCCTGAGGACAGATTTGGGAAACACTGGTGTACAGAAACATGGTCAGTGGCACCCAGTAGTCATCACCAAAGCAAAATTGTTTATTGCTGCAATTGAAAATAATAAACATTTTAATACATATTTAATAAAAACGTGAATATTTTTTTCCATTGAAAACTATTGTGGAAAAAAGCCTTGTTTCTTTAAAATAAGTTAGGAGACTTTCATTTTATTGGTAGTAATCTGTTTGCTATTCTGAAATAACCAATAAAAAAACAAAATAACTCATAAAACTGAAATACAAATCAATCCAAAATACAAAATTACTCACGAAAAAATGAAAAAATCTAAATAACCCATTGAAACAGAATGTCAAATTGATCCGAAATTAAACTAAACAAAACCAGAACCTGTCCGAAAGGACCCGAAATGAAAAAAGAGACCAGAAAATAACGAACCGAAATGAAACAAAAAAAAACGGCATGCACATCTCTAATATAAATTATACATACATTTTTTACACTCTTTGCTTTTCCACATTCTTCAACGCTATATAAAACTATAGGCGTCTATTAATCCTCTGTGAAAGTCGCCACATTGTCAACCCCACAGGGAATGATAGAAAACGTTTCCTTACATTCAGATGCTAGTTAACACCCTTAAGGACCACTGATGTACATAGTACGTCTGAGGGAAAATTCCCCTTAAGGACCAAGGATGTACAATGTATGTCATGGTCCTTTACCCCTCCCCTCTCTATACTCACCTCTCTGGCCGGGGTCCCACGTCAGTCTGGCTTCCTTGAAGCCGGCCCAACGATTTTATAGGCCCCAGCCATCAAGGTGACATCATCACTGTACGTGATGACATCACTTTCAGGCATCCCCTGCCAGGGCTGGACTGGGACAAAAAATCAGCCCTGGACTTCATCCAGACCGGCCCACTTTAATTATGCAAACATGCACAAAAATAGTATATGAGCCAACCGGATCGCTCATCCAAGCACTCTACAGATATTGGAGTTGCGGCAGAGTGATTGTGTAAAGCAGCGCAGCGGCACAGAGGTTGAGTGTGCACCATGTCTTAAGGTGAGGCGGATGCCCAGCGGGACTCCTCGGCACGGTGGCCCCAATATGAGACTGTGTCAGACTGTTCTGTTTTACAGATGGTGAGGAAGTTCTCACCTCACCCATTAAGGGCAGTACAAGCCACGTGGTGAACCAACATTCACACTGGCCCACTGAGCCATCGGCCCACCGGGAATCTCCCTGTAGTCCCTATGGCCAGTACATGCCTGTCCCCTGCTTCCTGTGGAGTGCCCCTGTTTGTATAAATACTGCTGTGTATTTTATAACCGTGTTCATGTGACAAATGCAAGAGTATAGTTGTATGCAATATCAATCTATGTAAATGCATGTGTCTGTCTAGTTCTGTATAGTAATTGAGGTTTGTAAATTCAACAGTTCATTTATATGAATTTAACCCTTTCGCTGCTGAGGCTTTTCACACCTCTGTGCTGAGGTCATTTTTACCGCTTTCGCTCATCATGTTTAACTGCGTTTTGTAGCCATATTTTGATATATGACCCAGACATATTATATATCGTTCTTTCCGGCAGACTCGGCAGATTCATAATATGTCATTATTATATGTATACGTTATGTCATGTCTGTATATTATAACAAAAAATGCAATAAAATTTGAATTTTCAATAATTTATTATGTGTAAAGTGGTTTTTTTCACATTTTAACATGCGATCGTTTGCGGTTATATTTTGTATGGGGTGCGCTTGTTAAAAAAATTAGAAATGGGGTCTCGTTACATTTTTTTTTGGGGAAAATTTTGCTTTTTTTAACAAACGCACCGCATACAAAAATCATTAGTGCAGCATTATTGTGCACATTATAAATTAAATGGGAACAATATTGCTGCATTAACAAAACAAAAACAAAAAAAAACTTGTTTATTTTTTTTTAGAATTATTTTTTTAAATATTTTTATTTTTTTATTTTTATTTTTATTTTTGGGGACCTGCATAAAAACAAAAAGGGGACCTGCCTATAAAATACAGGACCTGCCTAGAAAAAAATGGGGACCTGCATATAAACAAAAAGGGGACCTGCCTATAAAAAACGGGACCTGCATAAAAACAAAAAGGGGACCTTCCTAGAAAAATGGGATCTGCATAAAAACAAAAAGGGGACCTGCCTAGAAAGAAAAAACAGGACCTGCCTAGATAAAAAAGGGGACCTGCCTAAAAACAAATGGGGACCTGCCTAGAAACAGGGTGGACCTGCCTAGAAAAAAACGGGACCTGCATAGAAACAAAAAGGGGACCTGCCTAGAAAAAAAACATTAGCTGCCTAGAAACAAAAAGGGGGACCTGCCTAGAAACAAAAAGGGGACCTGCCTAGATTAAAAAAAACAGGACCTGCCTAGAAACAAAAAACAGGACCTGCCTAGAAAAAAAAGGAGACCTGCCTAGATAAAAAACCTGCATAAAAACAAAAATGGGGAGGCCATGGTGTAATGAAGAATGGGATTGTGTCAAAAAGGCTGTGGAGCTCTCATACGATCATACACACCGCACATTACTGTGAGTTTTATTGCTATGGAGCTCTGTGATACACTCATACACACCGCACATTACTGAGAGTTTTATTGCTGTGGAGCTCTGTGATACACTCATACACACTGCACATTACTGTGAGTTTTATTGCTGTGGACCTCTGTACTGTGCAGTGTGTCAGTAATGTACAGTATCTATTAGGCTAGGGTCAGACGAACGCATTTTTCATGTTGTCCGTGAAAAAGTGCGTTCGAACGAATGGACGTATTTTTTCACGGAATACGCGATAGCGGTCATACGATGCGCATTTTCGTCCGTGATTTTGTACGGATCATCAATAAAACCCTTTTTGCGTCTGGACGTTATGTTGGCCGGACGTGTGCAGCGTCTGACGTCTCCCAATCACGCAAACACGCCGCTATCCGGACGCAGCGCACTCTGTACGTCAGTAGTAGCGGTTTGACGTTCTAGAAAAAATGCGTTCGTTTGCCACTTGCGTTGTGCGGATGGACTTTCGTGCGGCCGTTCTTCGTATGTTACCCGGCATTGGACGTCATTTGCTGCTAGCACGGCCGTGATTTCGTGCGGTTAAACGCACGTTAAAAATGCTTTCGTCTGACCTTAGCCTTAAAGTGATCGTCTGTTTCCCTCGTTTGTCACAGGGACTTTCTGTGCCGTGGTGCAGGCTTAGCTGCAATGAGTGGGTGATGGATGCTGTGGCAGAATACTGGCCATCTGTACGTCTGGGTCCAAATGGATTATTTTTTACAGAATTTTCAAAAAGATTATTTTATGAGTTCATAAATAAATTCTTTAGTACAATAATGTACAGTACATGTGGATGTTGGGTGGGGTTTTGTGTGGGTGCAGCACAAGGGGACCCCATGATCTCCAATTGCCCAGGGGCCCCATTAGTTGTCCGCCCCTGATTCCCTTTATTCCCACTCCTATTGATACGCTATTTTATATTCCTACCATTATCCTACATTAGTCACTTACCTGGACTCCCAAAGTCTCTACCCAACATTACCTCCCCCCCCTCTGACATCCTTCACGTCACTTTTTAGTCACAAAATTACAAACTTGTAAAGTTACAAATTTAGACACAAAAACATTAGAAGTCTATTTGCTTCCCCCAGGAATTGCGTTTAACACATTGTGACTTATAGGATATCAATGAAAGTATTTACAGGACAACACGGATCATTCTTTCCACACGTTAACACAAATTTATAGATTTTTTGCTAAAGACCCCAAGGAACCTGAAATGACCAATCTCTTTTGTGGTTGAAATAAATTACATTTTCACATTATAGCCAAGTGTTTAAGCTAAGCAGTTGATTGTAGTGAATTGAGACATTAATTGCAGACTGTCATGGTTATTCAAAGAGAATCGAAAAGCAACCACACGTTCGGTGACTTTTTGTTCTCTTTAATTCGGTTCGATTTGGCGATCCCATTTCGGCGACCCTACGGTGTATCCAGCAAGAATTTCAGGGAAAAGTTACCACAAACCCGCCGAAAACTCACCGCAAAACGAGGGCGAACGCACACCGAAAGCCGCAAAAACATCTGGATTAACCCGCCAAAAACGCCGGAAAAACCCGAGCAGGAGCCGATCACACGCAGCGCAGCCGCCGGAAAAAGCTGACACCGCAGACGAATGGAGTGAATAAATTAAAAAAACTGTTCGCTTGAATATTTGAAAAGTGAAACGCTGTTTGCAAACAAACTACTGAGCGAAAATGTCTGAAATTTGCATATGAGGTCCAGGGAATGATAATAAAAAGGGCTGTTACAGAAAAAATAAGTAAAGTTAAAAAAAATGCTTAAAATATCCTATAAAATCTATAAATAAAGAGACTCTTTACTGCAGAATATTATAATCAACGGTTTATTAGATATTGAATTAAAAGGGGAATATTTTTAACATTGAAGCCTATGGGATTCGCTTGAATAAACGTGCCGAATTAAACCACCGAATGACAGGGCATTTAGGGAACCTTTCACTGCTGGTTTTTGTTCTCTGAATAGTCAAAGCATTGCTTCTCTATGGGGATTTCACTGCCCTCGAACAGGCACCGTATTTGCAGGCAATTCGCCAAGATTCCCCCTGCCACAAGGGCCGCCTTGCCCTGTATACAAAAAAAATTATATTTACAATTATTTAGACCCCTGTATCGCTGGAGCCTTATGGGCCAGAAGGACATAGAGTATAACCTTTCCACTGATACAAAACATGATCAAGTGAATTTAAAAATAAATAAGTTTTTTTTTCCTAACGTAGCAGTATTCACATTACAATTATGAATTGAACAATGATTCTGCACTAATTCACCTGTACTTCAGTCAGGAGAGGCAGGGGACTTTGGAACCCTGCATCTCTGGTTTTTACATTGCGCAAGGTCAAATGTCTTTTGAAAGGTCAGTGTCTGGTCTTTCCAACAATACCAAAAATGATCATGTAATGTGTAAAAGTAAAAACTTGGAGAAAAAAAGAATGAAAAATTTACCTTTTTTTCTGTTTTAAGGCAGTGGCATGATATGCTTTGACAAATAAAACAAATATTTTGAATCTGCTAAGTCTGCTGGGTCCTACAATAATCATGAAGCAGGACCAGCAACTATTCTTGAGACACAGAAAACAAGTGCACCAAATGTTCAAGATGTATTTGGCGGGTGCCGGACAAAATCCCTACAGCCAGGTTCCCTAATGCACCAACATCCCGACGGCCAACGTCCAGACAGAACAAGTGCCGGACATCCCAACTTCCCTACATGGCCAACTTCCAGACATCCATAATCCCAGCGGCTAACCCTAAAACTAACACCCTTAACCTAGGTTTAAGGGGGTTAGGGCTAGGTTTAGGGGGGTTAGGACTAGGTTTAGGTGGGTTAAGGCTAGGTTTAGGGGGGTTAGGGTTATGGTTAGATTTAAGGGGGTTAGGGCTAGGTTTAGGGGGTTAGGGTTAGGTTTAGGGGGTTAGGGTTAGGGCTAGATTTAGGGGGGTTAGGGCTAGGGCTAGGTTTAGCGGAGTTAAAGCTAGGTCTAGGTTTAGGGGGTTAGGGCTAAGTTTAGGGGGTTAGGGTTATGATTAGGTTTAGGGGGTTAGGGCTAGGGCTTGGTTTAGGGGTTTAGGGCTAGGGCTAGGTTTAGGGGTTAGGGGTTAGGGCTAGGGCTAGGTTTAGGGGGGTTAGGGCTAGGTTTAGGGATTTAGGGTTAGGGCTAGATTTAGAGGGTTAGGGCTCGGTTTAGGGGGTTAGGGCTAGATTTAGGGGTTAAGGTTAGGGCTAGCTTTAGGGGGGTTAGGGAGTTAGGGTTAGGGCTAGGGTTAGGGCTAGGTTTGGGGGTTAGGGTTAGGGCTGGGTTTAGGGGGTTAGGGTTAGGGTTAGGGCTAGGTTTAGGGGGTTAGGGTTAGGGCTACGTTTAGGAGGTTAGGGAGTAGGGTTACTGTTAGCCGCTGGGATTTTGGATGTCTGGAAGTTGCCCGGCAGGGAGTTGTCTGTGTAGGGAAGTTGGCCATCAGGGAGTTGTCTGTGTAGGGAAGTTGGCCGTCGGGACATTGGCATTAGGGAACCTGGTTGTAGGGATTTCGACCCAAACCCGTATTTGGCACATTTCTTGGAAAAATTGGTAACGTTTCAGCCCTATGTGAGCCTTTCTCAAGCCTTAAGGTCTGAAAACTGTGGATCCTACAATTATACAGAACTTCCAATACTATTTAAAAATTAGCAAAAAATGGCAAAAATTTAGCTCAGCACAGGGGAGCAAAATGCCTCAGCAGTACAGTAGTTAAGGAAAAATATGAGCTACCGACAAAGCTCATATTATAATTGTGTTGTGTTCAGTGGCGATTCTAGGAATAATATTTAGGGGGGGCACATAAGATACCGCAGTCAAAACTGGGGGGGGTGGGGCATTAATAATTTTCACCACTTAGGCTGGGGTCAGACCAGCGCACTTTTAACGTGCGTTCTGGCGCACATAATTACGGCCGCACTAGCAGCAGATGACGGGCAATGACGGACAATATACGATGTACGGCCGCACAAAAGTCCGGCCGTGCAACGCAAGTGGAATTTGAAAGCATTTTTCTGAGAACGCTGAACCGCTAGTACTGACGTACTGAGTGCGCAGCTGCGGCATAGCGGCATGTGTGCGAGATTAGGAGATGTCAGACACTGCTAATGTCCAGCCTACATAACGTCCAGACGCAAAAAGAGTTTCATTGATGATCCGTACAAAATCACGCCCGAAAATGCACGTCGTCTGACCGTTTTTGCGCATTCCGTGAAAAAATACATCAATGCGTTCGGACGCACTTTTTCACGTTCGCGGGGAAAAATGCTTTCGTCTGACCCTAGCCTAAATCATACCACTGAATAAAAGTAAGGGCCCTATCACCTGCTGTGAACTAAAATACCATCACTAATTTAGTGTGAGTTGCTAAAACTTAGTGCCTGATGACCTACTAACAGATCACCTTGTCAGTGGTAGTCCGTGTACAAGGTCATTTGGCGCATGCAAGGGAAATGCTAAGACCCGGGCTGAGACCCAGTGCTAATGCGGTTGTGAACAGGATAGAACGGTTTTTTTTCCAGTTCAGAGTGCCGGGCCATACCTATCCCCTGCCCTCACAAGCTTGAATACGAACACATCCAGTGAATAATCACACCCCTGCATTATTAAAATCCTCCAAGGTGGCCGTATCATCCATGTTTATATGCACACACATATGTCCCTTTAAAACATGGCCCACACGGTCACCCTAATAATCAACCGTTTACATACTATGAATAACCCCCAGCATAAAATGTTTAAAATTAGGCAATATATTAGTATTAGGATATATTTATTTATTTATAAAGGATTTTACCAGGAAGGATACATTGAGATTTCTCTCGTTTTCAAGTATGTCCTGGGTTCAAGAACATTGAAGTGTTACAGTTACAGAAATACAAAGTAATACAATGCAAGATATAAAAAAAAAACAACACAAATTTACAGATTAACAGAATATAATAATGTAGGAAATAGTCATTATGTTACATGTTTACAGGTGCATTCTGTATTGAGGTATGTTAGTAAGGAGCTCTTGAGTGACTTAAGACTGGGGGAAGATTTGATGGTGTCTGGGAGGTTATTCCATAATTGTGGTGCTCTGTAGGAAAATGAGGACCGAGCCACTGTCTTTTTGTATTGTGGTATTGCAAGTAAGGTGCTGGTCCTGGATTGGAGGTTATATGTGGATAAAGGATACATTTATAATAGAGCCTACTGCAACAGCAACGACATTGCTGACCAGATCCATTACTATGGTGTATGGGGCCAAGAGAACACCTGTGCTGTATTCCTTTCAATTGCTTATTAATTTTGGGCGAGGACCTGGTTTTCTGTTTTTTTGGAGTTAGCACCAGGGTTGAGCAGTAGGTAAAATGTTGCAATTAGCGTCCCTCAAAAAATTAGCGCTGGCACCAAGTGATCTGTTACAAAATCGCTAGAGATCTCTAGTGCTCCCTGTGGCAGATTAGAGCTGTATTTCTATCTATATAAGGGTCTGCCTGTATATATGTGTCTATCTGCCTGTTTATACATATCTCCTCCATATAGAGTTATATTCATATTTGTGTCTGACCATTTTGATTACATTTCAGCTGTTGAGGAAGACCTGTTAAAATGGTTAGCTTTCTCCCTTGGGGGGAGGATATAACACGTAGCTGTAAAAAGGGAATGTCCTTTGTACTCTTACATAGTACTCACACCTTGGCAGCCAGCCCGGCACCAAGATTTGGACACAATCTTCAAAGACAGGAAGCACATCCTTGATCTCTAAGGGGGGTCTGGGGGGAAGAGGGACACCTTTGGGCAATTAAAGATTAATTGACATACGCTGTAGCAAAGGTGACTCTGGGAAATGTAGTGCAGGACACTGGACCATTTGGGGGTGGGCTGGAAGGAGCAGGAAGTGTATAAATTCTGAAAACTGGCCATGTGCTGGGGCTGATCACTTGGGGTACCTTCGAAAGAGGACTGATCTGTCGATGCTCTATCTCCAGGCTCCAGGAGACCATTGATGCTAGCTTACTGAATAGCTCTTCGTAAGTAATTGCTCTATGGTTCACCCTTTTTCTTTTATTTTCTGTGTAGTGTGTAATTAATTGATTTATTCTAGTTATAATTTTTTATGTAACAAAGCACTGTGATTTTTCTATCATAAATAAACAAAAAGTATTTAAGTTTGACTCTGGCTGATGAAATCGACGCTAACTAAGAGATTGGGAGTATTGCTATTTGCTTTAAGCTCGGTTATATATATAAGAAATTGCGAGTTGCGGTCGTCAGGAGACAGTGCGGTTGTTTAAGCCCGGCGTCTCCAGTCGCGACGCGCGTGGTGTCCATGAGGACTGGTGGCAGCGTTACTAATAGAATAGGAAAAAGAGACTGCAGGGATTGTGGGAGACGTAATTAGTACGCGCTTCAGGAGAAGTCTTGTACTGCGTTGCAATTCTGGGATCAGTATATCGCGCTCTATGTGCCTGTTGTGAGAGAAAGTGTGGCCGGGACGGGTAGATAAGCGCGCATAATTATCTGGGTCTAGGATAGACAGATAGTGAGCGGCTTAACCCGGCGTCTTTGTGCAGCAGCGCGCGTAGTGGTCGTGACACTCCCCATGTTAAGTAAAGGACGCAGAAAGTACAGTAAGCTTGCGGTACAAATCGCTAATAGCAACGCGCTAAATGACTTTTCCAGTTTGTAGCGGGAGGCAAACAATCTGTTAGTCCGGCACTAGACTGAATTTACCTGGCGCTAACGAAAAACCATGCAAACGCAAGGGTTAGCTCACACCAGGTAATAGTGCCCTAAATAAGTATATATAAATAAGATTCCAAAACCCCAGAGTAATGTGATGCAATGATGCCTTTTAATTGTACTAACCTGATACATAAATTCAATATTTATTTGCTGCAATCCGGCAGTTTTCGCTGAATGTCTGATAGCTGCTTCAGCGACTCCGCTTTTAGCAAACTACAGTGACCATTCGCTAAATAGGGAATTCACCATATTTTCGGCAAAATGAATTCCCCGAAATGTGAAGAAAAGCAGAGGATCTAAAGATGATTAGACCCTTTAGATTCTAACTGCCATAATAACCCCTAAAATGCCATAAAACAGGGAAATACAATAAAAATAACAAACAATATGGCATTTAGCCTACCCCTTAACACCTAAAATGCCATTAATCAAGGGAAAACATGAAATGAATACACTGAGGCATGTAGCCTACCCATTAACCCCTAAAATGCCATTAGTCAAGAAAAAAATAAAATGTATACTGTGAGGGATGAAGCCTACCCATTAACCCTTAATATACAACTAAACCAAGGCAAAAACTAACATAATACAAAATGTAATGTGTAGTCTGAACATTAACCACTTCACTGCTGAGCCATTTCAACCCTGTGAAAATGTTTAAGTTTAAGTGCATGTTATTATTTAATGTTTTATGACTTTTACTTCACACTGAATATGATCATGTTGGGTATCATTGGAAAGGCCAGAATCTACCCTTTCCAATGCCACCTATATCGTCCATATACGATGTGCAGGAACGGAGATATGGCAGACCGAAAAAGTGTGAGAAGCAGGATGCTGATTTTTGGTGGGGGGCACATGGGGGGCAAGGAATAACCTAGGGGGGCAATTGCCCCCCCTTGCCCCCTGTAGAGACGCCTGTGGTTGTGTATAATGTTGTTTCCCAACTTTTTAATTTAAACCAACTCTGCCCTATCTCCGATTTACAGGGCTATTCAGAGAGAGACGATCTGGCCCTGAAACAGCACCAAAAAGTGAATTTCCCGTAAGGTGCAATTTTGTGGCTACTCAGCTATTCAGAAAGCAGGCAGTTCGCCATATTTTGGCGAATTGGCAGCGAAATACAGTGCTGTTTGGCGGCAGTGAAAGTCCCCATAGAGAAGCAATGGTTAATCTATTCAGAGAACACTGAACAGCAGTGAAATGCCCTGATGTTCGGTGGTTTCATTCGGCAGGTTTAATCAGGCGAATCCCATGTTAAAATATTCCTGTTTTTCTTGAATATCTATTAAACTGTTTTATTCTTTTGAGATGCAGCAAAAAGTCTCGTTATTTATTTATTTTTTGGATTTTTTTAAGCATTTTATATTATTTTTTTATTAGCATAACGTGAGCGTTAACGTTTGCCTTAGGACTGTAATAGAGCCCATAGTCTGGAAGTTGAAGGAGTAGTTTAAATTATATTTATATTATATAAACATTAACCATTGTGATGTGCATATACAGCTATTCCTGCTAAGCTAATTATTTTTAATAGGATCACTTTATTAAAATACACAATACATTGACTCAAAAATGTGCAAAGAAATGTGAAAAGAGCATATTTGGCAATGGGACAGGATCAAGGGTTCAGTGTTAGGCCACGTAGTCTGCTAGCTAATGTACTGCTCTATTTGAGTCCTTTCTATTATTAAACTGCGCACACTTATGCTCATTATTCTAGTCACATAAATGCTAGGATGTATGGCATGGATTATTTATTACCTACCTGGTGAAAAACATAAAAGTTAATCATTCTAGCTTTTTTAATATAATGTTTCTCTTGTATAAAAGATGCTATACAGCGGATTTTGTAAACCTGGAAGTCATATCCAATGCATTAGAAATGTCCTTCAAAGCATCAGATGGTCCCTCATAAGGCTTATTTTATTGCTTTTGAAACAACAACCTAAAGTAAATCCTAATATAGAATAATTAATTTGGATAAAAGAACGGTAAATAAACATGCAAAGGTACCTTGTGTCCTCTAGAGCCATCACCTGCTAATGATTGCTTAAGATTGATGTATATGTAGTGCGAGAGACCTGGATGCTTTCCATAGAACCACAGGCATTTAAATTGGAAGCTATGATGATGTGCAGATTGAAGTCGCCCACGGCTACCAGACGTTAACATGCAGCAATCTGTACAAGGAGGAGATCTGCAAGCTATGAATTCTGGCTGACTTGTTGTGCAATACTTGACACTTACCCAGATCTTACTGTTTATTATAAGATCAATGCAATGCAGAGCTGAGGATCTCACTAATATTCTATAATTCTTACAAACATTGCTTTTTGTCTGATATTCCTTGTATTAAATAAAAAAAATCTACTTTATACCTTAAGGCTGGGGTCAGACGAGCGTGATTTCTACGGACTGTACGTCCGTGCAGTACGGACATCGTCAGTACGGATGACGCAGTAGTGGTCACACAGTCCGTTTTTTCACTGAAGTTATTTTTGACGGATGTAGGAGGGAAAAATAAATTACAATGAAAAAACATTCTGTCCGTCAAAAATGCTGGAAGTATAAATGCAGTCCGTCTGACCTCGCTCCATCACTCACACACAAAGCTA
The DNA here is from genome assembly GCA_009667805.1 of Leptobrachium leishanense. NCBI lineage: Eukaryota > Metazoa > Chordata > Amphibia > Anura > Megophryidae > Leptobrachium > Leptobrachium leishanense. The sequence continues at coordinate 89,043,502 of CM019070.1, read as the reverse complement.
TGCAGACGTTGTGGACGCAGCGCACTCCGCACGTCCGTTCTAGCAGTATTACGTTCTTGCCTAACCTGCGTCCGTTTGCCGCGGCCGTTGTGCGTCCGCAGTTCAGTGCGGATGTACTTCATGTGTCAGGCTCCAATGGACTTTCTTTCATGCTATCACGGACGTACTTTTAGGCGCAATCACGGACGTGAACACTACGCTCGTCTGACACCAGCCTTATATACTGCACTTATAAAGATTGAGGAGCAGATTGTCTACTCTAGGCGGTGCTGTGGGATACTTCAGTTCACATCATAAATTTTCAAAAGGTTTTTCAAAAAATATTTTATATTATATAAATATAATTTTTTTCACAGGTGATAGTTTTGAAAAAGTTGAAAATCCATTTAAGTATGTCCTGAGATAGGCCAGGAAAATTATTTGTTACAATAGGGGTTATTCAGAGAGCATCGAAATGTCGCCGACATTTCAGTGCCCTTTCATTCCCCACACTTCGGGACAATTCGGCGATTCTAGTTAGCTGACTCTGCGGTGTATTCAAGTACAGCTGCAGGATCCCCGAAGTGCAGGGAAAACCTGCCGCAAACCCGACGAACACTCACTGAAGACCCACAGAAACCACCGCAAAAACCACGCCGAGCACGACGGAAAAAGCCGATGAGCCGCCGATCACATTGCAGACCAGCCACCGGAAAAAGCCAATAAGCGGACGAATGGGGTAAAAAAAAACAGTACACTAGAAAGTTTCAAAATTGAAATGCTGTTTGCAAAAAAACATTGACTGAAAATGTCTGGAATTTACATATAATATCCAATGAATGTTAATAAAGAGGGCTGTTACAGAAAAAAGAAAAAACGCTTAAAAAAAACCAAAAAAAAAAGAAAACAATGTTGGCAAAAAAAATCCTGAAAAATGCCCAAAAGATCCTAGAAATAAATAAATAGACTTTTTACTGCAGAATAAATTAATAAATGGTTTATTATATATTGAATTAAAACAGGAGTATTTTTAACATTGAAGCCTATGGAATTCGCCTGAATAAACCTGCCAAATGAAAACACCGAACAGCAGGACATTTTGGCAACTTTTCACTGCTGTTCAGTGTTCTCTGAATAGATGAACCATTGCTTCTCTATGGGGGATTTCACTGCCGTCAAACTGCACCGTACGTGCAGGCAATTCGCCAAAATTTGGCAAACTGCCTGCTCTCTGAATAGCTGAATGGCCCCGAAATGCCACTGTACACTGAATTTCAGTGTTTCATTTTGGTGACATTTTGGACCTCTCTGTATAACCCCTATTGTTATAGATACATATTATGAGGGTTTTTCCGAGAAAGGTGAAGCTCTGGAGAACTTTTGGAGAAGTGAAAATTCTAGGTCAGAATAGTTGATTGAGTGAGATAAATGGGAGAATTTTTCTGGTTTGGCTATTTTGACCTAGAATTTTCACTTCTCCAAATTTCACCAGATTTTCCCCTTTCTCTGAATAACCCTGTATGTTATGTATATGAAAAAAAAGCAAGATCCCAACAACGATCTGCTACATAAATCAAATTCATTTACAATATGCACTTTGAGAAATGAAAGAGTTAAAATGGATGAGCTGGCAAGTCCTGGCTTATGGTATAAGCGGAAACAAGTAGCCCTTTCACGACTAAAACAAATTAATAAATACCAATGCCCACTGTTGACCACACTCTCTTGCTCCTCACGCTGTGTCAACTTGGCCTCAGTGACACCTTACAAATCATATTGTTAGGTAAGAGGCAGGAGCCAGAATACTGTGTTTCACAGAAATTGTAAGTGATTTTAATTGATGCTAATTTAGGACTCATAAATACCCTATAAATTAGCCGATTAGCCAAATGGAAACCTCAATCCCAAAGTGCTTATTCTATAGACAGCGTCATGATTATCACATTGCTTTTAATCAGTAGACTAGTGGGGAGGTTGTGGTCCACAAATCCTATATGCTAGTAGTTCATGTGGAAACTGCCTCCCTACACCCCTTATTAGCCTCCTCTTAAACTGAATAAATAATAATGTAAAAATTATATATTTTATGGGCTTTAAATGTCAAGTCTTTTGTTACTCAGTGGTCGTGCTGAATTAGCAGCCATTTGTATTTTATTCATAGCATGTTTGCAACAAGGAGTATCAATAAAAGTATAAATGTTTGATGCGCAGTGTAGTTTTACAGTAAATAGAGCTGGGCATCTGTGTTTATTTACCAGAAGAACTCGAGTCTGTGTGTGTGTGTGTGAATTATCCATGCAGGTATGCAGGACTATTAAACCCTTTCCTACTTAGATCGAGATATCTCAGGTTTCAAAAGGCAACATCTGGTGCTCCACTATCAAGATATCTCGATTTGTGTTTATTTACCAGATGAACTCGAGTCTGCGTGTGTGTGTGTGAATTATCCATACAGGTATGCAGGACTCTTAAACCCTTTCCTACTTAGATCGAGATATCTCAGGCTTCAAAAGGCAACATCTGGTGCTCCGCTATCAAGATATCTCGATTTGTGTTTATTTACCAGATGAACTCGAGTCTGTGTGTGTGTGTGAATTATCCATGCAGGTATGCAGGACTATTAAACCCTTTCCTACTTAGATCTAGATATCTCAGGCTTCATAAGGCAACATCTGGTGCTCCGCTATCAAGATATCTCGTTTTGTGTTTATTTACCAGATGAACTCGAGTCTGCGTGTGTGTGTGTGAATTATCCATACAGGTATGCAGGACTATTAAACCCTTTCCTACTTAGATCTAGATATCTCAGGCTTCATAAGGCAACATCTGGTGCTCCGCTATCAAGATATCTCGATTTGTGTTTATTTACCAGATGAACTCGAGTCTGTGTGTGTGTGTGTGAATTATCCATGCAGGTATGCAGGATTATTAAACCCTTTCCTACTTAGATCTAGATATCTCAGGCTTCATAACGCAACATCTGGTGCTCCGCTATCAAGATATCTCGTTTTGTGTTTATTTACCAGATGAACTCGAGTCTGCGTGTGTGTGTGAATTATCCATACAGGTATGCAGGACTATTAAACCCTTTCCTACTTAGATCGAGATATCTCAGGCTTCAAAAGGCAACATCTGGTGCTCCGCTATCAAGATATCTCGATTTGTGTTTATTTACCAGATGAACTCGAGTCTGTGTGTGTGTGTGAATTATCCATGCAGGTATGTAGGACTATTAAACCCTTTCCTACTTAGATCTAGATATCTCAGGCTTCAAAGGCAACATCTGGTGCTCCGCTATCAAGATATCTCGATTTGTGTTTATTTACCAGATGAACTCGAGTCTGCGTGTGTGTGTGTGAATTATCCATACAGGTATGCAGGACTATTAAACCCTTTCCTACTTAGATCGAGATATCTCAGGCTTCAAAAGGCAACATCTGGTGCTCCGCTATCAAGATATCTCGATTTGTGTTTATTTACCAGATGAACTCGAGTCTGTGTGTGTGTGTGAATTATCCATGCAGGTATGTAGGACTATTAAACCCTTTCCTACTTAGATCGAGATATCTCAGGCTTCATAACGCAACATCTGGTGCTCCGCTATCAAGATATCTCGATTTGTGTTTATTTACCAGATGAACTTGATTCTGTGTGTGTGTGTGTGTGAATTATCCATGCAGGACTCTTAGGCTAGGGTCAGACTAACGCATTTTTCACGTTGTCCGTGAAAAAGTGCGTTCGAACGAATGGACGTATTTTTTCACGGAATACGCGATAGCGGTCATACGATGCGCAGTTTCATCCGTGATTTTGTACAGATCATCAATAAAACACTTTTTGGGTTTGGACGTTATGTTGGCCGGACATTAGCAGCGTCTGACGTCTCCTAATCACGCACACACGCTGCTATGCGGCCGCAGCGCACTCTGTACGTCAGTACTAGTGGTTTCACGTTCTCGAAAAAATGCGTTTGTTTGCCGCTTGCGTTGCGCGGCCGCACTTTTGTGCGACTGTACTTCGTATATTGGCCGTCATTGCCCGGCATCTGCTGCTAGCACGGCCGTGATTATGTGCGGCTGCACGCGCGTTCGCACTGCCTCAGTCTGACCCCAGCCTTAAACCCTTTCCTACTTAGATCGAGATATCTCAGGCTTCAAAAGGCAACATCTGGTGCTTCGATATCAAGATATCTTGATCTGCTGATCTGCAGCCCAAAAGCAAATGAAATTTGTTTGCTGCAAACTAATTTTGTTTGCTTTTGGGCTGCAAAAAGTGCCTCCAAAGTTTTAATCCTGTGGGTTATCTGTGAGAGATAAAACTGTAAAATCAGCTGATGAATTCTTTGAAATATCGAGCTTTCGGCAGCTGATGCAGGGGAAAAGAAAAATAGACCTGCAGCTCAAACCTCTGTAACTCATTTTGGCAGTACATCATGCCAATGGAGAGCGGCAGTGTAACTATTTATTACTGTATAAAAAGCTAAAAAATATTTTACAAAAAACCACTGGTTTCTGACAATGTTATTTTGAAAAATCACTTGGTAGTAAAGGGGTTAAGTTGAGTAATATATATACTTCATCTTCAACAGCACAAACAAATGATTATATTTTGTGAGTTTGATTAAAGATCAATACAATTGTCATGCGGTGAATCACACTATTTGTTCTTTTTCTGGGGATATTCAGTTTGTTGTATTGTTTATGTGTATGCTTGCAGATGCTTGTGTATCATTGAAGTGATGTATTAGTATGACAGCAATTTTGAACTTGTGACAGGGAGATAGTTTGCCTAGAATTGTAAACAAATATATTTGGAGGTTGAGCAAATGTATAGAAGGATTGCAAGCTTTGTATCCTCTTAAAAATTTGCGCTATTAATATAAATTTTATTTAAATGGGATTGTGTCTGTGAGAGTGGTGTCATCCCTGACGTATTTGAATTTTTGCTCTATTCACATTCAGGGTTATTCAAAGAGCACCGAATTACTGGCGAAAGGTAACTGAACGCTGAAATTCAGCGTACGGTTACCTTTCCTGGCCATTCGGCTATCCAGAGAGCAGGCAGTTTGCCAAATGTTGGCGAATTGCCTGCACATACTTTGCCTGTTCTAGGGCAGTGAAATCCCATAGAGAAGCAATGCTTCGGCTATTCAGAGAGCAAAAACCAGTAGTGAAAAGTTGCCGAATTGCCCTGCCATTCGGTGGTTTCATTCGACAGGTTTATTCAGGTGAATCCCATAGGCTTCAATGTTAAATAAATTCCTGTTTTAATCAATATCTTATAAACCGTTCATTATAATATTCTGCAGTAAAAAGTTCTTTATAGATTTTTTAGGATCTTTTAGGCATTTTTGGGATTTTTTGACAAAAGTTTTTACCGGTTTTTTTTTAAATCGTTTTTTCTTTTTTCTGTAACAGCCCTTTTTATTATCATTCATTGGATCTTATTTGTAAATTTCAGACATTTTCGTTCAGTAGTTTCTTTGCAAACAGCGTTTCACTTTTCAAACATTCAAGCGTACTGTTTTTCTTTTTTTTCACTCCATTCGTCTGTGGTGTCGGGTTTTTCCGGCGGCTGCTCTGCGCTGTGATCGGCGGCTGCTCGGGTTTCTCCGGCGTGTTCGGCGGGGTTAACCCAGATGTTTTGCGTGTTTCGGTGAGCATCATTCGTCCTGGTTTTGTGGTAAGTGTTCAACGGGTTTGCGGCGGCTTTTCCCTGCACTACGACAGCCCTGTGGTGCTTGCTGAATACACTGCAGGGTCGCCGAAATGGGATTGCCAAATCGCACCCAATTGAAGAGAACGAAAAGTCACCGAACGTGCGGTGACTTTTCGATTCTCTTTGAGTCACCCTGATAGTATAACTTCATGCAATGGTATAACACAATTTATAAAGATTTATCATTGTTCAAGTCACAATAACTGGGTATCTATCATATGTTAAACTAATGCAACCTCATGTTACTAAAGGGATTCCTTATGCATTGTGTACACTCAATGTAAGCTCAGTGGTCACACTGTCCTAAGCTCTTGATTCAGCCATCCCAGTGCAGGGCTCAGTCTGGCCCAGAACTTGACCGCTGGGCTCAGCAAAGATTTCAGGGCTTCGGAAACTTTGGGACCAAGGCACCACCAATGGCTCTCAATAACCTGCACATCCTGCCCCCTCATAGTCACATGATATGCTGCCGATTATATCAAATGGCAGCATGTCATATGTGGCCCATCGCGGAGGCAGGCCAGCGCTGGATTTACAGTAAATTTACTTCTAAACTAAAGAGTTAAAATAGGATGGGTTGGTACAGAGAGAGGGTGCATGAGGGGGGTCATTTTTAATCCCTCCATTTCTCCCCTCCAATTTTAACCCTATAGAATCCCTTTAAGCTCTGAATCAAGAGTGTGCAAACTTTTTTTAGTTGAGGGCTGGATTAATAATAATAAGTAAAATACAAGGATCATCTACAGTATATTACATAAAATGTATCAGGTGCGTAGAGACGTTAACATTACTGCCGTTCAACATTGGAGACACAGGTTCAGAGCTCTTTACAGCACAATTATCCTTGAGGAAGATACCTAATGATATATACTTGCCTACGACTCAATATCAGCTACATAAAGGGTTATTCAGAGAGCAGTGTCCTTAAAATTAGCCTGTTACAGATACTTGAGGACCAGCAATGGGCATAACTGTATCATCCCTTATACAGCGCTGTAAAATATTTGGTGTTAAATAAAGTATAAGCATAACGGTAAAACCTGCACACAGGTACATTTCTATTTTTTTTACGTTTCCATTCAGTAAGGTAGTATAAGGGAAGTATAGAAATAGAGAGACTGTATCCAGTATGAATTAGAAAAAGGCGGCATATTGTATTCATATTGTATGTACATTGGCGATCTGGATAAATACCACACTATGGGACATATTACATACTTCACCCAAACACTAGCACTCAGCTCTGGTTGCCCTAGCGTGGGCCGACCATATTACATTCCAAACTTTTGCTTTTCAGCCAGAGCATACTGTACTTTGCGCTCCCTATGCTTAACAAGGGGAGCACAAAGAGTTAATTAGCGTTAGGATTACAAAGTTTGAATGCTAATTACGTCCCACTGTGGTTAACTGAAAAGATCACTACAGCCAAGACCTGGTGCTAACTGATTCCGCATCTGCGTAATCAGTCAGCACTAGCTGCAAAAGAACACAAAACAAAGATACTCACCTCTCATCCCGCGGCGAGAACGCCAGCCCAATCCGCTTCTTCTTGCTGCTGGGAGCAGAGGGAGACTGGGGGAAAAAAGTCCCCCAGTCTCCCTCTGTGAATCACTACGCCGACCTGCAGGATCTCGCGAGGCAAAATCCTGCAGGTCATGTGACCGGTAGTGGAAGCCTCAATGGTGTCCCATGGACTCCATGGAGCGGATGCTCACGGCGATGCTTGGCACTGCCATGAGCATCCCAAGGCTTAGAGCCTCGCTATGGGTCAGGTGCTGGATTAGCGCCTGCCTGGTAATGTCACGCTAAAAAGGGGACACTAAGGAGAAACCTTCAGGCGCAGGTTTTCCTCCTTAGCGTCCCCATTTTAGCATGAAGTAAGCCCTATGTGTCAAATTTCTGTTTCCGGAAGTGCTGTGAACCTTGCATTTAGTTCTGATTACTTTACTACATCAAAGTATAAAATGGCAAATATGAAAATGAAAACTGAAAACAAGGCAGTAGTTCTTGTCTGTGTGTGAGACTGTAAATTTTATGTCGGTTTATGATAATTCATATGAAGAAATATTTAACAAAGACAATTTCAAGAAAATCCAGACTTACAGTCATAACATAATTGGAATTGAGAGCACTGAAGGGCTCAAAGCTGTTGATGCATTGATTTCGCATCCAGCAGATATTAGAATAGCTTATAATTAAACTCTAGGTATGCTTCTTTAGAGAAACTCAAGGGCACCACCAAGTGTTAAAGAGATCTCCATTTCAACACAGACAAGTTGATAGAATGCCCAAAACTAAATTGAATTTCCATGGACAAGATTTAGTGGAATGAAATATAGAGATCACTGACTGTTTTGCATGCTAGTTAATAGGTAAGTTTAACAAATTTTCTACCTATTTAAGTGTCTATGGCATTTCTTTCTGTATCAGAAATTTTTTACGGAATGACCCTGATAGACTCATGTTCACATGATCAGTATTTCCAAAAATGTACAATATTTTAAATGGTTGAGAAAAATGTAATTTTATCACCAGGCTTTGTCTTTAATGGCTGACTGTTCTTATTATTCTCAATGGGGGATGGAGCACCTTAAATATATACTATCATAAGGTTCCCTGAGCCACCAGTAATGCACAAATATTGAGATTAGACAATTGCTCCTGGCAATAGGATTGATGATGCTTACAGAAGGCAACCAGACACAGAGCCTCTGTTAACCAGCCCCCCCCCCAAATCAGGCCGTATCATCCATGTGTGATATTCTAATGTAGCAACCCCTTGTCCACTGATCTTGTAAAGCACTGCTGTATCTGTGGTTCTGTATAAATAAAAGGATAATAATAAAATGGATAACAACCCATCAAACTGAAACACTGAAAATCAGGGCATTTCGCTGGAATTTCTGTGCAATTTGGCATTCTGCGAATAGAAGATACGATATTCTTCTATGGGGCAATTTCGGTGCACCGAACAGAATTGAATTGCGGTGAACTGCACCGTAGTTTCATGTCAATTTGCCAGTATTGGCCAGAAATAGCATGCCGAACAGTGAATTTCACTGTTAAGTACATTTTCTTGGCAAGACGGAGGTAAGTGAAAAATCCCTCTTACAATAACAGTAACAGTATCCAGCTCCTGCCCCAACATCTGCTTGGATCCCCCCTTAGATATTCGAGTATTATCATTAAGCTATATCTGTATAACACAGAGATTGTTTGTCAGATTGATTTTCTGTTTATTAACCCCTTAACGCCGCAGGGCGTTCCATGCCGTCCTGCATTTGGCGGGCTTTAATGCCGCAGGACGGCATGGAACGTCCTCGGCATTAGGAGCCCAGCCGGCGGTAATACTTACCTCCCCGGCGGCTCCCATGCTGATCTGGCTTCGATGAAGCCTGATCTGCGTATTTTCAAGCCTCCCGGCGCACTGACGTCATCGCGCTGGCACGATGACGTCAGTTTCAGGCGCCCCCCCCGCCGGAGCATGGGGAAGCGCCTGGAGGGGAGGAGAGGGATCCTTCGGATCCCTCTATCTCCCCATCGCCGGGTGCTACAAGGCTGTGGCCAGCATCGCTGGAAGGGTCACAGCCTGACCTTTCCAGCGATGTATGGGGGTTAACCCATGAGTTGCCAGGTCGCGACCGGGCACTAATTTGTGCCCGATCGCGGCCTATTTCCGGTGGGGGCCGCCATCTTGGATGGCAGCCCCCACCTCTGGGTCCCCCCCCCGCGTCAACTGACTCATCGCGCCATGCGCGATGATGTCAGTTAACTGGGGAAGCCCCTAGCTGCAAAGGGATTTCCTATGGAAATCCCTTGCAGGAGATAGGGGGGTTCTTTGAACCCCTTTATCTCCTGATCGGTGGCAGCTAGGGGGTCATGCCTGATATCGATGGAAAGGTCTGAGCATGGCCTTTCCAACGATATCAAACATGACAATGAAAAAAGTAAAATAAAAGTGTAAAAAATAAAAATTAAAAAACAATTAATTAATAAAAAAATAAAAACGTGCTTTTTTTTTTTTTTTTTGATGCAGCATTATTGTTCACATTTCAATTATAATGTGAACAATGATGCTTCACCAATGATTTTTTTTGGGGGGGGGGTTTAGCTAAAATCACGTAATCCCGCCCCCCCCAAAAAAAAAAAAATGGGTTCCCAAGTCTACCCCATAGAATATAACCGCAAAGGATCGGATAATAAAATGTGAAAAAAAAAAACACTTTACACACTGTGGATGATTGAAATTTTATTGAAAATTCACATTTTTTTACATTTTTTGTTATAGCATTCTGGCAGGACATGACGTATATATATAATTATGATATATTATTAATCTGCCGAGTCTGCTGGAAAGAACGATATATAATTTGTCTGGGTGGTATAATAATACGTTACTTAAAACCGCGTTTAAACATGATGAGCAAAAACATCAGCAAACTTCACTTCCGAAAGAGCGCCAAAGTCGTAAAATTACTCCCGTCCTTAAGGGGTTAAACAATGGTTTTATTTACATATCTACAATTGCTCCATTAAAATGTATTAGGCCAAAAACAATAAACACAACCAGGCACAGGCATTTCTTCTTATGATTTTCAAGGGTTTTTGCTTCTGAACTAGAGAGATGTTTTAATTGCTGATTTATTTTTTCTATTTTAATTCTGCATCTTTTATTCTGCTGACATTCTGAATGTCCATGTTTTGTTGATGATCCTGTTGTATGTAGTCATTAACTACAGCTACTTAAAACAAGATACATTTTTATTACTTTACACCAGATTTAAATAGAGCATCACAATTTCAGTGTATTAATGCTGTTTTTACCTTACAGTATGTCGATACATATGTATGTTGCTAAGAAACCAGGGCTATCTTGACCTCTAGATTCTAAACAATAACGTCAAACATAACATCTTCGGGTTCTTTGGTTGTGACAAATGAAAACCACCACAGTGGTCTGATTTATCCAAGTGTGTGTTTTTTATGTTGTCGGACTTTTGTAGTCCTAATGTCTCCAGGGTTCCACTTGCTTAAAAAGCAGCGGAATGTATCTGCCATACGGAGGAGTGATTCATTGTCTTGTCACTACTTGTCATTATTTATAACTTGTCTGTTCCATCATATCACTTTATAGTTGATTAAAAGGTCAATGGGTTTATATTTCAGCTGTTTGGAGGCAATTATGCCATGACAAGTGTGTTTAGGGCTGATTTCTCAGCTTGAAGGATGATTGGTAAATACACAGGAAGTAGGATAAGCTCAATACGTCTAGAAACAGGAAGTGATCATTTGGAAGTTATGTTCTTTCATTAGAGATAAATTTCTGTGATTTTTGTCAAATAGCTGCAATTCAATGCGCAAAAGATAGACAAGAGATGACCCTTAATGATAACCCAGGTAAGGAATATAAATTGCAAAGAAAAATGCACTCATTTTAACCCCTTCACTACCAAGTGATATTCCAAATATCCACTGCCAGGAATCAGTTTTTTTTATTAATTAATTACACAGTAAGCAATATTTGGGAATATTCCCAATGTATTCCTTACTGTAATAGCCTATTTGGCAGGCTGATGTCACCATCTACTGGCCAAAGAGAGTTATTGCAGGTAGAACTGCAGCCTGTGGTTTCTTGACTGGGAAAGACGATGGGCCACATTACACTTGTCGCACTAAAAACGGGGATGCTAGGGAGAAAAACCTGCAGGTTTGCGTCCCATTTTAGCGCGATATTACAATGCAGGCGCTAGAACAGCTGCCTGCATTGTTATCGGCCACTAAGCCCCGGAATGCATGCGGCAGTGCTATGCGCCGCCGTGAGCATCCACTCGATGGAGTCCATAGGACTCCATTGAGGTAGACGGCGCTGGTCACATTACCCGCGGGTCAGGGTAGTGATCCGCAAGGGGTGACTGGGGGACTTTTTCCCCCCAGTCATTCCCTGCTCCCGGCGGACAGAGGAGGTGGTAGGAGCTGCGGTCCTTGCCGCGGGATGGAACGTGAGTATACAATTTATTTTGGGGGGTTACTGCTGGTGCTGACGGATTCTGCAGCACCACCCCTAGGATGACACCCAGTGCTAAAAAAAATACAAAAATATATAAATATATTTTTTACAAAGTATTTTACCAGGAAGGATACATTGAGATTTCTCAAGTTTTCAAGTATGTCCTGGGTAGGCAAGGCTTAGGCCGGCACTTTCCAGGGGGCAGCAAAAAAAGCCACCACTATGCATCCGGCACCCGCAATACTCCTTGTCAGACGGGGACAGGCATGTACTGGCCATAGGGAGATTCCCAGTGGGCCGTTGTCTCAGTGTGCCAGTGTGAATGCAGGTTCACTGCGTGGCTCGCACTGCCCTTAATGGGTGAAGTGAGAACATCCTCACTGTCTGTAAATCAGACGCAGTCTGCCGCAGTCTCATATTGGGGCCACCGCTGCGTATACGCCTCACCTTAAAACATGGTGCGCTCTCAACCTTAGTGCCGCTGCGTTGCTTTACCCAATCACTCTGCAGCAACTCCAGTATCTGTAGAGCAATTGGTAGAGCAATCTGGTTGGTTTATTGTATGTACTATTTTTGTGCGTGTGTGCATAATCAAAGTGGGCTGGCCTGGATGAAATCCAGGGCTGATTTTTTGTCCCAGTCCAGCCCTGGGCAGGGGCGAGTTGACTGGCAGACGCTGGAGCCGATCAGAACATCACGCGCAGCTTGCTGTGTGTGTACATGCACTCGAGCAGGCTACATGAACGTCAGCCACTCTTGCAGCCTGCTCAAGTGCTTGGACACACACAGCAGGCTTCGCGTGTGCGCGGGATGTTCCTATTGGCTCCGCCAGTCAGCAGTCAATGCTCTTGTTCCCGGATCCCGCAAAGCTCCTCCTTCTCGCTGACACCACGCTTCACGTGGTTGGCGCTGATGTCAGTCACACAGGATTCGGGAAGGAGCAGAACGAGGCGAGCCAAGCCACCACAGGGCCCCCCTCACCTCACCCCACTTGGACTCTCACGGAGCGGGACAACCAGGTGTGTGTGTAGACTGCACTACCCAGCCACTGCCTTTACTACGCCACAAAGTTAATGTCGCTTCTACACCACTATTACTGCACCAACTAGTCACCATGCCACTACCAGGCATTGTCACCCTCCTACACCTCAACCACTGTGCCACTACATGGGTGGAAGGCCAGATACTCTTAGACAGAGTATGTAAAGGCTGTCTGAGAGTGATAGGACTCCTATAACTCTGAGGCAGCCACTGCGCGCCGGGAATGGTCATACACAGGGCACATTATTGTGAGTTTTGTTGCTGTGCAGCTCTGTGATACAGTAATGTGCCGTGTGTATGAGTGTATCACAGAGCTGCACAGCAACAAAATGCACAGCAATGTGCCCTGTGAGTGAGCATATTACAGAGCTCCACATCAATAAATCTTACAGTAATATGTGCGGTGTGTGAGCGTATCATAGAATCCACAGCAATAAAACTCACAGTAATGTGTGCTGCACGTGTATGAGCATTCTTTGTCATATGGGAGTTCTGATTTATGAGTAAGAGTAGTTAATAAAAGAAACCGTAAAACTCGGGGGGGGGGGTGACACCATGAGTTACCGCACTGGGTGACACCAACCCTAGCGACGCCACTGAGCGAGGTCAATGTCAAGCCGCAGTCATTACACTGAGAGACTACAGAGGGAGGTCAATATCAAGCCGGGGACAGTACACTAAGAGACTACAAAATGAGTGAGAAGCACGCTATTAGGTATAGAAACCACAACAGGGCCCCAAACTGAGGAAGAAAAGGGCTTATATAGAGCCAGGCTCCTCCCCCAGGTTGACCTCATCGATGTGCACCAAAACATGCAAGCTCAATGACGTCGGACTGATGTGGTGACGCCGGTGCCTATATAAGGGCACCGGGAGCAAGTGTTCCACATCTCCACCGCTGACAGACACCTGGATGCCGTACCTTAGCCGCATTGAGCGCCCAGAGAGAAAGCGCTGGCTGCGAACACCCGACGCAGCCCGAGCACCAAGGCAACCACTGACTGCCGGTAATCCTGTAAACATGTAACATAATGACTTTACTATTGAATTTCCTACATACAGTCAGGTCCAGAAATATTGGGACATCGACACAATTCTAACAACTTTGGCTCTATACACCACCACAATGGAGTTGGAATGAAACAAACACAATGTGCTTTAACTGCAGACTGTCAGCTTTAATTTGAGGGTATGCACATCCAACTTAGGTGAACGGTGTAAGACTTACAGCAGTTTGCAGATGTGCCTCCCTCTTGTTAAGGGACCAAAAGTAATGGGACAGAATAATAATCATAAATCAAACTTTCCCTTCTTAATACTTGGTTGCAAATCCTTTGCAGTCAATCACAGCCTGAAGTCTGGAACGCATAGACATCACCAGACGCTGGGTTTCATCCCTGGTGATGCTCTGCCAGGCCTCTACTGCAACTGTCTTCAGTTCCTGCTTGTTCTTGGGGCATTTTCCCTTCAGTTTTGTCTTCAGCAAGTGAAATGCATGCTCAATGAGATTCAGGTCAGGTGATTGACTTGGCCATTGCATAACATTCCACTTCTGTCCCTTCAAAAACTCTTTGGTTGCTTTTGCAGTATGCTTTGGGTCATTATCCATCTGCACTGTGAAGCGCCGTCCAATGAGTTCTGCAGCATTTGGCTGAATGTGAGCAGATAATATTGCCCGAAACACTTCAGAATTCATCCTGCTGCTTTTGTCAGCAGTCACATCATCAATGAATACAAGAGAACCAGTTCCATTGGCAGCCATACATGCACACGCCATGACACTACCACCACCATGCTTCACTGATCAGGTGGTATGCTTAGGATCATGAGCAGTTCCTTTCCTTCTCCATATTCTTCTCTTCCCATCACTCTGGTACAAGTTGATCTTGGTCTCATCTGTTCATAGGATCTTGTTCCAGAACTGTGAAGGCTTTGTTAGGTGTTGTTTGGCAAACTCTAATCTGGCCTTCCTGTTTTTGAGGCTCACCAATGGTTTACATCTCGTGGTGAACCCTCTGTATTCACTCTGGTGAAGTCTTCTCTTGATTGTTGACTTTGACACACAAACACCTACCTCCTGGAGAGTGTTCTTTATCTGGCCAACTGTTGTGAAGGGTGCTTTCTTCACCAGGGAAAGAATTCTTCGGTCATCCACCACAGTTGTTTTCCGTGGTCTCCCGGGTCTTTTGGTGTTGCTGAGCTCACCGGTGCGTTCCTTCTTTTTGAGAATGTTCCAAACAGTTGTTTTGGCCACGCCTAATGTTCTTGCTATCTTTTTGATGGGTTTGGTTTTGTTTCTTCAGCCTATTGATGGCTTGCTTCACTGATAGTGACAGTTCTTTGGATCTCATCTTGAGAGTTGACAGCAACAGATTCCAAATGCAAATAGCACACTTGAAATGAACTCTGGGCCTTTTATCTGCACATTGTAATTGGGGTAATGAGGGAATATCACACACCTGGGCATGGAACAGCTGAGAAGCCAATTGTCCCATTACTTTTGGTCCCTTAACAAGTATCTGCAAACTGCTGTAAGTCCTACACCGTTCACCTGAGTTGGATGTACATACCCTCAAATTAAAGCTGACAGTCTGCAGTTAAAGCACATTGTGTTTGTTTCATTTCAACTCCATTGTGGTGGTGTATAGAGCCAAAGATGTAAGAATTGTGTCGATGTCCCAATATTTCTGGACCTGACTGTATTTATTTCTGTGTTAATCTGTATATTTGTGTTGTTTTTTTACTATCTTGCATTTTATTACTTTGTATCTCTGTAACAACTGTAAAAATTTCAATGCTCTTGAACCCAGGACATACTTGAAAACGAGAGAAATCTCAATGTATCCTTCCTGGTAAAAAACTTTGCAAATAAATAAATAAAATCCTCGCACTAACAAAGTAGTACACGAAAGTTTAATAAGTGAACCAACCCCATTTTATACTATGTTTCTTTTGTAAACAGTAAGGAAGAACCTAACTCTTAACTAATAACTGCTATAAGAATAATACTGAAGCTTAATATGATATTCAGGATTTGCTGTGTTTTATATAAAAATTGTCTCTGGATTAGTTGTGGAAAGAATTTACAGGGTTGTGAACAGAGAATAGGGTTTTTGAGATATCAGCAGCTATGTACAGGGCAATATAAGAGTAGTAGTCACTGTAGTGCTAACTCCAGAATGACCTTCATAGATTCAATTCAGTGCATGATCTCGTCTGCCAACTCTTCAGCATTTTTGTCTCTCATGTATTTTGCTCTATGTATGATGCCTATGGAGGATGTCTACAAATATATCTCTGATTGATTACTTATAAGTGCCATGGCTTTGTTGTAATACTTTCTTGGAAGTACACCTTGCTGGAAGAGGCTTAATCAACCTATTCTCTAACCAATTTAGGGATAGAATATACTTCTTGGGTGAGTGGGTCAGGGTGTCAGAAGAGCAGAGCAGCTGCTAATATCCTCTGACAAACAAGATATTGCTATTCGTATTATTTCAAGCCTAAAGCTGAAAAATAATCCTCGATTCATATATTGGTTGAAATAACCTGTCTAAAACAATGACGTATGACATGTCAATAAGCAGCTGTCTCTATATGTGATGTTTTTTGAAGTAGTGTATTGGTTTATGTAATATTTCCTTATATCAATATATTTATTTGAATAACAATGCACAAACAAATACTAAATGCATTTGTCGTTGGCATTTCTTCCTCTTACATTGGGCAATGTTCCTGTACATACAATAGTCACCCAGTAGGTTTAAAATTTACAGCGATCAACCAATTGACACCCAATGATATAGGGGAAGATTTTCTTAAAAGATTGGGGCAAGCAGAGATGCGTATGATTTTTAATATGGGCACTTTGACACCAGGTGGACTAAATGATGACTTTGAAGTCACACATTTTCTTTAAGTAGGTTTTCTTCTCGAGATTTTAGATCCAGTACCACATATCTCCTATTTTGGGAGTTTCCATTTTAGGATACCACCACTTAACGATATATTCTAGTCACCTTTCAACCTTAAAGTTTTAGGTTCCCTCATATATTAGGGATGTGCGTTTCGGGTTTCGGAATTTCGGAATTTTCCGAAATTTCCCGATTCGTGTTTTCGGATGCGGCCGAATTTCCGAAAAATTTTAGATCCGAAAATTTCAGATCCGAAATGTTTTCCGAGCCGAAACGAAATATTTTCGGATTTTTCGAATGGACTTGAAATGTGTCAAACGAGGAGAACAGATGTTCCGAAAAACTAAAATTTTCCGAAAAACGAAAATTTTCCGAAAAACGAAATTTTTGTGAAAACGAAAATTTTCTGAAAAACGAAAATTTTTCGAAAAAACGAAAAGTCCATACAAAAAACGGGCAAAATGACACTAAAAATACGAAAAATGGTCGATATTCCGAAAAATGTGCAATTCCGAAAAACGAAAATTTTCCGAAATTACGAAAAGTCGATACAAAAACCGAGCACAGTGACACGAAAATACGAAAAACGGTCGAAATTCCGAAAAAAAAATGTACCCGAAAAACGGGCCGAATCGAATCGAATCGAATCCGAAATCGGTCGAAACGAGCTGAATCGAAAAGTTTAAAAATCCGAAAAATCAAACCGAATCGAACCGAAAAAAAAATCGGTGCACAAGCCTATCATATATTATGTACACACGAATTGTTGTTGAATTTGACTCGTTATTGATATTTTTATACACATAGTATAGGTACATTTATTTAGCACCTTTGGCTTCACAGGCCTTTTGGGCAATCCATCCTGCTATATTTTAGACAAGCTCACATAAGGTTGTCACATTTAAAGAGAAAGGAGAGGATAGTTAAGGGAGAGGTATATAAAAATCAAAGTAAAAATATAAAGAAAAAAACTAATAAATATTAGATAAGTAAAAAAAAAAAAAAAAATATTTAGTTTAGATCACTTAGGGGATTTTTTCAATTAATTGGTTCTACAGAACCTAGTATCGGGTTTCACATAACCATTATTCTTCATATTGGATTATTTACATCCCTTCAATTATACCTCACATAGATATGTCACTTCATTGACTATTATCTATTATGATAATTCTTCCACTTACACATAGGCATTTACTACTAAAACATTACTTCATAAGATTTTTAGCATCTATATACACTCTATCTAATATGGTGATTTGCTGGACAGTACCCCTTATCTGTTATAACACACTTCATGTGGTGTTAATAATTTTCCCAAAAACGAGAAGACAGCCTGATTTTCTTAAATCTTTATTTTGAATATCCTTTCTTATTTATGGACGCAGACAGTCACATTGTTTTTGTGTGACTATTGATTGTGGGAATAGCTTTCCAGTGTCCGTTTGTACTCATAATGATATTTATAATATGCCTAGATCTTGGATATAAGTTGCGCAACGCATGGCAAGAGTTTTCAATATGACTGGACTTTGGACTTTACATCACAAAACACATGCTGAGATTGACAGCCCCTTTCTGGATCTCGATCAAGAGGTAATAGAATGGACAGTAGAACGCGCAACCACCGAGAACCCATGCGCAATATGGCGCTGAATACGATCGGAACACAGAGGATCCGAAATGAGGCTACATTCACATTGATTGCCAGTTACGAATCGAAGCGCGGAGGATCCGAAACGAAACTAGAAACGCACACTTATTGTCAATTATTTATTGAAGCGAAGCGCGGAATATCCGAAACGAGGTTAGAAACGCACGCTGATTGCTGATTACGAATCGAAGCGCGGAAAATCCGAAACGAGGCTAGTAACGAACGTTGATTGCCTAATTATGAATCGAATCGCGGAATATCCAAAACGAGACTAGTCATGCACGCCTATTGTCAATTATGAATCGAAGCGCGAAATATCCGAAATGAGGCTAGATACGCACGCTGATTGTCAATCACGAATCGAAGCGCGTAATATCCGAAACGAGACTAGATACGCACGCTGATTGTCAATTACGAATCGAAGCGCGGAATATCCGAAACGAGGCTAGATACGCACGTTTATTGTCAATTACGAAGCGAAGCGCGTAAGATCCGAAACGAGGTCAGAAACGCACGCTGATTGCCAATTACGAATCCATGCGAGATAAGTCATTTATTTTTTTGATTATTTAGGGTATATAAACATGCATGTTAGTTCTGTATTGCATAGACCAGCTGATGAAGCCGTGTGTCGACGGCGAAACGTGTCCTGGCTTATTTTCTTGATTTTATTTTGTTTTAACCATTTATTAAATTTTAGAAGAACCGTTGCAGCATGTTTTGGTGTTTTTATTGGGTTTGACCTACGAAACCCATGTGCCTTCGTTCTAGAGCTGGGAATAGCTCCACCAAATGTGAGTTTTCACCTTTATCTGTTACAATACGATTGTAAGTCAGATATACACAAGATTGTATCTTCTTTTCTCCTATACCGTACGGATGCAATGAGTGAACAGCGTTAAGGAGTGGGTTACCTGTGAAGTCATTTGAAGACAATCAACCCAAAGGCAACGATCCACTCAGAGCCAGTGTATGGGCTCTCCGTTTGTGAGTTGAACAACTACATAAAGACATACACTTTGTACTCGTTGATACTGTACTGCATTTAGAGTTGCGATCTTTTTGTGTTTATATCTCCACATGTAATAACATCGATGACGTCACGTGAGAAACCTATCCGAATTCCCTAGCGTCCATTTCGCGCAGACCAGATACGTATTGTTCCAATATTCCTGTACAGCTGGTAATAGTAACCCGCTAAGGGCAAACACAGTACAAGCTTTTTTCCTTTAGATAGTGATGCCGCATTACCAGCTTGATTTCACGTTCCTCCCCGATATATAAATGTCTGACCCCTATATGCAGCTTAACGATCCTATACTTCCTATCCTTCGAATGGTCGGTGCGTCTACCAATAGCAGGATCGGAGATGTATGTAACTAGTAACAACAGACCAAGGGTTCATATGATACAGAACTTCAGATGACAGGCCAAGGGTCGTATACCAGAGCGGGTTATCAGAAATGCCAGGGGTCGTATACCAGAGTAGATTGCCAGCCAAGTACCAGAGGTCATATTCCAGAGCAGGTAGTCAGGAAAGTCGCATCCCACCCATGGCTTATCACATGATCACAGTCGTCCAGCTTCTTCACTCGGTGGCCGCCTAGAGAGCAGCGTGGAAGGCGCTGCCAGCCTCCGGGTGACACAGACAGCGTGTGACGTGACACTTGATTATGAGTCTGCTGCTTTATTAGTGACTCAGCTCCTTATAAAAAGGAACTACAGACACTGGAAGCACACTGCAAGCCACTGATATTGTCTACTGGAGATGTTATCCTGTGCAAGGCTAGAGAAGGACACAGGCAACTATTTGTTCCTAGCTGCCTTCCGCTTGAAGCCAGAGATGGTGGTGGATTATGCTGTCCTGCATTGTGAGACCAGAGAATGGGATTTAAAAAAAAAAAATTAAAATAAAAATCACTTAACACCAGGGTTTCTCAGTTGGTATTAAAAATTGGCAAAGTATAGGAAGCATTAGTAGGCAGTTGTTATAGTATATTAACAAGTTTGGCTGTTATAATTAGCAAGTGCGTCATTTTAAATATAACAGTTCACTTTGACTATGACCCATTCCTTTTAATTATCCAGACAGGATGTGGCGAGGCATTGCTACCAAGAGACTCCACTTGTTAGGCTTGCCATAGTGTTTTGCTGCAAAGGAGGTATGCCATACCAATGTGTTTATACGTGTGTAATGATACGTGTGAGGCTTTTGACATGCTAATGCTTCTCATTACAGGATGTTTCATTGCCCTTGATAAGGAGCATGCCAATGGCTTTGGGCCATGGGTCCCAATTAAGATTCAGTACTGAAATCAAATACAACATCTTATAATGTTAATTGTAGTTGGAACACCTGTTAGACACAGTTCTTAAGTGAGAGGGATATTCTAGTAGTAATGAGTTACACCTTAAATATATTCTATCTACTAGCCAGGGCATCCTAATTCACTTTAAAACTTTTAAAAAGCTTGCCAAATAATGAAACTGTTCACCTTTGTAGCTGAAAAATAGAATAGATTTTTTTTCTTCTACAGATGACTTTTCCTGTCTCTGCACTCTAAAATGATGTCAAACCTCTTTCCATTGCAAAGAACAGTAAAATAAAAAACTCCCAGACCCAATGAAGCAGAAGGAAAAAGACAAGTCTACAGTATCCTTAAAGCTGCTGAATCAATACAGAGCTAATTATAGAAAACATAAAATATTTAAACAATTAAATTGCCAATATACTTATTTGAACATACTTCATTTTTTATGGCTTACTTTAAATACCATTGGAAAAAATGTACAAGTAGAGTACCACTTATCTGGAATGCTTGGGAACCGGAGCATTCCAGTTTCGGATTCTTTTGGATTTCAGAATCTGATGTTTGAGAAAAGAGATCGTGGCAGGAGAGCCGCAAACCTCTTCCCGCTACAGCCAGCAGTTTGTACACACACGGGGAACAATGTGTGTTTCTCTGTGGACATGATTAACAGAGTTGGTGTGACTCTGAGCAGCATGCCACACAACAGGACTGCCCAGAGACTCGCAGCGTGAGTAGCAACTCAGGAGCTGGGTTCTTGTGTGGCAGAGAACCCGTCCAGAATGCTCCGAAACAGGAATTACTAAAATCTGTAAGGCACCAAAAATTCCAGATAAGGGCTATTCAACCTGTCTATTGGTCAGAATTGAAACAGCAACTTAACCCTTTCACTGAAGATGACGTCTGGGGGGATGTCCTCATGTGTCACCGCTGTGTGCGGAGGTCCCCACATGTCCCCCACACGTCATCGGTTCAAGGTTCCCTTACGCCAGATACTCACTTCTCTGTCCAGGGTCCTGCAGTGGTCTGACTTTTTTGAAGTCAGAAGTCTGGTTTTATACCCCTCTCAGCACACTGATGTCATTCCGCCGGGCGCAATGACGTCAGTTTCAGGTGCCCCCCACCAGTGCAGGTGAAATACCTAAATGGGAGAGGCAGTCCTTTGTAACCCTCTATCTCCCCATCGTCGAAGGGTACCTGGTCATGAGAGGCATCGCTGGAAAGGTCACAATCTGACCTTTCCAGCGATGTCTTTCTTTAACCCCCAAGGTGCCTGGCCACGATTCAGGATCAATTTGCGCCGGATCACAACCTACTTCCGGTGGGGGGCCTTCCCTCGTCAACTAACAATGCCGGACATAGGCACGATGATGTCAATTCAGAATTAACCCCTAGCTACCCAGGAGATAGGGATGTGGAGATAGGGTTGTCAAAGGGACCCCCCTATCTCCAGTTCGGTGGCAGCTAGAGGGTCATGCTTGGTATAATTGGAAAGGCCAGATCACGGCACATATGGAAATGATACCAAACATGACCAGGATAGGTGTAAAATAAAAAGTTTTAAAAAATAATACATAAAAATAAAAAATAAAAAAAACGAAATTATTTTTTTTAAATTTACTAATGCAGCACTATTGTTCACTTTTCAATTACAATTTGAACAATGATGCTGTACTAACGAAAAATGACATTTTTTTTACTTTTAGCTAAAATCACATTCTCTCATAAAAGTACAGTAACGAGTTTCCTTCTCAATTTTTTTAACAAGCTTACCCCATAGAATATAACCGTAAAAGTTTCGATGATAAAATGTGAAAATTTATGAAATTTATGAAAATTATTTTTTTTTTTACAATGTTTGTTATAGCATTCTGGCAGGACATGATGGGCTAAATTACCATCTTAGCGTTAAAACGCGGGCGCAAGGGAGCAAAAACTGCGCCTGCAGTTTTCCCCTATGCGCCCGTGTTTTAATGCTGGATTACAATGCAGGCGCAAAAAATGCTGCTGCGTGCATCCACTCAATGGACTCCATTGAGTTTCCCCCTGCTGGTCACATGACCAGCTGGATCGGTGAGTTTCGCGATATGCAGGGAGAGACTGGGGGGACTTTTTCCCCCAGTCTTTCCCTGCTCCCGCCGGATGGAAGAGGCGGTTGGAGCCAAGGTCTTCGCCGCGGGACAGAGGGTGTGTATGCGATTCATTTTTTTAAATTTTTAGCCTGGCGTTAACGGATTCTGCAGAAGTGGTGGCTGTCAAGCGGCGGCAGTCTTTAACCCCTAGGGGGCTGGATCCCGATATGGCGCCAACATGCTCCATATCGCGGTCCCCTCCCGGAGCTGGCCGACATCTTGGATGTCGGCCAAGCTTCCGGGATATCCCCTTGACGACTGGCATCATTGCGCATAGCGCGATGATGTCAGTTCTTGAATTAACCCTTAGCTGCCACCTATGGTGGAGATAGGGGGTTCCAATAAACCCCCTATCTCCCGATCCGTGGCAGCTAGGGGTTAATATATAGAGCATGGCATTTCCAATGATATCAAACATGACCATGTAAAATGTAAAAAGAAAAAATTTAAAATAAAAATAAAATTAAAAAAAGAAAATTAAAAAAAAATTAAAAAAACATTTATTTGTTTTTTTTAATTTTGTTAATGCAGCAATATTGTTCTCATTTCAATTATAATGTGAACAATGATGCTGCACTAACAATTTTTTCTATAGGGGCGTTTGCTAAAAAACATGTAATTTCCCCCAAAAAAATGAGTCCCCATTTCTAATTTTTTTAACAAGCGCACCCCATATAAAATATGACTGCAAAGACTTGCTTGATAAAATGTGAAAAAAAAACACTTTACACAATGTAGAAGATTGAAAATTAAAATTTTATTGAATTTTTTGCTATAATATTAAGGCAGGACATGACGTATACATATAATTATGATATATTATGAATCTGATTAGTCTGCTGGAAAGAACGATATATAATATCTCTGGGTTGTATAATAAAATGTGACTTCAAATCTCATTTAAACATGATGAGCGAAACCGGTAAAAATGAGCTCAGCACACAGGCGTGAAATGGCTCAGCAGCGAAAGGGTTAAACCAGATCTCTATGCCCCTTTCTCAGGCTTTATTACAGCAGGATGCAGGGGCGGACTGACAAGTAATGGGGCCCCCGGGCAATAGGAGTTAGTGGGGCCCCTTGTGCCACGCCTACACCCATAAACCCCTCCCATACAACGCACAACCCACTCCCATACAATGCACATTGTTGCGTTAAAGAATTTATTTCTTCGCACAATTTTCAACTATTAATTTTAACGAGTTAATAAAATCCACTCGGGCCCCCAGAGAATTGGAGAATCCATTGTGCCCGCTCCAGACTTACAACTGCCACTGCTCTGCTGCGGTAGCCGTCACACACTCGTGGCAGCTACGGCCGCGGCACAGAACAATAAAACTCACTCATACACACCGCACATGGATATATATTGACCCCAGCAGATCACACATGAATATATACTGCCCCCAGCAGCTCACATATGGGTATATACTTCCCCCAGCAGCTCACACATGGGTATATACTGCCCCCAGCAGCTCACACATGGATATATATTGCCCCCAGTAGCTCACACATTGATATATACTGCCCCCAGCAGCTCACACATTGATATATATTGCCCCCACCAGCTCACATATTGATATATATAGGCCCCAGTAGCTCACACATTGATATATATTGCCCCTAGTAGCTCACACATTGATATATATTGCCCCTAGTAGCTCACACATTGATATATATTGCCCCCAGTAGCTCACACATTGATATGTATTGTGTGGCACTCTGTGTATTAAATGTGTATTAAACACATTGCACCCCAAGAGAGAATACAGTATGCAGAATGAAGTAATAAGCATTTTTTAAGTATGTCATTATTGACAAGCCCATAACTATATTGTCAATAGATCTGTTGTTGCTGCCTTATCCTCCTACCAGCAGGTGGCGATCGCTGTGTTTCTCAGCCACAGGGACTGATTTGTGCCATGTGCATGTCTCAGTGGTTTATTAGTTCTGAGACAGCCATTGAATGCAGAGGAAGAGAATCATCAGGTCCAGAGTAAAAACCTGAGTTATTTCTCTGTTTCAGGTAGGCAGAAAAGCATCCAAGGATGTCAGTTAATGGGAAATGATATGAGAGTCTGTTGTTTATATTCAGTGGGATCCAGCTATAGAGACTTTATGTGAAAGGATCCAGTAGCCAGAATCTGTTTAAAATATGTTTACTGTATATAATAAATGTCCTGGACAAACTCCCACAGGGATTTAAAGTGACAGAGGCTGTTGTCCAGAGGTTATATTAATATGCTGGATAGATTTGTTTAGTTCCAGAAGTGTTTGTACCTATTAGTTTATTAAAGACAGAAATGTATTATTATTTTAGATTAGAATATTATGTATAGTTAGTGGTTTATTAGTTCTGAGACAGCCATTGAATGCAGAGGAAGAGAATCAGCAGGTCCAGAGTAAAAACCTGAGTTAATTCTCTGTTTCCGAATGAAAAATCAAAAATAAATGTGTTGTATTAGAACAAGCTCCGTCTCTTGATTCCACATATGCAACAATTGCCCCAGTAGCTCACACATTGATATATATTGCCCCAGTAGCTCACACATTGATATATACTGCCCCCAGCTCACACATTGATATATACTGCCCCCAGTAGCTCACACATTTATATATACTGCCCCCAGTAGCTCACACATGGATATATACTGACCCCAGCAGCTCAGGGGCCTGGTTTTGTAAGGGAAGTTCTGACCACTGCGGCGCACTACCAAACCGCCTCGTCGGCGGTGCTCCAGCGTGCCTTCCTGGGCCCCACGTGCACCCTGCATTGACGCCGCCCCCCACGTGATGCATGCGCGGCATCAATACAGGGTGCACTTGGGGCTCAGGAAGGCACGCTGCAGCACCGCCGACGAGGCGGTTTGTTAGTGCGCCGCCGTGGTCAGAACTTCCCTTACAAAACCGGGCCCCCACTGACCCACGAGGGGTCCGTCCGCCCCTGGCAGGATGTGCATGTGGGAGGGTGAAGCAACTAGGAGGCTATTCAGTATAGAAATGGTGGGCGTATTTTACTATTGTATTCTATACACCCCCCAGTTTGTTTTTATACAATTGTAAACCATGAATAAAGTCATTCCCAGTTTTGTTATCACCCTACAAGGAGTTCTTCCTATTGACTGGGTGGGTTTGGGCTAGAATCAGTACTCCTTTAGGATAATGACCTCAAGAAATGCTTTACGCATATGGTTACCCATCCCTGGTACAGATTCCAACGTTACAGTTAGTCAAACCCAATGATCTGTATTTCAAGGTGCTGCCTGACACACTGATGCTGTGTGTATGCTTTTGCAGAGAGGATAACCGCTGCCCTGCTGATCTGCTTCATTTATACAATGACTACTCCCAAACTCCAGCCCGTCCTGCTGCAGCACAAATGTGAATGTTTTATTTCTTCATTTAAATATTCATGTTATCCGCCAATCACCGTCTTTGTGTAATGTTGCTCAGAGGGCAGATATTGAATTTTACTAAGGAAGGATTATTTCCAAAGGTAAAGTCGAGGGGGAATATGTGGCAACTTAGTCCCTCAACTATTTTTGCAAGGGGTACTCAGTTCCCTTTGCTCCCACATACTATAGTTCTTTTATTTAGGTGTTCAATCATACCTTTCCCTGTTAAACCACTATAAATACATGATTTATCATGTTTTCATTAAAATCCACATATAAATTTAATATACAACATTTGAGTGTGTGTGATTATCTTAAATGCGAGATGATATTTTCTTCTTAGAGGCCAGAAATCTTGTTGAGTTCCCACACTTCGGGCCCTATCACCTCCTTAATGCTCGCGCTCACATAAATGAGCTTTAGCGCTAGGTTCGTTGAGGTGATGGCGCTACGGCAAGATCACCTCCTGATCGCTAAGGGGTTAAAAAATCCATTAGGGAATCGGTATTAGCGCTTTTTAGCTTGAGCTTACTGTACTTTGCTCGCCATGTACTTAACATGGGAAGCTTCAAGTGTAAGCAGAGAGTAATTAGCGTTAGGATCACATAGTCCTAACGCTAATTACTCATAGTGATGAGCCGAACACCCCCGTGTTCGGTTCGCATTCGAACTCGAACAATTTCAAAAGTTCGAGTTCGAACACGAACCGAACTCAATGCAAGTCAATGGGACTCGAAATTTCGATTTTTAGAGTGCCCTCCAAGAGGGCATATATGCAAGATATTTGCCATAAAAGGTGTATGGGGGTCCGGGTAGTGCCCTGGGGGACAGGAAACAAAGAAAAAAAGTTTTAAAAAAGATGTTTTTAAAGGAAGAGTGATTTTTCCATGAAATAAAGGTTAAGAATAAAAACGAAAAATTCCTTCAAATATCATGCCTTGGAGGTCCCCATAACCTGCCCATGAAGTGGTGGATTTGTAGGATTATAGAAACATTTAAAAACAAAAAAATGAAATTTCAAATGACGGTAAATGGTTTTCCTTTAATCTATTCATAAACACCTGCTTGGGGTGGCAGCCTGTATAAAAAGAGGAGACATTTTAGGACACGCAGAACAAGTTTAGTGATTTTTTGGCTAAATTATGGTGAAATTTATGCAGGCTTTGGATGAAAGTAACAATAGGTGCTTTAAAATTGGGCCTTTAGTGTCGGCACCAGTGCCGTCACACCGTAACCCCTCTGTGGTATTGTGGAAGAGTGCAGGGTTGGACCTTGCGGTCCAATATTAAAATGATATGAATCTGGTATAGGCGTCAGTGGCAGTGCACCCTAATATTGTGCCTTTGGTGGCAAGTGCCTTCACACCATAAGTAACCCCTCTGCGGTATTGTGGAAGAGTGCAGGGTTGGACCCAGCGGTCCAATATTAAAATGATATGAATCTGGTATAGGCTTCAGTGGCAGTGAACTCAAATATTAGGCCTTTGGTGCCAGCTAGTGCCTTCACAACGTAACCCCTCTGAGGTATTATGGAAGAGTGCAGGGGTGGAGGTTTTGGTAATGCAGAAGAGATTCAGTTACGTCAGCATCAGGGAATTGATAGCTGCTGATCAAGGACTGATTCATTTTTATAAATGTCAGCTGGTCTACAGAGTCGGTGGACAGATGCACTCTTTTGTCTGTGACAAAACCTCCAGCGGCACTGAACGTCCTTTCAGAAAGCACGCTGGATGAAGGGCAACCTAGTAGCTGCATAGCATATTGGCTAAATTCTGGCCAGTGATCCAATCTCAACACCCATTAAGCCAGTGGATCATCTGCTGTAAAGGTATCCAGGTCTGCCCTTGCCCCTAGGTAGTCCTGCACCATATGGTGAAGACGCTGGCAATGGGTGCCTACCTTTGACGTCCCTGGGCATCGTGGACTAAAAATTTTTTAAAAAGGCATCAGTCAAGCGGCCCCAGCCTTCACTGCTCTTCCTCTGATCATCCGCGGCCTCAGAAGCACCTGTGTCATCACTTGGTAACCTACCAGTGCCTGGAAAGATGTTACACAAGTGTCGCTTTAGAGCGTCCTCAAGTTGTTTCATCCAGTGCTCCCTCTGTGTGGGCAGGATGATCTCTGCAACTTTACCCTTGTATCGTGGATCAAGAAGGCTTGCCAACCAGTAATGATCCCTCTCCTTGATAGCACGAATCCTGGGGTCCTTTAGCAGGCTTTGCAGGATAAGGGAGCCCATGCAGCGTAGGTTGGAGGTGGCATTAGCTTCCGAGTCTTCCTGGTCAATGAGAATGACCCCATTGTGCACTCCCTCCTCCCAGCCACGTACTAGTCCTTGGGTTTCTGGGCACACAAAACCCTCCCTTGAGGAATCCCCACCTTCAATGCCCCCACTAGTTAAATATTCCTCCTCATCCTCCTCCTGTCTGATCTGAGGACTCGCAGGAATGCTGACTGCGTAAAGACTGGGGCCTTGAGAGCTAGGGAAGGCCTCCTCTTCCTCCTGCTGCTCTGCCTCTATTGCCACATCTATAATTCCCTGCAGAGTGCGCTCCAGCAGGAACTCTAATGGAATTGTATCACTGATGCATGCACTGTCCCTGCTCACCATCCTCGTTGCCTCCTCAAATGGTGACAGTACAGTGCATACATCCTTGATCATCAGCCACTGCGGGGAAGAAGAAAAACCAAGTTGACCTGAACCTGTCCTTGTGCCATTCTCACACAGGTACTCATTGATGGCCCTCTGCTGCTTGTGCAGACACTGCAGCATTGCTAATGTCAAGTTCCACCTGGTGGGCATGTCGCAGATCAAACGGTTTGTGGGAAGGTGGAATTCTCTTTGAATTTTTGCCAGGCGAACACTTGCTGGGAATTACCATCTGAAGTGGCTGCAGACTTTTCTGGCCTGGCTGAGAAGCTCTACCAGCCTTGGGTACCTGGTTAGGAAACACTGTACCACTAGATTTAGGACGTGTCCTAGGCATGGTACATGCGTCAACTTACCCTGGCATAGGGCGGAGAGAAGGTTGCTGCCATTATCACAGATGACCATTCCCAGCTGAAGCTGGCGTGGTGTTAACCATCTCTGCACCTGCCCCTGCAGAGCTGACAGAATTTCTGGCCCGGTGTGGCTCCTGTCCCCTAAATAAACCAGCTCAAGCACAGTATGGCATCTTTTTGCTTGAGCCATTGGATAGCCCCTGCCATGCGTCGGTTTAACTGCCACTTTGCCAGAGACAGAGAAGGAGGAGGAGGAACAGGTGGTGGAGCAGACAGACCTCATACAAGCAGCTTTCTGGAGGCGTGGTGGATGAACAAGCTCCAGCACAGAGCCCCGTCTTGGATCCCTCCCAGCTGCAATCAGAGTTACCCAGTGTGCCGTGAAGGAAATGTAACGGCCCTGTCCATGCTTGCTGGACCACGTGTCTAAAGTCATGTGCACCTTGCTGCTGACTGCCTTTCCCAATGACTCCATCACATTGTCTTCCACATGCTGGTATAGTGCTGGAATGGCCTTCCATGAAAATAAATGGCGTTTTGGAACCTGCCACTGTGGTACAGCACATTCAGCAAATTCACGGAAGGAAGCAGAGTCCACCAGCTGGAAAGGCAGCAGCTGTAATGCGAGTAATTTTGCTAAGCTGGCATTTAGACTCTGTGCTTGGGGATGGTTGGGACTATATTTTTTATTACGCTGCAGCAGCTGGGGCAACGTAACCTGACTGCGTAAATCTTCAGCTGATGGGATGCTGTCATATTCTGAGGAAGGACCTGGTACACCCATTACTGTAGCATCATCCCTGTCAGTGGAGGTTGTAGGCAATGACATGGCAGGACATATAGTGGGGGTAGAGACAGATGAGGAGGACCTATGCAAAGTGTTGTGCCAACAGAATGCGTGGCAGGTGGTCATGTCACCTCAAGCACGTGGTACCCAAGCGTGGGATGTCTTTCCCACGCTTGATCCTCATCTGACATAGATTACAAATAGCAACGGTGCGGTCTGCTGCACATTTCTTAAAGAACTCCCAGACAGCAGACTTCCTGTACATGTGCTTTGAGACAACAGCGCTCTGCACCTGAGCAGCTGTGACATCTGATGCCTTGGACTGGCTACGGTTGGTCATAGAGGACGTTCTGTCTCGTTTTAGTTGTGCCTCCTCCTCCTCCTCCTCTCTTGACTCCTCTGTTCTATCAGGCACCCAGGTGGAGTCAGTGACCTCATCATCATCATCACCCCCTATCTCCTCGTCACTGGAGCCAACTTGGCAGTATGCTGCAGCTGCTGGGGCAACATGAGTGCCAGTTATTTGTGTGTCACTGGCACCCCCTCCCTCTAGATTGATTATACTCCCTTCCTCAACCTCAGAGTTTGAATCAGAGCACTGTAGTTGCTGCACATCCTCAAGCAGCATGTCACTCTCATTGTAGTCAAACAATTCAGCTGACTCCTCCGTGTGTGATAGTGAGGCTACGGCAGGAGTAGCTGTGGACATGGAGGCTGAATTAGATGTTTTGGCAGCTGAGGTGGACTGTAAACCACTACAAGCCTGGCTGGCAGAGAACTCGGAGGATGAGGATGGCCTGGTTAGCCAATCCACCAAATCCTCTGTATGTTGCTGCTGCTTAAGACGGCCAGCACCAGTTAGAAAGAACAAGCGTGCCCCTGCAGAGGATGCACCACGTCCACGACGACCAGAGGCACAGCCTCCCGACACAGAGGCTGCTTGCCCTCTTATCTGTGTCTGGGAGCATCTGCCTGTCCTTTTTGGTCTTTCTGACATGGTGAGTGATATATAGATTAAAGATATACAGAACATTGATTCAACTCTGTTATAAAAATTAGAGATATGCAGAACTCTGATTCAACTGTGTTATCTAGATTAAAGATTTCCAGAACTCTGGTATAACTCAGTGAGACACCCTGATAGCTGGCAGCCAGTGACAAGACACAGATTTAAAAAAATCCCAGAAACCACCTATAAATCGGTGAGACCCCCTGATGGGTGGCAGTGACAGGACACAGGTTATAATTCCCAGATATCTGCTACAAGTCTGTGAGACCCCCAATGGGTGGCAGTGACAAGACACAAATTACAATTCCCAGATATCTGCTAGAAGTATGTGGGACCCCCTGATAGCTGGCATTGAGAAGACACAGATTACAATTCCCAGGAACCTCCTATAAATCAGTGAGACCCCCTGATGGGTGGCAGTGACAAGACACAGATTACAATTCGCAGGAACCTCCTATAAATCAGTGAGACCCCCTGATGGGTGGCAGTGACACAGATTACAATTCCCAGATATCTTGTCGAAGTGAGACCCCCCTATAGCTGCTGGCAGTGAGAACACAGATTACAACAATTCCCAGATATTTTGTAGAAGTGAGACCCCCAATAGCTGCTGGCAGTGAGAACACACAGATTACAACAACTCCCAGATATCTTGTAGAAGTGAGACCCCCCAATAGCTGCTGGCAGTGAGAACACACAGATTACAACAATTCCCAGATATCTTGTGGAAGTGAGACCCCCCAATAGCTGCTGGCAGTGAGAACACACAGATTACAACAATTCCCAGATATCTTGTAGAAGTGAGACCCCCCCCAATAGCTGCTGGCACTGAGAAGGCACACTAACAGAACAATCTCCTCTCAAAAAACACGTGCTGGGGGCTGTGTGAAACTTTATATAGTGTGCTGTGGGACTTAGCTCTGTGAGCCTGTGATTGGGCAAAATTTGCCCAATCAGGACTCTGAGCCGTGAGTGGCATAGTCTTGCACCTGACCTGTGGTCAGGTGCAAGGTTGTAGCCAATTACAAGCTTCAGGCCAGTGGAAAAGTGCATTGTGGTGCATTGTGGGCGAACTCGAATCGAACACGCGGAAATGTTCGGAGTTTGCGAACAGTCGAACGGCCGATGTTCGATGCGAACTCCGAACAGATCGAACTGAACAGCTCATCCCTAATTACTCACAGTTGTCTGCAGAATCAGTTAGCTGCAGCTGTAAGTCCCCCCAAAAAATTGAATACTCACCTCTCATCCTGCGGTGAGAACGGTGGCCGATCGATCGCTTCTGCCGCCAGCAGCAGAGTGAAAATGGGGAAAAAAGTTCCCAGTCTCCTTCCGGAATCACTCCGTTGACCTGCAGGATCTCGCGAGATCCTGCTGGTCATGTGACCCAGCAGCAGAAGCCTCCATGGAGTCCTATATACTCCATGGAGGGGATGCTAGCAATGGACTCAGTGCCTACACCTGCCCTGTAAACCTGCCCAGGTAAAATGGGGATGCTAAGGGGAAATTTGTGAGCGTAAATTTCTCCCTTTAGCATCCCCATTTTGGCTCAGGGCAGCTGATAGTGCCCTTCATTTTTTAGGACTTGACCCCTGATTATTTCTGTGACTTTTTATAAGAAGGGGAAGGGAGGGAGAGGGGCTGGGTTCTATTGAATAAGAGTAGTGCTGACACCTAACTGAGTCATTCCTCCCCCCCCTGCTGTGAGACTTTCCTAAGTGTCCTTGTGTGCCTTTGTGACATTGTTGGAGGATTTTCATTGAAGACACTCTTATTCTTTCCAACTGCCCCTTTTCCCTTTTTTTTTCCTTTAAATATATTTTGGCTCCTTCAGGATGTCTCGGGAGACGCGGCCGTCAGAGCCGGATTAACATAGGAGCTGATGGAGCAGCAGCTCCAGGCCCATGCCCCAGAATAGGCCCAGAGAAAGGATAACTTTGTCTGCATTGATGGACAATTGATCCACTATATCTCCATAGCAGCTACAGGGTCATGTTAGGTGTCACTGGAAAGGCCAGAGCATAAATAAACATATTGTTTATGTAACAATAAAAATAAAATAATAAATTATTTCTTTTTCTTTTTAGCAGAGCAATATTTTTAATCATTACACCTCACAAGGTCAAGGAAAGTGTCATTGAACAGGTCAGAGTCCGGCCTTTGCATTGATACCAAACATAACCATGTAAAATATGATAGAAAAGAAAACAATAAAAAATTATTTTACGTTTAGTTCCAAAGCGATGGCATTGTCCATTTGTCACATATAAAATGATCAATACCACTGCCGATACTCACCTTCTCATTTCCCACACTGGGAGCAATGTCAGTGTTTTATACATAGTCATATTATTCATAAAACACCTCCAAAACACAAGGGAAATATTTCAATTTTTTTGGTTAAAATTGTAACAGATTCCCATTTAATTTTTTTTAACAAGAATTCCCCATAGAATATATAACCACAAAGGTTTGGATGGGAAAAAATAATTTTACAACTTAAAATTATTGAAATCTGAATGGAAATTTAATCACACAGTATCTGCCTGGTTAGATATCTGCAGTATTAAATAACCTAAAACATGTTTTCATTTCACTAAATTCCAAAAAAAGCCCACCAAAATCTTCAGCTCCAGGCCCATAGAGATCTTAACCCGGCCCTGGCGGCCGTGGCCTGTGGTCCGACCTCGCTCCCGAGTGCCTGGGCCTAAGTGCCATTTACTCCCCGTGGCCTTCCCGCGGTCTTTCTGGCCGCACATAATCGCCAGGGCAGGCACCATCTTGGCCTTTGCCATCTCCCCTCCCCCTTTTTATTTTTATGCCCTGTTCTCCTGCAGTGCTACTACCTGCTTCCTTGTTTCTCTTGAGGCTTATTTTATTTTACAGCTGACATATGCTAGTCCTTTGGACCCCTTTCCCCCCCCCTCGGCACACTCTCGTTTTTGTTACCTATCTGTAGAGGAGACCCCCCTATTAGGGGATGTTTACTGCTAAAATATAGCTACACTTGGATGACTTTTTATTTAATTTTATATTGCTGTGCTTTTTCAGATGACATGTTTTGGCCCTGTATGACCATTCTTACGTATAATGCTTTAATGCTTGGTCCTGCGAGGCCATTTATTACTTTGTTGTTTGCTGTTAAGCTGACTCTCTTTCAAAATAAAAACCTTTAAATATAAGACTACCGTAAGAGTCGACATAAACAAAACCAGATGGTAAAGAACTTCTGTATTTTAAAAGTCAACTAGCCAAAGGCATGTACCTCCTAATATGGACTAGGAATGGGCTGCCGGTTCGAATCGGTTCGAAGCTCGATTCGAACATCGGCTGCTCGAAAGTTTGCGAACTTCGAACTTTTCGGGACGTTCACGGAAAGTTCAAGAAAAAAAAAGTTTTCAAAACAATTCCAAAAAATGCTTAAAAGATCCTAAAAAATCTAAAAATAAAGAGACTCTTTACTGCAGAATATAATAATAAATATATTAGATATTGAAAAAATATTTTTAACATTATTATTATTATTATTATTCATTATTTATAAAGCGCCAGCATATTCCGCAGCGCTGTACAATAAGCACAGTATAGACAGGGTTACAATACATTGAACAACATTTGACAAACAGTACAGGAGGAGATGAGGGCCCTATTCCCGTAGGAACTCACAATCTAGGAGGGTTGGGGTTGGAAACAGGAGGAGAGGACTGTAAGGTGAGAGTGATTGATGGTTGTGTCAGTGAGTTGGGTGGTAGGCTTCCCTAAATAGGAATGTTTTAAGGGAGCGTTTGAAGGAAGAGAAGTTAGGGGAAAGTCTGACAGTACGAGGGAGAGCGTTCCACAGAGTGGGGGCTGCGCATGAGAAATCCTGCAGTCTATCATGGGAAGAGGTGATGCGGGGAGAAGCTAGGCGCAGGTCACTGTTTGACCTTAGGGAGCGGGCTGGGGTGTATTTGGTGATTAGTGAGGACAGGTAGTGGGGCGCTGAGTTAGTGAGGGTTTTGTAGGTAAGGATAAGGATTTTGAACTTAATTCTGCAGTGGATGGGGAGCCAGTGAAGGGACTCGCAGAGAGGAGCGGCAGAGACAGAGCGGCGGGTGAGGTGAATTAGCCTGGCGGAGGCGTTCAGGATGGATTGTAGGGGGGAGAGGCGGGACAGAGGGAGGCCAGATAAGAGATTATTGCAATAGTCGAGTCGGGAGATTACCAGGGCGTGTATGAGTTGTTTTGTGGTGACAGCGGTAAGAAATGGCCGAATTCTGTAAATATTACGCAGTTGGTATCGGCAGGAGGAGGAAAGAGACTGGATGTGGGGGATGAAGGAAAGAGCAGAGTCAAGTGTAACTCCAAGACAGCGAACTTGTTTTGATGGGGAGATGGTGATACCCTCCAGAGTGATAGAGAAGTCAGGAGGTGGGGAGGCATTGGAGGGAGGAATAAGTAGGAGTTCAGTCTTTGACATGTTGATCTTTAGGTGGTGGGAGGCCATCCAGGAGGAGATGCCAGATAAACAGTCACTGACTTTTGAAAGGACAGGGGGAGAGAGATCAGGGGTAGAGAGGTAGATCTGAGTGTCATCAGCGTAGAGGTGGTAATTAAAGCCAAAGCTGTTGATGATTTTGCCCAGGGATGAGGTGTAGATGGAAAAGAGCAGAGGACCAAGGACAGAGCCTTGAGGTACACCAACAGATAGAGGCAATGAAGAGGAGGAGTTACCAGCAAAGGACACACAGAAGGACCTGTTGGATAAATAGGAGTCCACCCAAGCAAGTGCAGTGTCACCGAGACCCAGAGAGTTGAGGGTCTGTAGAAGGAGGGGGTGGTCAACAGTGTCAAAAGCAGCCGAGAGGTCAAGCAGGATGAGAATAGAATAGTGGCCGTGTTTTTTAGCAGTTAGGAGGTCGTTGGTGACTTTGGTGAGGGCAGTTTCAGTTGAGTGTAGGGGACGGAAGCCAGATTGCAGGGGGTCAAGTAGGGAATTGGAGGACAGGAAGAGGGAGAGGCGGTTGAAGACTAGTTTTTCTAAGAGCTTTGATGTGAAGGGAAGCAGGGATACAGGGCGGTAGTTGGATGGAGAGTTGGGGTCTAGGGATGGTTTCTTTAGTAAAGGGGTAACTAGCGCGTGTTTGAAGGCAGATGGAAAGGAGCCAGTGGAGAGAGATAGGTTGAAGATGTGTGTGAGAGCAGGGGTGAGGGAGGAGGAGAGGGGAGGAATTAGATGTGAGGGAATGGAGTCGAGCGGGCACGTGGTGAGATGTGAGGAGAACAATAAGGAATTGACTTCCTCCTCAGTGGCTGGGAGGAAGCGGCAGAGGGTGGCAGAGGGGACCTGTGGGAGTGGAGGTGGCAGATAACTATCTTGTGTTGGGATGTTCCTTCTGATAGTTAGAGTTTTACTGAGGAAGTAGTCTGCCAGGTCTTGAGCTCTGAAGGCAGCTGAGGGGGGAGGTGCAGGTGGGTAGAGGAGGGTGTTGAAGGTGGACCAGAGCCGTTTAGGGTTGGAGGACAGCGTAGATATAAGAGATGAGAAGAAGGATTGTTTGGCCAAGTGGAGGGCAGAGGTGTATGACTGGAGAATAAACTTGAAGTGAACAAAATCAGCTTCAGAGCGGGATTTCCTCCAGGCATGCTCTGCGGTGCGGGAGCATCTTTGCAGGTAGCGAGTCTGGAGGGTGTGCCAGGGCTGAAGCTGGCGGCGTGGGGCCTTACAGAGTCGAAGAGGAGCAAGAGTGTCTAGAGCAGAGATAAGCGTAGTGTTGTAGTGATTAGTGGCAGCATCAGGGCAGGTGAAGGATGAGGTATGAGGGAGGTGGTGAAGTAGGTTGGAGAATTGATGGGGGTCCACAGCATGTAGATTTCTGCGAGTGTGTGTGCGGGGTGGGGGAGCAGGGTGTTTAGGAAGTCCAGATAGGTTGAAAGAGAGAAGGTGGTGGTCAGAGATGGGGAAATGGCGACATTTGAACTCAGAAATGGAGCAGAGGTTGGAAAAGACCAGGTCAATAACTTGACCATCGCGGTGGGTAGGGAGGAGGGAGGATTGTGTGAGTCCAAGGGAGGACGTGAGTGAAAGAAGTTTGGAGGCAGCAGGAGCGGAAGGATCGTCAATGGGAATGTTGAAGTCCCCGAGAATTAGGCATGGAAGATTAGAAGACAGGAAGTGAGAAAGCCAGGTAGCAAAGTGGTCAAAGAACTGGGAGGTTGGTCCCGGTGGGCGGTAGATGACTGCCACCCTGAGAGCCAGAGGAGAGAACAGGCGGATGCAGTGTGTCTCGAAGGAGGAGAAGGAGAGGGATGGGGGTGGAGGGAGATGCTGGTAGGTGCAGGTGGGAGAGAGCAGGAGTCCGACCCCGCCACCATTTCTCTCACCCGGTCTGGGGGTATGGCTCAAGTGTAGACCGCCATGTGAGAGAGCAGCAACGGAGGCCGTGTCAGAGGGAGTTAGCCAGGTTTCAGTTAAAGCTAGGAGGTTGAAGGAGTTTGAAAGGAAGAGGTCATGGACGGCTGTGAGTTTGTTGCACACAGAGCGAGCGTTCCAGAGGGCGCAGGAGAAAGAGGACAGGCGCTGAGGGATTATGGGAATGAGGTTGCTGGGCTTGCAGGGAGGTGATTTATGTGTGATGGAGATAGGATGAGAGGGAAGTATTGGATGTGTTGTGGGGCCAGGGTTAGGGGATATGTCACCTGAATAGAGTAACAGCAGGAGGGTGAGAAAGAGAAGGTGGGAATGGGACTTGTGGGAGTGATTGGCAGCACGAGAGTTAGAGGGAGACCATGTTCTGAGGAAACAAAGGAGCTCATGCGAGGCCATCATGTGGGACAAGAGGAGGGAGGGAGAGATGCAGATTGTGTAGGGGTCGGTAGTAGAGGGGCAGGAGTTCCATTTAAGGAGAAAGGTAGAAGTAAAGAGCAGAAGCGTGAGAGAAAGCATAATATAGACGTGAGTTTACCAGAGTAAAAAGTGGGCCTTGCAATTTTGCAGTTCCTTCCTCCAGTCCCTCCACTCCAGGAATCAACTCTGAACGTCCACTTAAGAATGCCACTTGGAAATGACACTGGAGCCTGGCTCAATGGAGCCTGGTATAGTTGTTATATAGGGCGGACTGATTACATTGAAGCCTACGGGATTCATAAACATTTCCCACTCATTGTTGGTCAAACATTTTCCACTCCTTGTTGGTCAAACATTTCCTACTCATTGTTGGCTCAGCACTCAACAGTGAAAAGGTTAAAACTTTTTTTTTTAAATTCATTGTTTCCTATCCCTATGTGCAGTACCCGGATCCCCATACACCTTTTATGGCCAATATCTTGCATATATGCCCTCTATATATAACGATTGAGCCCCATTGACTTGCATGTTGTTCGAATTGTGTTCGAGTTCGCGGTCGAACATTTTCGGGTGTTCAAGTTCGAATGCGAACCGAACACTGGGGTGTTCAGCCCATCACTAATATGGACTTTTGGAACCTGGTCAGTTCCAGGGGATGCATATGAGGAGGGACATCGCCCAACTCAGAGACATCAGTAATTGACAGTGATAGACCACAGATATTTTGTCCGTACAGTATAAAAAGAGGGAGGTTTACCCAATTTGACTTGAGGTTAGCTTGGGAGCAGAACGTGGTGCATGTATATGATGGAAATGAAACAATTTCACTCACATGATTCATTGTCCTCAATCAGACACTCGATATGCAGGCCGCTGGCAGCTTGGGTAGGGAATGCCAGATTTCCCTTCTTTGTTGGTAGAGATGCAGGGCTTTGCAGAAGTAGTAAAAAGGCATCCCAGTGCCTGTTCCCAGCAAAGTTTGCAGCAAAGTTTGAGCAGGCTGGCGCTCTGAAAATGTAACCTCAGCAGCAGAGGAAAAATGGAAAAAACGCTCACAGATGTGATAAAACGTTTTATTCCTAAATGAATCAAATAAAATCGATCATGACAGCAAAGTACACCGAAATGCGTTTCGCGGTATGTCACCGCTTTCTCAGTCAGTGTCAGTTCATCTCCATCATATACATGCATGTTAAGTTTTACTACTCTATGCTTTGTATGAATTTTTTCTCTTGGAGGCACTCTTGCAGCTCAGACCAACGCTGAAGGCCTATTGAATTGTTTTCCAACTAATGAAGGAATAACCAGAAGGAAGCGCTGACTTTGCTCATAACCCCCCCCCCCACATGAGACTTTGAGTGATTTGGGGTATACCACTACTTGTAAGCATTACCAGCTGCTGTATTCTGTTCACCTTATTGAATTACACAATCCACATCGCAGCTCTGCACTTCTGCACTTTTTATGATACAAATGGACTGATTTTAACTTCTATTTTATTCGCACAATCTCATGTGTTTTGTCACTTTTGCACAATCAATTTTAACAGTGTTTATCATTATCCATAGAATCAACTATTCTAGCTGCGCTATCACTTGCTAAACACTGCACAGATACAATTTAAACTAACTGGATTATGCTGCACATATTCTGCTAAATTTGCACATCAGCTTGCAAGTTTTGCACATTTGCACATATAAGATTGCAAGTGGATACACTTGATGTTATGTATTGCTTCTACCTAACACTGCTGTTATAACTAATTTTACAGGGATTGTTTATTACATTTGTTGTTTTACTATTGCTATATATTACACTTTATGCAACTTTGTTTGCTGCTTGATACTGCTGTGTTTTATCACTGCTGCCAGAAATAGCATTTCCTCTCTCATAAAGAGCCACCAGGTGGCACCATAAGTGCACACTTTCCCTTTCTTTAATATTTCGGTCATTATTCGGCACTGGGCAATACATTTCACTCCAGAATCCCTTGATAGGCTTCTAACTTCAGTATGCCCTGCATATGTTCTAGGCTCCCAGTGCCAGAGGCAGCAAAGCAAACCCAAAGCATCACTGAACCCGTTCCTTGTATCACAGTAGTGAGTTGTTTTTTTTCTATGAAAGCCTCTTTTTTCCTTCTAACATTTAGCTAACATTTAGCTGTCTACTTTTGTTTTGTTTGTTGAAGGACATTCTCCTAGAAGAACTGTGGCTTGTCAACATCTGTTCTGGCAAACTCTGTTTTTTTTTTGTGTTTCTTAGAAATAAATGATTCATTATTTGATTAAAATGCAAGGTTACCAATATGTTTGCCTGCCAGTGCTGCAGAACATTGGTGAAAGTGATGTCATGTAGGAGTCCTGGGCTGAGAAGCCTCACACAGCCTTCCAGGGTTGGACTGGGTAGTCTAATGTAGGGCCACATTACATTCTTCACGCTAAAATGGGGATGCTAGGGAGAAAAACCTGCGACTTACTCCTTTGCGTGCCTACTTTAGCATGATATTACG
The DNA here is from genome assembly GCA_009667805.1 of Leptobrachium leishanense. Taxonomy (NCBI): domain Eukaryota; kingdom Metazoa; phylum Chordata; class Amphibia; order Anura; family Megophryidae; genus Leptobrachium; species Leptobrachium leishanense. The sequence goes on along the minus strand of CM019070.1, from coordinate 89,003,223 downwards.
ATACAGGCGCTAGAAAAGCTGCCTGCATCATAATCCGGCGCTAAAACGCAGGATGCGCGCGGCAGTGCTGCCGCGAGACTCCACTCAATGGAGTCTCATAGGACTCCGTTGAGTTTCTGCTCTGCTGGTCACATGACCTGCCGGATCTCGCCTCGCGAGATCCGGCAGATCGGCATAGTGATCCACAGAGAGAGACTGGGGACTTTTTCCCCCAGTCTCTCCCTGCTCCTGGCAGACAGGGGAGGTGGTTGGAGACGCGGTCCTCGCGTGGGATAGGAGGAGAGTAGGCGATTTATTTGTCGGGGTTTGTTGGTGCTGACGGATTCTGCAGCAGCGGAATCCGTTCGCACCAGGTCCAGTATGTGGTTAACTTTTTTTTAACCGCAGCCGGACGGTAATTAGCAATAGTATATTGCAATACTAACACTAATTAACTCTTTCACTCCCCATGTTAGGCATAGGGAGCGCAAAGTACTGTAAGCTTGTGCAAGGGAGCGCAAGATACCAATCGCAAATGTTTTTTTTAACCCGTTAGCGTTTTTTAACCCATTAGCATTTGGATTGTAATATGGTCGGCCCGCGCTAGGGCCACCAGGGCTAATGTTAACGGTCACTCAGGTGAGCGCTAATGTTAGTGAGAAGAATGTAATGTGGCCCGTAGTCTCTCTGGAGGAGATAGCCTTTCAAACAATAAGCATATATTGGTGGCAAGGAGAAACATATGTAAAAGTGATTACTAATTAACAACTCATTTAATGCCCGCTGTCAAGAAAGCTCATACGGACCAGCTTTTGGTTAGATTTAACTACTTGTGTGTTGTTCATGGGTAAAAAGTTATGGGCCCTATTCCATGGTTGCCAGTAAAAAAGAGTTGTCAGGAACTGATGTGCTTCTTTACTTAGAAAAAAATATAACACAGGTAGTATATCTGCAAGATGTTTTATTTTTTCTTCCAGCACCCTGTCTCAGTGTGGTTGGTCACTATTAACTACCTGAAATAAGAGATAAGTGAAAACATTGGGTAGTGTCATCAGGGGATATTCTATTCCAACCATTAGTAAAATCAGCTAGAACGGCAAGAAAAGGAACAAGCTTATATCAATTGAAAAATAAGTCACTTTCAAAATAGATGAAAAAAGACGACCACTCCATGATGGTCCCATGCAACCATTGTCAAAGATCTCAACCGAAAATAAAGGATATGGAGATTAGGATCGATGGAATGTGAGCTATCATAAAAAATCTAAATATATTCCTGAAAACTCATGGACATGGGGCAAATGTTTCCTTCTACGTTTGAGGGGATTGGAAAGTGTAAATCATGTAGAATGTAGGCTTGTGGAGTAAAGGCAATGCATGTTGTACTGTTTCATGAGATTATCAACATGATGTGGTATAAACTTGTCAACGACGAATCTTGTGTCCCTGTATGATGTGTAAGCTATGTATGAAATCTATAGATGAAGAGAAAAAGCCGGCAAATGTTCAAGACATAAAGACGTTGAAATCATTGGGGAAAAGTCTGTTCTCACTGTCTTGCTGATAATTATGCATTCCAATTGGACAGAGAAAAATGGAGAGTAGGATGTCCCTCATCTGGAAGGTGTTTAATTGTGTTAAGCTTGAGAATGATGATGGACTGCACAAATCATAGACAAAGTTGATAATATACATGTATGTTCAGCTACATAGTAGGGATGTGCGTTTCGGGTTTCGGAATTTTGGAATTTTCACGAAATTTCCCGATTCTTGTTTTCGGATGCAGCCGATTTTCCGAAAATTTTTAGATCTGAAAAAAGCAGATCCGAAAAGTTTTCCGAGCCGAAACGAAATATTTTCGGAATTTTCGAATGGACTTGAAATGTGTCAAATCGAAATTTATTACTTTGAAACGAGGAGAAAAGACGTTCCGAAAAAACGAAAATTTCTGAAATCACGAAAAGTCGATACAAAAAATGAGCAAAGTGACACGAAAATACGAAAAATGGTCGATATTCCGGAAACATGTACAATTCCGAAAAACGAAAATTTCCGAAATCACGAAAAGTCGATACAAAAAACGAGCTAAGTGACACGAAAATACGAAAAATGGTCGATATTCCGAAAAAAAATGTACACGAAAAACGAGTCGAGCCGAACCGAATCGAAACAGAAAGCGGTCGAAACGAGCCGAATCGAAAAGTTTGAAAATCCGAAAAATCGAATCGAACCGAAAAAAAAATCGGTGCACAAGCCTACTACATAGATTGGTCCAATCCAAATTTGATGGTTATATTTTTACAGTTCTTAACTTCTCAATCTTTCCTGCTGCAGCTGGGATTTTTCTTCTTTGAAATGTTGGTGTTTGTGGTGGTTAAAACAATTGGGATTTTAGATGGTGTTTACAACTTCCGGAGCTTTTTGAATAACCCATTTTGTCTGTATTATTATTATTAAAAATTCCAGCTTTAAGATGCATATCAAACACTACTGCCATTATAGAAAGTATTGATGCGACTTAATTGTGATTTATCACATCTGGACCCCACTAATTTTGATACTAAAAAGATAACTAATGAGAGAAAAAAATAACTCGATAGCTCATAAAATAAACACAAACATCTTCCCAACCACATTATTTTTTACACATCACAGACTTTCATAAGAAGGCACAAAAGTAAGTTCACATTAAGAAAAAGAAAAAGAAAAAAAAACATGAAAATCTGTGGCACTGCTTAATATAACTAGAACAATGTATAGGTGAGAATATATTCTACATACAGTCAGGTCCAGAAATATTGGGACATCGACACAATTCTAACATCTTTGGCTCTATACACCACCACAATGGAGTTGGAATGAAACAAACACAATGTGTTTTAACTGCAGACTGTCAGCTTTAATTTGAGGGTATGTACATCCAACTCAGCTGAACGGTGTAGGACTTAAAGTAGTTTGCAGATGTGCCTCCCCCTTGTTAAGGGACCAAAAGTAATGGGACAATTGGCTTCTCAGCTGTTCCATGGCCAGGTATGTGATATTCCCTCATTACTCCAATTACAATGTGCAGATAAAAGGCCCAGAGTTCATTTCAAGTGTGCTATTTGCATTTGGAATCTGTTGCTGTCAACTCTCAAGATGCGATCCAAGGAGCTGTCACTATCAGTGAAGCAAGCCATCAGTAGGCTGAAGAAACAAAACAAACCCATCAGAGAGATAGCAAGAACATTAGGCGTGGCCAAAACAACTGTTTGGAACATTCTCAAAAAGAAGGAACGCACCGGTGAGCTCAAGAACACCAAAAGACCCAGGAGACCACGGAAAACAACTGTGGTGGATGACCAAAGAATTCTTTCCCTGGTGAAGAAAACACAATTCACAACAGTTGGCCAGATCAAGAACACTCTCCAGGAGGTAGATGTATATGTGTCAAAGTCAACAATCAAGAGAAGACTTCACCAGAGTGAATACAGAGGGTTCACCACAAGATGTAAACCATTGGTGAGCCTCAAATACAGGAAGGCCAGATTAGAGTTTGCCAAACACCTAACAAAGCCTTCACAGTTCTGGAACAAGATCCTATGGACAGATGAGATCAAGATCAACTTGTACCAGAGTGATGGGAAGAGAAAAGTATGGAGAAGGAAAGGAACTGCTCATGATCCTAAGCATACCACCTCATCAGTGGCGTGGGCATGTATGGCTGCCAATGGAACTGGTTCTCTTGTATTTATTGATGATGTGACTGCTGACAAAAGCAGCAGGATGAATTCTGAAGTGTTTCAGGCAATATTATCTGCTCACACTCAGCCAAATGCTGCCGAACTCATTGGACGGCGCTTCACAGTGCAGATGGACAATGACCCAAAACATACTGCAAAAGCAACCAAAGAGTTTTTGAAGGGACAGAAGTGGAATGTTAAGCAATGGCCAAGTCAATCACCTGACCTGAATCCCATTGAGCATGCATTTCACTTGCTGAAGACAAAACTGAAAGGAAAATGCCCCAAGAACAAGCAGGAACTGAAGACTGTTGCAGTAGAGGCCTGGCAGAGCATCACCAGGGAAGAAACCCAGCTGGTGATTCCAGACTTCAGACTTCAGGCTGTGATTGACTGCAAAGGATTTGCAATCAAGTATTAAGAAGGGAAAGTTTGATTTATGATTATTATTCTGTCCTTTGGTCCCTTAACAAGTGGGAGGCACATCTGCAAACTGCTGTAAGTCCTGCATCGTTCACCTGAGTTGGATGTACATACCCTCAATTTAAAGCTGACAGTCGGTAGTTAAAGCACATTGTGTTTGTTTCATTCCAACTCCATTGTGGTGGTGTATAGAGCCAAAGATGTTAGAATTGTGTCGATGTCCCAATATTTATAGACCTGACTGTATATCGGTTTATTCATGACATCTTCAAGTTAAAGCTCATAGGTTACTCATAGTAAGTCACCTTATTGCTTTATCATTATTACAATTATAGTTGCCCGGAAAAAATAGGTCTTTTCTCCGGTGGTGCGGTGCTAAAGGGGTATAGGATATAGATACACGGAAAAAATAGGTTATTATTATAGAAGTTCATTAGATGATTGTAGAGGTGATGAGTATTCGGTATGTGCATAGTTACAGGCTAAATGATGTAAGATATAATTGCACAAAAGCACAATCTATAATGGAGGAAAGAAAGATTGAAAGGTGTACAATCAATATCTAAATGACAAAGAAACATATGAACATCTCAACCATGAATAGACAGTGTTTAATAGACTGTCCTTTGGGAAAATAGCCATTCAGAAGCAATTCACTTTTTTCCTTAATCACTAATCCCATTACAGAAGGAAAATATCAATTTACCTATAAAACTGACTTGCCTACAAAAGGTACAAAAACTATACAAACACAGAAAAATAATATGTACATTCCCCTTGTAAAGACATCCAAAGATGCAATTTTAGACTTTTATTGTGCTTTTCAGTTAGAGTTCTGAATATATTCTGCTGAAAAATACTGTATATGTCCTTCGCTATAAAAGCATTACAAATATTAATAAAAAAAATGTTTACTCCTCAGGGAAATGTTTGCAAAGGGCATTCTATAAAGTATTGTCTTTTCATGGTTTGGTTGATCATATGTTCCTTTGCTAATCAATATCTAACTCTTTACAACACTTACATAAATCCCATGACATATACAGTAGTTATAGAGGTCAAAGGTGAGAGGACAAGTAGAATGAGATAAGACAAGGATGAAATGCAAGTGTGAGTTAGTTTCTCCCCTCCCACAAACAATAAGAATTTTAGTGACAATTTCAAGCATTGGGAAATCTGATAACACATGATGGGCCCTATTACAATCTTTTCGCGAAAACACTCGCGCAGCGCATTAATTTGTGCGCGAAGCGTTAAACATTAACGCGCGTAAATTAACGCTGGTATTACAATCCGCGTGAATTTTTTCATCCGTCGAAAAATTGCGTGCATAAAACAGACGCGCAAAAATGCACGCGCATTAACGTTGCGTGCAGAAATCGGTGTGCGGACTGTTTTTTCACGTGATTCAGCCAATCAGAATTAAGAACCACAATTGTCTCCCGATAAGTTTTTGCGCCTGCCAAAATCAATCTGAGTATATATGCTGCAGCAATAATAAAAACACGTACAACTTCTCAATTTTATTGTTTGGGTATGCGTAGAATGTGTAACTATACTTTGCTGTATTTTTATTTTTGGGCTGGTGTTTTTGGTTTCGGCCAGGACGTTCAGATTTGCCATTAACACCAGCTTTTAGGAGTCGTTAAAATTATGCGCGCAAACGCTGTGCGTTAAAAACTGTGCATAGATTGTATAGACACCACACAGTCCGTTTTTTTTAACGGATGTAGAAAAAAAGGGAAATATGGGAATCAAGATGAGTTAAAATTAAATAACAGGTACAGTCAGCCAGACCAGAAAAACGTCTGAGCGTCAACATGATGGACGTCACAAATGCGCTGCGCCTGACGTCGCCTCATCACGCACACAGGCCGCTACACGGACACGGCGCACTCTGGGCGTCCGTTGTAGCGCTTTTACGTTGAGGCCTAAATGGCGTCCGTTGCCACCTGCGTGGTGCGTGTGCACTTCGGTGCGCACGTACTTTGTGTGTTGGTCTCTATTGATCACAAATCAATGCTACAACGGACGTTAAACTGTGCGGTGACACGGACGTGATGACTGCGTTTGTCTGACGCTAGCCTAAAAGGAGAGATAAAGGCTAATTACACACATTACTAGGTTATTCAGTTACAGTTTTGGAAGGTCTATTGTCATGAACCAAATTCCTGTTTTGTTTTCCCTCTATGTTTTTACTTAAAATGGATCAGTCCACTCTCTCTGTCTAACCCTCATAGTTAATTTGGTCCAGTCCATTTCCTGCTTTTGCAGCAGCTATTTCCCCAGTATACCACAGTGGCAGTCAGCAAGCATCTACATGTACCGGGTGATTGCATCCTGTTTTTACCGTCCCCCATAGCAAGGTACACCTGAGAAGCCCTCTCTTCCTACAAGACACCTTTTATTTGCTGTTACTTTCCCAATAAAGTGAAGAAAATACAAGGCACTCTGTGTGCTTTCAAAAGAGGTTGAGTTAAAGCTATCTGACTTCAATCATATCCTACACGTGACATTCACTTCTTACGTATGACCCTAGGTTCCAGAATATCTATAGACAAACACATATACTATTCTCACATTGGCAACTCTGAAAATATTTTCATAGAGTGTACTAATTTGCATATTTTGCCTTGACAGTGGCAGGAGATGTGCAAGGTTTAGCAGGCAGTGCCCGTTTGCAGTGACACACGGGTGACCAGACAGGTTCTTGGGTAACTTGGTACGGATTTTAATAGAAAGCAACAATAACAGAAGGAGGAAAGTAAGCCAGGGAGACAGATGGACGAGGCACGAAAGAGGCTGACAGGAATACATAGAAGGTAGACAGAGAACCAAGGCAGAAAAGGAGCTGGACACAGTGGCGTAACTAGAAACCTAAGGGCCCCGGTGCAAGAATCCATGAAGGGCCCCCCTCACCCCCTCAAAAAAAGATCCATATTTTTACATTTTTTTTTTCCCTGAAATCTAAAAAGGTACTACACCATTTACATTAATTAGTTCAACTTACTTTAATTAGGTCATTAAATTTAATTAGGTCATATTGAAAGCCCCCCAGTAATCCTGACAATCCTGACACACTGCACATTACAGAGCTCCACAGCAATAAAACTCCCTGTAAAGTGCGGTGTGTATGAGCATATCACAGAGATCCACAGCAATATAACTCACAGGAAGCACTGGGGTGTATGAGCAGGCACATAATCCACAGCAATATATCTCACAGTGAACGTTGGGGTGTATGAGCAGGCACATAATACACAGCAATGTAACTCACAGGACACGCAAAAGGTGTTTGAGCAGGCACATAATCCACAGCAAGAACCTGCAGGAACCATGACTGGGCCCCCCCACCCTAGGCAAAAACATACCCCCTCCTGTTAACATGCATTTGTCCCCCTCCAAAGTATCACAGTATCACATTTTTTTCCAGGTTCACTATGACCTCTTCAGTCCATCCCATTTTTAATGTAATTTGCACTATGTGTATCTCACAGAGCTCCACAGCAATAAAACTCACAGTAATGTGCATTGTGTATCAGTGTAAATCACAGAGCTCCAAAGTATAGCTCACAAATAAGTACAAAATAAATTAAAAGAAGAATTCTATATTATAGGCAAGCCCCCAGGCAGGCGAGTGTGTCCCCCCCGGACTCAAGGGCCCGGGTGCGGTCGCACCCTCTGCACCCCTGGTAGTTAGGCCCCTGGCTGGACATGAACATAAGGCGACCATGTAGACTAGATATGGAATACACAGATATAACAGAGATGAGATAGAATACATGGACTGACAATAAACAAGAGGCAAGGCTCATGGGCAGGAACACGGACAAGGTACAGGAATAGGTAGCTTGGCACGGTACAGGCATAGGTGACTTGGCATGGTACAGCCGTAGGTAGCTTGGCACGGCATAGGCATAGGTAGCTTGGCGGTCGCACCCTCTGCACCCCTGGTAGTTAAGCCCCTGGCTGGACATGAACATAAGGCGACCACGTAGACTAGATATAGAATACACAGATATAACAGAGATGAGATAGAATACACGGACTGACAATAAACAAGAGGCAAGGCTCATGGGCAGGAACACAGACAAGGTACAGGAATAGGTAGCTTGGCACGATACGGGCATAGGTGACTTGGCATGGTACAGCCGTAGATAGCTTGGCACGGCATAGGCATAGGTAGCTTGGCAAAGTACAGCCGTAGGTAGCTTGGCACGGCATAGGCATAGGTAGCTTGGCAAAGTAGGGATGTGCGTTTCGGGTTTCGGAATTTCGGAATTTCGGAATTTTCACGAAATTTCCCGATTCGTGTCTTCGGATTCGGCTGATTTTCCGAATCGGATCGGACCAGAAAACCAACAGATCCGAAAAGTTTTCCGAGCCGATACCGAAAAATTTTCGGACTTTTCGAATGGACTTGGAATGCGTCAAATCGAAATTTATTTTTGCTCTATTCATGATTTCGGTTCCATTCGTGATTTCGGTTTCATTTCGGTAATTCTGGACATCGTATATTTAACTATTATCGGTTATATCGCTGATTCTGTAAATTTTATTTGGTGTTTTTTTTTCTTTTCAGATCATTTTGATCAACTATTTTTCCGTTTTAAAACCTTTTGCTCTGGTTTTTATTTTTAACCCCTTAAGGACGGGAGTAATTTTACAACTTTGGCGCTCTTTCGGAAGTGAAGTTTGCTGAAGTTTTTGCTCATCATGTTTAAACGCGGTTTTAAGTCACATATTATTATACCACCCAGACAAATTATATATCGTTCTTTCCGGCAGACTCGGAAGATTAATAATATATAATAATTATATATAAAAGTCATGTCCTGCCAGAATGCTATAACAAAATATGTAAAAAAATGTGAATTTTCAATAAAATTTCAATCATCCACAGTGTATAAAGTGTTTTTTTTTCACATTTTATTATCCGATCCTTTGTGGTTATATTCTATGGGGTAGACTTGGGAACCCTTTTTTTTTTTTTTGGGTGGAGGGGAAATTACGTGAATTTAGCTAAACACCCCAAAAAAAATCATTGGTGAAGCATCATTGATTACATTATAATTGATATGTGAACAATAATGCTGCATCCAAAAAAAAAAAAAACACGTTTTTATTTTTTTAATTAATTAATTAATTGTTTTTTTATTTTTATACACTTTTATTTAACTTTTTTCTTTGTCATGTTTGATATCGTTGGAAAGGCCATGCTCAGACCTCAGGCATGACCCCCTAGCTGCCACCGATCAGGACATAAAGGGGTTCAAAGAACCCCCCTATCTCCTGCAAGGGATTTCCATAGGAAATCCCTTTGCAGCTAGGCCACAGTTAACTGACATCATCGCGCATGGCGCGATGAGTCAGTTGACGCGGGGGGACCCAGAGGTGGGGGCTGCCATCCAAAATGGCGGCCCCCACCGGAAATAGGCCGCGATCGGGCACAAATTTGTGCCCGGTCGCGACCTGGCAACTCATGGGTTAACCCCAATACATCGCTGGAAAGGTCAGGTTGTGACCCTTCCAGCGATGCTGGCCACAGCCTTGTAGCCCCCGGCGATGGGGAGATAGAGGGATCCGAAGGATCCCTCCCCTCCCCTCCAGGCGCTTCCCCTGCTCCGGCGGGGGGGGACGCCTGAAACTGACGTCATCGCACCCCCGGCGCGATGACGTCAGTGCGCCGGAGGAGGAAACCCTGCCGATCTGACTCCTTGGGACTCAGATCAGCGAGGGAGCCGCCGGAGGAGGTGAGTATCTCCCGGGGGGCTGAAAACGCCGAGGACATACATTTACGTCCTGCGGCGCCAAAGCCCGCCTAATGCAGGGCGTAAATGTACGTCCTGCGGCGTTAAGGGGTTAAAGTCAGACCATTTGGGTCAGTTTAGCGTTTTTTAAATCGTTTTGCTCATTTTTTTTTGTTCCTTGGCTTTCATACCATTTTAATATGATTAAATAAAGTTGTGAAATGTATATTCATAAGAAAAAAAGGATCTTTATTTAATAAAAAAAAAACACGATAGAATCGCCAGAATTATCGTATCGACAGAATGAATTATCGGATCCAAAAAACAAACCAAAAATTTATTATAAAAAAATATATAAAGTATAAAAAAAGTAAACCATAGTAGTTTACGTCAAAACGAATAGAGTTAGACACTTTGAAACGAGGAGAACAGACGTTCCGAAAAAACGAATATTTCCGAAATCACGAAAAGTCAATACAAAAAACGAGCAAAGTGACCCGAAAACACGAAAAATGGTCGATATTCCGAAAAAAAAATGTACACGAAAAACCAGCAGAACCGGACCGAATCGAAACAGAAATCGGTCGAAACGAGCCGAATCGAAAATTTTAAACATCCGAACGAATCGAATCGAAAAAAAAATCGGTGCACAAGTCTATGGCAAAGTACAGCCGTAGGTTGCTTGGCACGGCACAGGCATAGGTAACTTGGCATGGTACAGCCGTAGGTAGCTTAGCACGGCACAGGCATAGGTAGCTTGGCATGGTACTGCCGTAGGTAGCTTAGCACGGCACAGGCATAGGTAGCTTGGCATGGTACTGCCGTAGGTAGCTTGGCACGGCACAGGCATAGGTAGCTTGGCATGGTACAGCCGTAGGTAGCTTAGCACGGCACAGGCATAGGTAGCTTGGCATGGTACAGCTGTAGGTAGCTTGGCACGTTACACACCAGCAAGGAAACCAGGCAAACAAACTTTAGCATCAGAGAACACCTTAGCCACCGTAGTCAATGCAGAAGCAAAGGCTGAACCAAGAACTTTCATTTAATAGCCAAACACAGCACCTGTGGCTACTGCTGATCACTCAGGGTGAGTTGAGGCTCTGGCCTGGAACAACAACTGATGCTGTGAACAGACCAAACTTATGGCGTTTGCGAGAGGTGCTGGCACCTAGCACCTTTCTTTCATTGGCCCCACTCAGCAGACTTAGACTAGACATGGAGAACTGACTAAGAAAAAAAAACAGGTTTTGAATTATGTCCTTAGTTGTGAAGTCTGGACATTTAAATAGGATAATTTAGGCAATGGATCCAGAGGGGAGAGAAGTCAGACAACTGCGTGAGATGCTCATGCCGGCCTCCCTTTCTACAGCTGTGACAGGCAGCGCAGCCTTTGATGAGTCACTCGGCAGGTAGTTGGATGGGGAGGAGGGTCGAAGGGGAGACATGCAGGTCAGAGCCCAAGCTCTCTGGTGATGCTTGGCAGATTTGTGGGGAGAGACATGCACTTAAGCCAAACCTGCTTGTTTCTGTCCATGCAGTGGGTTATGCCTCTGATACCTTCTGTGCTATTCTGTAATCCGGTCAGTACATTGAGAAGTCTACCTGACCTATGCACATGCTGTGATCTGCTCACTACACTAAGAGCTTAGTTTACAGCCCCGCTGTGTGCGTGATATGTTTTTCTCACTGCATATTATGGAGGATTTATTTTATATGCCTGTGTGTTCAGTATGAAAGTGTATGAGTGTGTAGATTGAGTGTGAAAAACTCACATAGCAGAAAGGGAATGGGTATGGAAGGGTTAATATGAGTTGAGGACATGGAGAGGATGAAAATATGAATTATGGACTGCTAATACGAATTGGGGGCATCTTGGGGCTGATAATATAAATAGAGGGCATGGAGGGGTGTTACTATGAATTGGAGTGCTGCTAATATGAATTGAGGGCATCTAAAGTTTAATAATATGAATTGGGGCTGTTAATATGAATTGGGGTATAGACAGGGCTATAAATATGAATTGGGAGTATAGAGGAGGCTTGTAATATGAATCGGGGGTATAAAGGAGGCTAGTAATATCAATTGGGAGTATAGAGGGAGCTAGTAATATGAATTAGGAGTATAGAGGGAGCTAGTAATATGAATTGGGGGTATAGAAAGGGTCTGTTAATATGAATCGGGGGTATAAAGGAGGCTAGTAATATCAATTGGGAGTATAGAGGGAGCTAGTAATATGAATTAGGAGTATAGAGGGAGCTAGTAATATGAATTGGGGGTATAGACAGGGCTGTTAATATGAAGCATGGATCAAGCTTATTTAAAGTATGGAAATGTGTGTGTGGCTATCTGTGTTTGTGTAGAGCTGTGATTTTGTGTTTTGAGCTTTTATGCTTTTTTGTATGTGTGTATTGCACTGTCAGTGTGTGTGTGTCTGTGTCTCAAACAATCAACCCATCCTACTCTGAGGACTATCTGCTCATTCACATGTAACTCAGCCAGCCACATACTTACTCTCATCCACCCTTTTGTCACCCAAGCACGCGCACTTCAATGCAATGCGACACACAACCTTCACACAACAAAATTGCCACGCATTGCCACACAAACATAACTCTCATTCCACACATACAGGGTAATTCAAAGAGATCTGAATGGCTGGAAAAAGGTAACCGAATGCTGAAAATCAGCGTTCGGTTACCTTTCCTGGCCATTCGGCTATCCAGAGAGCAGGCAATTCGCCAAATCCTGGCGAAATGCCTGCACATACGGTGCCTATTCGGTGCCTGGGCAGTGAAATCCCCATAAAAAAGCACTGCTTCAGCTATTCAGAGAGCACAAACCAGCAGTGAAAGGTTCTTGAAATACCCTGCCATTCGGTGGTTTCATGCGGCAGATTTATTCAGGCGAATCCCATAGGCTTCAATATTAAAAATATTCCCGTTTTAATTCAATATCTAATAAACCGTTCATTATAAAATTCTGCAGTAAAGAGTCTCTTTATTTATAGATTTTTTTAGGATATTTTAAGCATTTTTCTTGATTTTTCTTTTTTTAAAAAGTCCAATTTTTTTTTTTTTTAAGTTTACTTATTTTTTCTGTAACAGCCCTTTTTATTATCATTCATTGGACCTCACATCTAAATTTCAGACATTTTCGCTCAGTAGTTTCTTTGCAAACAGCGTTTCACTTTTCAAACATTCAAGCAAACTGTTTTCCTAATTTATTCACTTCACTCGTCTGCGGTGTCGGCTTTATCCGCTGCCTGTGATTGGCTCCTGCTCGGGTTTTTCCGGCGTTATCGGCCAGGTTAATGCAGATGTTTTTGTGGGTTTTCAGCGTGCATTCGCCAGGTTTTGCGGTTAGTTTTTGTTTGGTTTGCGGCGGCCTTTCCCTGCAATTCGGGGACCCTGTGGTGCTTGCTGAATACACCGCAGGGTCGCCGAAATGGGATCGGCAAAACAAACCGAATTGAAGAGAACGAAAAGTCACAGAACGTGTGGTGACTTTTCTATTCTCTTTGAATAACCCTGTAAGTATTGATCTTTTGCCATTCCTTGATTAATTTAAAAGTTATGTGTCGAAATTGGTATTAACATAGGCGTCTGTAGAGGGAGGCCAAGGGGGCAATTGCCACTGTGAAGGAACCGTTCCCTTCCGTCTGTCCTGGCTCTCCAGACACCCCTTCGTTGCGGTCAGCCCGGCTACTGGGAGCGCTGTCCTCAGCGCCTCGAGCAGCTTGACCTGCCTGCTTCTGTTCCTCTGCCCTGGAGCCGTTAGGAATCTCCAGAAGGCCGCTCTCTGCCTTCTGAGGGTGATAAGTGTATAGTGTAGCGTCGCTGAAATAAAGACACCAGGCGCGGCTGTATGCTTTAATACAGGATCCTCTCTCTCTCAGCTCTGAGAGTTCTCTGACTTTTTAATGAACAACCACCATTTATGCTGAAGTCCAACAGTCATAATTTGCATACCATACTAATTACATTAAGTCAGTTATTTACAATAAACATTCTTTACATTCTTTAGCCTTTCAGCTCACACAACATTTGTATATCCATTGTTCTAACACATCAGATTAAACACACACTATCAGAGATCCCTTGAATTAAACATGCAGCTAGATAATGGGAAAAGCCCTGGTGCATAAATTACACAACAGTAAAGCTTGTTTACTGTATACACAAAAACACATTTACCTACAGGAATATAAGTATTTTTAAAACCAAAGCTATGCCATTTTACACTAAACTAAATTAAACTACAACCAAATGATGTAAAATATATTTAAAAACACACGATATAAAGGAACATAAAGTCTCTTGGGGTTTGAAGCATGGAGCGTTACATCAGCTCCATGACAGCCACCCTAGGTTATTCCTTGCCCGCCCCCATGTGCCCTCCCACCGGGGATCAGCATCTCACTTCCCCCACTTGTTTGGACTGCTGTGCCTCTGTCCCTGTGTGTCGCACATAGTTGATCGAGGGCAGAGTCTGATCTTTCCAATGATACCCAACATGACCATATTCAGTGTAAGGTAAAAATCATAAATAATAAATTAAAACGTAGCATTTTTTTCACAGGGTTTAAATGGCTCAGCAGTGAAAGGGTTAATTGTCAGACTATATATTAAATTCTGTAATACTTTAGTTTACCCCTTGGTTTAGTTGTATATTAAGGGTTATTGGGCAGGCTTCATCCCTCACAGTATACATTTCGGGCCCTATTACAATCTTCACGCAAATGTTAACGCTCACTTGCATGAGCATTAACATTTTCTGCAGTATTTACTTCATATTACAATCCAAACGCAAGCGGGTTAAGTAACCCATTTGTGTTTGGTACCTTGCGCTTCTCTGCGCGAGGTTACTGTACTTTGTGCTCCCTATACTTAACATGGGGAGCGCAAAGTGTTAGGCTGGGGTCAGACGAACGCAGTGCGAACGTGCGTTTAGCCGCACTTTATGACAGCCATGGTAGCAGCAAATGACGTCCAACGCAGGCCCACACACAAAGTACGGCCGCACGAAAGTTTGGCCGCACAATGCAAGCGGCAAAAGAACACATTTTGCAAGAAAGTCGAACCGCTAGTACTGATGTACAGAGTGCGCTGCGTCCGCATAGCGGCATGTGTGCATGATTAGGAGATGTCAGACGCTGCTCATGTCCGGCCAACATAACGTCCAGACACCCAAAGTTTCCTGGTTTGGATCCGTAAAAAAATCACGTCGAAATTGCGCATCGTATGACCGCTATCTGTGAAAAAATGCGTTCGGAAGCATCAACACACTTTTTGACGGTAGACGTTTGTCTGAACCTAGCCTAAATCAGCACTGGATTACAAAGTCCCAGCGCTGATTAACGCCTGGCTCTGGGCAGCGAAAAGTTACCCAGAGCCAGGACTTGGTGTTAATGGATTCCGCTTCTGCAGAATTCGTTAACACCAGCCTAAAAAAATTTAAAAAGCATCCTATACTCACCCTCTGTCCCATGGCGAGGACAGCGGCTCTGTTCGCCTCCTCCGGCCGGCGGGAGCAGGGAAAGACAGTCTCTCCCTGCGTATCACTACGCTGACCGGCTGGATCTTGCGAGGCGAGATCTGGCAGGTCATGTGACCGGCAGGGGGAAACTCAATGGAGTCCTATGGACTCCAGTGAGTGGATGCTTGCGGCTGCGCTCAGCGCTGCCGCAGGCATCCAGGCTTTTAACGGGTGATAACAAAGCAGGCAGCATTTTTTGCGCCTGCATTGTAATCCAGCGTTAAAAAGTGGTCGCAAGGGGGAAAACTGCGGGCGCAGTTTTTCCTCCCTTGCGCCCGCATTTTAACGCTAGGATTGTAATAGAGCCCTTCATGTTTTCCCTTGACTACTGGCATTTTAGTGGTTAATGGGTAGGCTACATGCCATGCCAAGTTTATTATTTTTATTGTATTTCCCAAAAACCGCCAAATTGCAGCAAATAAAATATTGAATTTTTGCATCAGGCTATTGCAATAAAAAGGTATCATTGCGCCACATTACTCTGAGATTTAGGAATCTTATTTATATTTACTTATTTCGTTTTTTTCAGTATGATTTAGGGGCGAAAATTATTAGTGCCCCCCTGAGTTTTGACTGTGGTATCTTATGTGCCCCTCCCCTTATATTGTTTCTAGAGTCGCCACTGGGTATTAATGTTTTATAATAAAAAACATGTTGCCCCGCAGTTTACCTGGCTGTGAAGGCACTAGCCGCTGTATGGCGTTCAGACCATTACTTAACCAGTTTGGGAGTGGGCTTTCTTTGCACTCCAGAGAACCCTTGCTGGATGCCTGACAGATAGCATTTATCTTCTCTGACAATAGTTTTGGGGCAATATTACAAATTTGGTGCTAACTTAACCAGAACTGTTGTAAATAGACATGTGCAGAACGAAAATTGTTTGTTTAGTTTCGGATTGATTCATTCCGATTTTCAATTCATTTTGGTGCGTTCGCTATGTTATCGTGATTGAAATTTCTGATTGATTAGTTATTTCATTTTTAATGGTAATTAGTTTTTCGGATCAATTCGTATTTCATTTTTATTAGTTATTTCATATTTCCTTTTTATTAGTTATTTCATTTTTATTAGTTATTTCCTTTTTATTAGTTATTTCAGAATGTGAAATGGATGAATTAATTACTTAGATTACGGTAAAAAAAAAAGATGTCTAGTCCCCCTGTCTTTGGTGCTGAAACCTATTCAGTACAAAAACAGCAGCTATTCTTGGTGCTGAAACCTATTCAGCACTATGGATAGCAGCTCAGCGGGGCTGCTGTCCTTGGTACTGAATAGGTTTCAGCACCAAGAATAGCAACTCTGCGGGGGTCCAGAGCCCAACAGGGCTGCCGTCCTTGGAACTGAATAGGTCTCAGCCTCCTGCTGTGTGCCCCAAACTACCTGCTTAATTCCCCTAGCCTCCAACTGCATATTCCAGAGCCTCCTTCTGTGCATTCTGTGTCTCTGCCTGCACTCAGCCAACCCTTTTCCTGCCCTGCCTGTCTGCTGTCTCATGCCTCCAGTGAATTCCTAGTGTGTGGCCCTCGGTGTCTCTGTATCTCATTCCTCTGTGCCCATATCTCTCCTCCCTACCTTGTTCTTTCAATCAGCCCATTCCCTGCACTGCTCCTCTGTTACTCTGAAACTACAGCCATACCAATCTGCTGTTTTATCTGGATTCATGCCAATATACCCATGTTATACCTCATTCACACGTCTCATCTGTTGTGTCAGTGCATAGTGGGCTCATACCCTCACCCCCATACACAGAGATCGTGATACTAGGATAACAATTGTAGTTCACACAGCAGATAGGAAGGCATGGTCCAGAACACAGTTAAAAAAAGTCAAAGTTATCAATCAAGTAATAGAATAAATATCCCATGTTTTATGGGATTCCATATCCCAATTTTATGTACCAAAAATCTTGCTTGTAATGATGATTGATGAAGAGATCAGAAATCATCGTGATTGTTGGTAATTTCCCTTATTGTCGGGATATTGAGATTTTTATTTCCACCGAGTCACGAGAAGTAAAGCAGGGACCAAAAAAAAATATTTCTGTTGGTTGGACGTGAGGGAGTCAGGGAAAATCTGGAGTAAGAATATTTCTGGGACAGGAGTTAAGTGAGAATCTGGAACCTAATTAATAAAGATTATCAGTTCATCCCAAAGGGTGGTCAAAGAAGGACATGCCCACCAAATGTGGAAATAAGAACCAAGTGCGGAACAACACCTCGAGCATTTGGCTGATGCAGAGGGGTTGAAACGTCTCCCTTTATCAGGGGTAATATACCACCTGCATAGCAGCTTCTTCCTTGTTTGGAATAAAGTAGTGCACCTGTATTTCTCTTCAAATGTAAAGTTTAACATAATATGTTTGGATTCCGTATAGCATGATATATGGTTTTAGTGTGACCGTGAGAATGAGATTACCAAAGTATTCATTCTCTTAAATGTTTCAAGAAAAATCAGCGTTCAGTAACCTTTCTTGGTCATTCGGCTATTCAGAGAGCAGGCAATTCGCCAAATGTTGACGAATTGCCTGCACATACAGTGCCTGTTCGAGGGCAGTGAAATCCCCATAGCTTCGGCTATTCAGAGAACAAAAACCAGCAGTGAAAAGTTGCCGAATTGCCTTGCCATTCGGTGGCTTCATGCGGCAGATTTATTCAGGCGAATCCCATAGGTTTCAATGTTAAAAATATTCCCAATTTAATTCAATATCTAATAAACCATTGATTATAATATTCTGCAGTAAAAAGTCCCTTTATTTATAGATTTTTTGGGATATTTTAAGCATTTTTCAGGATTTTTTGGCAAAAAATGTTTTCCGATTTTTTTTTTAAATTTCTTTTAAACGTTTGTTCTTTTTTCTGTAACAGCCCTTTTTATTATCATTCATTGGACCTCATATGTAAATTTCAGACATTTTCGCAAAGTAGTTTCTTTGCAAACAGCGTTTAAATTTTCAAACATTCAAGCAAACTGTTTTTATTTTTTCACTCCATTCGTCTGCGGTGTCCGGTTTTTTCCGGCAGCCGCGCTGCGTGTGATCGGTTCCAGGTCGGGTTTTTCCGGCGTTTTCGGCGGTGTTAATCCAGATGTTTTTGCAGGTTTCGGTGTGCCTTTGCCGGGTTTTGCGGTGAGTTTCCGGTGGATTTGCGGCGTCTTTTCCCTGCATTACGACGGCCCTGTGGTGCTTGCTGATACACTGCAGGGTTGCCGAAATGGGATCGTCAAGTCGTGCCGAATTGGGGAGAACGAAAAGTCACCGAACGTGCGGTGATTTTTCGATTCTCTCTGAATAACCCTGATAGTGTTTACCTATACCCTATAATGATTTTATAACTCTTAAATTTTAAATTGTAGGGCACATTGATGTTGAATGAAGAGCTTGCAATAAATGTTTGCTTTCTAAGCTCAATATTTTTGAGTGCATATGCTTCAAAATATTAGAATATGTTAGTAAATGTTTTATTCAAAAGTCTCTATGCAAGATGTTTAATTCAAGAGATCGACCTGCGTTTGTATGTTTTATTTAAAAGATCAGAGAGGCTATATTAAGAACTATTTCAAGAAGCAAGAGTGCTCCTATCGCTAAAATGAAAAAGGTGTCCATAAGTGTAGCAATTAATCCTGATATTCCTACAGATAATCATAAATAGTATGGTTTAACGTCTTCATAGAAAGACTGTCATACAATAAAATAAGATTGAGCAGTGTGACATCTGATAATGTAGTTGGCAAAATGTTAACCACATACTTCCTCCTAATGTCAGATACATGTTTTGATATAAATTTTTATTTTATTAAATGAATAAAAAAACAACAACAATTGCTCCTTCTATATCTGCAGAGGAAGCATTTGACCTTTCTGTCGACTCATCCATTTGCGGGTTAAACTATAGCTCCTCATTCTAGCTCCAAGGGGAAAAGAATACTGACGATCTGCTCTGAACACACTCATTACATTTCCATTTAAAAAGCTTGACAGCAAAATATCTACTTAACAATGTCACAACACATGTGGTGATGCAATGCCTCAACAATAGCGACATAATTATAGACCCTCTAATAATATTCGTCATTAAGAGAAGTACTATTTCTAAACCTGTTATATTGACAAGTGGTACAATGGTGATCTCTTTAGGGTTAAGGGGGCTTGGTTTTGGAGGCTTTAGGGCTAGGCAAAGGGGGTTTTTGACATTGTTGGGGTTATTGGATACCTGCCTTCCGAGAACTGTTTCATTTGTTTCCTATCGCCATGTTCTCAACACTATTGTCAACATTATATTAAAGAGAAAGGCAAGAAAGGCATATATTATTAATATATGCTCACTATGTATAGCACTGATTATTAGAACATTACAAGGACCTGGACAGGATGAATTATCTAATTTTCTTGGTATATTTCCTGTAGTTCTGATATTAAATTCGTTATTGTATTTAGTTTTCTAAAATTTATTTATTACATTTTTAATAGTGTTCTTCTGTATTGTAGCATGTGTAAATCAATATCTGCTGAATACCATGATTCATAGTGGTCTTTAGGGTCACATTAGATACAGTTTAAGTTAGTGAGTAGTTAGAGAGCAAAAAGACCAGTCTTGCTGCAGAGGCAGTAAACGGTAATAAAATAAGGTAACTGCAATGGACACAAGGCCTTTTGTATAAAAGAATCGACCATGACATAAGGTCTGTGATTTCCCAGCAGACAAGAAAGGACCATAGTGGATATAAAATCAAGTCCTATGTCACTAATGCTAGATGTCATCCACATTTTGTTACATAAGTTGCAGAATTCAGATCCACCTAACATATCAAGCCTTTCATTCATCCTCCCAACCCTCATCTGGGACTGAGAGAAGTGACTGGTATGTAAGAAATTATTCAAACCTTTCTGCTGACAGAGTGTGCATTAGCTATAAACCATTCTTATGTTCTGCTCCCTGCTAGGACTGTCCCAAGGTGTGATTTATAACCAGAACACTCCATCTATCATGAGCCTGCCATCCCTTACCAGGGTTACAGAAAACAAGACCTTGGGCTTCAGCATTTTCTTCTGTCTCAGGGAAAAAAACTCAAAGTTGGACATTCTTAAAATCCGATATAATATATATAAACTCTTTCAACCTGTTTGAAATGCTTTAATCAAAAGATGGATGTCGCGGAACGTGTGTTGTGCTTTTTTTCATTGTTTTGAGAGTTCAATATTATCATGACTATAGAAAGTCCAATAACCACATAACCACCAGTTATTGGAAGAACGTTTTCTAGAGAAACGTCTCCTCATTACATAAATTTAATGAAGGTGACTCTAGCCACCATGACCACTAAACTGGTTTTGAAAGGTCATGGAGTAATAAGTGTCCCTTCCACCCCTCTTCTCAGTTGACTTTCCGTAGCTGCTGTGGCAGACCTTAAAAGCAGAGGTTTTCTCTCCTCACCAGAGAGCTGTTAGCAGTTCCTTCTCCAGTACACCAGGTGCCCGATTCCAACTGAGTCATTAAAAGTGAGACACAAATGGAAATCTTGACCATGAGTCTTTTTCTATCTGTATCTGAGTCACCATTAACATCTGTATTCCAGCCGAGCCACTTTGTCAGCAGTTCAGGTCATAATACTTTTAAGCTGTAGGGAGATGGCATCGGCATCACTAAGTGCCATTGTGTTATCTTCTCCAGGAAATATATAAGCACACTATCTATAATAATAAAAGGGTTTGTGGCCATCACAGTCAGCTGCACGTGCACCTCGCAGACACAGGGAGCCGGGCAAGAGGTGTCTGAAGCCATGGCCTCCAGCACCAAGGAGAGGAGGAGGATCCTCGGCCCTAGCCGCAGAGCAGCCGGCATCTTCTCTGGCTCCCCGCTCAGAGCGTTCCCACTCAGGCCTGGGGTGGATCCGGGCCCGGGTCAGCGGTTCTGTAACATGGGCGATACACAACAGCAAGGACGTCTTTGACCAAGCAGCCAGATCCTGGAGTGTACCGAGCAGCCAGATCCTGGGGAGCACTGAGCAGGCAGATCCTGAGCAGCCAAATTCTGGGTGCACCAAGCAGCCAGACCCTGGGGAGCACTGAACAGCCAGATCCTGGGGAGCACTGAGCAGCCAAATCCTGAACAGCCAGATCCTAGATGCACGTCTTTGGCCAAGCAGCCAGATCTGGAGAACACTGAGCGGCGAGCAGCCAGATCCAGATCCTGGGGAGCACCAAGCAGTCAGATCCTAGGGAGCACCGAGCAGTCAGGTCCTGGGAGCACTGAACAGACAGATGCCGGGGAGCACCGAGCAGCCACATCATTGGGAGCACTGAGCAGCCAGAACAATTTATATGTTTATAGTACTTTATATTCTAAACACATTACCACTCAAGCCAATCCAGGTCAAGAATGTACAGCAAACACAAGAACAATTGGTCCAGTGCTAATCAC
This sequence comes from Leptobrachium leishanense, assembly GCA_009667805.1. Classification (NCBI taxonomy): domain Eukaryota; kingdom Metazoa; phylum Chordata; class Amphibia; order Anura; family Megophryidae; genus Leptobrachium; species Leptobrachium leishanense. The sequence goes on along the minus strand of CM019070.1, from coordinate 88,981,398 downwards.
AAAAGTGTTTTTCATCCATACAAAAGTAATTTTAAACAAACAACTGTCAGGCACTTGTTCTTATCAAATTTTAAATAGTTGCCAGTAAGCATTTTTCTGGAGTCAGAAGCAAATTGGCTTAATCCTGCTCTGCATGTGTGTTGTACTTGTACATAACAGGTCCTAATCTCTTGGTAAATTCTCGGCACTCCTCCAAAGGACACAAAGTCTCTAAAACGTCTGTGTAATGGAAGGTGTGAATAGGAACTCTATCAAAGTGCAAGGTGTCATTCTGTCACAGGTTTACATTGTTTTCTTTTCTTTCTTTTTTTTTTAGACTTTATTTAGGTATTTACAAAGTAAATACAATACCATATAATAATACTACAAGTGCCATGATTTTACAATTTAATCATCAAAAAAGAAGAGGGGGAGGAAAGGTAAGAGGCCTGGGGGAGAGTGTCATATCTAATAGACTCCTTCTATTATAATATTTTTTAATCCACCTGTATGAAAATATCCAAAGAAAAAAAAAAAGGACCTATTATCAAATATTTCAAGTAATCCATCCTCTATAAGTGTTATAATCTACTATCTGAATCAAACTGAACACAAGGGTTTCCAGATCTTATCATAGGAGTCTAATGTATGATGAATAGTCGCTGTAAGTCGTTCCATTAAACATAGTTTCTGTAATTTGTCTATAACCCGCTTCATGGATGGAGGCTTTGTACACGACCAACTTTCTGCCACTGCTCTACGGGCTGACAGAGTAAGCTTAAAGAGCAATTTATTTTCTTTATTTGTAAATTCTACTAGAGGTGTGGTCAGATGAAAAACCTCGGGAGCAAATAGAATAGATTATGATAACACCTCTTCAAAGACTTAATAGAAGTCCAATATATGTTAATGCTAGGTCACCACATATGAAAATATGTACCTATTTCCCCACATTGTCTCCAACAACCTTCTATAGGTTTCTTTATTTTAGCCAACTGGACTGGGGTGGTGTACCAACGCATAATCGATTTTATTGCTTATTCTTGAGCCGAAACACTTATCTAAACCTTTTTTGCAGACTCCCAAATATCTAACCAAATATTTGTATTATTAACCTTTATTTATATAGCGCCACAAATTCCGCAGCGCTTTACGAGATCAGTGAACAAGGAGTTGATACATTTGAATACCACAAATGGATGATGACCTGATTCAGGGGGCCTGTGTTCCCAAGGGAACTTACAATCTACATATATGAGAAGTACAAAGATTTTTGTGAGGTAGGCGCATCCATATCGTTAGGAGTCTTGCCCAAGGACACGCTGGTGGTGCCTTCTGGGTTGGATCAAGTTGTCTTTCCATGATTGTAGAGGAGCAACCTGATGGTTAGGTTGAACCCGCTTCTTGTAAAGTCGAGACTTCTCCACAGTTGTATTGGAAGAATGTGCTGAATAGTATTTTGACTTGCTTCTCCCCATCTAAATCATTCTCTAAGTCAGAATGCCATGCATGAACATAAAGGGCCCTATTACAATCTTCGCGTTAAAACGCACGCGCGACACGTGAATTTGTGCGCCCAGCATTAAACATTAACGAGCGTCAATCAACGCTGGAATTACAATCCTTGATTACATTCTTTTAAACTATGCAATGCAATAGTATTATTAGTATTACTTAGCACTTTCATATTTTAGTATTTTATGTGTAGAAACCATAAATGTGGATTACAACAAGGACTAAAGTAATGTGATTTGTGCTATGTTTGCTTTGGTTATGTATTTATGCATGGACAAATGTGTTCTCTATCTAAATTTATTTCAAAATAACATTAAACCTGAATACAATAAGACAAGATGAAAAAAAATAAAAAAGTTTCTAAAATTTTTCACTAAATACGCAGAAGTAACAAAATAGATTATTTTGCATTTTAGAATTACTTCATATTATAATACATTACTAAGCAATATTTGTAAGTTTAAAGGAACACTCTACTAAAAAATAGAATGTCCTTTTTTTGCCCTTAAATAATTGGGCAGAGGCGAATGACAGGCTTTACTTTTTTTTTCAGGGTGATTTTACACACCTTTTGTCCCTTGGCGCAGGCTGCTCCTCCTCTTCACGAGATCCAGCAGGTTGGCGTAGTGATCTGCAGGGGGAAGACTGGGGGACCCGGCGGACAGAGGAGGCGGTTGGTGCCGCGGTCCTCGCCACGGGATAGAAGGTGAGTATACGATTTATTTTAGGGGGGGTTTGGCTGGTGCTGACGGATTCTGCAGCAGTGGAATCCGTTCGCACCAAGTCCTGGCTGTGGTTAACTTTCTGTTAACCGCAGCCGGACGTTAATTAGCGTTAGTATATTGTAATACTAACACTAATTAACACTTTGCTCTCCCCATTTTAAGTATAGGGAGCGCAAAGTACAGTAACCTCGCGGAGTACAGCACAAGGTTCCAAACGCTAACGGGTTTCTTAAGTAGTGATACGCAGGGGGAGACTGAGGAACTTTTCCCCCCCGTCTCTCCCTGCTCCCGCCGGACGGAGAAGGACGGAGCTGCGGTCCTCGCAGCTGCACAGGAGGTGAGTATCTGATCACTTTTTTAATTTTTTTGGATGGGGTTAACGGATTCTGCAGAAGCACTTTTTCGTAATTTTAATCTCCAAAATCTACAACCACCAAAAGAGACCCCGGCTAAATAGTTTCAAAATTTTGTCCCAAGAATAGAAATACCCAATTTTTACATGTTTTTGCTTTTTAACCCCTTAACTGCTGAGCCAGTTCACCTATGTGCGCTGAGCTCATTCTGACTGTTTTATGCTCATTATTTTTAGATGACAGCCTAGGTCCTATTTAACTAACCCCCCCCCCCCCCGACAATTTTTTAAAAAAAAAAAACATTTTTCTTTATTCAATTTTTTTTATTATTATTCTTTATTTATTTCTTTGTTTATTAAAATTTTATTTTTACACCAAAGCTGGTCATGATCAGGCCTTTCCAATGATGTCAAATATGACCCTTTAGCTGCCACGGATCGGGAGATAAGGGGATCCAAAGGATCCCCCTATCTCCACATGGCAGCTAGGGGGTTAACTGGCCCACTGACATCCTCACACATATGGTGAGGTTGTCAGTGGGTTGGGGGAACCTGGAGGCTTGGCTGACATCCAAGATGTCAGCCCCCTCCAGGTTTGAATCGCGATTCGGCGCCGATTAGCACCGAATTGCGATCCGGCAGTGAAAATGTTAATGCTATACACCAGTGGTCCCCAACCCTGGTCCTCAGGGCCCACTAACAGGCCAGATTTTGCAGATCACCATGGGGAAAAGCAGACTGAATCCTGCAATCACTGAGCAGCAAATCATAACACCTGTGCTGTGCTTCAGATATCTGGCAAACCTGGCCTGTTAGTGGGCCCTGAGGACCAGGGTTGGGGACCACTGCTATACACCACTGAAGAGACTCTCCCCTTTCAAAAAGCATCACTGTACCTTAAATGGTAGGGAGATAGAGGGCTCCAAAGGAGCCTGCCCCTCCCCTTCCTGAATTTTCCCTACTGGCGCCTGCTGATGACGTCATCATCGCGCAGTGTGATGACGTCATCAGATCTGCCGGCCCCCAGGAAATGGCGAGGCAGGCTTCCAGCTTGCCATAGACGCCATTGGAGCCAGCGAGGGAGGTGAGTATCGACGGGAGGGAGGTTAGGAGCCCGCTGACGTACTATGTACATCGCTGGTCTAAGGGAGACCCGTGGGCAAAACGTACATGGTACATCAGCAGTCGGGAAGGGGTTAACACACTCTAAACCGCCCCCCACTAAAACTCCTATACTCACCTCTCATCCTGCGGAGAAAAGGGTGGACCGATCCACCACTTCTTCTTGCCAGGAGCAGAGAAAGACTGGGAACAAACAGTTCCTAGTCTTCCTCCGCGATCACACTGAAGCTCTGTACGATCTCACAAGAGCGATGTAGCGCAAAGCTAGCGGCCCAGTAGCGTAAGGCTCCATGGAGTCCTATGGACTTCAGGAGCTGATGCTCGCAGCAGCATAGAAGTGCTACTACGTGTATCAGGGAGCATAGTGCTGCATTCCGGGGCGAGGTGCTGAGATAGCCTTTTTCCAGAATCTGCAGGTGCATATTATCCTGCTTACCATTTCAATGTTAGAGTTCACTATGTAATAGGACCCCTAATTTCTTATTTAATAACAGAATGCAAAGGGTTCTCTTTTCCCATCTTTCTCAGGGTGTCTGACTTGTCTGGTTAATTCTCCGCAGAATTTTTTGGTGCTTTATAAATAATTGTAATTGAAAGGTTTCTACAAATAAGCGCCAACTTGTAGTATGACCTTAGCTCTTTCCATATTGTATATGGTAAGTGATAAAGGCTTTGATGTCAATAACAAGCTCTTTAAAGAATCTGCCTAGAGACGAGATTTTTGGTAAGCACAACTGATTACTGCAAGGTCTTGAACTATAGCCAGTGAGATAATAAACTGCACCAAACTTGGAATTTAGACGTAAGACTCTGCCAAATGTTTAGTTATTGATTTATTTAATAATATTTATCACAGTAACATACTAAAATTACAGAGTATATCTTATTGTTAATGTTATTTTAATGCACGTCATGTGTTCAATAATGGTGATTTGCCCCTAAAATGTACAGTTTATTAAAGAAAAATATTATAACTAAACCATACGGCGGTGTGATGTCAGATGGTTGAGTGCTTCCATTTGCTGCTATGCCAACACATTCAAGGTACTGCAGGTATTTTGAAGGTCACTGATTCGAATGCTATTTATTCCAATTAACACCAGCATGATAATAGCTGTTTGTTTAGTTATTCATGAATGTATTTATTGAAATTGTAAAAACATTTTAGACACTAGTTGCAGTATGAGTTATATTCACTATATTGTGAATACTTGTAATAGGGTTTTGAATTTTAATCCAAAATAGAATAGAAACCATTGGTTATATAATTTTTCCATTAAGACCAGTGGTTTATTCAGACTGTACAGACTTTTAAAAAATGACTGGATGACTTCCTGCAGACACAGATTATTAAGGGTTATAATATTTAATATGTGGGTAAGCTTCTAGATCCAAGGAGAAATCTGACGCCATTCTGGGGTCAAGAAGGAATTTTTTCCCAGTATGTTGCATATTGGCGAGCGCTTCAGACTGGGGTTTTTCTCTTCTTTTGGATTGACAGCAGTAGGTGATGTGTGAAAGGCTGAACCCGATAGACGCATGTCTTATTTCAGCCTATGTAACTATGTTTATTGTGTACAACGAGTAGAAAAATGATCTTTGTAAAAAAATTGCTCCTTTGAGTTGAAACCTTGTAAAGCTACAATCCAAATATCTTCCCTCTCACTGCGTTCAAGATAACTAGATTTATTTTCCACTAAGGAAGCTCAATAATGCATGCAGTAAAAGAAACAATCAGGGGAACTAGTTTGGGGTAATAGTTACTGGGTGCTCTTATATCAGACTCAAACTTGCCATTTGGAACACGGGAATACAGATTACATGGGTAATGCTAAAATGGGTATGCTAATGGGGAAATCCTGCGACTGCAGTTTTCCACGTAGCGTCCCCATTTCAGCGTGAGATTCAGGGGCAGGCGCTACTTCAGCACCATGTCCTGGAACCATATGCTACCCTTGGGCATACCCACAGTAGCACTTCCACGCTTCCGTGAGTACCACCTCCCGGAGTCCATAGGACTCCAGGCAGGTTGCACTACCCTGCGTAATAAATAAATCTATTTGTCCCCAGTGTCACATTGGTCCCAGTGACAAGAAGCCGCGGATCGGGCCACCGTTCTCACTGCAGGATGGGAGGTGAGTGTCGGATTTGTTGAGGGGTCTTTAGCTGGTGCTAAATGACTCTGCAAAAGCGCAATGAGTTAGCGCCAGCTTCTGGATGACGTTAAATTTTTTTGTTAACACATTGGTGCGGTAATTAGCGCTAGGATTTTGTAATTCCTTACTAATCCTAACGCTAATTACTGATTGCATGCCTCATGTTAAGTATAGGTTGCGCACAATACAGTAAACTCACGCAAGCTAGCGCAATCACCGATGTGCTGTTGAATTTTTAGGAAGTTAGCGTTAGCGATGTAATCTGGGGCGCGTGCGTTAAAGTCTTATGGTTCCCAGTAGAGGGAAGAAAAGATCTGCAAGGATCAATGTCATCTTTCATTAAGCACAAACAGCCCTCAGACACGCGCACAGCTCTGATCACTTTCATACAGCTTTTGCACTCGTGTAACTCTCATCTCACATACAGACGTGTTATGTGGACGCATAATATTTAGAAATAATGTCACTTTTTTTAGCATAACTTCTTGTGACATTGCTAAATATGCAAATAAATACACACTAAAAAATTATTTTAATAGCTGGCAGGTCCGTCTGTACTTCCTGCTTGGTTTGAATACACTTTTACAGCATGTAAAATTCATGAAGGTTATCAAGCGCACTATTACACATTTCGAAATCCTGATGATCCCTTGGATGCCAGGCATGTTATAAATATGTGTCCTGTATGCCTGAAATGACATACTCCGTTTTACTTATACATACTTTTCTGATGAAAATCAAATACCACCAATCAAAGATACATATGAAAACGTCATGAAAAGAGGTATTTATGTAAATATGTGTATATTGGTAAAATATATGCAGAATCTTTTCAAGTTAGTGTTCCATATCATTTTGCTCAAAATTTGATTCCCAGGGTACCATTCCACAAATTAGGAGGAAGGATGATTTATGTTTGTCAAGTACATTTAGGAATAATATATATGTTCTATGTAAACCAGTTAAAAGGGCCGTATCACTTAAACATTATAATAGTTAATAAACATTTAACGATTTTTGCTAACTGTGAAATAGCTGGCAGGGGCAATCAGCTGTTCATTCATTAACAGTCAATTTCACGGCACATCACTTCCAAACTGAGCTGAAGTCAATAGTTAAGTTCACTTCAGAATGACCTATTGATCTAATGGAGTATCTGTAAATTTTTATAGAATACAGTTTTCAGGAAAAAAAGATAATTTTTTTAGAAATAAATATTACACCCTTATGATGATTCTACTGCAATAATTAAATTTTACTAGACTATTGACGAGTAAATATACTACTGTTTAAGAAATCATATAAGGTTAGATAACCAGACAAAAAGCAGAGGGCCATATTACAATCTTCACGCTAAAACGGGGACGCTAAAGAGGGAAACCTGGATCGTCAGGTTTCTCCTTAGCATCCCCGTTTTAGCGTGATATTATGGGGCAGGTACTATACAGCAGCCTGCACTGTAATGCGGTGCTAAGCCTCAGGATGATCGAGGCAGCACTAAGCGTCGCCGCGAGCATCCCCTCCATGGATTCCATAGGGTTCCAATGAGGCTTCCACTGTCGGTCACATGACCTGCAGGATCTCACCTCTCACGAGATCCTGCAGGCCGGCAGAGTGACCATGGAGGGAGACTAGGAGACAGCGACAAGAAGAAGTGAATCGAGCCACTGTTCTCACTGCGGGATGAGAGGTGAGTATCTGATTTTTGAGGTTTTTTCAGCTGCTGCTGACTGATTCTGCAGAAGCGAAATCAGTTAGCACTAGCTCCAAGCTGTGGTTAACTTTTTCAGTTAACCACAGCGGGACGTAATTAGCATTAGGACTTTGTTTTTAACCTTAGTGTTTGGAATGTAATATGGTCGGCTCGCGCTAGGGCCACCAAAGCTAACATTAACGCTCACACAGCTGAGCACTAACATTAGCGTTTTGTATGTAATATGGCCCATACTGTGTCAAATTTGTGATGCTAGATATATCTTTGGTCTTCAAGAAGAGGCAAAGCAAAATTGAACTCCTTGTCATCCCCACACTTAACCCGATCAATACCAAGTGATTTTACAAAAATCCACTCTTAGGAATCAGTGTTTTTTTGGGAAATAATTTTAAATTAATTATACAGTAAGAAATATTTAAAAATATTCCAAGTGTATATCTTACTGTAATAAGCTTTTTTTCAGACAGATGTGGCCAAATAGAGTTACTGCAGATAAAACTGCAGCTACTGTCTCTGTGTCAGCTGGGGAATGTCCGAAATGTCAAAATATTCCTTAGCCGATTTTAACCAGTTTTACCACCTTGGGCATTATGCCCACAAGGCTAAAACTTTGAGGGCAACGTCTGAGTCCAAATGCAAATGAAATTTGTTTGCAACCATAGAATTTAATTTGCAATCACACAGCACAGCCCCAAATCATGTTAGCACAATCTCTGGCTGTTGTGTCTGCTACCGCTGATCGTGTATACAAGATCACAGTAGTGAAAGGGCTTATTTTAACTGAGCTTTAACCTCTTTCCTGTTCGTTTATTCTTTACAGAAATATTGTTGGAATGAAAAATTCTGATTTCTAGATAGTGTCCTTTATCTTACACAATTTCACACGGGGTCAGCATTATCAGCATACAGGCAGAAATACCAATGGAATATATAAATATCTGTATGTGGCAATGCCTGTATGTGGAATTCACGTTAACACCTTATATTTCTATTATATGGATTTTCAGCAATTATAACCTCTGACTCTTATAGACTGTAAGCTCCTATGAGCAGGGTCCTCTACACCTCTTGTTTCCATCTTATGTCCGTTTATTTGTATTTCGTTCCCTTTGGTTATTGTAAAGTGCTGCGGAAACTGTTGGCGTTATATAAATGATGACAATAATAACAATAATACCTGTATAGCACTTAGTGACCCCAGGGCTCTCCCCGTATTCTGCCCTCTTTGTGGCTGTTTTAACCCTTTTACTGCCGAGATTGAGATATCTTGGGCTTCAAAGACACCATCTGTGCCCCGATAAAGATATCTTGATCTGCTGATCTGCAGCCCAAAAGCAAATGAAATTTGTTTGTTGCAAACAAATTTTGTTTGCTTTTGGGCTGCAGAAGGTGCCCCTGAAGTTTTAACCCTGTGGGCATTATGCCCAAAGAGCTAAAAGTTTAAAATCAGCTAATCACTGCAGTGAAAAATCGAGCTTTCAGCAGCTGATGCAGGGGAAAAGAAAAATAGACCTGCAGCTCAAACCTCTGTAACTCAATTTGGCAGTACATCATGCCGGTGGAGAGCGGCAGTGTAACTGGCTGCGGGTGTGACTGGCTCATCTGCCTATAAATATGTGCATTAGGTCATTACACCTTTGCTACAGCGTTGTTCACTACTCCTTTCAGTGTGTTCCTAGTAGACATGTGCATTCGTTTTAGTACTAAAACGATTTAGTCCGAATTTTGGGATAATTTAGTTTTCATATGACTCAAGAGAAACGAAACTGCTCAGTACAAAAAACGAAAGAAACTAAAATAAAATGCACTACATTTTAGTTTCAGTCCTTTTTGTGATATTACATTGATGAGTGAAGGAGACCAGCAATGAAGAGCGCAACATCGCAACATCCGAAGTTCTGCACCCTCCACGTGCCAATGCAGTAGGAAGTTCTATACAGGGAGGGGCATTAATTAATGCAGGAGGATGTTCTATACATTATACAGATAGGGGTATTAATGCAGGAGGATGTTATATACATTATACAGAGAAAGGTATAAATTGAGGAGGATGTTCTATACAGAGAGGGACATTAATTAATTCAGGAGGATGTTCTATACATTATACAGATAGGGGTATTAATGCAGGAGGATGTTATATACATTATACAGAGAAAGGTATAAATTGAGGAGGATGTTCTATACAGAGAGGGACATTAATTAATTCAGGAGGATGTTCTATACATTATACAGATAGGGGTATTAATGCAGGAGGATGTTATATACATTATACAGAGAAAGGTATAAATTGAGGAGGATGTTCTATACAGAGAGGGACATTAATTAATTCAGGAGGATGTTCTATACATTATACAGATAGGGGTATTAATGCAGGAGGATGTTATATACATTATACAGAGAAAGGTATAAATTGAGGAGGATGTTCTATACAGAGAGGGACATTAATTAATTCAGGAGGATGTTCTATACATTATACAGATAGGGGTATTAATGCAGGAGGATGTTATATACATTATACAGAGAAAGGTATAAATTGAGGAGGATGTTCTATACAGAGAGGACATTAATTAATTCAGGAGGATGTTCTATACATTATACAGATAGGGGTATTAATGCAGGAGGATGTTATATACATTATACAGAGAAAGGTATAAATTGAGGAGGATGTTCTATACAGAGAGGGACATTAATTAATTCAGGAGGATGTTCTATACATTATACAGATAGGGGTATTAATGCAGGAGGATGTTATATACATTATACAGAGAAAGGTATAAATTGAGGAGGATGTTCTATACAGAGAGGACATTAATTAATGCAGGAAGATGTTCTAAACATTATACAGAGAGGAGCCTTTTTTTTTTTTTTAGCCCTTTAAATCCAGTGGTTGTGAGCACTGAGATCGGCTGCTTGTTACATTATCTCTCAGTACAATGTATCAGACTCAGCTGTTACAGTAACTGACTGTAACAGTGCTCAGAGTTTCAGTAAAACAAGGAAATAATATTCTTCTAATCTCTTATATATAAAAATATTATTTACTAGTTTTACTGAAACTCTGAGTGCTGTGATGAGCAGCAGTCAGTTACTGTAACAGCTTTGCCTGACACGGGGCAGTATTACAATGTTGGTGCTAACTTAACCAGAGCTGTTGTAAACTGAAAACCTCCATAGGCGCCACTACAATAGTAATTGTATCCACTGGTTTTCGGATGAAAGAAATTAGTTTTCATACTAAAGAACTGAAAACGAATTTCTTTAGCAACTAAATAAATTGCATTTTAGGACTAATCCATTAGTTCAAAACGAAATTTTGTGCTGTGCACATGTCTAGTTCCTAGTAGCTCCCCTTTATTTGATAACCAGTGTACCAGTTTTCCTTTTCCTGCTCATCGAGTATCGTTCAATGCCACCAGCATCGACCCGGATCGCTCATTGACCTCTCTTTTGCCCTGACTTGTGGTACCTCATTCTGGACTCCATTAAATTTATGATGATATTAAATTGAGGTTGTGCAAGGTGCAAATTAGGAATCATATCCCCTATCTAGTGTGATTCAACCCAATGAAGTGGGTTCTCTCTTTATCCTCTGCAGTGTTTCTCAACTCGTATCCTCAGGACCCACTAACAGGCCTGGTTTGTGGGATAACCAAAGCTCAGCACAGGTGATCTAATTAGCTGCTCAGTGATTGCAGTATTCAGTCTGCATTTCCCCAAGGTGATCTGCAAAATCTGGCCTGGAGTAGGTCCCGAGGACTGGAGTTGAGAAACCCTGCTCTAGAGCATTGGTTCCCAACTTTTGTCCTCATGTCCTCCTACCAGGCCAGGTTTGCCACATATCTGAACCACAGCACAAATGATATGATTTGCTGCTCAGTGACTGCAGGATTCAGTCTGCATTTCTCTAAGGTAAACCTTCAAATCTAGTCTGTTAAAGGTATTTGAGGACCAGGTTTGGGAACCACTGCTCTACAGTGGTATGTAATTAGAAAAATAATGACCACCTTTACAAAGATTCTACCAGGTTTCAGGGACTAGAAACCTAAATAAAACATGTTTTTCACCAAGGTGCCATATTGTGAAGGTTGCCCCATGTTATAGTACAGTGTTTCCCAAACCTGTCCTCCGGTCCCTCTGCCTCGCCAGGTTTGCTAGATATGTGAAACACAGCACAGGTGATATAATTTGCTGCTCAGTGATTGCAGGATTCAGTCTGTATTTCCCTAAGGTGATCTGTAAAATCTGGCCTGGTTGAGGGTCCCGAGGAGAGGTTTGGGAAACACTGTTATAGTAGAACCCATAGTATCTCCTTACTTGACGCAGCCATGCCTGTAATATCAGGAAAAAAAATACTTAATTTTTTGCATTTTTATGTCTCAGGCAGGTTAAGCTTTATAAAAGCAGACATGCCTTCTTTAAAATTATGTAGGAAAATATCCTTTTGTATGAAAGCTGTGCAAAGTGGACATTAGGACTCCTACCTCTAACTATGGTGACTCAAACCAAACATATGGTACATTATTTTTCTCAAGATAGCTAGATCTATGTAATATGATAAACATTTAGCAGAGAAAACCCAGAAAAATACATTGATAAGAAAATAACTTTTCAGCAAAAATCCCCTTGTCTTTTAATAACCATTTTTAATTAGAGTTATAAACTAGAAAATAATACATACAAACTGTATTAATTTAATGCTTGTCATGTTTTTACCCTTGTTGAACAGAACTGTGATATCATCCATCTCATCTTTTATTCTTTATTGAAAACATTGCTTCAAATAAAAAAGGTTAGAATGAGCTACAGGTATTTTTTTTATCTTGATGCAATACTATGATATCCAGAGAGATGACAGTTCCTTTTTAAATAGTATTAATGAAATAAGAGCAAAATATTCAAGAGTACTGAAAATAGTAGATGATTCATAAACTGTGGGATGGAAAGAGAAAACCTTATCAAAAGAAAACTCAGTCCATGACTAAATCAATTCCAGACCTTTGGACACGGATCAGAGCATTTATCTTCACTACCTTTTGTCACGTGTAAAATACTGGCCAGAAGGCTTCACATGCATGGCTGGCACTGTGAAATGGGCTAGACGGAATTCGAACAATGGGTAGAACCAGTCCAAGATGAAGACAGGTTGAATGATGATGAAGGAAGCATCATGTTTTAGGGAGTCCAGCCACAGGTTCTATTTGTAAGCCGTACCCCACATTTAGAAAAAAATGTTTTTTAGTACAATTATATTTAATCAAAAATCACAAAATATTATACAGTATAATAAACTTTAACCAGTGGACTATTTGGTAAATATTTCTTGCAAGGATCTTTTAAGTAATGCAGCTATATATATATATATGATCTTTCAACTTGGCAATTTAGATAAATTTATGAGGATAATTCAGAGTTTACCAGAATATTCTCAAAATGGATTTAGACAAAGGTGCTGCAACAGAAAAAGTGATGAAACAGAACAGTGTGCACTACTGGCATTTCGTGAGTAAATAAGTAAATAAAGGCGTAATTATCCAGAAGTGTACATTACACCTGAACAAGCTGTGATGCGGTTGTCCCTTTAAATCAGTGGTCCCAACCCTGTCCTCAGGACCCTCTAGCAGGTCACATCTGCAACATTTTTGAAGTACAGCACAGGTGATAGGATTTGTTGCTCAGTGGTTGCAGGATTCAGTCTGCATTTCCGAACGCTAAACTCTAAAATTTGGCCTGTTAATGAGTCCTGAGGACAAGGTTGGGAAAGCAAACTATGGTGAAAAGATAAGAATAAATAAAATTCCAGGAGACTGTCTGCAGCTCCAATAACAACAGCTTAGAATACACGGACGTATCAGTTACTATTCAAAGCGGAATCATTTTCTGATGATGGGAATCTGGCTCAATCACAGCCGGTGTGTATTGTTATCCCGGATGTCTTACTGGGTCCTAGGCCATATGCTGGGCCTACATAGTATTCTTCCTCAGTAAATCTCATGCGATTCTTTTTCACTGAGTTTTATCCTTGTCCTTCAAAAAGTATATCTAATAGATGAAATGCGTCGGGCTTATCTTATTATTTATATTGTTTTTATTTATCACTATTATAATAAAATCTTTTACTCCATGATTTATTTATCTTTTGATTATTCTATCATTCCATACTAAGGAAGAATACAATGCAGGCCCAGCATATGGCCTAGGGCCCAGTCAGACAACCGAGATAACAATAAACATCGGCTGTGATTGAGCCAGGTTTCCATCATCAGAAAATGATTCTACTTTGAATAGTAACTGATACTTCCATGTATTCTAAGGGTTGGGAAACAATGCTTTAAATTGATACTTCAGTTATAGGCATGGGTTGTGCCACTTGCACTCGCAGTGGGTGATTTTTTTTTGCTAGTGCCCAATAGGTCCCTGTTAATGTGATTTTAATGTTTCCTATCTGTTTCATAAAAAAAGCTTGAAAATTTACTTTAATCCTGCATATACGTGTTTATTGTTTAGTGAAAAAAATGTATTTTGCAAACCTTTACAGTTTGAAAATAATTTATAATGTTCACAACTTGCATATTCAATGTGGACAACAGTGAGAATACTTCTCACTTTGTACTCAAACATCATAGGTAGGTTTAGCATAACTATTTAAAAAAGGTTCAAGTTACATAGGCTGAAAAAATACGTGCGTCCATCGGGTTCAGCCTTTCACACATTACCTACTGCTGTTGATCCAAAAGTAGGCAAAAAAGTCTGAACCGCTCACCAATATGCAACATATTGGGGAAAAAATCCTTATTGACCCCAGAATGGCAAGTTGTTTCACAAATGTGTTAACACAATGACAGAAATACTAGTTACTCATGCCATTAACAAACAACTTTTCATTCTGTAGTTTTGAAAGAGAGTCCAGAAGTAATGCTGCAGATACAGAAATGTCCTATATAACATTTGTTCTGCAACATTAATCTCTTCACTATCATGACCGTGTATACTTGATCCTCAAAAGCTCCAGCAAGGACCAAGATAAGGTAAACTTGATCTGGTCATAATCTGGGGAAACGCCTAGGAATTTCTTATATTGAAAAAAAAATTTTTTTTGCAAATATACTCCAGAATGTTTCAATAAAGTTTCAACACCTCAGAGATGACAGCCAAGGTGCTGAAGTTGTTTGAACAGTTTGGAGAGCCATTTTTCTTTCACAGAAACATGGATTCCCAGCTGTTTTACTATACATCTGTCAAATGAGCTACTGTAACTGGAAATGTATGTATATAAGGTATATACATTTTCACAGTGTGCTTTAAGTAAAGTGGTTTACCATAAAATTACTTGGTAGTGAAGGGGTTAAGTAAGATTGGAGGTAACAGTAAAAAAATATGAGCCTACTAAAAAAAAAATGGCACTTTAGGAGTTATTCAAAGAGTTGGCTCCGAAATTGCACCAAACGGTGAATTTACCCATACGGTGCAATTTCATTATTTCATGGCCATTCTGCTATTCAAAAGGCAGGATGTTCACAAAATATTGGTGAATTGCCAACAAAATACAGTGCTTTTCGACGTCAGTAAACTCCCCATAGAAAAGTAATGGTTAATCTATTCAGAGAACACTGAACTTGAATACTGAACTTGAACACTGAACTTAAACACTTGAACATTCAAAATGTCAGTGAAATGCTCTGGTTTTGGTGGTTTCATTTGGCAGGTTTAATCAGGTGTATCCCACAGCTTTCAATGCAAGAAAATATTCCCATTTTTATTAAATATTTATTAAACTGTTTATTCTTTTAATTTGCAGCAAAAAGTCTCTTTATTATTTTTTAGGTATTTTTCACAAAAAAAAATCCGATTGTTTTCTTTTTAATAGGTTTTTTTTCCTGAAGCTTTTTATTATTATTCATAGGACCTTATATGTAATTTTCAGGCATTTTCAGACAGTAGTTTTTTTTGCAAACAACTGTCAAAAGTTGCAGTGGTTTTTTTTTTCGACCCCATTTGGCGGCTTGTCGGCTTTATCCAGCGGCTTTTTCCCCGTTCGGCTGTGTTTGGCGGCTTGTCGGCTTTTTTCAGATGTATTCGGGGGTTTGCAGTGGATCATCGATGCATTCGCCATTTTTGGAAGTTTTGTGGTGGTTTTTCCATTTGTTTCAGCGTTTTTTGCGGCAATTTTTCAGACGCGGCCGGCGACTTTCCCCTGCAATTCACCCCAGGGTCAGGGAATTTGATTCCCTGAAGTGCGGGGAACAAAAGGAGTACTGGAATTCCATTGGAATTTCAGTCCTTTTTGAATAACCGTGTTTGTATTGGATCCCAATCCCAATCGTTATTACCTTCTTGGATTCAAGACAGGTAAAAGGTAATCTGGTGATGTAACTGGAAACTTAATATTTAATTAAAGCATTTTTATTGTTTTTATATATTTAATGTTCTCATACTTTGTCTTACTTTAACCCCTTAGGGATCGCTGACGTACCATGTACATCCTGCCCACGGGTCTCCCTTAGACCCGCGGACGTACATGGTACGTTCCTCGGGCTCCTAACCTCCCTCCCGTCGATACTCACCTCCCTCGCTGGAAGCTTGGCCTGCCATTTCCTGGGGACCAGCAGGTCCGATGACGTCATCACGCTGCGTGATGATGTCATCCGCAGGCGGCGGTAGGTAATATTCAGTAAGAGGAGGGGGACTTCTTTGGATCTCCCCAACCGTTAGCTCTAGAGCGTTGCAAGTTACACCACTGGAAAGGGGAGAGTTTCTTCTTTTCAGTGGTGTACAGCATTAAACTGTTTGCTGCTGGATCACGATTCAGCACCAATTGGCACGGAATCATGATTCAAACCTAGAAGTGGCTGACATCCTGGATATCAGCCAAGCCTCCGGATCCCCCCCACCCACTGACATCCTCACCATATGTGTGAGGATGTCTGTGGACCAGTTAACCCCCTAGCTGCCAAAGTGGTTTGGTGTAAAAAAATAATTAAAACAATAAGTAAATAAAAAAAAGTTTTTTTAAAAAATATATTTTGCCTGGGGGGTTTAGTTAAATAGGACCTAGGCTGTCATCTAAAAATAATGAGTATAAAATGGTCAGAATGAGCTCAGTGCACATAGGTGAACTGGCTCAGCAGTGAATGGGTTAAAAAGCTAAAACATTGGGTATTTCTATTCTCGGGACAATTTTGAAACTATTTAGCCAGGGGTCTTTTTTGATGGTTGTAGATTTTAGGGATTAAATTACAAAAAAGTGTGGTTTTACCATTTTTTCATCATATTTCATATTTTTTTTTATAGTAAATAATAAGACATGATGGAAATAATGGTATTTTTCGAAAGTCCATTTAATGGCGGGAAAAACTGTATATAATATGTATGGGTTGAATAAACGAGCAAGAGGAAAATTTGACCTAAACACTAACAGCGCAGAAACGTAAAAACAGCAGCGAGCACTAAAGGGCGGTTTTACGGAAATCCATCCTTTAGTGCCCACTGCTGTTTTTACGTTTCTGCGCTGTTAGTGTTTAGGTCAAATTTTCCTCTTACTCGTTCATATTATATACCGTTTTTCCCGCCATTAAATGGACTTTCTAAAAATACCATTATTTATATCATATCGTATTATTTACTATAAAAAAAAGGGTTAAAGGATACCACCTATACCAGGGTATTCAAAAAGAATAATTAGTGGAAGCCTTGTCAAAGGTCTTAGAGGTTATGACAGTTGTGTCTAGATATTTTGTTCTACAATCCCCATTTTCATATACTGTAGAATGCACTGTACAATTTTACTATTTTAGAAAGGAAAAATCAACTATCCTGATCCTCCAATTTTTTCATTGGCTAGTGTCCTTTGCATTATCCACATTCCCTAAGGCTTACTGAAATATTCTTCTCCAGAATCCAAATTACATTTCTTCGTAGTCTGCGGAGTGAAGTCAGAATTGAGGAAGGTTTGATTTATGGGAATGTGAAAAAAGGAGACATTGAAGGACAGAGCTGAAGTGATGAGCAGGTAAGTGAGATTGAAGAGAGCTGAACGGTTTGCTGAAAGGAAACCATTTATATCATCTGTATAAATAAATAATGGAATGGAGCACGTACAAACTGATAATAATATATAGGATAAAACACAGAGGGTAGAACACGAGGAGAATGTAATGTATGCCACAGTTATGAGATGTTTTTAAAACAACCTTCAAAGAGCAAAACATCAAGAAGTTCCACAGAACAATTTGTCAATTTTGACAAATCTTTTAGTGTTTGTTCAAAGTTGGGCCATTGAGAAATTGTTTAAAAATATAATTCTGTGCATACTTATAATGCATAAACTATGATTAGGAAAATATATTGCAAATATACAGAACCCCATTGAATTCTAAACAATGTATAAATCATTTTAATTGCATAGCTACAAAAAACATTTACCCCAATTTGCATAATTAAGTGCTACAAATGAGCAGCCCCTCCTACAAAACAAAAAGTACTGCAGGCTTTATTGCTGCATTGCAACAGTCAGTGGGAGGACGGAACGATAGGGAGTTCAGGGGTCACTCACTACTGTAGAGAGATTGGATTTTTACTCTCTATTGGCATATTTGGAAGCTGCATTGCTAATATTCTCTTTAGAATTACTAAAAATACCCATAAAGAGTATATCAGCCTACTTTTGTTTCTGTCTTTATCAAATTATTTAATACTAAAGCCATTTCTACCTTAATGCTGTTATTGCGAATCCTGTTTGAAGTTGTTCAAGAAAAGGGACAGCACCTTTGGTCTATTATTTTTAATCCCAACATTATTTCTGTAACAAAATATTAAAATATAAACATGTTAAAATGTACATTATTTAATGATCTAACATTCTCAGAATAATACATGAAACTATCTTTGTATCATACATTTAGTTTTTTTCTACACATTTCAGATTTTGTGTTACTGTTATGTTAATATTTTTATACAAAATGTGCTTGGTAGTGAAGATGTGGAAAGGCTCAAAGAGAATCTCTACATGCCTTACAGCAGGGCTCAAAATTTCATGTCCCAAACTACTAACCAGGCCATAAGAGTTACTCGCCACCAGTTGCTCCACCTAACCCCTACCCAGCCCTTAACTCTGCCCCTAAACACACCCCCTTCAATTATGTTATGAAATTACACTGTTCAAGGTTTTATTTAGAATAAAGTTACAAAAATAACATAATACCCAAACATCCGACCCCAGATACATGTATACCCAGTAATCAGAGCCCAGTATGAGCAGAGCGAGGAGGCAGGGAAGCTCCACTCCACCCCCCCGGCCAGTGGCAGAGAGGAGCTGAGTCTGTCTGGGGAATGGGGGGCTGCACGGTGGGACTACTGGAATACGCAGCACAAAATAATTTATTGTGCACCCTGCGTTTGCATTTCCACTCGCCCTCACTTAATTTCCACTCGCCAAATGCGAGTAGGCAAGTGGAAATTTTGAGCCCTGCCTTACAGTGCAATATAACAAAAAGCTAACGTTTTAGGCCAGGTCAGACTAGCGCACTATGTGCGCCCGTACTGACATGCCTCCTGGCGTCTGTTGCAGTGTTGTGATGCTTCAACGGAGCCGGCCACACACTGTAGCGTGCACACAAATTGCGGCCGTGTTGAAAGCCTCCCCATCAAAGCGCTATGACGCGCATTGGACGGGACTGCAAAATGCGATCCTCCATAGGAGGATCGAGCCGTGCAGCGCTAAGCGCACTAACTTCGCTCAGCGAGTTTGTCAGACGGGCGTCAGAGTGGAAGGAACCTGCTGTCCCTGAGTAAAATATTCATCATCCTACTCCACTGGAGGCCCTGCTTTTTCTTTTTGTGCTTACATTTCTGGACTGGCGGTGTCCCCGTCTTGTGGTGACCTCATGGAGTGTCCTGCTTGGGCTCCCTTCCAACGGAGACTGCGGCGCTTCTGTTCTGCGAGAGTGGAAGGAACGTCCACTCTCACGGCCATTCCTTCCGCTCTGCAAAACGCTCGCTTGACCCCGGCCTTAATACCTCAACAAAGTGTAGCGCTGCTTTAAAAAGACTGTTTGCTGCATTTACTGGGTTTTAGCCACCAGAGGGAGACAAAAGCCATATGGACTATGCGGGACCTAAACGAACTACAATATCCATCAGGCTTTGCGCAGGATACAGGAAGTGGGTGGAACAGAGGGGAAGGACGTAAGCAGCCTCGTGCGGAGGAGCGCCAGTGTGAGCGGAGCGGCGAAAGACAGAGGACGCAAGTGAGACTGCCAGGGATCGAGACCAGGCCGGAGCGCCGACGCTACCTCGAGGGCGTTGGAGATCGGGACAGTAACTTGCGGAGGCATACCCATTATCGCTGAGAGGTTTGCACAGAACTTCAGTTCCAGTTGGACCCCCTGTAAGGAGACCACGATGATCCATAGGGAGTGCAGGCGGTAGGCCGTAGTTCTTGGGTTGGAGATCGGACGAGCAAGAGAGCGGATTCGGTGGCACAGAGTTCTGGAGGACAAGCGGAGAGACATCCTTGATCAGGCAGTGGGACAGACTGTCTAACGGATGGGTAGAGGCCTTACAGGCCGCAAGTCCGAGTATAACCCAGCATGCTGCATTATTGTTCAATTCTACAGGGCCCCAACGTGACTAGTCGAAGATTTGCTTATTCCATTCACTGGCCAGTTGAATATGGTACCCGGGTACACGAATCAATACACATACACCTTTTTGAGACATTACACTCACAGAACTTACACTCCAGAACTGAGGGGGTTAATCCTTTTTCTTTGCCACGGGTGTTTTTCCCGCATTACGAAATCCTGACGTTCATATACCGTATTTACATTATATGTGTCACTTTATTGGGATCCAAAACAAATCCAAAACAGTGCTGGTGTATATTTATTCCCTAGTGCGGTGAGACTAACCTGAGGTTAATTCAGCGGCTCCTCCGGGAGTGAGCACTACAAAAGATTTGAGGAATTTTAAATTTTATTTAAGCAAAAATCTGGTTAATTATTTCTTTATTTTCTCTTAAGGCAGAGCAACGTGTTGTGCTTTATTCACAAACTCAACTATCAACCACTATGTCCTATTCCTACTTGAAGCAGCAAAGTTGTGAGCCTACACATGACACTGTATTTTAAAGTCAGTAGGGATTATATGTG
Source organism: Leptobrachium leishanense (assembly GCA_009667805.1). Classification (NCBI taxonomy): domain Eukaryota; kingdom Metazoa; phylum Chordata; class Amphibia; order Anura; family Megophryidae; genus Leptobrachium; species Leptobrachium leishanense. The sequence continues at coordinate 88,960,690 of CM019070.1, read as the reverse complement.
GAAATATGTCTGTCTGTAGTAAAACTAAAACAATAAAGAAGCAATTATTAGCAGGTGCCAACAGCTGAAGAATTGTTTTTTTAATATTGTCAAACTAAGGGTGGGAGTCACTAATCCCTCTGATTGGCCTAATTGGTTAAACATGGCCTAACAACATCAAACCAATCAGAGAAGAGTTGAAAGATGACTTTTTTGTATTTTGTGGCAATTTTATTTAATTGTCCTGTATTTTAGGGTATTCTAAGCTTCGCTTGGTATGTATGGAGCTGGGTTTGGGCACTATTTATTATAGGGTTAATATGGGAGGATATTTTAGAGGTTTTCATATTAGATTTAGATATATGGGGGGATATACACATTACCGGCGCTATCACGTCCCTACAGCTAAAACGGGGACGCTAAGGGGAAAAATTAGTGATCGCTAATCTTCCCTAACATCCCTGTTTTACCTGTAGATTACAGGGCAGGTGCTGAGTCCAGCGGCCGCTAGGGTCCAGGATGTTTGTGACAACACTAAAGCACCGTCCTGAGCATCCCCTCCATGGAGTCCATGGGTCACTCACATGACCAGCAGGATCTCACCTTTCGCGAGATCCTGCAGGTCGGTGGAATGATCGTGGAGGGAGACTGGTGACTTTTTTCCCCAGTCTCACTCTGCTCTCAGTGGCCAGAAGTGGCAGATCAGGCCGTCGTTCTCACCGCAGGATGAGAGGTGAGTATTTGGGGGTTTTTTTGGGGGGGTTACAGCTGCAGTTAACTGATTCTGCGGCAGCGGAACCAGTTAGCTACAGCTCTAAGCTGGTGCCAACTTTTTTCATTAGTGACAGCTGTTAGGGTTACAGAGTCCTAACGCTAATTACTATCTCTAATTACACTCCGCTTAGTCCTTGCGCTTCCCATATTAAGCATAGGGAGTGCAAAGTACAGTAAGTTGGCACTAAGAAGCGCTAATACTGTTTTGCGAAGGAATTTTTTAACCCATTAGTGATAGGGAGGGGACCTATGCGGAATGCTATCACCTCAATTAACCTAGCGCTAACGCTCATTTATGTGAGCGCTAGCGTTATGGATGTAATAGTGCCCTTCAAGTTTTATCGAGTTAGTCACAGTTTTATTATTTAGGTTTGATTTTTGTGGAGATAATTGGACCTAGAGAAACCCCTATTTATTTAATTTAACCACTTAGGGGCCATGGCTACTTCGATGGGGAGTGGGTGGCCTGTGCTGTGACCTACCTGCTCTCTGTATTAACCCCTAACTCACAGGTTTAGGGTTGGCATAGGGATTACTAGAGGTCCACTTATGCTAGCAACTCAACATAGTCTGAAAAGGGTCAAAGAATATCATATGTATTTTGCCACAATGTCAGATGACCCTGGCTTTGCAACTGGGCTGATTCTAGCTTTCAAGAATGGAACCTCCCGCTGCAAGGCCTTGGGTCTTACTGTGTTGTAGTGTGCTTAGTAAAATAGACAGGATGCTTTGCAAAATGTATTTTGTTTCTCTGTTCTACGACAGAGGCAATATATTCTTTTACATATAAAACAAACAATGCCACTGCACTAACTCAACTAAAGCAACAGATTCTGAGGAACTGTTTTTAATTTTTTTTATAAAAAAAAAATATATATTTTTTTAGTTTGCCCCAAAACAAAAATTTAAAAACTCATTTTGGCATGTTTCTTTTTTTGGTTGGGGGTAAGTGCGCTCCATATTTCTGTGCCTACAGACTCCTGAGACGCAAGTTAGTGCCTGTATATTTGTTTTTCCTATGAATTATTTGGCAATGTATGGGTATGAGCGTTTGTCTAGACCTATGGTGTGTTATTGCTGGTGCTGGATTCTCAGTGACTGTCAGAGCATGCGCCAGAATGCAGACTGCAGAACATTGCTGTGTGGGGTCTGTTAGGAGTCATCCGAACAACAGGGGAATAGACCCTGTGTGGCAATGTTCTGGACAGAGTGAGTGTGATAAGCACAGCCTGCCATCCGATGCCTGCTCTGCCTATCAATGTGAACCAAACACCAGCTCTTAGCCAAAATTGGTGGAGTGCCCCAACAGCTGTCACTCGTCAGATGGGATTTTGAATATCCTGCTTCCCAGGGACCAAATTGGGGATGATGATGATTTCAACATACTCTCAGGGTTATTCAAAGAGAATCGAAAAGTCACCGCACGTTCGGTGACTTTTCGTTCTCTTCAATTCGGTGCAAATCGGCTTTCCCATTTCGGCCACCCTACGGTATATTCAGCAAGCACCACAGGGCTGTTGAAGTACAGGGAAAAGCTGCCGAACACCTGCCGAAAACCTGGCGAAAACCCAGCAAATGCATGCCGAAAACTCGTAAAAACATCTGGATTAACCCGTCGAAGATGTCGGAAAAACCCGAGCAGGAGCTGATCACACGCAGCGAAGCCTCCGGAAAAAGCCAAGACCGCAGACGAGTGAAGTGAATAAATTAGCAAAACAGTTTGCTTGAATGATTGAAAAGTGAAACGCTGTTTGCAAAGAAACTGCTGAGCGAAAATGTCTGAAATTTACATATGAGGTCCAGGAAATGATAATAAAAAGGGCTGTTACAGAAAAAATAAGTAACGTTAAAAAAAATCGGACTATTTTAAAAAAAAAAAACCAGAAAAATGCTTAAAATATCCTAAAAAATCTATAAATAAAGAGACTCTTTACTGCAGAATTTTATAATGAACGGTTTATTAGATATTTAATTAAAACTGGAATATTTTTAACAATGAAGCCTATGGGATTCTCCTGAATAAACTTGCCGAATGAAACCACCGAATGGCAGGGCATTTCAGGAACCTTTCACTGCTGGTTTGTGTTCTCTGAATAGCCGAAGCAGTGCTTTTTTATGGGGATTTCACTGCCCTTGAACAGGCACCAAACAGGCACTGTATGTGCAGGCAATTCGCCAGGATTTGGCGTATTGCCTGCTCTCTGAATAGCCGAAAGGCCAAGAAAGGTAACCCGAACACTGATTTTCAGTGTTCGGTTACCTTTCTCCAGCCATTCGGATCTCTTTGAATAACCCTGTCTGTGTGCTGACATCATCCTGCTCCAAAAGCATGCTGCACCGAGTGTTTTG